>CAWUFW010002929.1:1342500-1995132 GCA_963921515.1 Calotriton arnoldi
CTATATTTCAAAAGCTGACACTTAGAAACTTTTCTGGGTAAAATTACCAATGTTATCCTATGAAAGGAAATACAGTGTGCAAGCAAAGTATGTTTACGTTACTTTTGTAATCCAGTGCTGGACTCCTAGGTTCAGCACTGGGACATTTACTTAAAACAGGTAAGTAATTACGTTTTTGTAGTTTGTTCGATTTTTAAAGAATATTTGTAAAATACAGAAATCGACACTTAGAAGAAATTTCACAGAAAACCAGTCAATGGATCCCTATGAAAGAAAAGTGAGTTAACGGTAAGTAACGTTGCGATTACTTTTTAGGGCCAGTGTTGGGCACTCGGGTCCAGCACTGAGGCCCCTCCTAATACTAGGTGAGTATTTTCGTTTTCGTGACTCGGTTGATTTTTGGTGAATATTCTAAAGTTTCAGAACTCCACACTTAGAAGAAATTTCGCAGAAAACCAGTCAATGGAACCCTATGGAAGAAAAGTGAGTTATCGGATTTCGGGTAAGTACTTGACTGGCAGGGTTAAGGTTCTGGGTAAGACTCAGGGGTCCCCCAGGATCAGGTAAGTACAGTTTTTACACCCTCAGCGGCACAGGGGTGGCCGGGTGCAGAGTGAGAAGGCCCAATGTTATCCTATGGCAGGCGGGGGCCCCGGGTTGGTGGCTGCTGGCAAGCAGGCCACGCGACTGTGGGAGCTGGGCTCCTGGTCACTTGCTCAGGGCAAGTAGGGAAGTAGGTTAGGATAGAGGTTGCACTTCCAGGGGCACTCGGGCGGCTGGGTGCAGGGTGCTTTTGAGCCGTCGGGCGCTCAATGTTAAACAATAGAGGTCGTGAAAGGTGAAGAAAGGCTGCAGGCTCGGGGACGGTGATTCTTCAGGGACGACCAACACTTCAGGAGGTAAGTTGGGGTCTTGGAGGATAGGTAGACACCCAGGAGTTGGGCACAGGGGGCCGTGGGGCGCCGGGTGCAGGGGTGTCTTTTGAGGTCGGGAAATCTTACCCCTGCTGGTCGCGGTTGGAGGGGTCCCTTGTCCTGAGGCTGCAGGCGTCGTCTGGGTCGTCGAGGAGGGTCCTTGGCCACTGGATTCCAGGTCAGAATCGCCGGGGGACGTCCTCGAGGTCTTTGGTCACTCAGGCACAGGCTGGACTCGGCGGGTGCAGAGTGCAGGTTTCGCGGCTCCGTGCCAGGGCCGGGTCTTTGGTAGGTTTTCTTTTGAGCAGTACCACTGCTCGTGGGAGTCCCTGGGTCGAAGGCTGTAGCACAGAAGTCAGGTCCTCCGGGGTTTGTGAGGTTGCTGAGGCCGGGATTCCGCAGGAGCAGGTTCAGAGGTCGACAGGCCGGTAGGGCTGGGGCCAAGTCAGTTGTTGTCGCCTCCTTTTTAGCAGCTGCACGGCTGGTCTTCTTGCTTCGTCTTCTTTTCTTGTTTTCGGATTTGGGAACTCCCGAAGGAAGGTTCAGGGAGCCCCTAAATACTAAATTTAGGGGTGGTTACAGGTAGGTAAGGGCAGGGACCAATGGGTCCCTTCCCTGGGGTGGGTACACCCCCTATTCTGTTCCTCTCCAGTGGGAGGGGGCAGGAGCCTGTCCCTGGTTGGCCAGGTCCCCCATCCTCAAGATGGCGGGGACTCGAGTTTGTGCTTCACCTCGCCTCCCCCACCTTAGGGGTGGAGTTGGCAGAGGTGGGCACAACCCATTTCCTGCTTCTGGTTTTCCCGCCGGTTCTCCCGCCAGGAGTGGGGGTAGAACCAGTGGGGACCAGTTTGCTGGAAGCAGCAAATGGTCTGGGGAAACTCCAAAGGCGGCAGGCCTTTGAAGCTCCCCTGCCCATCCTGGGGAGGAGGCTTTGGCACCTCGTCCCGGGATGTGCATTGTTTCAGGCCCCTGAGAGCAGAGGCTCTCGACCCAGGGGTCCAGAAACATGTCTGGTGGTGGCAGCCTGGGCAGCCACTCAGTCCGGACACTGGAGGTCGGGTTGGTTTCAGGGGGCATCTCTAAGATGCCCTCTGGAGTGCGTTTTACATTAAATCCCACACTGGCATCAGTGGGGGTTTAATGTGCTGAGAAGTTTGATACCAAACTTCTTAGTCTTCAGTGGGGCCATTATGGTGCGGTGGAGTTCGTAATGACAGACTCCCAGCACCATATACTCTTAATGGCAGCACTGCACTTACAATGCCCAAGAATGGACTTGGGCACTGTAGGGGCACAGGGCTCATGCCTCTATGCCCTCACCACTGGCATAGTGCACCCAGCTAGAGGGGTGGCTGACCTAGGCCAGGGCAGTGGCTTGTAGGCATGGCACACAGGGATGTGAGCCATGTCGACTCTTCACTTTGTCCTGCACCAAGACACGCAGCCTGCAAAGGCAGTGTGTGTGTGTAAGGTGCAGGGTCCCTAAGGGTGGCACAACAAGTGCTGCAGCCCTTAGGGGCCTTCCCTGGTCACAGTGCCCTGGGTACCCATGGTACCATTTACCAGGGGCTGACCTGTGGCCAGGGATGTCAATTGGGTGTAGGTATCAATGCAATTTTAGGGAAGGAACACAGGCCCTGGGTACCTGGTTGGCAGGAGCCCAGGGCACACTCAGTCAAAGTACATCAGCCATTCAGCAAAAAGTGGGGGCATACCATGTAAGAAAGATGGCACTTTCTCACATGTATGTATCATGTTCACTTGCCCGGGGAGGCGGGTGGGTTGCTTATGACTGATGAGGATACCCCTGGAAGAGAACTAGGATTACAGGTAAGTAACTTATCCTTCTCTTCCAGGGGATCCTCATCAATAGTCATAAGCACATGAATAGAATAGCAAGCCCATCCCCTCATCCTGCGGGCAAGTAAACAGAGTACCATCAAGATACATAAACGCCATAAGGCCTATACAGACCCCAATAGGTTAGCATTGGAACAGATTCCTCAAGGAGGCCTGGCCCACTTGGGTATCTGCTCTGGAGTCAGAATCCAGACAGTAATGTCTGGTAAACGTATGGACCGATTTCCAAGTTGCCGCCTTGCAGATCTCGGCCATCGGTACATTAGGTAAGAATGCAATAATAGCAGCCTTGCCCCTAGTAGAATGAGCTTTAGGGGAGGCAAACAGAGGCTTATTTGCAATTTGGTATGCCAACTTTATACAAGATACTATCCATCTTGAAATTGATCTTTTAGAAGCTGGGAAGCCTGTTCTAACAGAGCCATAGTTTACAAACAATTTATCAGCTTTTCTAATGGATTTTGTTGCATCCAAATAGAATTTGAGAACCCTCTTGAGGTCTAGCGAATGAAGAGACCTTTCCGCTGGTGTGGATGGACTGGGAAAGAAAGAGGGTAGAGAAATCGTCTGATTAACATGGAACTCCGACACAACCGTAGGTAGGAAGGAAGGGTGAGTACGCATAACCACCCTATTATGGTGGAAAACCGTATTGGGTTCTTTAGAACAGAGTGCTTGTATTTCACTCACTCCGCTTGCTGATGTAATTGCTACTAGAAAAGCTACTTTCCAAGAAAGGTGTTGTAATGTAGCCTTATGAATGGGTTCAAATGGAGGTCCCATCAATTTAGACAAGACCAAATTCAACTCCCAAGGAGGAGGAGGTCGAACAGGGGGCAAACCTTTTTCAACCCCTGCAGGAAGTCCTTGACCACCTGAAGCTGAAAGAAGGCTGGTTAGGTGATTTACGATATGCTGTGATAGCCGCCAAATGCACTTTAATGGAAGAATATTTCAAACCAGATTTGGCCAAACAGAGCAAATACGGCAAGATTACTTCCTCTTGCCCGTTAATTGGACTCCAATCATTACGGATACACCACAAGTAAAACCTTTTCCACTTTAGAGAGTATGAGGATCTTGTGGAAGGTCTCCTTGACTCCCTTAAAATGTCCATGCAGTCCTGAGGGAGGTTCAAATGTCCGTATTGCAGGACTTCAGGAGCCATGCTGTCAAGCTGAGCGAGGGAAGGCTGGGGTGCAGAATCTTCCCTCCCATTTTGGTGAGAAGGTCCGGCCTACACGGAAGTCTCAGATGTGGGCGAACCGAGAGTTGCAACAGGTCGGGATACCACCATTGGCGAGGCCAGTCCGGTGCTATGAGTATCATCCTCAATCGCAGAAGTTTGGCCACCACCTTCGGAATTAGAGGGAGGGGTGGAAAGGCGTATGCAAACGTCCCTGACCAATCTATCAAAAGAGCATTCCCTCTCGTTCCTGGTCGGTAAAACCTGGATGCGAAGGCGTGGCATTTTCTGTTTTGATAGTCTGCAAAAAGGTCGATGAAAGGATGACCCCATTGATGAAAGATGTCTGCCACCACTTCGTCGTTGAGCACCCAGTCTTCTTGCTCTTGGAAGTGACGACTGAGGGCGTCTGCTCGCACGTTCTGCTCTCCCGGCAGATGGATTGCCGTGATAGATAGGTTCCTGGCTAGCAGCCACTGCCAGATCGCCTGGGATTCGAGAGACAGAGGGCGAGAGCGTGTTCCACCTGGTTTGTTCAAGTAATACATGGTGGTTGTATTGTCCGTTTGCACTAGTACCGATCCGAGTTGAATTGACGGTTGAAAAGCTTTGAGGGCTAAATGAACCGCCCGCAGTTCCAGCATATTGATGTGATAAGTCTGTTCTCTGTTGGTCCATCTGCCCTGAGTTTGCAGATGACCCAGATGCGCTCCCCAGCCCTGAAGTGATGAATCAGTGATGCATCAGTGATCAGGGATTGTTCTGGCAGAGGTTGGTGAAAATGGACTCCCACCAGCAGGTTCTGTGGTTGCAGCCACCAGAGAATTGACTTCTTTGCTGCAGGAGAGAGGATAATCTGGTCGTTCCACTGACCCGAGGATTGATCCCATTTGTCCTCGAGATCTTGCTGTAACGGTCTCATCCTCAATCTGGCGTTGGGTATGAGAAAAATGCACGAGGCCATCGAACCCAGCAGAGAAGCCACCTGTCTTACTGACGGCTGATGAGCCTGAAGGATGATGTTGCCTTTGTCTTTCATTGATGACAATCTCTCCTCCGAAGGAAACACTTTTCCGAGGTCGGAGTTGAGGTTGGCGCCCAGATAGTGGAGTGATTGAGTTGGGTGAAGGATCGACTTGTCCAGGTTGACATGCAGGCCTAAGCGCTGAAGGAGATCTAGGCAGGTGCGAATGTGTTCCTGCACCATTTGAGGAGAGGGTCCCTTCAACAGCCAGTCGTCCAGGTATGGATATACGAACAGGCCTTGGCGATGTACTACTGGCACTACTACTGCCATGCATTTGGTGAATACCCTCGGAGCTGATTTTAGGCCGAAGGGTAAGACTTTGAACTGGTAATGTCTTGTTCCCACCGTGAATCGCAAGAACTTGCAATGTCGTGCTGTGATTGGGATGTGAAAATACGCATCTTGGAGATCCACCGAACACATCCAATCGCCTTTCCTTAGATGTGGAAATATTTGGTGGAGCGCCAACATCCGAAACTTTTCCTTTTTGATGGACTTGTTCAGAGAACGTAGATCCAGAATTGGTCTGAACTTGTTCGGTTGATCTTTTTTCTGAACAAGGAAGTATCGTTGAGTACACTCCCTTTCCTCTCTGCGCTTGAGGGACCTCTTCTATTGCTCGTTTTTCGAGAAGGGTCGACACTTCCTGACGCAGGAGGTCTATATGTAGATGACGAGATTTCACAGGAGGAATGTCTCTTGGGGACGTCCAATAACGTAGTGTACCCATTTTTTAGTATATTTAGCACCCACTGATCTTTGGTTATGTTGCGCCACTCTTGAATGTAACTTGAGATACTTCCTCCCACTGGAGTGTGCAACGGTGTGAGAAAGTGCCATCTTTCTTACATGGTATGCCCCCACTTTTTGCTGAATGGCTGATGTACTTTGACTGAGTGTGCCCTGGGCTCCTGCCAACCAGGTACCCAGGGCCTGTGTTCCTTCCCTAAAATTGCATTGATACCTACACCCAATTGACATCCCTGGCCACAGGTCAGCCCCTGGTAAATGGTACCATGGGTACCCAGGGCACTGTGACCAGGGAAGGCCCCTAAGGGCTGCAGCACTTGTTGTGCCACCCTTAGGGACCCTGCACCTTTACACACACACACTGCCTTTGCAGGCTGCGTGTCTTGGTGCAGGACAAAAGTGAAGAGTCGACATGGCTCACATCCCTGTGTGCCATGCCTACAAGCCACTGCCCTGGCCTAGGTCAGCCACCCCTCTAGCTGGGTGCACTATGCCAGTGGTGAGGGCATAGAGGCATGAGCCCTGTGCCCCTACAGTGCCCAAGTCCATTCTTGGGCATTGTAAGTGCAGTGCTGCCATTAAGAGTATATGGTGCTGGGAGTCTGTCATTACGAACTCCACAGCACCATAATGGCCCCACTGAAGACTAAGAAGTTTGGTATCAAACTTCTCAGCACATTAAACCCCCACTGATGCCAGTGTGGGATTTAATGTAAAACGCACTCCAGAGGGCATCTTAGAGATGCCCCCTGAAACCAACCCGACCTCCAGTGTCCGGACTGAGTGGCTGCCCAGGCTGCCACCACCAGACATGTTTCTGGACCCCTGGGTCGAGAGCCTCTGCTCTCAGGGGCCTGAAACAATGCACATCCCGGGACGAGGTGCCAAAGCCTCCTCCCCCAGGATGGGCAGGGGGAGCTTCAAAGGCCTGCCGCCTTTGGAGTTTCCCCAGACCATTTGCTGCTTCCAGCAAACTGGTCCCCACTGGTTCTACCCCCACTCCTGGCGGGAGAACCGGCGGGAAAACCAGAAGCAGGAAATGGGTTGTGCCCACCTCTGCCAACTCCACCCCTAAGGTGGGGGAGGCGAGGTGAAGCACAAACTCGAGTCCCCGCCATCTTGAGGATGGGGGACCTGACCAACCAGGGACAGGCTCCTGCCCCCCTCCCACTGGAGAGGAACAGAATAGGGGGTGTACCCACCCCAGGGAAGGGACCAATTGGTCCCTGCCCTTACCTACCTGTAACCACCCCTAAATTTAGTATTTAGGGGCTCCCTGAACCTTCCTTCCAGAGTTCCCAAATCCGAAAACAAGAAGAGAAGACGAAGCAAGAAGACCAGCCGTGCAGCTGCTAAAAAGGAGGCGACAACAACTGACTTGGCCCCAGCCCTACCGGCCTGTCGACCTCTGAACCTGCTCCTGCGGAATCCCGGCCTCAGCAACCTCACAAACCCCGGAGGACCTGACTTCTGTGCTACAGCCTTCGACCCAGGGACTCCCACGAGCAGTGGTACTGCTCAAAAGAAAACCTACCAAAGACCCGGCCCTGGCACGGAGCCGCGAAACCTGCACACTCTGCACCCGCCGAGTCCAGCCTGTGCCTGAGTGACCAAAGACCTCGAGGACGTCCCCCGGCGATTCTGACCTGGAATCCAGTGGCCAAGGACCCTCCTCGACGACCCAGACGACGCCTGCAGCCTCAGGACAAGGGACCCCTCCAACCGCGACCAGCAGGGGGTAAGATTTCCCGACCTCAAAAGACACCCCTGCACCCGGCGCCCCACGGCCCCCTGTGCCCAACTCCTGGGTGTCAACCTATCCTCCAAGACCCCAACTTACCTCCTGAAGTGTTGGTCGTCCCTGAAGAATCACCGTCCCCGAGCCTGCAGCCTTTCTTCACCTTTCACGACCTCTATTGTTTAACATTGAGCGCCCGACGGCTCAAAGCACCCTGCACCCAGCCGCCCGAGTGCCCCTGGAAGTGCAACCTCTATCCTAACCTACTTCCCTACTTGCCCTGAGCAAGTGACCAGGAGCCCAGCTCCCACAGTCGCGTGGCCTGCTTGCCAGCAGCCACCAACCCGGGGCCCCCGCCTGCCATAGGATAACATTGGGCCTTCTCACTCTGCACCCGGCCGCCCCTGTGCCGCTGAGGGTGTAAAACTGTACTTACCTGATCCTGGGGGACCCCTGAGTCTTACCCAGAACCTTAACCCTGCCAGTCAAGTACTTACCCGAAATCCGATAACTCACTTTTCTTCCATAGGGTTCCATTGACTGGTTTTCTGCAAAATTTCTTCTAAGTGTGGAGTTCTGAAACTTTAGAATATTCACCAAAAATCAACCGAGTCACGAAAACGAAAATACTCACCTAGTATTAGGAGGGGCCTCAGTGCTGGACCCGAGTGCCCAACACTGGCCCTAAAAAGTCATCGCAACGTTACTTACCGTTAACTCACTTTTCTTTCATAGGGATCCATTGACTGGTTTTCTGTGAAATTTCTTCTAAGTGTCGATTTCTGTATTTTACAAATATTCTTTAAAAATCGAACAAACTACAAAAACGTAATTACTTACCTGTTTTAAGTAAATGTCCCAGTGCTGAACCTAGGAGTCCAGCACTGGATTACAAAAGTAACGTAAACATACTTTGCTTGCACACTGTATTTCCTTTCATAGGATAACATTGGTAATTTTACCCAGAAAAGTTTCTAAGTGTCAGCTTTTGAAATATAGTAATATTCTTCAAAAATCACTACAATAACCAAAACGCTTTTTCTTACCTGTTTACAGGAAGTGTCCCAGGACTGAATCCAGGATCCAGTCCTGTGGTTAGAAAAGTGCTCTGCAAAGTAATCAATTGTAATTAAGTATAATTTTCCATTGAGCTCAATGTTGCATTGAATTTGACCCTGTGTTGCCTCTTGCACCAACTGTGATAACCACTATCAACAAAGTCTATTGCCTATCTGTAAGGTGAATAACCAAAGCATCTCATACTGAGAAAGTATATTTTGATCCTATTGTTGGTTCTAAAATAAAACAAGCATATATTTTTTATATACAAACCATTGGCCTAGAGTTCAGTTCTTGAGTGTGTGGCTTCATTTGCTGACTGAGTGTGTACAACAAATGCTTTACACTGTCCTCTGATACTGCCTTACTGCTCGACCAAGCTACCACTTTGGAGAGTAAGGTTATATCTAACTTTAGCCTCTGTCAACCCTCTGGGGACTGTGGACTCTGTACACCCTGAACCTTACTTAGGTACAGTATATACAGAGCCACTTTCCTACAAACGGTGCTAGAGGAAGCAGAAACTCATTGCTTCCCTGGAGTTTTTGATGCGGAGGAGGACTGCTGTTGATGTCCTCTTCCTCTCGAGGAACGGCGGCCTTGATACTGGGATTTGCCCAGTTTGTTTTGTGACCATTGAGGGGTTTGAACCCTCTGTTTGTAGTTTTTCCGATTGTAGGGCCGGTATCTCTTCCTAAATTCCTTTTTCTTCTCTAGGCCCACAGCCTTTAAGGTGTCCAACTCGGCCTTCATCCTCGCCATTTCTTCGTCTGTGTGCGCACCAAACAGTGAAGTGCCAGAAAAAGGGAGATTCAGGATGCGTTGTTGTGCCTCCGGTTTTAACGCTGTGAGGCGCAGCCAGGAAGATCGTCGTGCACATATGCCATGTGCATACGAGTGAGCCGCCGGGGACGCACCATCTTCTGCAGTGCTGATTACCTGGTTAGTCACCAGAGCACCTTCGTGAAGGATTTCAGAGAAGTCCTGTTAATCCTCCTTTGGGAGCTTGTCCTTGAAGCGCTCCAGTGTGTCCCATAGTGACCTGTCATAACGACCCAGCAGAGCCGCAGCGTTGTACACTTGCAGAGAAGACGCTGCAGAGCCACAAGCCTTTCGTCCCCAAGAGTCTTGTGCTCTACTCTTTATCCGGAGGAGCAAGATGCAACCGCATGTGTCTTTTTCGCTGCTGCAATAATAACAGAGTCCGGAGGTGGATCCGATCTAAGGAAAAGAGGATCCGATGCAGCTGGCTTATATTTTTTAAGAATCCGAGCTGGAGCCGCTTTAGCTGATGCTGGAGCGAGGAAGAGATCCATTACCGGCTCGATGATACCAGGGACCAAAGGAAGCAATGGTCTAGTCGCAGACCTTTGGTGGAGAGTCTCAAAAATGATGGACTTGGTTGTCTGAGGAGCCGACATGGTGATGTCCAGCTTCTGAGCCCCTCTGGTGAAACCATCATGAAAAGTGTTCACATCAATAGGCGACACTCTGGAGGGAGTACTATCCGTCAGGGTAGATGAGTAATCCCTTTTGGATGAATGTGTCGAAGAGGAAGACCAAGACGGTGTACGCCGCCTCTTGCGATGTCCCTGAGACGACCTGCGTTCAGGGGATCTGCGGTGTTCCCTGGCCCGAGTGGTGGGTGATCTGTCCACTTCCTGCACAAGACGCTGCAATGGTGATCTGTGCAGCAGACTGGAGTAGTTCGTAGGCCGTTGAGCGTGACCTGCGGGCCCCGTCTGCCAATGATGGAGAGGTTGAAGCCATCTGGGAGAGAGTTGGATGGAAGGAGATCGCTGTCTCCTTGGAGAACCTCCTGGCGGTGATTTTGTAGGCTCCTGCGAGTGAACAGAAGCACTGCGTGATGACGCAACCGTCTGGGGTGAGCTCCGAATGGAGCGAGGACTCTGCGGCTTCTGGAGCGTGATCGGTGTCTTGATGAGCGATGTGACGTCGATGGGGTGTGTCTCGACGTCGACCTGCTCTGTGTCACCATCACTGGTGAGTTTCTCCTAGACGTCGACCTCTGTGTGTCTGGAGCCCATAGACCTCGCCTTAGACGTTGAGCGTGCAGGAGACCTCAACGATGAGCGGGTAGACTGAGAAAACCCTCGACGTCGATCTCTCTCGGCGCTGACCTTCTCGCCGTCGACGGAGACCACCGTCTCGACGTCGAACGAAGTTTGCTATATTTCACTCTTGGTCTTGACGTCGAATACCTCGCCGTCAGAGAGGATCTTGCCTTCGACGTCGAACGCCGCCTGGACGACGGCGGAGGCGATGAGTGTCTAGCCTCAGGTGACGAGTCGTGTCTCGACGTCTGTCGTCTGGGTGACGTCGACTGAGATGCTTGCTTTGACGCCGAACGCTGGAGACCCTGCGACGGCGGAGCCTGTCTCGACGTCGAACGCCGCATAGACGGCGACGACGATCTGCCTCTCGATGCTGGGCGAGCCTGCACCAACGGAGAGCGACTCAGAGCGTCACCCGGTTGACGATGGCAGAGGATTCGACGTACCTGCGTTCTTCGACGACGACCGGTGTTCGACGGCAAGCCCGCTGTCGATGGTCTTCTCGCCGACGTTTTCGTTGCCGATGAAGGGATTTGAGGCGCCGAGCCCGACGCTGATGGAGCATACTGGAATCTTACTTCTAGGTGAGCTCTTGCCTCTTCTTAATCGGAGGCTTGTCTCTAGAAGGTGATTTTCTCTTCTCAGCCAGTCCATGGAGACGAATCCTTTCCCTGTCCTTTAGAGTTCTGTTGGACAGCAGCCGGCAATGCTGGCAGGATTTAGGATTATGTTCAGAAGGAAGGCATAGAATACAGACAGGATGGAAGTCTGATTTAGCCTTCTTGCCACAGGAAGGGCAAGGGTCAAAAAGAGAGGGCATTCTGCTGAAAAACAATGCTCAACTCTAAAAACAGTAGAGAAATACTTCAACACCAAAAGGACGTCGAAGTAAGAGGTTTTTGACTCAAATTGAATTTTCTGACAGAAAATCAGAAAAAGAGGGTAGAGCTGAAGTAACCAGGGTCCTGACAGAAGGAGCCGGAAAGAACTGACCTGTCACCCCTGAGGCATGATGGGAAGCTAGGGGTCATGGCTGCCTTAAAGGCACAGTGCCAGTTTATCTGAGTGTTTGTGGGTTAGCTTTTCAGCTTTCTACACTAATGTTTCCACAATGCAGCCTATGTGCTGACAAGGTTTTCTTCATTATTCCTTGCAGGATTGTGTTGTCTGCTGTATATTAAAGCAGTTTTCAAAAGTTTTCTCCCTGCTTTATTGGAATATGTTTATGTGCATGAGAATTCCTTGCAACATTACTCAGCATGAGATAGATAGAGCTACATATATGGTTTTTCACATATATGTGATGTGTTTCCGGGGTCCCGCGCATGGGCGGGAATATTCATGTGCTTATGACTATTGATGAGGATCCCCTGGAAGAGAAGCAGAGTTATCACCCAGGGAAGGATTTGGCTGTGACCACGATACAGCGGAACTGGTAACATAGTGGTGGACTGGGCTTCTGCCAGCACCAAGAGGGCTTCGAAGGGACCACCTCATCCCCTTTATAGGCCGAGTAGTCGCAGCAAGACCCCTCCCGAACGCATCACATCCACAGCATCTTTGGGCACAATCAGAATCCATCATCCCTGGCACCAGGACTACTTCCATAAGAAAGCGCTGCAAAGGATAAAAGTGCCTGGCACTGACTGACCTGCTGATGATGTAAATTTCCGAGGCCCTTGCTGGTCCCTCCGACTGGCTCCCTACTGAAGATGGTCACCTAGAGTGACTCGAAACTGCATTCCAACTTGCCCAAACGTTTTGGTGAAAAAGTGGATAAGGGTCAAATTTGTTGAATTTGACAATGCTATAACTGGATTTTCTATACCTTGTAAATTCTATATCTACAAAACCCTCCGGTGGATCTTTTTCATTATGTCTAAAAAGTCTATTTTTATAAATTGGTGTCGTGTCAATTTCTTCAATAGTTTTGGTACACTTGTTCCATTGAGTAAGCCCTGCTGCTCAGAGCCAGCTACCCATGGTTGAGCTGAAGGTTTCACAAACAAAACCCAAGAGTTCTAAAGGATTTGGCAAGTATTTCACAATCACATCATATAATACACCCCATTTCCACAGTCGCTCATCGCAGTGTAGCCTGGGAGACAGAACAGACGCTCAAAAATTGCCCTAGAGACTGCAGGACCCTGGAGTCGTCTGAGAGCAGTTGGTTGCCCAAAATAAGTTATCACCAAAAGAAGGGTGACCGCTGGTTTAGTTGTGCTCTGTGACCAGTAGTCCAGTGGCGACGACTTTTGCTGGCCTAAAGAGGACTTTGAGGGACGTCGACCCATGTGGTCAGAGTCACACTATCAGGACCATGCAGTAGCCCTAGGAAGTCACCCGTTAACTGCACAGCATATTCAGCATTCTGTATCCCTTGCATCAGAACCACTCCATAGAAGTCAATAGCATGGGACCACTCTGGAACTGGAACACAGACTGCTTTTCTTGCAGAGCTAACAGTTTCTTCAGACCTTGTTGGTACCCGTGACTGGCTCCTCGCTAGAGTTGGTTGCCTAAAGTGCTTCTAAACAACCGCATCAATCCTTACTGTAGCTTTTTGCTAACAAATTGTGCCAAATTTGCCAATGCTTGTTTGCATTTAAGTGAGAAGTCCTGATTTATTGTTCCTTGTAGAAAATACACATCTCCAGAACCCTCAGGTGGATCTTTGCGGTTGTGTGTCAATACATTCATTAAAATAGAGCTTATGTTTATAAATTTGTGTTGGATTTCTTTAGTCTGGTTTCTTTCTTCCTTTAATTGTTTTGGTGTTTCAAATGCTTTACACCGTTCCTTTGCCGAAGTCCGACTGCTCGAAGCCACAGCTACCCAGAGTTGAGCTAATGTTTGACAAACTACGTTTACTGGTCCTAAGGTGGTTTGGGAGTGTATTATACGGTGAGGTCTAGACCACACCATATAATACACTCCCTTCCCTCACAGAAACCAATGAGGATTAAGTCAAAAGGCCTAAATTCCAAAAACATATTTCAAGTGGACAGTTGAATGATAATTCAAGGTGAGTTGGGGAGACACTGCTGTAGTGGTCCTTTGTGCCAGAGAGCACATAATGCTTTGGCTATTTCATTATTCAGGTGGAGGAACTTAATACAGATAACCTTTTAACTCGCATTTCTGCTGGTACCCTGCTCAAAGTGCCTGGGTGATCAGCAGTGGGAATTCTGCTTAGGGTTGTTATAATGTAACTTTTACTTGAATGAAGAAACACCAGGAAGAAAAGGGAACCAAGATGCTGCACTACCAAGTGCAGGAAGAGTAACTATGATTGTGGCAACAGTTACAACAGGACAAACGTTTGGAGTATCAATACCACAAAATACATGGTGGCTGCACTCTACTATTGACCCCCATAATGTAGTAGTTTTGAAAACAAGACTCACTTTTGAAGCCTCTTGACGGACTTGATTGATAGTCTTTGGTCCATTGTCTATGAAAGCTTTACGAGGAGTCCAACGATTTCCTCGCAACTCCACAGTATCCTGAAAAGAGTGTATATTGAATATCCATTTGCTGCCTTTCAAGTAAAGGGTTAAACATTGACAACTAGCTTACCTGCAGCAGAAAGCGAATTCTTGCTGGCAATTCCTTACTGGACATCAAGGCGCGCATACGTGCAAAGTACTGATCCATTAAGGACTAGAAATGAGAAATTTTTGTTAATTCCAAGAACTTCATGTAGGCTAAAGGCATAAAATGAACAGGCAAAAAAGCTCAGCTGTAACGGAATCTGCAGCATGGAATTCTTCTAGCATTTCTCAAATCTCCTTCAAAGCCACAGGTATTGCTATGATCAAATACTTTTAACAGACCAGAAGGCTTTGCAATCGCAAAGGATAAGCATATGTAATGCAGCTACGCAACTTTCGATATTCATTTTAAATCTATTAGTAGTACATACCTTAGTTGAGCCTTCAGAAAACAGTCTACTTTTTACACAACCATAATGCCCTTTAAACTATGCAGATGTGAATTTCTCTGAGCAACGATTACAGTAAGAACAAATCAAAGTCCATTTTTGTAGCAGCTAAGGCTTTGTGGTGAAAAAGTGCTTTACAAAGCCAGTGAAAAATTATATATTACTTAATCTAGAAGCATCTGTTCATAACGTGTACTGCTGTAGATTCACATGCTGTGTATTCCTGCCATCTAGTGTTAGGTTTAGAAGTGTGCAAGTTGATTTATTTCTAAGAAAGTCCTTCAGGTCACAGGATGCACTGCAACTCCATCCTTAGCTAGCAATGTTAGTTTGTTTTTCGCAAATCAGGTGAGAGTTCTATGGAGTGTCAAGTGAAGACAGTATGGTGCACCTGTACGCTGTAAAAAGGAATTAATAAAAAAGCTCTGTAACTAAAGCCACATGCTTCAGAGGAGGATGGTGGGCTCATGTGACTGAACAGATGCTTACATGCATTAAATATTTCATGTTCGTAGTATGTGTTGCTGTAGATATGCATGCTCTGGATAGACTGTAAAGCAGCACCCTCCTACAAGCTGTGACTCTCGAGTGGATGATGCAGATGTCTGAAATAAGGTCTTTAAAACTGTCTGGACAACCATGGATTGCGGTTTGGCTATAATCAGGGACACGGGAATTATGCGATTTTGCAGCATTTTAAGTATAATTAAGGATTTGCCCCGCAAATAGATCTGCTGCATAATCTGTAGATTTTAGCCCAAAAAAGTCTTTCCTGCACAATAGGGTCAAAAGTTACTAAAAATGTGGCAACACTTGCTTCTGCACAGTGGAAGGCCTTTCCCAAAGGTTAGTCATCTTTCAGTTCATTATTAGATTTGGTTGTTAAACTGGTACAAAATGAGGTAAAATATTTGCCTACACTGTTACCATGTGTAAAAGACAAAATAATGAAGCAAAACCATCACAAAATGTGTTGGATTATTCTGCATAATTTGCCTTTTCTTGCCACAGGCATTAGGCAACCCTGCAGCATAATTTGGTCCTCTCCTGCCAGATAATTCCAGTGGGCCAGGCTATGATCCCCACAATAGTGCTTGGCAGAAGTGTGTGGAGCTGACCAAGTAGCTGCTATACATATCTGCTAATGGGATATTGCCAAGAAAAGCCATGGTTGCCTCTTTTTTGCATGTACTGTGTGCCCTCAGGGCAACAGGGACTGCTCTTGGCTTCAATATAGCAAGTTCGGATGCATTGGACTATTCATTTTGCAATACCAGCCTTAGAAATAGGTTGGTTTTGCACAAGAGCTTGGTCCAGGGTTATCAAGATCAGTCATCTGTAGGCTCTGGGTGAGATTGTACCTAGTAAGGGTCAGCAGGGCCAATGGGCTGCCAGGCACATGCGATGAGTATGGGGCTCTCTGGCAAGTGTGGAAGCAGTGGCAAATCGAAAAGGTATTACTGGATGAAAAGGAGAGTGCAGGGGATAAGGCTAGTGCCCCAGAGTCTGTTTTTGAAGCTTGGGTCTGCCTCCGTTTGTGTCCCCTTCCAAGGCAGTCTGAGGGTTCGGAGGAATTCTATTTGATTTTTGGTTTTGTAGAGAAGGCAAATACCTGTAGGTTTCCAAGTGCTGAGAGGGGTAAGCTACTAAGCACAGAATTATTGGAAAAGGTGGGTTTTTAGATATTTTTACGAAGATTGGGTTTAGAGCAGAAAGCCAGAGGAAGGCGTATTTAAGCCTGAGCAATGACCACACAACGCACGTCCGCCAATGAGAGACTTACAATACCAGGGGATAGAGACCAGGTATGAAGTTTAGGGGAGTTTGACGGCTTAGCAGTCAAGAGGAGGCAGCCTAGTCTAAATGTTTCCTGTCTGGGAAATGGGTGAATAGTCTTTCCTGCCTTGCATTCAGTTCCTCTTCTACTCAAACCTTCGTAGAATGATTCGCTCAGAGTCCGTGCTGGCCATTAGTATTTGGCACTGATGGCAGTTTTGAGTTGACGGTTTGAGTATACTGTAGCCTCAGCCCACAAATCACCCTCGGCTTGGAGGGGCATAGAGCCTTCTGGATCTTCAGACTCTGCCACTGTGCAGAGGTGGTGCCCACAGACCAAGGCCTCACAGGCTTAGAGGCATTTGACCTGTGCTGACCTGGAGTCCAGGGTGATTGACTCAAGTTTGTCTCTGAAGTAGGTCGCCGACAAAGGGACGCAATGGAAATCTTGGAGCACCTTTGGTACACATCCGATCCAGATGGCAGGGGGGGGAAAAACAAAAAAACAAGCTAACGTGAGTCTGTTCCCATGCGCATTGCCAGCTAATGGTGGAGACAGTGCATCCCATGACTCGAAAGACTTTCTTCCAAATAAAACGAGCAAACGTCAGGAACCAAACACTCGAAGACAGGAGTATGTAGTATAACTATAGCAACACATTCTACAAATAGTTTTACTTTTGCCTACTCTTCCTGTCTAAGCAGATATTGTTACAAATTCATGCACAAGGCTTCTCAATCTGAAGACTGGATAAAAGGCGTAACCAAGCCTGCACATCTGGCCCAAGAATGCTATAAGTGGAGAGAGCCTCCTGCATCAACTTTGTTAAAAGATATGCTTTAGATTCTAGTATCAATATTCACTCCACAAGAAATTTTAAATACATGCTTAGAAAGAGGAAGAATTGCTCTGTTGAGCATCAAGTCCCAGGTATACCCTGCACCTGCAATACAGTGCAAACGGTATTCTAAGGCATGTGAAGCTGTAGCAGCCCACAGCAGCCGGTGATGTAGGCATAAGCAGTGACTTGTTCTGTGAATTTTGTGAATGAAACAAGGTGGAGTGGTAGCCATGTGGGCTATGTATTGCCTACAAATACGAAAATGGCTGAGCTTTTACTACTTATCCCTGTGGTGATAAACAAGCGGACAGTGTCCTCTGACAAGCCTAGAATGGTAGAGAAGGCTTATTCACCCACCCTCGTGAAATGCTTTCACTTTAGATTTGAAGGCAATTTTCAATGAAAAGTTGGCAGCTCCACCATACGAGTATTAACTGCTCACCCGCACCCTCCCAAGCAAACCTGGACATGGAGCTAAAATACAGAATCAGAATTTTGTGCATGAAGCACTTCATATCTAGGATCTTACCATAACCGACATCCACAAAAACAAGCAACTATACAGTACAGGTCAATCAAGGCAATAGCCAGCCCAATAATAAAAAGCAAAAAAAACACATACCTTGGCTTTTGCATGGTCTAGTCTTGGACCCACAGTTCTCATTATCTGACAGAGACACTCCAAATCCTCTCCCATATCCTTAAGTTGAACTCTCTTCTTCTTTTCCAAAAGCTAGAACAGTAATTACACAATGTAATTAAAAGTTAAGACACCAACCTGAAAAAGACTCAACTGAAGGCACTTTAACAGTTTTTCTTGTTCCAAATACATTTTTTCTAGAACTTTTTTCTAACAGACACTGCTCACTTCCTGAACTGTAGTAGGCTAAATGATTGAACACCTTTCCCATTCAATAATCAGTCATTGTGCATCTGAAGGCGGAGGTGAAATATTGTGAGGCACTTGGAGGCAACACTAGTGCAAGAGTTGTATTCTGGGAGGGTATAGCTCACCACCGGTACCACCTACACTACTGCATTCTGACAAGCCATTTCAAAGTGAGCAATTTGTTCTGATGAGCTTATGTCTATCACCATCATTCTGCATGTACACCCTCTTTATGATGCCCGGTCCTCAAAGCCAGTATACCTCCAGGAGTTTCTGGACCATCCCATTTGTCTCATGCAAATTCCCTGCTTGAGAAGGGGTGCAGAAAAGGGATTTGTTTCAAGGCACTGGTGCAGGAGGGGTGCCTCCAGCACCGTAAAATCTCCCAAAGTTATAGGCCCATAGAGATGGAGATATACGAGACAATGGGAGATTCCTGCTATTTTCATTCATAAACATCTGAAGGTTAAGGACTAGCTGGGTCACTAACAGTGTCCCTGGTGAAATAGAGGTATCTTTCCCAGACCATGGAAAAAGCTGGACTTTTCAAAGACTATCAAATTCTGCTGGCTGCACAACTCATTGACTGCAAATTGGGTGGTAACCTGTCCGGAAAGAGAAAAATTGAGGCACACCTGACAGGGTGACCTGCTGTACTCCATTTCTTTTTACACCTATAGGAAGGTTATCTGCAGATACAGGACAATCATGACATATACAGAAGCACTGAAACGTATAGTTTACCTGTCGGTGTAGTTTTGCAGCTTGAAGACTTTCTGGATTCACTATGCTGTGCATTATTCCGCCATCTAGTGGTTGGGTCCGGAATTGTAGTCTTTTTTTCGTGGCCCAGGTGGGCGGCGACATACTACCATTTGGTGTCCTTCGTGACGTCGACGCGCTTCCTCCGGAAGCTACCACCTTTGGGCACCATCTTCGGATTCTTTTTTCTTGTTTTGTGCTACTTCTTCTCTTCTTTTTAACCTTTAAAGTCTTACTATTGTTTTAATCCTGTTCCTCCTGTCTCATCTTTCTGGCGGAGGAGGGTGGGATCGCTAGTGAATCCAGAAAGTCTTCAAGCTGCAAAACTACACCGACAGGTAAGAAACTATACGTTTTGCAGCGTGAATCTTTCTGGATTCACTATGCTGTGCATAGACTTTGTAGCAGTTTCTTATTATTGTGGTGGCTGGGTGGAAGATGAGCTCTGGTTACTGAATATGTGTTGCAAGACCTTCTGTCCCACTTGCGCTTCCTTGTTCATTTGAATATCTACACAGTAGTGCTTAGTGAATGTGTGCACTGAAGACCATGTTGCGGCTTGGCAAATGTCTTGGAAAGGTGTGTTTGCTAGAAACGCAATTGTTGCTCCTTTCTTCCTTGAGTGAGCATGAGCTGCTCCTTGTAACTGTTGCCCTGCTTGAGTGTGGCAGAGTTGTATGGTTTGTGCAATCCACCGTGCAATGGTATTTTTGGTAACTGGTCGTCCCAAAAAACTGCTGGCAAAGGACACAAAGAACTGCTTTGTTTTCCTGCACTCCTTTGTCCTTTCTATATAGTGCATTACTGCCCTCCTGGCGTCCAGTGTGTGTAGCGCCCTTTGTGCTTGTGGTTGGTTTTTGGAAAAAACTTGGTATTTGGATTGTCTGATTGATGTGGACCCGTGACACCACCTTTGGCATGAAGTGTGGGTCTGTTCTCATTACAATCCTATCATTGTGTATTTGTAGGTAGGGCTCTTGAAGTGTTAGCGCTTGTAGTTCTCACTCTTCGTAGCGATGGTATAGCTACTAAGAAGGCTGTCTTTAGCGTGAGCATGTGCAGCGAAACCCCGTGAATAGGCTCAAAGGGTGCCTTCATTAATTGAGTTAGCACCACGTTGAGATTCCATGCTGGTGCTGGCATTCTGTTTGGAGGTGCGATTCTCTTTGCTCCTTCTAGAAATCTTTTAACTACTTGGGAGGTGAAGAAACTTTTTCCGGTTTCTCCTCTTGTGTAAGCCACTATCGCCGCTAAGTGCACCCTTAGGGATGTGTAGCTTAGTTTATTTTGTAGAAGATGCATTAAGTATCTCAGTATTGTTGACTCTTGTAATTTTACTTTGTAGTTTCTCCCTAATGCACCATTCGGAGAATCTTTTCCACTTTGCTACGTAGCACTTTCTTGTGGTAGGCCTCCTTGAGCACAGTCATTGTGCTTGCCGGTAGTCTGAGGTGTGCAAATTCTAGGTCTTCAGGAGCCACGCTGCTAGGCTGAGGCTCTCTGGCTCTGGGTGCAGTACCATTCCGTTCTGCATTGTTAGCAGATCCCTTCTTCTGGGAAACTGTGCGCTGGTGCTTGCGCCATTTCTACTACTTGAGAACCAGGACTGTCTGGCCCACTGAGGTGCTATTAGTATTAGCGTCATGTTGCTGATCCTGCATTTGTTGAGTACCCTGTGTATCAGTGGTATCGGGGGGGAGGGGGGGAAGCGTAGGCAAATGTCTTTGACCAACTGATCCATAGCGCATTCCCCTGGGACCGATGGTCTGGTTGTCTGGATGCGAAGTGTTGGCATTTTGCATTCTGGTGTGTTGCAAATAGGTCCATTTGCGGTGTACCCCATTTTCGGAATAGTTTCTCCATTTCCTGTTGGTTGATCTCCCATTCGTGGGAAGCAGACGTCTGCCTGCTGAGTGTCTGCTTCCACATTGTCTTTCCCTGGGAGATGTATTGCTAGTAGGTCTATTCTTAGTGGAATGGCCCATCTGCATATCTCCTGTGCTAGCCCTGATAGTGCCACCGAGTGTGTTCCTCCTTGCTTGTTGATGTAGAACATGGTGGTTGTGTTGTCTGTTTGGATCAACACCCTGTTTCCGTACAGCTCCTTCTGAAAGGCTTTTAAGGCTAGGAACACTGTCTTTAGCTCTAGGTAGTTGATGTGTTTGACTGCATCCTGCTGCGACCATAACCCCCTCACCTCGAGTCCGTTCATGTGCGCGCCCCACCCCAGTTGGGAGGCGTCCGTTGTGATGGTCACTGTTGCAGTTGGTTGTGTGAATGTTTTCCCTTGTGATACGTTTCTCATTGGCGGTTTGTCCGTTTGAGCGGTGGGGCGTTGCTCCACTAACAATTATTGGCGCATTTCAATAGCGGCGTTAGCGCGCCGCCACCGCAAATTATTAATACAATTTCAACTGTCGATGTTGAAATTGTATTAATTTAAAGCGGCGTGCTCGTTGCGCGGCGACGTCACCGTCACGTGCACAAGCATCAATACTGACTGACACTACAAATTGCTTGCAAATGCAATACGAGTGCCGCGACTGCGCACCTTGGGCGGCAAATTGAGTACACTGCGCATGTTTGGTTTGGCAGGCTGCCTTTCCATGGCCAGAAACCCAACATGCGCACAGTGCCCTTTGAAAAACAAGCACAAGGTGACTGGAGGTTTGTCGCAAACAGACCCCAGTGGTTGAAAAATGAGCGGCGAGTTTACCTGCTCACCCCAATCCTGGCACTGCTCTCTTACAGAGAGAGCCTCTCTGTAAGAGAGCAGCGTCAGGATTGGCTGCAGTGCTGCAGCGCGGCAGCCAGTCTAGTCTACAGTAGCAGAGGAGGCATCAACTTGGCACCGCGGGGGTGAGAGGGCCCGCCCAGCGTCCAACGTAATGCGATGCCCAATCACTGTAATGGCTTACTGTTAAGCCATGCAGTGATTGGGTCATTCTGCCGTTGCTGGGCAAATCGGGCCGGCCCTTCCTCCTCTCAGTCTCACAGTGGAGGGAGCACGTGTATACTCTAGTACTAGACTCGTCACTCGGAATCGAATCGACTCATCGAGCACTGCTGTAGTGAGTCCTCCTCCAGTGCAATCATCTGATCCTAGTGATCAGTCACTGTCAGAAGAAGGGTCAATCCACTGAAGTTAGCAGGTAGTTTTTGTGACTGTTAACGTACTTAAGTTCAGTTTTTATGGTTCAGGGTCTGGGACAGGTGGTTGCTGAGGTGTGAGGCCATGATCACGCCTTTGCGCACACTGCACAGCAGCAGTGAATTATATATCCAATATATCCTAAACTGGCCAAGTGGCCATATAATAAAAACCAAGTGTCGGGCCCGGCTCGCGAGTAAGTCTGTAAATAAATTTAATACGCACATGATAATCGCATGGAAGGCGGGGTGGGCCTTGAAAGTTAATGAATGGCCACGGCCCCCGCGGCGCCACATTACATAAATAAGTTTGCTGTCTTTCAGCGCAGCGGCAGCGCGTTTACTGTAACTTTTTACATAATCCCGGGCCGCACCCGCACCGATTCGCAATCGCATGCGCATCGCATGGAAGGCCTTGAATGGAATGGCCCCGCGGCGCCACATTATAAACAAGTCTGTTGTCCCGGCCTCAGCGCAGCGGCGGCACGCTTTTATAATACCGGGCCCAGTCGCACCGATTCACATCGCATGGAAGGCGGGGTGGGCCTTGAAAGTTAATCCATCGCCTCGGGTGGACATAGCATGGATAGATGCCATTGCCAACTAAACAAAATAATATATTTCCTGGCTTCCAGCCCCGGGCCAGCCGTTGGCTTCATAGGCCGGCCAATGCGGCCATCAAGCGTAGGTGCGTTAGTGTGAAATTGAATTGACTGTTTTAATATATACAACGCCTGAGATTTTATGGGTGCATGTTTATTTTCTTTTATGTAGCGCTGGCATTCGTGGATTCATAGCGCTTGTGTCCTATAATACAGGTTTAGTTCACCACCCTCAAAGCGCTGGTAAAAGAGCCTCGGTTTATCAAATGAGGAACAATGATGGCTATTGTGACTGGATAGTGATTTCTCGCGTATCAGTCTGGGGGAGGGCGAGGTTCCACATTCACCAACCATTACGCTATTGTCTGCCAAAAAAAATGGTCAAATCCAGACTGCTCATGGTTTCATGAGTTCACAATCCACTAGAATTGAGGGTCCATTTATTTATGCTCATTTGACGGTGACCATTGTTGTCCCAGAGAAAGGGGCCAACACACAGTCATTCCCAATTCTCAAAAGTGCTGCTCGGTTCCCCTCGATAGGAGTAAGGAAGTGGAACATACTACTGTACATATGTGTGCTATGTTTATCAGCACAGTCCTCCTTTGCAATATTCTATGTGTGCGTGCCCCCCTACTAAGGTGTTACCCTATTTGAAGAATTTGTATATAAATAGTTAAAAACAGCATGCGCCCCAATCAAACTCATGTGCAAGTCCTTCTTTAGTCCTCAGCAATGCATTGTATCTCGAAGTCGGTTATGAAGCTCTGTGGTTATACTGAATAAGCAGCTACCTATGTTAAATGACATCTTTATTAATGTAATAACTGCACTTTCACCATTGCTTTATTAACCTTCCGGCTTTCTCAAATTTGCTTGAAAATGCACCATTTGTCCACTCTTTTCAAAATTTTCTTGGGGGGAGAACCGCCCCAAACACCCCGTAGGTTGTTCCGGCTCACTCGCTGGGGTGCAGTATGACAAGATTTTTACGGCTCACCACTTTCAAATGTCACCAGCCGCCACTGGTTTTCCTTGTTCCACCACGCTATTTCCTAATGCACTGCGTGTGTGACAACCACTAGATCTTCCCAACTCCCTGTTGCCTGGGACCACTGCTGCTGTATCCATTCCTGGAACGGTCTCAGGTAGAGACCAATGTTTGGGATCAGGTGTATGCATGAGGCCATCATTCCCAATAGTTTGCTCACTGTCAGAGCTTGCCCATTGCGGTAAAGACGTGTCTCCTTCAGTATTGCCAAGGTTCTCTTTGTGCTGGGGAACACCTTGCCCTGTATGGTGTTTATTTCTGCACCTAAGAATATCTTCACCCGTTCCGGTTCTATTGAAGACTTTCCCCAATGGATTGAGAAACCCAGTTGGATTAGTGTTTGTATGACTTCCTGGATGTGTTGTTTGCATTGGTTGTAAGAACTTGCTTTTACGAGCCAGTCGAGGTAAGGGTATACATGTATTCCTTGCCTCCTTAGGTGCGCTGCTACCGCTGCTAGGCATTTTGTAAACACCCTTGGTGCGGATTTGAGTCCGAATGCAAGCACTGTGAACTGGTAGCGAGTTTTGTTGATCACAAACCTTAGTAGGAGTTTGTGTTTTTTGTTGATGGGGACGTGCAAGTATGCGTCTTTTAAGTCAATAGTTTCCATGTAATACCCTTCCTGTATCTGGGGTATTACTTCTTGCAGAGATGTCATTTTGAATCTTTGTGTCCTTATGAACTTGTTTAAGAACCTAAGATCCAGAATAGGCCTTAGCGTTTCGTCCACCTTTGGTACAAGGAAGTAGTTTGAGTAAACCCCCTTGTTTCTTTCCTTGTACGGCACTATCTCTATTGTCTTCTTGTTGAGCAATTCCTGTGCCTCTAGTAGCAAGAGTGAAAGTTTCTTTGCCGAGTGCACCTTTTAGTTTGGAGGTTGTTTTCCCAGCTCTATGCAGTAGCCGTATTGTAGGAGGTTTAGTATCCATTTGTCCGTTGTGACCTTCCTCCAATCTTGGAAGTCCTTTATCCTGCCTCCTACTGGTGTTATATGTTCAGGGAACTGGTTTGTTTTGTCGCATCATTTTTTGGCTTGGTCTTTTGTTTTGTTGCCCCCCCCTAGAGGTGTTTTCTGGGTGGGCGTTTGCCTTACGGCAAAGTCACTTGGAGGAGGGTTGTTGCCCTCCTCTCCGTGTTTGTCCCCGTCCGTTTGAGCGCCCTCGAAAGGACTGGCCTCGTGGCTGGTACTGCCAGTTTTGTTGCTGCTACCCCTGAGGCGCTTGGCTGTTTCCTTCATTACCTTGTTGGAAGGTTTGGTGAGATGTACTAGGTTGGTTGCCTCCCCTACCCGCTGGCCTTCTTGAGGGGGTACCCCTTCCCATCCCTCTGAACTGAAGTGCCCCCATGGACCTTGCTGTCTCATTGTCCTTTTTGAGCTGAGTTAACTTGTCGTCAACTGGCGTTCCAAAAAGTTGTTCTCCGTTGAAGGGTGTGTTCAGGATGTTGTTCTGTACCTCAGGCTTTAAGCCTGAAATCCTAAGCCATGCATGCCTTCTCTCGGTCACCCCAATCACCATTTGCCTGCTGGATGTTTCCGCCGCATCCAAGGCCGATTTCAAACATGTGTTAGCCATGTTTTCTCCTTCCTCTACCAGGTGGGCTGCCCTTTGCTGGTACTGGTCTGGTAGATGCTTCAGGAGTTGTCCTACCTCCTTCCAGTGCTGGTATGCGTGCCTATTGATTAGGGCGTTCGAGTTTGCGATGCGCCATTGAATCGCCGCACTCCGTTCTACTTTCCTCCCCGTGAGGTCCATTCTTCTACTCTCCTTGTCTAGAGGTGGTCCGGCATTTGTGGGCACATTGGCCCTTTTCCTAGCTGTTGCTGTTAATATTGAATCAGCTGGCACTGATCCCTGAATGTATGCAGGGTCCTTTGAGGAGTGTTTGTACTTTTTTTCTGCCCTCTGGGTCACTGATCTACAAACAGCTGGCTCCTTGAAGGCCTCCCTGCCCTGGTCTAGCACACTAGGGAGCATGGGCAGGAACTGACTTCTTGTCTGTGTGGGTAGTAGAGTTTCCAGGAGAAAACAGGCCTTGGGCTTCTCCTCCTCCAATTTCACTCCATATGTCTCTGCAGCCTTTTTAACCACCATATTATAGATACCTATATCGTCCGGCGGTGAAGGCCTCGAAGGGTATGTGTCTACTCCTTCCGGCATTTCGGCGTAGAGTTCATGCCATTCCAAGTCTTGCGCCTCCGAGGACGTAGAGTCCTGGTAGGTCTGCTGATCTTCCTCACCCTCGAAGTAATACAGGGCCTCTTCCTCCTGTTCCTTGACCGGTTCAGGCGTTTGGCAGCTCAGGGTCTTAGTCGCCCCCTTCGACCTCAGTCGCGGGCTTCGGCGGGATGGGGGTACTGGCTCATCTTTTCGAAGTCCTTTTTTCGCTGCAGGATGCTAGCCATTTCGGCCTCGAGCCTCCTCTTACTCTCCATCTGGGCAGCTTGTTCGGCGTCGGGAGTTTGAGCGCTTCGAGGTAGTCGACGTCGTTGTTGACCCTTCTTTTCTCGGCGTCGAGGTGTACTTTGAGGGCAGCCTTCGACGACTGATTGTGTGGGCTTTCGAAGGATCCGATGCTTGTCCTTGGGTGCCGTTGCTTTCGCAGAGTGTTTCGGTGGCAATGCTCCCTTAGAGGACTTTGCTTCACTCTTATGAGTGTCGGTCGAGTGTCTAGGGGTCAGCGACTCTTACCTCCTTCGACGTTTCCTTTTGGACTTAGACGACTGCAATCCTCCAGTCCTTCAGCGATGTTGTCCTATTCTCCACTGGAGAGGCCCAAGTCTCGGAGCGATGGAGGTGGCCCCTGCATGGCGTAGCTCGCCCTTCTCTGCCTCTCTTACACGGAGGGTCTTCAGGGTGAACGCCGAGCACGTGTTGCAGTCGTTGCTGCTGTGGTCGAGCGGCAGGCAGAGGTTGCAGACTGGATGCTGCTCCTTCTGGGCATATTTGTGGTGGCAGTTGCTGAGAGAAAGTGCCATCTTTCTTGCATGGTATGCCCCCCACTTTTTGCTGAATTGCCGATGTACTTTGACTGAGTGTGCCCTGGGCTCCTGCCAATCAGGTGCCCAGGGGGCCTGTGTTCCTTCCCTGAAACTGCATTACAGCCTAAACCCAATTGGCCTCTCTGGCCACAGGTAAGCCCCTGGTAAATGGTACCCTAGGTACCCAGGGCACTGTGACCAGAGAAGGCCTCTAAGGGCTGCAGCACTTATTGTGCCACCCTTGGAGGCCCTGTACCCTGACACACTGCCCTTGCAGGCTGAGTCTTGGTGCAGAACAAAACAGAGTCGACATGGCACACATCCCTGTGTGCCATGCTCACAAACCCACTGCCCTGGCATACCTCAGTCACCCCTCTAGCTGGGTGCCCTATGCCAGTGGTGAGAGTACAGGTGCATGAGCCCTGTGCCCCTACAGTACCCAGGTCCATTCCTGGGCACTGTAAGTGCAGTGCTGCCATTTCAAGTATATGGTGCTGGGAGGTCGTTAGCACGAACTCCACAGCACCATGATGGCTGCACTGAAGACTGAGAAGTTTGGTATCAAACTTCTCAGCACAGTAAACCCACACTGATGCCAGTGTGGGATTTACTATAAAATGCACGACAGAGGGCAACTTAGAGTTGCCCCCTGAACCTAACCTACAATCCACGTCTTGTCTGAGGGGCTGCCTAGGCTGCCACACAGCAGACATGTTGCTGGACCCCTGGGTAGAGAGCCATCCGCTCTCCCGGGCCTGCAACAATGCACGTCCTGGGCGAGGTGCTAGGCCTCCTCCCCCAGGATGGGCAGGGGGAAGCTTCAAAGGCATTCTGCCTTTGTGAGCTTCCCCAGACCACTTGCTGTACTCCGCAACTGGTCCCCACCGGTTCTTCCCCCCCCATCCTGGCGGGAAGACTGGCGGGAAACACCAAGGGAGGAAAGGGGGTGTGCCACCCTCTGCCAAGCCCCACCCCTCAGGTGGGGGAGGCGAGGTGAAGCACATCTCCGGGCTCTCGCCATCTTGAAGATGGGGAGCCCTGCCCAATCAGGACTAGGCTCCTGCCCCCCTCCCACAGGAGAGTGGCAGGATAGGGGGTGTACCCACCCCAGGGCAGGGACCCATTGGTCCCTGCCCTTTACCTACCTGTAACGCCCCTAAATCTAGTATTTAGGGGCACCCTGAACCTTCCTTCCTTAGATCCAGATTCCGAAACAAGAAAGAAGATCAAGAAACAAGACCTGCTGTGCAGCTGCTAACAAGAGGAAGACACCAACTGATTTGGCCCCAGCCCTACCGGCCTGTCGACCCTCGAACCTGCTCCTGCTAAACCCCGGCGTCTCCAGTGGTCAGCAACCTCAAAAACCCCGGAGGACCTGACTGCCTTGTGACTAACTACATGGGCCTCCCACGAGCAGTGGTACTGCTCAAAAGCAAGTAACCTACCCCTGGTGCCAGCCATGAACCGCGAATCCAGCACACACTGCACCCGCCAAGCCCGGCCTGTGCGGACAAAGACCACGAGGACGTCCCCCCGGCGACTGTGACCCAGAATCCAGCACCCAAGGACCCTCCGACAATCCTGACGACGCCTGCAGCCTCAGAACCTGGGCCCCCTCTAACCGAGACCAGCCGAGGGTAAGATTTCCGATGCCTAAAGACACCCCTGCACCCGGCGCCCCACGGCCTCCTGTGCCCAACTCCTGGGTGCCTACCCTTCCTACAGCTTCCCAACTTACCCCTCGAAGTGGTGGTCACACCTGAAGAATCACCGTCCCCAAGCTTGCAGCCTTTGTCACGCAGCTTTCCCATTGAAAACCATTGGGAGCCCGACAGCCCAAAAGTCCACTGCACCCGGCCGCCCCAGTGCCGCTGAGGGTGCACCAACTACCCTGTTCAACTTTCCCACTTGCCCCGAGTAAGTGACCAGGAGCTTTGCTCCCATAGCCGAGTGGCCTGCCTGCCAGCAGCCACCAACCCAAGGCCTCCTGCCTGCCGTAGGATAACATTGGGCCTACTCACTCTGCACCCGGCCACCCCTGTGCCGCTGAGGGTGTAACAGTACTTACCTGACCCTGGGGGACCCCTGAGTCTATGCCCAGAACCTTAACTCTGCAAGCCGAGTACTTACCCAAAAGCCGATAACTCACTTTTCTTCCATAGGGTAACATTGACTGGTTTCACTTGGAAATTCTTCTAAGTGTGGAGTTTTGAAACTTTAAAATATTCATCTAAAATCAGCCGAATTACGAAAACGAATTTACTCACCTGTTATCAGGAGAGATCCCAGTGCTGGATCTTGGTGCCCAGCACTGACCCTGAAAAGTAATCATAACTTTACTTACCAGTAACTTGAATTTCCTTCCATAGGATAACATTGCCTGGTTTTTGCTGAAAAAGTTTCTAAGTGTCGATTTTGCAAACTCACAAATATTCGTTAAAAATCGCCTGTGTGACAAACGCATTCTTTCAATTGTTTACAGGAGATGCACCTGTGCTGGATCCAGGATCCAACACAGAGTAAGAAAAAGTAACGATAACACTACTTACCTGCTAAGTGAATTTCCTCCCATAGGATAACATTGGTGATTCTATGTGAAAAAGTTTCTAAGTGCCCACTTTTGAAATACAATAATATTCCTTAAAAATCACAACTGTAACCAAAACGTTTTTACTCAACTGCTTACAGGAGATGTCCCAGGACTGAATCTAGGATCCAGTCCTGTGGTTAGAAAAGTTATCCAAAAAGTAATCTATTGCATTTAACCAGAAATTCCTATTGAGCTCAATGTATAATTGTGTTTGAAATTGTGTTGCCTATTGCAACAATTGTAACTATTGCATTCAAAAGTCTATTGCCTATTGAACAGTATTTAACTAAAGCATCTCATTCTGAGAAAGTATATTTTGACACCTATTGTTGGTTCTAAAATAAAACTATATTTTTATATACAAAACAATTGGCCTAGAGTTCAGTTCTTGTGTGTGGCTTCATTTATGACCGTGTGTACAACAAATGCTTTACACTGTCCTCTGATACTGCCTTACTGCTTGACCAAGCTACCACTTTAGAGAGTAAGGTTATATCTAACTTTAGCCTCTGCCAAACCTCTGGGGACTGTGGACTGTGCACACTGAACCTTAATTTGGTTCAGTATATACAGAGCCACTTTCTTACAGTTGCCACAAAATTTGAATGGCGTTTTGTCCATCCCCACGCTCAGGGAGCCCCCTGTGTGCGCATTATCCGTTGGACGTAGAGATCTCAGGTGAAATACTTCTCCTTCGTCGTCCCGGTTACCTGACCTGTAGTCAGGTGTGTTGAAATCTGCGATTTTGTAGATTTTCCTGTGATTTTCGTCGATTCTCTCTCCAAATCTCTGGGAACTCTTCGGTGACGATCCAGACCACAACGGTGGAAAAAAGAATCTGAAGATGGCGCCCAAAGATGGGAGCTTCCGGAGGAAGCGGGTAGACGTCACGAAGGACACCAAATGGTGGTATGCCGCCACCCACCTGGGCCACGAAAAAAGAAAAGACTACAATTCCGGACCCAACCACTAGATGGCGGAATAATGCACAGCATAGTGAATCCAGAAAGATTCACGCTGCAAAACTACAGCGAGAAATGAAAATATCTTCCTGTATGCAGATGATATTTTGCTCACTCAGACAATCTGAATTATCCATACCATCACCGATATCTTTATACACAGTTAAGAGCAACTGTGTGAGTCACCTGCTGGAAGTTCAGCCACAGCAAAAAGTCCAAAACCAGGCAGTCCAAAGGCGAAAAATCCAGGGAGATTAAGTGGGCAGAACTCATTTAGATAGACATGTACGGTATTAACTGTACCGCACTGACCGTTTCTAATCCTTTCACCTCCTAAAATCAGGCTGAGATGCAAAAGCAAGCAATCCAGTCTTCAAAAGGAGTATATTGGTTATTAAACAGAATTTTAAACCAGTCGAACACTCCAAAATACTGCCCAGACCCTACAGGACCATATAAATGGGAGCAAGCACTACATAAATGCACACTACATAGCCAGTGACCGCCCAACAACTCCAGAAAAAACCCTTATGTTCCGCTCAGCACAGTCTTTGTAACTAAATATTCAGTGTTCATGCATATCAAGGAAGACCCAAAATATTAGTCACTGTAAACAGTTAACAAATCTGAATGAGCTTGGTGCAGAACTGCACTGCTACATGTATGCCTAAAGAGCATATAAATCTAGCACCAGGCTCTAGCCAACAACCAGAGTCCGCAAAAACGGCAAAGTAATGCAATTTAAATATTAAAACGATCCACACATTGTGTAGATTCTGTGTCACAAACTACTTCTTGCTTCCACTCAATACCACATAAGTTCATTTTGAGTTTATTTTGGCTTTACATACTACGCAGGCTATCTTTGGCACTTTACTAATATGCATGGTGCAAGACTGCTGTAAAGAGTACACTAATATGCAACAAAGTCTGGAATCGCTCATCTTTGTTCAATCAGTGGGAGACCACTAGCACCTGTTACAGTAGATACCCCAGCTGCAGGAAGCAACAACTGTATTTTTGAGCCACAAATATTTAAACGAATACTGCATGAATCAAAAACGAATCATAATAGCTGCTAATACCAATGCAGTGTCAATCTTATGATGGACCCAGATGCTTCTGCCACACAATTCGATACTGAGCTGCTACGCATTTCAAAGGCCATGGCTGTGTGGAATGAAATAGTCAACGTGCCCCAAGAAACTTACTGTTTTGATGCACTTATGAAGGATAGATTCATGGATAAGATCAAGCTTCCCAAGTTCACCAATGAATTTGATGTTGCCCAGCATCTTGATTTTAGCAATGTTTCTTTGTTCCTCTTCCTCGGGAAGGAGAGGGGTGTCATTCTTGTCATAAACTAAGGGTTAAACAAAAGAACAGTTATATAGGAACATTAATAGATGGTAGAAATTCAAAATTTAAATCTCATCTTACTGTCCACATTTCTGGAACGATTTTCAAATTCATCTTGTAGTTTTGAAATTAGTAGGCGCCTGAATGTCTGTGGAAGGTAGCAGACAATATTGTTAGCATCACATGAAGCCAATAAATTCTGAATTTAAAAAATGGTTACTGGTAATGTGAACTACAAAACTTACTGTGCTTTGCTTCTGTGGCTGACCCTCTGGTGGTGGGCCATCAAAGTTTGGAGCATCTTCCGCTAACCTCAGACATAGTTGAGCATATATGGAGCTATACTTGGGCTCTTCAAGGGCTTTGTCGACAATCTAAAAAATAGTTATATGCTTTTGAAAATTCTACTTTAAAAACTATCGTAACGCAGAACATAGCTCAATACACAAAAAAAAGTCACAGGAAATGCAATTCCTCCACCTTAACTTGGATGCTCGTATTTTGTAACGAAGGAAACTTTTTTACTGTCATTCAGAATTTGCAAGCTTTTTGTAAAAGCGCAACATTGAGGCAGGATATCCGCAGCAGTGTGGCAAGTAAACAAATTTAACTTGAGGTTTTAGCAGACAAGAAATGAAATTATCAATGTCCATTCACTGAGGCAGCTATCAGTGCAGGGGATGCTTATTTAACTTTTCGGGATAGCTATAGCCCTTATTTTGATTTCCTCTGCGCTTTTTCCAAACACAGGAACAGGAGGTCTCTCGAGCAACATCAGCATGTCATAGCTGATGTAAAGAAATGCCTCTACGTATGGCCCCCCGCAAGTTTTTCAACTGATGTTGCTAGTTTTTTGCATCAGAGTGCATGGAGGCTTGCTCACCAGACCTCAGTGCCAGTGCTCAGACCCCATGTCAAATTGGCTGTACCCAATGGGAAATGGCAGACCTACCTGTAAGTCCGTAGTAAATGGGCCTCTGGTACCCAAGGCACGTAGGTTAGAGAATGCACAGCACCGAGTCTGCCAGAGCAGTCATGCACTGCTATCCCAACTTTTCCGTTGAATGCAATGGCAAAGCTTCCCCTGGACATGCAAGTCACCCCTCTGGCATATGACACAGGCAGGACATGTACTTTGTATTTCCTGACAGTAAAACACGCAAAACCGCACTTTTTACTGTAGAAAGCCTAGGTCTCCAAATTGGCGAGTACATCGATATACGCTCAACAGTGGTAACTCCTGGACTGTGGGTCCAAAACAGGCATTCCAAGGTATCAAACTCATGACATTAAGCCAGACTTTTATCTCAAGTCAACATTCATGTAATTTGTGGCAATGTGCAGCTTTAGCAAAGTTGCCACTTTGTTTCCTTTAAAACTCCTGTGCCTTCCCAAGCACACATGGAGCCTGTTCCACGAGACCGCTTTCTGCCCTCCATGAGACGTGTGCCAAAAACTCTCCAGAAGGAGAACAGCTTGATTGAGGCGAGCCGAAATCTCTGCTCTCCACATCGATGACCTGAGAATCCTCAGGCTGAGGAGCAGAAACAATTGAACATGCATCTGAAAAATCCATTACATAGAAATTAAGACTTTAAGCAGACAGGTCTTTTCCATGACATCCTGATGCAATGAGTCAGATGTTTTGCACTTTTACAAAGATTCCTGTAAAATGGTCATGAGGCACGATACAAATACCAAGGACTTTAAAAAAATATATATATTTGGACTCGATGAAGCCATAGTTCTCAATTTTAGATAATTATAGCACTTAATGCGCAACACATTTGCCCCCCCCCCCCCCCCCACACCAAAACTTTAGGCACGTTTCCTGGAGAAGTGTCGTTTTAGCACCTTATCTTACAAGGCCATCAAAGACATACATAGAGTGTATGGCCCTTGCGTTGAGTCTTGATCCTGTTAAAGACTAGTGTAGAAAGGTGCTCAGTTCGTACTCGAGTACTTTTGAACACTGTCCTAGCACACTAATTACCACCACAAAAAACACCTCAAGTGGCACACAAAACTTAATAGGGCAAGAGTCAGGACCTAAATATAGACACTCTAAAATGAACACAATATGAAAAACAAACTGAGCACCTGGAGAAATAAGATCTACTTACCAGAAGTATCACCCCTTTAAGGAGGAGCTTAGTATCTATGCCGACATTGAGGAGCTCAAGGCATAGCTTGTCGAACTTCTCAGGGACAAGCTTGTTTAGTATGCTGGAAAAAAAAAAACGAAGACAAGTTCAGCTTGTTCTTCATTATATACACTGGAGTGAACGAACAACAAGTGTTCAAAAAATGTTACATCAATGATGCAGCATGCTTTGCTGATCCACAAGATAAATTATTTTGCTGCTCCCCGTGCAACAATCGCCCTTCATTTGAACAGGAGTACACTCTTAAAAGTTGTCCTTTAAAGAGGAGATCATTGGCATGTTTACCCTGCCCACTGATAGGAGTTGGTGAAGTAAGCCTTAGAATGAGAAAGTCAGTCGACATAAAGGCATCTTTATCATACAAGGCTCTCATATAGATAACACAATTTGGTTAGATTAGGATCTTTTTCGCAGCTCAGCGTGTGCAGGTAAGTTGAAGGGTACACACGACCTACATGCAAATAGAATGCTGCATTAGATCGTTTCATAAATAGTTGCTTTTTTTCCCTTTCAGAAACTGGCTGTGGAGATCCCAAATGAGCTCCCTCCTGCACATTCAAGCTCAACTCCTACAACAAGTAGCTTCAGACTTCCAAAACCTATGTACACATGTAAAAGATTGACGCATTATCTACGTGAAAGACGGCCACCCACATTCCTCTTAAGGTGTCAGGCGGACTTCAGGTTCACTTGAGACTGGCAGACTAAATATCACCCAAGAAGGTCCGATCCAGAGAGTCAAGGGATCGGGTCTGAGGAGGACAACAAACTCCATCCTCCTCTGCATCTCCATTGCCCTTCAACTCCTGTCCTCCTCACAAATGCACCCCTTATTTCAGACAATGACAATGGCAGTTATGTACAGGGGTGTATCACAAAATACTCTACATGTAAAAGCATGCAGAAGGGCACTTATGGTTTGGGTGTGATGACGTATGAGACCGGGATAAAAAATAAAAAGTAGGCCCCACGAAAGGCAGTCTGGACAAATGGGAACTGAACGTATCAGACTTTCTTGTCCGTCAATACCTACAAACGGAGCCCCCATTGGCGAGCCTAAGACCCCTTCAGGAATGGTATTCTGCACCCAGAGAGTCAATGGCTGCAAACACAGGGATCATTTCAGGTCATCTGGAGATAGATGAAGGACCTAATACTTTTAGGAGCTGCTGGCCTGCATGAAAACATCCTGGAGTCTGTGGTTAAGATCCTGTCGAAATTATTGGTAAACAAAGTCTGTTACCAATTACTTTAGGCCACAAAGTTTAGGGGCCCCTTAACTAAAAACACACGAACAAAGGCACCGATAACACTTGAAACATTTATTTCCATGAAAAATGCGAGGGATGTTCTCATTTCTAAACCTGAAGAGCACAATGCATTTCATTAGCACATCCCAAGCTCAACCTAAATAGTGCAATCTTGATTTACTTCAGCAAAAGAACAGGAGGGTAAGGACAATGTTTTACACTAATTTGCAGCCCAAAAAAAAAAGCGCAGCGCACAGGAGGCAATTGAGGATCTGCGGTACATCAGTGCACATTAGAAAGCTTGCTATTTTATAAACTCAAACGAAGTAGAAATGCGGCTGGCACAACTTACCCTCGTACTTTCCTAAAAATTGCATCATGCCGTTCTTTCTCACTTGCGGAGTTGTTCGCAGGGTTAATTGCGGAGTTGTTGGAGGGATTGACATCTCGTCTAGTGCTTCGTGAAGGAATCCATTTCTGAGCGCCAGGCCCTGGGGTTTTCCCCAGGTACTCGCTATGAAAATAAAAAAATATTCTAACAAAAGTAACAACTCAAGTCAAATTGCACTGTAGCGATTCAACACCAGTCACAAGATGTTCAGAACATTCATGGCAACAGATCAAGCTAAATGACATCTAGGCGCTCGTTCTAAAATATTCATTCTTTGAATTAAACTTCTTTAGATCTCACTGTGTACACAATTTTTAAAAAGCACTACCAAAATAATGACTTGTGTATCACGTGAGCATCAGGCTTGTGCGCGCAGTCTACCAATGCTTATTTGTGTGTGCAAAGAGAAAGATCTGAAAATTGATGACAGTAAAAAGACCAAACCTTGTGCTGCATCAATTAGTCAGATGCTTGTGTCAGTTTTAGCTCTATACAGTGCTACTAGGCAGTTTAACGACCGATTTCAGATATACAATAGTGCTTCACACATTTCAATGGTGGTAGAATACACACCCAACAGCACAACTATTAAACGAAAATACTTGTGTGGGCTGAGCCAACAGGTGATTGCCGATATCTCAAGCTGAAGGCTGGCAGCTCCGAAGCAAGAGAAGCAGAAGGACGAAGAAAGCCGACAAAAGGCTCCTTCAAGTACAAAATATATTCAATATGGTCAACATGAACCATGGCCATAAAGGGACACTAAACGGCACTTCCAAGAGGTCACTGAACTGCTCATCGATTTAGATGGCTTAGACCTCTTTATGGATATTCCAGTGGAGTTTTCAAAATAAACTTATTGCCAGGTGTCCATATTTAAAAAAGCCAACCCAGTGAAGGGCTGGTACACGCCGCACGCAGGAGACTAAAAACAGGGCGGGGGCAATGGGCATGCAAATATAATTAATGTTTAAATATAGGAATTACAGGTTTTCTGTAAGCTTCTCTTACTAAAGGCAATTTATAGTTTTATATCAAAAGTTGGCAATGTACAATACACAATAACTAAAGTTTGGAAAAATACAGTCAGCGAGTGGCTAAATTGTATGGTCGACATGCACAACTCGCAATCTACTCACCCTAGCGCACGCTTCATGCAACGGCACTAACTGCGGCGTTTAGAAAATACACCCGTTCGTTAAGTAAGCAGCGAATAGGGAGTTTGGGGCAGTTCAAACTTTAGCAAAAACTACTGATCATAGCTTTCAAGCAGCCTAAGCGCAAATGCGGGACAACGAGCCAAAATGAGAAGGGGAGCTTCAAATCACGTTGAGTGAATCATTCAAGTTTCAACATGCTGTTATCAGACAACAAGTTACGGATAACAGACGTCTGAACGAGGATGCCAGTAATGCAAGTCCTAAGCAGATGCTGTGCTGCTTCACTGAAGTGTTATTTAAATAAAGCTAGGGGAACGGCTGTGGCCTCAATTTACACCAAGTCCCATGTAGCTCCCTAATATTTGCACTTGGGGATCAGGTTAATGCAGTCTGCAGAGTTAACATGAATATAGTATATGCAACTTACTTCTAAATTGTAAAACGTTCTTTGTATAGGTAATGACTACTGACACGGGATATTGTTTAGGGAAGTTGGCTTTGGCGACTGCTTCAAAGTTACTTTATACATGAAACAATGAAGCTCCATTAAGCACAATGTCCCAACACATCATCTGCTACCTGCAACGACTAACGAAAAAGGAATATTGCACGAATGCGAGCTATTCAATCCGAAAAGGGGGCAATGCAATTGCTGGAAATCTGGCTGTCACGTGAAACAATTCATATCAAGTCCGTAAATAACAAAAAAAGCACTGTGATGAAACATTCCTAGAGCAAAATGATGGCTTTTTCAGCACTGTGATTCAGCTTTGGAGGAGGTTTGATGTACAGACATAAGTCACTGCCTTACACACCCCATGGAGGCAAATTATGAAACCCACCAGCTCAGACTGCATTCACGGGATCCCCAGCACCATCCGTACTGAATGCTACTGGGACAAGTGCAAAATGAAACTGTTCACTTTAAAAAAAAAAAATTTTTTAATTTTAATGCACGCACGGCTTTTCTTTCAGCAATGATAGCCAAATTATAAATTGTAAGGTGCCAAGCATAATTACTGGCATCACGAAAGCAGCATGTATGTTAGTCTTAGTGGTAAACAACAAACCAACTTAAGCTTTGGTTACCAAGAAATGAATGGCTACAATATAACTAGAGCTGGTATCTGCCACCACTTCTACATGATAGCCTATTAAAATACTACCACAATGTTTAAGTAAAACAAAGTATTGATACCTGTTGCAGACAGTCTTGGGATAGTGCTGAGGTGCACCCCTACCTCCTCCTCCGCCCGAAGAAGCACTGTTATCAGAAATAATGAAATTAAAGCAATATCTCAAGCCTATTTCATATCAATTCAATTTGACCTGACCATTGTTACAAAGTAAAAGACTACCATTAAGCAAGAAGTATATTGTAAGGAGTTAGCAATGTGGTACCTCAATGTCTATAAGATTACCATTCATTCATTAAGAGTACTTACGTTCTTAATATTCATAATAGTTAGTGCCACTCGCATTGCAAAGGTTACAGTAACTACAGGAATACAAGGACAGGTAAGCCAGCTTTCCAAGTGACAATGAACCAAATAAACAAGGATTGCAAAACAGAATATTCCGCAGTGAGTTCCTCAATGGAATATAGCCGTTTGTCAGATTTATTTGGTAGCGATGCCAAGAAAAATATTGTTGCTTCATGTAACCTCACATTCACTGCCCTTTTAAACTGCTGGTATTTTTAAAGGACCCATTCTTTAGTGTCCACCTGTACCCCCCCACCCCAATACGTAAGAACAGATATGAAAGTTAAGCACAAGTGTATGCCAATGCTTGCCCCTAAATCAAGCAGCCCAGTAATGCCAAACCTTAACTAGAATCCCTTTTTAATTGGGAGTTCATGGACTAAAGTGGCAACTCCACAAAAGAAAAAAAAAAAAAAACCAGCTTCGACGTCATTTGAACTGCCTTTACTGAAGGTCTGCGATATCTTGGCAACCTGGTGAATTTTGCCTATGCGCCGAGATCTCTGCTGTTGGATCAGCCAGTTTAGATTATTCGCCTCTTCACAGTAAACCTTTCACTAACCCCAAAATTAAGGGGACCTATGCACCTAGGTACTAAACTGATGCAATCAAACTGCACGAAAAGTTGTTCTTAAACCATTAGTCTAAGGACAGTTTAGTCGAGCATGAGGGCAAGGAGGGTGGTGTTGTGGCTTGGTGTGCAACATAAATTGGAACCCAGTCACGGAGTTGGACTTGGGGAGGATGTGTACATGACTGTTAGTAATTAGTTTTAGAAAGTAGGTAACGTACACATCAGTCAAGACTGATCGCGCAGAACAGCATGTGCCCCCTCCAAATAGCAAGAACAATGTACTTCACGCAATTCACTTTTTTTTTTTTTTAATAAGTGTTACAACTAATAGAAACCCTGCCAGTTTCACTACCATGAGCATTCAAACACTGCCTTTGTCCTTATTTAAAGGAAAAACGATTAATGTGATCATAAATCAAATTTTTCCCTTAACCCTTCTCTAAAGTTTAAAAGTGGAGACCCCCCCCCGAATATAGGCCTAAGAAAAAAAAATAATAACTGATTGCTCACACAAATATAGAAAGCTGTTCTCTGTGCAACGTCATGTGGAGCACAGGGCCGTTCTTTAGGGACAGGCTAGCTAGTCAGTGGTTACTGGGCTGCATACGGAGTTATTGTTAAGCAATCCAAACCCACTCAATACTACTGCACTCCAGGTACATAATCAATTTGCTCCCTTCAGGCATTTCACGGTCCATGGCTTACTCTAGGTAGGAGCTAGAAAGTCAGAGCACACAACAGTACACTAAACATCAATGTCCTGTTTGGATCTCCATAGTAGGATCAGACGTTTTCTTAATAGCAAGTAAAAAAAAAAAGTCTAACTAGGATAGATGCAGGTCAGTCAGAACCAGCTATGCAGTCCACGAGGAAATAAAGCTTTATGAGCAGTCTCTCAAATAGCTAGTCACAACTATATTTCAGTTTGCAGGTGACCCATGACCTGTGGTCATGGACCAGTTGCATCACATTTTCAATATGATGAAGCAGACTTTAGGCCATCAAGAGGTGCAGTCCATACAGCTACCACCTAGACAAACGAGCACTGGTGTTATGATATGGAAGGTCACATTTGCCCACACGAAGATGTCCGAGGTGGCTGTGTGCGGGATGGGTGCGTAAGGGATATGAAACAAGGGATAGGAGGGGTGTCGTCACATTCATCCATACCCAATATTTATGCATTAAGTTATGGGTTGTTCCTGTAGGAATACTAGGCTTCTAATCAAGGAGATTCGATGCAATGGTTTGAGATGAACTGCCGATTTCCCAGTTGAGGAGGGGAGTGTCATTCTTTGTTTATTTTCCTGAGCGGGCCACCCAAGGACAGCTGCACATTGACTGCTTGAACTAGTCAATGTGCAGCTGTAGCTTAAACCCAGAAAAGAGTGGGGGGAAGGGGGGTTTGGCTGCTTTCAATGAGGCATGGGATCGTCATATTTAACAACGAAAGGCGACAGGGGCCCGCACTTAATTAGCAAGTGGATATCAAGTATAGAATATGTTGGCTGGAAACAAAAACATGCTGTAGAGAAAATACCATGTGCGCCGAACGCTGCTTTCCAAATAGGCACTTTCACCATTTCAATGAAAAACTGCCTGTCCAACAACTCCATTATGGGGATGGCGGGACCATGCAGAGCAGGCAGTCCCTCAGTTTAAATAAAGTCCGTCCCATTACCGAGACTGCTTGGTTGGTCTGCTAATGTAGTCACCTAGCAAGATCCCGTCAGAAATATTGTACGGCTGAGAACTAAATATCCTTCGCAGAAAAGTGGAATGTTCAAGTCAAACTAGAACTGGGATTAAGACTGCAGATAAAAGCGTTTCTCACACCTTTATCACAATGGAACATAATAACCCTTTTATTTTTTAACACTTAATATCCTGCGTCCTGGCTACAGAAAAAAATGCACTTTTCACACTTGCATCCTAAAGAGAAACACTTAAAAACAAAAAAGGCTGAACTTGGCGCCCTGATGGCTGAAGGATTGTGATGCGTCCAATTGCCATAACCGACCTCTTTTCCAAGGTTGCCAGCATGTCAGAAGAGCGTTGCACCATGAGATCTACGGCATTTTTGTTGCAGTTCAGCCTGCCAGACGGTACTGCTGAAAAGGATAAGCCAGATAATTCTCATTTGCTAACCTGGAAATTGGCCGACATATGGTGCAATACGGATCTCCAGCCGTCTCATGACCCTCCCCCTCCCCCCCACACACGTCCCTAAAATGTACAGCTCTTCCCACATCTAAGATACTTCTTACTATACAGATATAAAGCCATTCTGTCTCGCAATCAGTCTATTCCAATAAGTATTGCCAGGCAGATCTAGAAATGTACCCAGTTTTGCTAGTTCACGTACACGAACTGAAATTCTATTCTGAAAAGAAAAAAAGTGAATTATGAAAATCTGATGACAACACTTCCCAACATTCGCCCGAGGCACACTCGGGATGCCTTTGGGAACAACTCTAAAGAAAATATTGTAAAGAAGGTCCTAACTCAGGAATATTAATGTACAAACCAATAAGTCTTTTTAAAAATTAAGCATGAGCTGGAGAAGTCCAGACATTAGCAGTGATACGGAATACTTCTGCACCACAAAAGTCTCAACTGGTGATACTGCAAAGCTGGAAAATATGGCAAATTGGCTCATGTATGTAGCAACATTAGGTTTCATAGTCTAAATATTTTATGGGCCTTGATAAGGAAACGTAACCTCTTGTTCAGAAGCTGCCGCCCTTTCTAGGGCTCGGGGTTAAAGTGCAACGCTTTTAAAATGGTTCAGACAAATCCAATGCTTCACATGTCTGTAAAACTGACCCCGAGAACAATATTAAAAATTGTTAATTTGTTAACCTAGATCATACTGCCATGGATGATCCCAGCTCATTTAGATTTATTCCCCAGGAAAAAATGATTTATGTTGAGCCATGTCCATATCAATTCCCTATCCAGATTCAATATAAACATTACAATTCATCTAAAACTGTGTAAGGAGCATCTTGGCAAACGAAAACAGAAATGAGCTCAAGGGCGCTGCCTGTCACCACTGCCCCTTCAAGAACTATGGTTTTCTAGGCAAAGTATGGCTACAATTCACCAAGCAGCTGAACATTCGTGGTCAGTGGACCCGGGATATTCTCAACTTTAGAACCGTAGAAAGTGAGGAGACAGACGCCACGCAACAGCCAATTAAAATTGTCATCTAAAGCAGAAAGATACAAGATAACGGACCCTCAACATTATAACTGAAGTTCTTTGGCCGCTGTCAAGCCTCTCATTTCCATCAGTCCTTCGGCTTTCGATTAGTACAGTCATCTGTTTCGTCCAAATACACGTGTTACACAACTTGTAAACTCTGGCAAGCATTTAACTAGCAAGAGCTCAAAAAGGAAAAAGCTCATTGACGAGATTAAGCAGGTTGGGATACGTGATTTGGCCACCTGCTTTATCCACTTTCCTTAGGCACCAAGATACTTTCGTTTTTTAGAAGATACTTCCAAATGCAGTTTCCGAGTCTAACCCTTTATACACAAGAGATACAGAGCAGATTTAGCAAACTTATTGTCCCAGGCTATCATTCACTCCGTGTCACTTTTTATATATACACACAATGAACAAGTACATACAAGCATCCCAACCAAACGTGGCATACCCCCAAAAACTTATCCTAAGTGGTCACTCTTAAAATAACAAGCATTTTAGGCTTCAGGATCCTATATGAAACCCCATATCAAAGTTGTGGAAAAGGAACAATCGCCAATTAACTGCTTTAATGACATCTTACAATTCCGACACTTAAATAGCTGGAACTTCGTTTACACAAACAATTTTTAAACCTCTAGACAACTATTATTTTGACATCCGAATCAATCATTTTAAGTTGTAAATTAAAAGAAATGTAACTTACCCGAAACGAGAAGCACCCCCTTCTGCAATCGCACTCTCCACTTTGGCGGCTTGACAACTAAGAATCTTCAAAAGAATAATGTACAATGGAAGGTCGGGGTGGGGAGAAACAAAACCTACAGAACAAAAACAAACGACCTTTTTAGACTTCAGGTTACAATGCATAATGTTTCTTCACTATATTCGGCTTTCGTAATAGTTTACTACATTAAAGCATAAGCATTTTTCTGCATTAGTCGGCTACCTCTACTTGGGAGGAGAGAGGCAGGACGGACATGCCAAATATAAGCTGGAATTAAGCAATACAACTGCTTGTATTCAACAATTCTTTAACTAGTCATCTACATTATGGAATTATTAACACTACACACATGGATATTAATGTTCGTCAGTTTTTAGTGACTTTGAATCTACATGGTTTGAACCTCTAATGGGCCAAAAACCACGAATGAAAAAGCACATGCAAGTTAACTGGTCATTTTAGTACAAACAATCAATCTTCGTGAATTCTGAAGTATTATTAGGTTATCAATCTCAATAAAGAGGAATACCCCCAGTGTGTTTTATACCACTATTAGAATGATGGTTGAGTTTGGGTTGTCGGGTTGTGAGTGATGAGGTTTTGAATGAGTATGTAAAACCTGCAATCAATTTGCAAGTTGGCAGTGAATAATAGCCTGCTCCCAAATACTCTATGCCACTGTCGGTCTTTGTTTGAAGAGTTTCTCACTGGGGCAACTACATCTTGGTACACAAAGGTCCAAAACAGTGCTCTGATCTGCTCATTTTATAGCCACCGTAGCCTTGAAAATTGCAAATTCCTAGGATGGGCTTAGCTGCTAGGGAGCTCATTACAAGTTCCCCAGATTTAGACACTGGGATACAGTAAGGCCTAAAAACACAAATTTTGGCCTGTATCCTTGCTCAAAAACAGAAGGATCAAATTACTCCCCCCGAATAGGGAAGAAAACACAGACCTAGGGCTACCAGGCCCAATTCTGCATACACTGAATTTGTGTTTCTGTTAAAGACTTCCAAGTTTCGTACTGAACTGTTTTGTAATGATTTTAATTAATCCGCAAATAAAGATTACTTACTTGCATACATTTCCACCTCAGAGACATAACAGGGCCAAGCCCACACCAATTAACTGCATGCTAAGAGGTGGTAAATGGAGATGGTGGTAAATGGAGATGGTGGCTATGTTGAACGCCGTGGTGGGTGCAGGTGGTCAGGAAATACAGTGGATGATGGGAGGAAGTTTGCTCCTCCACCCCTGGTTCACAGTGATGGGCCAAGGCCACTCGTAATGACTGTCTAAGTGGGCACTGATCAAGCTTATCTTGGAGGACCCGATTTAGCCAGATGTTTGCTGGCAGGTGTTTTTCTGAGCAGATCGAAATGAGTTGCTCAGCCAGCAGCATGTTTCACCTCAACATTTGTCAGATGTTTAAATTCTGATGAATGAACAGCATTTGCAGATTTGGATTCTTTTGAGCGCTTAGACGGACCTTGACAGATTCCTCGTGCTCACCAACATTGGGATTAATTAGGCCTCGTCACAGTCAACAAAGTGTCCTCGTCTGGAGACCTCATATGACTGGAGATTAGCATTTGCAGATTAAGCAGTTGCAAAGAAAACAAGACCTGGGTTAATGTGCCAACACATGCAGTGTTAGCACATTGGAGAAAGGGGGCCAGCAGGAGCTGAAAGAGGGATATATCTGTAAAGCAGTCCCTCTTGAAGAACAATGTAGCCAGAAAGAAACAGAAGGGCAGAGCATTCGGTTAGATGAATACTCCACTGGGCTGAGCCAATACATAATTGACAGTCTTAAGCTAATGGCTGAAACTAGCTGGCAGAAGAAAGCCAGGAGTGAAATGGGCAGACCCAAAGTTCACTGCGTATAGTGATAGCAACAAGTCAGGTTAAAAACTGCTGTCAAATGGATTCCCAGACCTAACGCTTAAGGCATCACCCACAACATATTACAGTTACCCAGCCTTACTTTTAGTCACTCCGGGCTAACAGTACTTCAGTCTTACTTGGATCAGAATACTTAAACATTTTCAGATAGGTATTACTGTGAAGTCTTTGAAGCAGCTTGGTAAAATGCATATCATTACTGTTAGTGAAGCAATTCAGCATAAAGTATTTGGTGGTCTGGGAACGGGACTTGAAAAACTGTTCTAAGGTGTCTATATCAGGCTAGAGACTGAACAAGCAAAATGTGCCATTAGCAGTATGACTGGTATGTGCCAGCCAATTCAATAATATTACGCCAGAAAAACAGAGCATTTACATTTGGGTGCATTTCACAATGTTTGTATTAGGTCTAGTACAATTGGTACCATCTTTGGTGTAAGGTTACATGAAGGATTACAAAATTGTTACTTACCAGTAGGAGTTGTTTTGCAGGCTGAAGTTTTCTGGATTCACATGCTGTGCATTATTCCGCCATCTAGTGATCGATCCTGCAATGTTTTTGTTTTTTTTAAAGTTTGGGGCGCCGACCAGGTAGCCATATTCGGATTCTTCCCACACCCCCACCCCTCTTCCTTTAATCGGTAAAATAGGGGATGTCTTAAATCTTGTCTTTAGTTGTTAGTTTATTTACGTGATCTTTCCCCACTTGTTTGCATTCCTCCTCTGAGGGGAGGTGGGTGAGTCGCATGTGAATCCAGAAAACTCTTCAAGCTGCAAAACTACTCCTATTGATAAGTAGGATTTTGTTTTGCAGCATGAATACTTTTCTGGATTCACATGCTGTGCATTAGATTATGTAGCCGTTTCCCCATCCTTGGGGTGGAGGTGGTACGATGAGGAAGATTTTGCGAACATGTGTTGCAGTACCTTTTTGCCCCAATGAGCTTTCTTAGTCATCAGTATATCCACACAGTAATGTTTGGTGAAGGTGTGTGGAGATGCTCATGTTACTGCTGCACATATAGTGTATTGGCACATTGGCCATGAAGGCCAGGGTTGCCCCTTTTTTCCTTGTTTAGTGGACTTTGAGCCGCAAGTTTAGTTTTTTTCCTGCTGTGGCATAGGATACTTCAATTGCATCTACAATCCAACGTGTGTCATGGGTGCTAGTTTGCTCAGGGTAAATTTTGTTCCTGTTTGTTGAGGTAAAACAGTCATGGTATTGTCCGTCTGGATCAATACTGTCTTGCCTTCTATGTCGGCTTGGAATTCCTTTAGTGCCAGGAACACAGTCTTCATCACTAGGAAGTTGATGCGCTTTATGGAGTCTGAATCGTTCCATTGACCCCGTACCCTCAGATTTCCTGAATGTGCTCCCCAACCCTTGTGGGACGCATCTGTTGCGATGGTCACTTAGGGAGTTGGTGATTTGAAAGGTCTACATAGTCACAGTTATGTTCTTGGATGCCCACCATTGTATCTCGGTCTGAACCTTTTCTGTTACAACCACTAGATCCTCCCAACTCCTTGTGGTTTGTGACCAACTATTGCATAGCCACTCCTATAGAGGGCACATGTGTAGACGTGAATGGGTGATTAGGGGAATGCATGATACTATCATGCCCATGAGTTTCATGACTGTCCTCACCGTCAGACTGACCCTTCTGGTAGAGGAGGGTTTGCTGTTTGATAGCTTGTATTCTCCTTTGGGTCGAGTATGCCCGTGCAACCGTGGGAGTTTAATCTTGCTCCTAGGAAGGTTTTTTCTTGCTCCAGTTTTGTTGACTACTTTGTGGTTTATTAAAAAAAACAATTCTTGCAGCGTTGTGATCACCTGATGAACGTGTGTGTAACATCTTTGCTTTGAAATTTCCAACTTCACCAGCCAGTCGCCTAGGTAGGGATAGATGTTGATTACTCTCCTCTAAGGATGCTGCTACCGCTGCTAGGCACTTTGAAGACTCTTGGTGCTGATTTGATTCCGAAGGGCAAGACCTTGAATTGGTAGCGAGTGTCCTTGTGGGTGAACAGGAGGTCTCTCGTGTGCTTGGTTCATGGGAATATATAGATAGGCGTCCTTTAGATCTATAGTTGCCATGAAATATTTTTGTAGTTATGGGATTACTTCCTCTAGTGTTGACAACTTTAAATGCTGCGTGAAAATGAATTTGTTTATGAATCTGAGATCCAAGATAGGTCTTAATGTGAGATGTTGCTTTGGTACCAAGTAGTAAGGCGAGTAGTTTCCTTTGTTGTGTTCTCTTTGGTACCCTCTATTGCAGGAGTTCCTTTATTTACTGTCTTAATTGTAAGAGTTCTGTTCTTTGGAAACTTTTCTTACTTAGTGGGAGTTTGTTAGTTCTATACAATAGCCGTGGCGTACCACATTTAAAATCCAACTGTGATGATGTTTTCCCACTGAAGTAAGTAAGAGTGTTTTCTTCCCTTGTGGGCAAGTCACCGAGTTCGCTCCTCCCCCGGTTTTTCTTCTGTCACAAAAGGACTGCCTAGGTTGCCGCTTGGTATCCGGACTGCTGGTTTGATTGCTGTCCACTGCCTGTTGAACTGTTGAGAAGACCGCCACCCCCCTTCCCGCGAGTCTTCTGAGGTTAAAACCTCTTTTGAAGGTACCACTCTGTTGCAGGGCTCCCATGGACCTGCCTCACTTCCAAACGGGGCGTCTCCTGTGAAGGGTTTGCTAATTATGGAGGTTTGGACTTCTTGCTTGAAGCCTGAAATTCAGAGCCAGGCGGGCCTCCCAACTTTGTGCCTGTGCACATTTGTCTGCTGGCTGTATTGGCTGCGTCTAGAGCAGATTCCAGGCATGTGTTCACTAGGTTTCCTCCGTCCTCTGTGAGGTTCCGGGGTTGCCGGAGCTTCGAAGGTATTCTCTTCCTCAGCATCTGCGGTAGCGGAGGTGTTTGCTAGGATTATGAATTCCTTAAGCACCTCGAACTCCTTTTGAAGGGGTGCCATTTCTGGCTCCAGGCCCCTTTTGGTGCCTGAAGCCGGGGAGAGCCTCTTCTTGGGTGTGGTGGATTCTGCCTCTAAAGGTATGGTTTTTTCCCCTTCACGGCCTCTTGTTCTGCACCTGTCTTAGCCGATCGTCCCTAGTCGCTATCCCTGGGGTGGTATCCATGGGTTTCTTTTGCTCACGTCATTTCCTTCTACGCCTGGGCTGCCTTTTGCGCCTTTTTTTCGGGGCCCTTGGTATCAGACGGTTCAGGGGTTTTCACCTTGTCCGTTTTATTCTCTACATCAGTCTTTCGCAGCACGCCTCCTCTCGGAGTCCCCTTCGAGGATCGATGCCCGATCCCAGTGTCGATTCTGCTGCCACCCCCTGGTCGTCCTTGAGGCTTGAGAGGCCAAAGTCCCTCAGCAATGTCTATTGCTTCTGACCTTAGAGCATGGCTGCGTAATGGTCCTCCCTCTGCTTTCGACAGACCATGAGAGTCCGACATGAAAACCGCGCAGGCCTTGTAGTCCTGATCCCTGTGATCCCTCAGCAGACAGGTTACAAACGTCGTGTGGATCGTGTTGTGCAAACTTGTGGTGGCAATTCGGGCAACATTTGAAAGGGGTATTTTCCATGGCCCCTACCTTGCCTTATTTCGATCCAGCTTTGTCATTCCTCAGTCGGTATCCCCCGACGAGGAAAGGTGTCCAGAGGTCTTTTCCCTCTTTCTACGGTGTCTTAATCAATGAACAATGTTTTTTCTCTCGAATTCCTTGATTTTTTTTCCGGGATTTCGTCCAAACCTTCGGAGTGTCTCCCTTTGCTTTCAGACCCAACAGCAGGAAAAAAAGAATCTGAATATGGCTACTATGCACAGGAACTTCCCGGGTACCATCTGATGTCACACATAGGATGGACCTAGCACCAAATGATGGTAGACAATGCCCCGAAGGGAGGGGGAGGGAGAGACCGTTCAGCACCCCAACCATTAGATGGCCGAATAATGCATAACATGTGAATCCAGAAAAGGATTCATGCTGCAAAACTGGCTTTCCTGGTCTGTGTTATGCAACGTCCTTTTTGGTTGGGGGGGGGGGGGTTATGGTTGTCAAATATGCGCCAAAGATGCATTCATAACAGTACTAATATGTGTGAGAAAGTGCCATCTTTCTTGCATGGTATGACCCCACTTTTTGCTGAATTGTTGATGTGCTTTGACTGAGTGTGCCCTGGGCTCCTGCCAACCAGGTACGCAGGGCCTGTGTTCCTTCCCTAAAACTGCATTGATACCTACACCCAATTGGCATCCCTGGCCACAGGTCATCCCCTGGTAAATGGTACCATGGGTACCCAGGGCACTGTGACCAGGGAAGGCCCCTAAGGGCTGCAGCACTTGTTGTGCCACCCTTAGGGACCCTGTACCTTTACACACACACTGCCTTTGCAGGCTGCGTGTCTTGGTGCAGAACAAAAGTGAAGAGTCGACATGGCACACATCCCTGTGTGCCATGCCTACAAGCCACTGCCCTGGCCTAGGTCAGCCACCCCTCTAGCTGGGTGCACTATGCCAGTGGTGAGGGCACAGAGGCATGAGCCCTGTGCCCCTACAGTGCCCAAGTCCATTCTTGGGCATTGTAAGTGCAGTGCTGCCATTAAGAGTATATGGTGCTGGGAGTCTGTCATTACGAACTCCACAGCACCATAATGGCCCCACTGAAAACTAAGAAGTTTGGTATCAAACTTCTCAGCACATTAAACCCCCACTGATGCCAGTGTGGGATTTAATGTAAAACGCACTCAGAGGGCATCTTAGAGATGCCCCCTGAAACCAACCCGACCTCCAGTGTCCGGACTGAGTGGCTGCCCAGGCTGCCACCACCAGACATGTTTCTGGACCCCTGGGTCGAGAGCCTCTGCTCTCAGGGGCCTGAAACAATGCGCATCCTAGGGCGAGGTGCCAAAGCCTCCTCCCCAGGATGGGCAGGGGAAGCTTCAAAGGCCTGCCGCCTTTTGAGCTTCCCAAGACCATTTGCTGCTCCCAGCAAACTGGTCCCCACTGGTTCTACCCCCACTTCTGGCGGGAGAACCGGCGGGAAAACCAGAGGCAGGAAATGGGTTGTGCCCACCTCTGCCAACTCCACCCCTAAGGTGGGGGAGGCGAGGTGAAGCACAAACTCGAGTCCCCGCCATCTTGAGGATGGGGGGACCCAGCCAACCAGGGACAGGCTCCTGCCCCCCTCCCACTGGAGAGTGGCAGAATAGGGGGTGTACCCACCCCAGGGACGGGACCCATTGGTCCCTGCCCTTACCTACCTGTAACCACCCCTTAATTTAGTATTAAGGGGCTCCCTGAACCTTCCTTCCTCAGTTCCCGAATCCAAAACAAGAAGAGAAGACGAAGCAAGAAGACCAGCCGTGCAGCTGCTAAGGAGACAACTGACTTGGCCCCAGCCCTACCGGCCTGTCGACCTCCGAACCTGCTCCTGCGGAACCCCGGCCTCAGCAACCTCAAAAACCCCGGAGGACCTGACTTCTGTGCCACAGCCTTCAACCCAGGGACTCCCACGAGCAGTGGTACTGTTCAAAAGAAAAACTACAAAAGAACCGGCCCTGGCACGGAACCGCGAAACCTGCACACTCTGCACCCGCCGAGCCCCGCTTGTGCCTGAGTGAACAAAGACTTTGAGGACGTCCCCCCGGCGATTCTGACCTGGAACCCAGTGCCCAAGGACCCTCCGACGACCCAGATGACGCCTGCAGCCTCAGGACAAGGGACCCCTCCAACCGCGACCAGCAGGGGGTAAGATTTCCCGACCTCAAAAGACACCCCTGCACCCGGCGCCCCACGGCCCCCTGTACCCAACTCCTGGGTGTCTACCTATCCTCCAAGACCCCAACTTACCTCTCGAAGTGTTGGTCGCTCCTGAAGAGTCACCGTCCCCGAGCCTGCAGCCTTTTTTCACCTTCCAAGATCTCTATTGGTTAACATTGAGCGCCCGACAGCTCAAAAGCACCCTGCACCCAGCCGCCCGAGTGCCCCTGAAGTGCAACCTCTACCCTAACCTACTTCCCCATTTGCCCTGAGCAAGTGACCAGGAGCCCAGCTCCCACAGCCGCGTGGCCTGCTTGCCAGCAGCCACCAACCCGAGGCCCCCTGCCTGCCATAGGATAACATTGGGCCTACTCACTCTGCACCCGGCCGCCCCTGTGTCGCTGAGGGTGTAACAACTGTACTTACCTGATCCTGGGGGACCCCGGAGTCTATGCCCAGAACCTTAACTCTGCCAGTCGAGTACTTACCCAAAGACCGATAACTCACTTTTCTTCCATAGGGTAACACTGACTGGCTCCCCCTGGAATTTCTTCCAAGTGTGGAGTTTTGAAACTTTAAAATATTCACCTAAAATCAACCGAGTCACAAAAACGAAAATACTCACCTGCTATTAGAAGAGATTCCAGTGCTGGATCGGGGATCCCAGTGCTGGATCGGGGTGCCCAGCACTGACCCTAAAAAGTAATCACAACGTTACTTACCGCTAACTCAATTTTCTTCCATAGGGATCCTTTGACAGGTTTTCTGTGAAATTTCTTCTAAGTGTCCACTTTTGAAATACTAAAATATTGTTTAAAAATCACCACAGTAACGAATTCCGAATTACTCACCTGCTATCAGGAGAGACGTCAGTACTGCATTTTTTTAGTCCAGTACCAACCATGTAAAGTAATTTTAACCGTACTTACCGGTAACTTGCAATTCCTGCCATAGGATATCATTGCCTGCTTTTTACTGAAAAAGTTTCTAAGTGTTGATTTCTGAATCTTACAAATATTCTTTAAAAATCGTGCCAACGATACAAACGTAATTACTTACCTGTTTTAGATAGATCTCCCAGTGCTGACTGAGAACCCAGCACTGAATTACAAAAAGTAACGTAAACCTACTTTGCTTGCAAACTGCATTTCCTTCCATAGGATAACATTGGTAATTTTACCCAGAAAAGTTTCTAAGTGTCAACTTTTGAAATACAGTAATATTCCTCAAAAATCACTACTATAACCAAAACGGTTTTTCTTACCAGTTTACAGGAAGTGTTACAGGACTGAATCCAGGATCCAGTCCTGTGGTTAGAGAAGTAATCTACAAAGTAATTAATTGCAATTAACCAAAACTGTCCATTGAGCTCAATGTTACATTGTGTTTGAACTTGTGTTGCCTCTTGCACCAACTGTGACTACTATCATCAAACAGTCTATTGCCTATTCGTAAAGTGGTTAACCAAAGCATCTCATTCTGAGAAAGTATATTCCGATACCTATTGTTGGTTCTAAAATAAAACAAGCATATATTTTTATATACAAACCATTGGCCTAGAGTTCAGTTCTTGAGTGTGTGGCTTCATTTGCTGACTGAGTGTGTACAACAAATGCTTTACACTGTCCTCTGATACTGCCTTACTGCTCGACCAAGCTACCACTTTAGAGTGTAAGGTTATATCTAACTTTAGCCTCTGCCAAACCTCTGGGGACTGTGGACCCTGTGCACCCTGAACCTCCCTTGGGTTCAGTATATACAGAGCCACTTTCCTACAATATGTAATTATGGGAAATGCAGGAAATAACTTGTAATAGCAGACATCCACAGTCCTAATTATGAAGACTCAGTTTTATGTACCGTACTGCAGGTTACTAGATTTCAGTGGCAGACTAATCTGGGGTGAAGAGGGCCAGAAGGCCCCAGTAGCAGCAAAGCTTTGTAAAATTATAAAACAGGGAAAAACACTAGAAATGAGGAAGACACAAACACTAAACATAACACGCACATTTTAATCTGAGAACCAGGACAAGCACTCTAATATTAGGTTAGGATGTCTAGAAATGCTGCTTCATGGGTCCAGTGGAGATCTTCATTCAGGATTGTCCCACTCCCCCTATACATAGAGATTTCGATCCAAGCCACTGCTTGGTGTGACATTTCTGTCTGATATTGCTGCTGCTATAAGAATACTGCAACAATGTTGGATCAAAAGCCCAGTTCGAAACTGCATGGGAGGCCTTTATCGTATATATCAGGGACATAAGTATAGCCAAACGTGCAGAAGCGTTGAGGTCCCTTTGGCAAAGCCCGGCAATGTTGGAGCAGGAAAAACTAGAGATCTGGATGCTAAAGCTTTGAACACCATCTTGGCCAGGTTGGTAGAATATGATATGGCCGACAGGTAAGTTAAACATTTAGATAAATATGCGGTAGCTAAAAAAATGTGGCGAGGGAGAGTGCCCGAACAAAGCATTGGTGCAGTTACTGTGCCCTAAATGGACTAATGGGATTGTGCATTGAATTCATGCATTCGATACTCCACTGTACGAGTCCCACTTATCACTGACCGATTCAAAGGATATTATGAGGAATTCCACACATCACAACAGTAATGCAATGGAAAATAAGTTGCCGTGACAAACTGGCTATGGCCTGGCATGAAAATGCACATTAGGAGATTCCCCCTTCTGTTAAGATAGACGAGCTAAAGGCACTGAGGGTTTAACTACCAACTTTCAAAAAGAACTTACCGAAGAAGTAACCTCTTGCCCCAGTGCGCAGATGGTCTTTGGGGTGTCTGGTTTCTCAGTCCGGCAACACTTGCAGTTGAGGGGGCCTGCAGTCCTTGTTGTTCCCAGGCCCCTTTAATCTAATTGGCTCCATATGGGCTGCTCACACTGTCTGCTCTGGGCACATAGTTAGCTCGCCCCCTCGATACAATAAAGCGCTTGCGTTATGTTTGCTTTGGGTGCACTGTCAGTTGTAGTAGGTCCCCAGCATTGGGAATATGTCCCTTCCCAGTTATCTCCCTACCTCCTTTCTAGTTCCACTACAGAGGCGGACAGGTGCCACCAAGCTTAGGGGACGGTTGTTTTCTAGGCAAGGGCAGGTCCAACGGCGCGCTCCACTCCCCAACTTCATTGTATCGCTCTTACTTCACCATGACCACTGCTGCTGACACCAGTTTCCTCATTCTGAATGTGTGAGGCATGCACACTGTCTGCAAGCGTTAAACGGTATTATGCTATACCAAGCTTCAGCAGGAGGAGATAGTTCTCTTACAAGAGACACCTTACTGCTGGAGAGCTAGGCCATCTGCGCAAGCGATGGCGGAGTACCTTCTGTGCCACTGTTTATTCAGCATTCGTGTGGGGGGGCCATGATATGGCATCCCCTTTCAGGAAACCCACAGGGTGGTTGACACTGAAGGACGATCTGCATTTCTCGAAGGGCATCTAGATGGTCAACCTGTACTCTTAGGTAGCATTTAGGCACCCAACACTGAACAGGGGAAATTCTGGGACTCCCTTTCGGGCGTCTTGGCCCAATTCACAGCGTCACCATGGATATTAGGGGGAGATTACAACTGCATGCTTTACCTTCACTGAATAGGTCCCACCCACCCATCGTTCCCCACGTGCAGATAGTGTGCTTCTGTACAGCACTGGTCGCTCACGGACGTCTGGAGAACCCGGCACCACACGACTAAATTGTATTAATTTCACTCAATTCCACAAAAGATCTAGGTGCGCCTTGATCGCTTCTATCATTCCGTTGGTTCAGCGTGCGGAATACCTAGACCAGGTCCTGTCGGACCATGGCACGCATCTCAAAACCCTTAAATGGCAGCCCCCTCCACCCCCTGTCCCCACTTGTCAGCTGCCACGTGAATGTCCCGGGGACCAGGTGTTTTGTCATGATCAGGAAACAGGTATACGTTGCTACTTTTCGGACGTGGAGATTAGACTGATGTGAAACAGGTGATCCTGGATCTGGCCCGTAATAAAACACCAGGCTCGGATAGCCTGCCTTTAGACTACTACAATACCTTTTCCAGTCTTCTTGCACCCCAGCTGGCGGAAATGTACTCAGCAGCGTTGCGGGGCAGTCAATCAATCAACCATGTCACTTATAAAGCGCACTACATACCCGCGAGGGTCTCAAGGCGCTGGGGGAAGAGGGGGGTGGTGCTGCTACTGATCGAAGAGCCAGGTCTTGAGGAGTCTTCTGAAGGCCAGTAGGTCTTGGGTCTGTCGGAGGTTGGTGGGGAGGGTGTTCCAGGTCTTGGCGGCGAGGTGGGAGAAGGATCTGCCGCCGGCGGTCGTTTTCCGGATGCGGGGGACTGTGGCGAGGGCGAGGCTGGTCGAGCGGAGCTGGCGGGTGGGGGTGTAGAAGCCGAGTCGTCTGTTGAGGTAGGCTGGTCCGGAGTTGGAGTGCCATGTGTGCGTGGGTGAGGAGCTTGAAGGTTATCCTCTTGTTGACAGGGAGCCAGTGCAGGTCTCTCGTGGGGTGTGATGTGGCTGCGTCGGGGGATGTCGAGGATAAGACGTGCAGAGGCGTTCTGGATGCGTTGCAGCCGTCTCAGGAGCTTAGCCGTCGTTCCTGCGTAGAGGGCGTTTCCGTAGTCCAGCCTGCTGGTGACGAGGGCCTGGGTGACTGTTTTTCTTGTTTCGGTGGGGATCCACTTGAAGATCCTGCAGGGCATTCGGAGGATGTTGAAGCAGGATGAGGAAACGGCGTTGACCTGCTTAGTCATGGAGAGGGTGGGGTCGAGGATGACCCCTAGGTTGCGTACGTGGTCGGTGGGTGGCGGGGCTGTTCCCAGTGATGTTGGCCACCAGGAGTCGTCCCAGGCTGAAGGGTTGGAACCAAGGATGAGGACCTCCGTCTTGTCCGAGTTCAGCTTCAGGCGGCTGGTCCTCATCCATTCGGCGACGGCCTTCATTCCTTCGTGGAGGTGGGCTTTGGCGGTGTGAGGGTCTTTGGTGAGGGAGAGGATCAGCTGGGTGTCGTCGGCGTAGGAGATGATGTTGAGGTTGTGCTGTCGGGCGACGTGGGCGAGGGGTGCCATGTAGATGTTGAACAGCGTTGGGCTGAGGGAGGAGCCTTGGGGTACGCCGCAGATTATCTTGGTGGCCTTGGATCGGAAGGGGCGAGGCGGACGCTTTGTGTTCTGCCGGAAAGGAAGGATGTGGCCCAGTCCAGGGCCTTCTCTTGGATCCCGGCGTCGTGAAGGCGTGTTCGTAGTGTGTGGTGGCAGACCGTGTCGAAGGCGGCTGATCGGTCCAGGAGGATGAGGGCTGCTGTTTCTCCGTTGTCTAGCAGGGTCCTGATGTCATCGGTGGCGGCGATGAGGGCGGTTTCGGTGCTGTGGTTGCTGCGGAAGCCGGACTGGGAAGGGTCCAGGATGTTGTTCTCCTCGAGGTAGCGGGTCAGTTGTTTGTTGACGATTTTCTCGGTGACCTTCGCGGGGAACGGGAGCAGAGAGATGGGTCGGAAGTTCTTGAGGTCCGCCTTGGGTTTCTTGAGTAAGGCGGTGATCTCGGCGTGCTTCCAGCTTTCCGGGAAGGTTGCTGTCTCGAAGGAGATGTTGATTATTTTCCGGAGATGGGGCGCGATGGCTGTACTGGCTTTGTTGAAGATGTGGTGAGGGCACGGGTCTAGCGGTGAACCGGAGTGGATGGTGTTCATGATCTCGCTGGTGTCCTCGTCGTTGATGTTGGTCCAGGAGAGCAGGCGGTTGGTGGTTGTGGGGGCAGTGGTCTCGGTGGTTGCCGGGGCGGTCGTGGTGTTGAAGCGGTCGTGGATGTCGGCGATTTTGCGGTGGAAGAAGGTGGCCAGTGAGTCGCACAGGTCTCGCGACGGCGGGATGTCGTTGGTGTTGGAGCTGGGGTTGGAGAGTTCCTTCACGATGTTGAAGAGCTCTTTGCTGTTGTGTGCGTTGTTGTCTAGGCGGTCTTTGAGTGAGGCCCTTTTGGCGGATCTGATGAGGTGATGGTGACTGCGGGTGGCGCTCTTGTGGGCGGCGTAGCTGTCCGCTGTCCGTTCGTGGAGCCAGATCTTCTCCAGTTTTCGGCATGTTCGTTTGGAGGCCTGGAGGTCTTCGGTGAACCAGGTGGCTTTCTTGCTGGTTTGGCTGTTGGGCGGATTCTTGAGCGGGGCGAGGGTGTTGGCGCAGTCGTCGATCCACTGTCTGAGGTTGCGGGCGGCGGTGTCGGGGTCGGAGGGTTCGGCAGGTGGGCTCAGGGCGAGGGTTGTGGTTAGCTGGTCTTCCGTGACTCTGCTCCAGCAGCGGCGAGGCATTTGTTCGGTGCGGTGGTGCGTGGTGGGCTTCCTGTAGGTGAAGTGGATGCAGTGGTGGTCAATCCAGTGGGGTTCGGAGGTGTGGTTGAAGGAGACGTGTGGGCTTGCGGAAAAGATGGAGTTGAGCGTGTGGCCGGCGGCGTGGGTGGGTGTAGTCACGAGCTGTCTGAGTCCGAGGGTGGCGAGGTTGTCGATCAGGGTGGTGGAGTTGGTGTCCTTGTTGTTCTCGAGGTGGAAGTTCAGGTCCCCGAGGAGGATGTAGTCCGTGGAGGCGATGGCGTGTGTGCTGACGAAGTCAGTGATGGAATCGCTGAACTGTGGTCGGGGTCCGGGGGTCTGTAGATGAGGGTTCCTCTGAGGGTGGTGTTGGGATCGGTGTGGATCTGGAAGTGCATGTGTTCGGCGGTGCTGAGGGTGTCGTCGGTGTTGGTTGAGACTCTGAGGGTGTTCCTGTGGACGATGGCGATGCCTCCTCCGACTCCGTTGGTGCGGTCCCTGCGGGTGAGCTTGTATCCGTCCGGGATGGCAAAGGCGATGTCGGGGGCTGAAGCGGGATTCAGCCAGGTCTCCGTCAGGAATGCGACGTCTGGGGAGGTTGAGTCAAGAAGGTCCCAGAGTTCGATGGCGTGTTTGCGGGCGGAGCGGGTGTTGAGGAGGATGCATCTGAGGTAGTTGGGTTCTTTCCTGGGCGGTGGTTTGGCGGGGCGGGTGCTGGCGAAGCTGCAGTTCCGGCAGGTGAAGGGCCCTTGGGTGCGCTCTCGGGGTGGCCTGGTAGCAGGCGTGATCTTTTCCGGGGTTGAGTGCGTGGAGGGTGCTGGCGTCGTATCGGCGTCTGTTGATGTGGCGGGCGCGGGGGATGCCCGGACCAGGGGGTCTGGCGCTGGGCGCGGTCACGGCGCGGGCGCAGACGGGCTTGCCTTAGGCGCGGCCGCCATAAATGGGGAGGTGGGAGGGAGGAGCAGGGAATGGGGCAGCGAATGGGCAGTGAGGGGGCGGGGCCGCAGGGGCACAGCGGCGGGAAACAGGCACAGAAGGGAAAACGAGCACAATCAGGGCATCAAGGGGGCACAGAAAGGAAAAAAAAACGAGCACAATCAGGGGCAGCAAGGGGGTACAGAAAGGAAAAAAAACGAGCACAATCAGGGGCAGCAAGGGGGTACAGAAAGGAAAAACGAGCACAATCAGGGGCAGCAAGGGGGTACAGAAAGGAAAAACGAGCACAATCAGGGGCAGCAAGGGGGCACAGAAAGGAAAAAAACGAGCACAATCAGGGGCAGCAGCAGGGCACACAGACGGAGCTGTGTAGTGGGGGAGCGACCTACCAGACAAGGTCAGGGGTCGCTCTCTTCACCACGCAGCGGCCGCCATAAATGGGGAGGTGGGAGGGAGGAGCAGGGAATGGGGCAGCGAATGGGGAGTGAGGGGGCAGGCCGCAGGGGCGCAGCGGCGGGAAACAGGCACAGAAGGGAAAACGAGCACAATCAGGGCATCAAGGGGGCACAGAAAGGAAAAAAAATGAGCACAATCAGGGGCAGCATGGGGGCACAGAAAGGAAAAACGAGCACAATCAGGGGCAGCAAGGGGGCACAGAAAGGAAGAAAAAAAAAACGAGCACAATCAGGGGCAGCAAGGGGGCACAGAAAGGAAAAAAATAAAATAAAAAAATAAAAAAAATAAAAAAGAACTTCCCCATTCCCTCCTGGTTTAGATTCTGAAGCCAGATAGGGATCCAACCCCACTGGCCTCCTGTAGACATATTGCCCTCCTGATGGCAGATTACAAAATGCACCCAGACCAGAACGGTTTAGTCCCTGGCAGGAGCACATCTCAGAATATTTGCTGCCTTTTTCACGTCCAGGATTGGGTGAGGGGCCTTTTCTGCCATGCTGCTTGTCTGGTCCTGGATCTGGAGAAGGCGTTCGACACCCTGTCCTGCCCCTACTTATTTGCGGTCCCTCACCGCATGAGAATCTGACCTAAGCTCTTAGCCTACTCTAAGAGCTTACTCTAACCCCACCTCTCTGGTTCGCTTGGGTCACTACATCTCAGCCCCCTTCCCTGTGACCCGGGTACACATCATGGGTGTCCGCTCCCCCCCTTGCTATGTGCCCTGGCGATTGAGTCCGTGGCTGTGCGCCTATGGGGGGGGAGGGAAGGGAATGGAGCATCCCTCTGATGGGCGAGACCCAGAGTGTGTCCTTGTATGTATATGACCTGCTCCTTTATCCACGGGACGTCTCGACTGATCTCAAACCCCTCTGTACTACGCTATCCGACATTGCCACCGCGACCGGGCTGAAGGTTAACTGGGTGAAATCTTCAGTCTATCCTCTCAGTCCCAACCTCCCTCCGCGAGAGGTGCACACTGGAGACTAGCTTCGCTTAGCACACGCAGGTGCCTCGCTACGTGGGCGCCCGCCTCTATCATACCACTGATCTCTACAAGGGCAATCACCGCAGAGCACTGGCGGGGATACGCTCACTGCTTGGATTTTGGGGGACTATTCCCCTGAATCCGTTAGGGGACAACAAATAAAAAATAAATTGCATTGGCAAAGAGGGTCCTCCTACCTCATCTCCTGTATTACTTTGCCAACCTTCCGGTCACCACCCGCTCCTTTTTCAGGAAACTGGACACTGCTTTGCTCCCTTATCTAGGGAAGAGGCAATTGGCGAGTCACCTTGGTTAAGCTGCAGCTGCCGGTGGACTGGGGCGTGGGGGGCTGTGTCATTTGAGGCATTCTTCCTAGCTGCGCAGCTCCAGTGGCCATCTTGCTGGACAGTGGGGCGCTAACTGAGGCCTGCCACCGGGCCTTTATCCTTACAGGCAATCAACCGCCTGCTTTTGCTGGGAGTCCGGCCTGCCTCAACCCATTCAATACAGGTAACTATAGCAAAGGTCGGTATGCTCCTCATTCTTCACCTGTCCCTAAGGGCCCTGTTCTACACCCCACCGCTGCCTGGCCAACCCCGAAGTGGGGGCTACTACAGAGCCCAGGAACTACAGACCTGGACCGACCACTCGCTTCTAGAGGTGGATTACCTTTTCTTTGAGGGCCAGCTTCTCCCTTTCGATCAGCTGGCAGAAGAGAGCGGACTCCCCCCCCCAGGACAGTTCCTTCTTCATAGACAACTTCTACTCTATTGCAAGCGCCTCCGGGATCTATCTGAGGGCGAGCCTGCGACCCATTCAGTGCTTCGCAGTACTGACCATGGGCCCCGGGCGACACCTTATCACTTGGATGTACAAGGCTATCCGGGAACTGACCCCTGCCCCGCTTGTTCAGTTGAGACACAAATGGGAGGAGTTTGGGAAGCCATGACAATGATTGGGAGCGTGCTCTGGAATTCCCAAAGGTGGTTTCCCAAATATACAATTTTTTATATTGCACTGGGCGTACCCGATGGCAGCGCAGCTTCAGCACCACTACCAGGAGTCAGTTTGCTTGCCCCTGCTGCCAGGCCCCTAGCACAGCCTGCCTACATGTGTTCTGGACCTGTTCAACCCTGCAGCACTATTGGAGCGCCATCCATGTCACACTGCACGAGGTCACAGAGCTCCCCAACATCTCTTCCTGGGAAGCCTTTGGAGGTCTGGATAGGGGAAATAAATAAGTGGGGCACTGCAGAGGATGATGCGTTTCGACATGAGGAGCTGCGCAGAGTGCGTCGCTGCCCCATTTCCCCATAATGGGCCAGGTTACTCCTGCGCTTCTATCAAGCTATCAACCATGACACTATACCCTCGCAGTCACAAGGTTCACCTGAGGTGTCTCACTGAGTGACCTCCCTAGGGGCCAGGTAGGCCTGCTTTCTCAAGACCCCCCCCCCCTCCCATCGCTAGGCACAAGTACACCGTCGCCAGCACACCCTCTGAGTCACTATGCACTCCCTCTCCTAGGTCTATAGCCCTGGCTACACAAATACACCAGCCTACCCCCTCTCCCCTCACTCACCCTAGTTTAGTACCCCATGTTAGTAGCTGCTTCTCCCCCTATCGTTCTTCTCTTGGGTGTATACACACACACACACACACACACACACACACACACAGGAAGACACTTTCCTTGGGAGCAATTCACCCCCCAAGGCGCATCATTAGCATTACACGAAATCTGTCCTTTTGATTATTGTATGTAATGCTGCCTCAGTACCAGTCATGTACCCATTATGTTATGTCTGCACTTCTGTATGGTACATATATGTAATGTTTTTGTCTTTCCCTGTTTTTTGTGTGCATTGAAAACCCAATAAAATGGTTTAACAAAAACAAAAGCGAGATTCGACTTTAAGGGTTATCATTGAATAAGTGAAAAAAGGTATTGGATGTGCCAGAGGGGTTTTTCTATCATCAGAAGGTTCATCTGAACTAGATTCCTGAAGGGAAAAAAATGGAAAAAAAGGGGGAACGGCTTCATGACCGAGCTAGCTACAAGAAAGCCTGAGGGAAGGGTATGACCAACAGCCAGGGACAGGTCATTAGTTGTGTGCTTCCGTCATGGTAGTACTTTGCATAATGCCAGGTTTGACAAATACCCTGTGAAAAAGGATGAATGCCTTGAATGAGGAATTTTGGGATATTTCGAGGCACGCAATATACCCATGGTTGTGAGATTAGGTTAAGAGGGCTTAGGCAATTGCAAGATGTTAGAATCATTGAGCTAACTGAGGCCTCTGACTGGGTTTCACCAATGGTCGTTGCTAGACAAGCCAATGGTAAAATTTGGCTGTGTGGATCTTAGGTGTTTAAATGACAAGTGATGGACCAATTCCCACACCCAGAACTGATGAGATGCTTTTGTTAACTAGGAATGCGAAGTGGTTCTACATGATAAATCTTTCGTCTTCATATCACCAAATTTCTCTACACCCCTCTAGGAGAGAAACAGCATTTTATACCATATTTGGGTGCTTGCAGTTTTTGTACACCTTTTGGCCCTGCTTCTGCAGCAGCAGTGTTCCAGAGGCTTATGACAACTATTTGGTGATATGCCGGGGGGTGGTGTTTTTTCAAGACTACATCCCGATTGTTGGTGGGAGTAAGAAAGAACATGAAAGATTGAGAAAGTTGTTGTGTACTGCTTAACAGGTCAACAGCTGAAATCTCAAAATGTAAATTTATTGAGAAAAAAAAAGTAACCTACCCAGGGAATGAGGTCAGTTGTAATGGAATAAGACTTAAGGAAAAAATTCGACTGGTCTAATGATTGCCAACTATGTTTTGATGAGATTAAGAATGCAATTGGCAAAGCTCCTAATCTACAAGGGTTTGATCCAATAGCAAATAATTGTTACTACTGATGCAAGCGGCAAAGGTTTAGGTGGTGTCTCATCCAGGTTGATGTGGGTTGGCAATGAGGTTGTAATTGCTTTTGTGTCATACTCATTCACCCCTACAGAAGAAAGGTACTCAGTTATAGGACGCAAAACTTTGGCATGTGTCTGGGCATTGGAACATTTTCATAATTGTTTATGGGGTGGGAAATCTACATTGCGCTGTGAACACAAACCCTTGACCAAGTAGTTTACAGATGGATAACTTAATGTGACAGCAGGGGCAGAAAAATTATCTATGCAATTACAGTATTTTAAATATGCCATCCTGTATGTTCCGGGCACAAAGAATTTCACAGCAGATTTGAGTAGAATGGCGTTACCACTCACTGAAATTGGCATGGACCCATGGAATGAATACTCCGTTGCCAGCATTTCCCAAGTAAACGTTCAAGATAGTTTTTTTACCAGGGTGAATGGTTGGAGTGACCAAGATAATAGGAGTCTTAAAGATGAACTTAGAGAATTTTGGGAAGTCAGGTGAATTGCCTAAAAGCGACTTATTATACAGGGAGAGAAAGTCATCCAATCCAAAGGATTAAGAGGAAAAACTTCTCAAGTATAAAACTGAGATTGAACGATTTCAATTGGTGGCCTGTGATAGATATGGCAGTTGAAAGATTTGTAAGATAATGTGTGAGGTGGCTGACAAAACACAGAAAACCTCGAGTCCGCTATGGATTTCTTTAGGATGTCTGAAGTTGCCCTGGGAGGATGTAGCTTTGGAAATCATGGGACCTAAAAATTGGCAATACAGTACTTTAAGAGCATTATAGTTTTGGTAGATATGTTCTCAAGATGTTTTGAAGAAAGTACTGTGGAGAAACTGGATACCAAACTGACACTTTATGGAGGAGGTGTTTTGGAGGGAAGGATTCACTGCAATTATTCACACTGATTCAAGAACGTGCTTTTCTTGCTTACCACTCACCTTTTCACAGTGAAAATACTTGCATTTAAAACTAGCAACACTTTGAAGTCTAGGGTCTGCATTGATGAGCAGCAAATGTATGGAAGGAGAGGCAGCCTTTGATTGGCTGCTTGCTGCTACTTGCATTGTTGTGTCAAATCTTCGACTGAATCCTACTGGAGCCTACACGCTGCACCCTCCATCTGGATTCAAACGTATTTTTGCTCTCGCCAGGCTAGACAATGTAAGCCTCAGCAACACCCTAAGACCATCCTGATACTATGCCAAGCTACCCCAGGATATATTAGTGTGTCTGTCTGCAACATGCAAACACAAACCTCTCAAATTCTTATCACCTAATCCTTCCACAAGCCCTGGGCTATAAAGGAATGCACAAAGGCATCTGGCCACAGGTATCCCTCCAGCCAAACCAGGGCTCTAAGTAAATGTAGCAGTTGGAGCAATCCAGTGGAAGGTCATGCCTGTTGCCATCCAAGATGCATTTTGGAGCACACCAGGACAGGGACTAGAATAAAAAAGCACTGTATGATATGAGCAGAAACGAAACTATGGCTTAAGATGCACAATGTCTAGAATCCAAAATAAGCCCATCCAACCACAAAACAAGGACAGATGCATTATATGTTAATAAACATCTAACAAGGCTGACCCTTCGTTTTAGCAACAAGGGACTGACTAAGAGCCCACACACCAATAATAAAGACCGTGGAAAAACTGTGGGTACTCGCTTGTTGGCAACACAGACCTGCCCAATAAACCCCAACCCAGACTTGATCACGGGCAACTACTAGAACTGATTAGAGAGCGGTTAAAGTTGCCCTACATGGTTACCATCATGTAAGCCATATATCCTACACAGGAACCGGATATTAAGAGGCCCACTAATATGTGAAATCGCCAAGGTTCCTTAGCAAGAAAGCTAGATCGTTAACTTTATTTATACCAAGAAACAAGTGATATAGGTGATCCAGTCACTCCTCTTAAGAGGGTTGGAGGTAAATTAGTTAGGACAAGCAGTAAAGCCTATCTACATGGTCTGGGACAGAGATCGAAACTGAAATCATAATACATTACCGATGTACTCCCTACACCTATCATCCCAATCATCCAAAATTATCAGTGCGTTGTGTCCGGATCTTCAGACATTTTCAGAAAGCCTTGGGAAACAGGGAACACAAAATAACATACTGAACACCTCCAGTGGACTTGGTCGACTGTTCAGTTTACTAGAAGGGAAAAAAGTTTGACAGACAGGACGGCACAGCTTTGCTCAATCGCTGGCATACAACAAAATACAGCTAGTGAATAATTGTGAACAAAGGGGAAAACGTACCGAGAATGGCTTATACTGGTGCCAAAAATAAATACTATTCGACTAAGGCGGCCATGCTGACGCTAGAACAAGTCATTTCAGTACAGACCAGGAGGACAATGAGTGATTACAGTAAGAACGAAAGGGCCGCTCCATCAATGTGAAGCAGAATTTTAAGAATTCTAGCGCATGCAAATCCAAAGGTAGAAAAAGCTACACATAGGGTGCAAATAAGTGCCAGACACTGCAACACTTGGCCACGGTGATAGTAATAGTCCCAATTGGTGACGCATAAAGGACGAGCTTTTCAGCAGAAGAAAAGAAACAAAACACCTTTAATTATATTCTCTCCCTTGATGCAGTTTATTCAATCATGCTACACAATTTCGTCCACAGCTGACGCACAAGTCCAGACAGGCTTGTTGTTCTCAAGCAAGATAACATATCTGCTATAGAGAGAATTATGATAGAAAATTGGGTAGGGACGGGACACTGCCATGTCCCACTTAATATTTCTAACCTCAGGCATGGTCAGCATCTAAACCAATGAGCTCTCCACACACCTGTATCGTGTAGTGTTCCAAGGTTCGTCCCTTTCTCCGCCCTTTTGCACAAGTCTGGGCTATACCGAGCTAACTTCTAAATGGTCATAGATGAAACTCAAACCCATCTCCAACTAGACACCACCACAAACATTGGTTACACATTTCAAAGCAATGGTCAAAGGGATGAATCTCCAGCTCTCCTTACTCAATACTCCCTTTAATACGTGCTGACCTTCTGGTGTAACTGCCCACAGCCCTGGTCATATCCAGCCTTAAGTAATGTAACACTTAAACTGCCTTACAAAAAAAGCGCTTTGGCTGGCTACAAAGCCTACAGAAAGCCACAATGAGCCTTTACCTGCATAAGAGGGGCCACAACTAGCCATAGTTAAACGCAGTCCAACGAGACCAAAGTCCCGACCAAATTCGCGACTGGCTATAACAATCTTAAAGCCCAAGGAGAACCCTTTCGTCACAAACACAAAACTTAGCACACTAGACAGAAACATTCCAGACACAGCAGCTACGATGGCTGCCTCCACACTTGCTTTGATCATTTCTAGACATGTAAACCCCTTGCTCCTTATATGCAACACTGAATAACTTGTTTTGATGGAGAATACTCCAATTTGAAGGGGAAAAAAAATGAGATTGAAACATGAAAAACTAGGATTATAGGGAAGGGGTGGAGGCAAAAGAAGAGGAGGAGCAAGTACTTCCGGGGTATTCATGAGACCGCCTTCTCATGCACGCTTCGTATTTCATGCCTAAATGACCGAGGGTTTTAATGAAAATGTCGCTATCGATGGCCAACATTAAGGCTTAGCGTTAGAGTTGCCCTGTACAAGACGGATTATACATTGGAGCGTGACCAGTTAGACATGACATTAGCGGTGGCGGAGAACAATTGGCAAACAGATTGTGTAAGACTGTCTAGTAACCAGCAACGTTAGGATCTGCTCCCGGGTAGCCCCCAGACCACAATACCGTGAATCCACAATTGACTATCACGAAGCCTTTTGAGAAATGCGGCTTTCAACGCTCGCCGACTTCACAACGCGGCACGACCCCGATGATCTCATTATGCCGTGGCCACGCCTAGTGACCCACCCGATGAGTTCCTGTATGTCCCAGCTTGAAAAGCCCCCCCCCTGCCTGAGCCCACCTCCGCCTTTAAACCCAGGAACAGTACAGTGACACGCTGATGCCCAGAGATCCCAAACTAAGCGAGTGCTTCACTGCCGTTGACATACAAAGGAAAGCACTCTGTCGTAAAAACGCACAGAGGTCTTTGTTCTCCGGGACCTTACAGCGCCCACGCATTGCGGGCCAGTACCGATCTGAAAACTGGTGTGGGACCGAGTACCTCCGGCAACCTACCCTCTCCAGTACAATAAAAAGCCAACTCAACATCCGATTCCCAGAGAAACAGGGAGCTAAACGCACAAAAGGTTTGTCCGTGGGTGGCGTTACCGGCATATATAGCGTACTATGGCCTAATGAGACCACTCATCTGTCCGTAGTCTAAGGAAAAGCCAAGCCATAACGTAATACGGAATTGCCACACTAAGACATGCCCTCAATGGTGAACCATTTCTGTGAAATTGGGCTTTACGCCGCAGTCATTGATTGTCTACTTCTTGCTGGGGAACAGGGTGCATCTCCACACATCACAAGCCTCCCCTAGTACTTGCGATGCCTCCATCTTTAGCCCCAAAACGGAACCTTAGCACAGATAAGGCTGAAAATTACTATAGGAAGGAAATGTAAAATATCAATGACATTTGCTAAATGTAAACCCTCCCAACAAGCACAGCCTGACGCCATTTTCTACATAAGAGCCATGGCGGCCATTTTGAGACGACGCTGTCGCGCCATGCATCGCGCAGGGAAACAACCTCCTTACTTGTCTCACGGCTTCTTCAGCTTCTCTGGTTTTAGTGACACCGACAGGGGAGAAAAAATAAAAATAAAAAAGGGGTGATGGGGGGGGAGAGCGTGGGGGCGGCAGCGCGATGCGGGGCGTGCGACTGCAGCAGTTACTCTTCCTCCATGGAGCTCGCCCAGTACTCGGCTGTTACTGCGTCGGCTGAGACGCTAAACTTTCTGTCTCACAAACCCGTGTCAACTAAAGCCAGCCAGCCATACGAGGCGACAATTAGTAGTCGGAAACGGGACCAATTGGCGCCCGAGTTTCTGTTAGTGACGCGTTCTTTCGTGAGACATGGCCAATGGAACGTTTTGAGGGTGGGATAGGGCGTTGCCAAGGTAGGCGAAAGGTTGGTTGCACCGCAGCACAGCCGCAGTGCACCAGCAGTATTCGCGACTGCGATAAGTCTAACGAAATTGTGTAAGAACAGCGTGCGTATTGTGGTTGCGGGTGGTTGCGTAGCTACAATTTTTGGGCACGGAATGAGCTATTTTTTTTTACTAAAAATGTTGCCTTTTCACACGTTTTGCCTTAGCATTCTCAACTACCTCACACGCTTTCCTGTTCGAAGCTTATTGTTATACGGGAAAGGCTCACTTTACGACACCTTTGGCTCCTGCCATTGTGTGTGCTGTGTAGGTCCACTTATGGACACCATATTAATTCCTGTTGGTGAAGACGATCCTTTGTGTAGCAGCAGCTGGCTGCAACATAACATACACTCGCCCTAAACACACTCATAACTGTCAAAGACTTAATTACCTATATAAGGAGCGTATTTCTGCCTATTTTCCGATTTTCACTCTCGGGAAAGATTTCAGCGCTAGGCAGGCCTGATACCACAATTGCATCGTTTCAAAATTTGTGTTCAAATGTGTGCCCTGGTCTGGCTTTAAATGGGCTGGGATGTTTTTAGACTCTGTTACTACAGATTCCGGGAATGGCCCATTGCTACAGGTTAGCAGCTCAGTTTTTATTTTCCGCTGGTCACGCAGAATATAGTGCTAACAGTCTTTCGGACTGGTTTTATCACACAGCTTTCCCCTTACCTTATTGCTTTGGCTGCATAGATACCTCCTAAACCCAAACTATGTGAAACTTGTGATTTAGAAACCGATTCCAAACTGATAGCAGTTGGGAATGAGGACAAATATGAAACCTGGTTAGCATCAGTACCAATGAGAAGAGTAAGACCACTTTAAATCTGGAATTCTATCAAAAGACCGGGTTATCGATTATGACACAGCTTCTGTAGTGTTTCATGAGAGACGCATAACAAAGTGATAAGTAAACATGAATACCCTTTCTTCTTTGACCAGCTGTAGAGGCAGAGTTGCAAAAGCTTGACAATTTAGGGGTCATCAAGAAGGTTTTTTGTCCTGCCCCATGGTGGTCGACAGCATACCTAAGCAACCAAAAAGCTTCAGAATTTGCATTGACATGCGACTAGCACATAACGCTTTAAAGAGAGAGCAGTGCATCACTCAACTAATAGATGATCACATCAACTAACTCAACAGAGCATGCTGTTTTCTAAACTAGATCTGAACTCTGGATGCCATCAGCTTGAACTTAGTGAAGAGTACAGTCATCTAACAACTTCTTCCACCCATGCTGACCTGAATTTTGGCATCTCTTGCGCAGCGGAAGTATTCCAAAAAGTGATCAGAGAAGTTCCATCAAGGCTTTTCGGGGGTGTTAGAAATGGGGATCTCTAGTTGGCAAGGGTATGCACCTTTGTCCAAGTAGGGACCCTTCCTTCTAGTCAGGATAAGGGAGTTACACTCCTAAAACAACCCCTGCTCACCCCCTTGGTAGCTTGGCACAAGCAGTCAGGCTTATCTTAGAGGCAGTGTGTAAAGCATTTACACATAACAACAGTAATACAGTGAAAGCACTACAAAAGGACACCACACCAGTTTAGAAAAATATCCAATTTTTTCATATATCAAAAACAAGACCAAAAACGATAAAAATCCACCATACAGTTCTCAGAAATCTTCAATAATCAAAAATAGACTTGAAATACGGTTCATTGAATTCGATAGCTCCGTCTGGGGCTATCACGGCGTAGTGAACAACAAATCCAAACAGTTCTGGCTGACCAGCGCGTCACGGGCCAGCTACGGTGTCGGGAAGACCCACAAAACAGTACCTTTAGAAATGTAGGGCGTCGGTGACCTCTCGATGAGCCCTGAAGGGCAGGCGTCGGTTCTGGAGGTCGGTGCAGGAGTCGTCAGGCCCAACACGGAGTCGGCAGCGGCGTCGTTGACGGCGTCAGGTTGCTTTTCTATTGTTGCAGCACAAAACACACAGTCCCCAGTGCTGGTAACAGATGAACTTGAAGTTTTTGCTGTTCCTGAGACTTCTTGAACAGGGGGCAAGCTCTACCTCAAGCCCTTGGAGAAACTCAGAAAAAGGAAGTTTCAGAAAGTTCAGTCCAGTCCTTTCACTGCCCTAGATAGAAGCAGCCACTGCAGGCCAACACAGCAAAGCACACAGCAAAGTGGTAGTCTCTCCTCACAGCTTCTCCAGCTCTTCTTCTTGTCAGTCTTCTTGGTTCCAAAATAGTTCTGGGGTCTGGGCCCCAATACTTATACTCAAAATTCCTTTGTTCTCTCAGGCAGAGACTGTCTGTGCTTAGTCCAAACCAGTTTGGTCCTCTCTGGCCCAGCTTCCTGGCAGGAGGTGGAGACAGCATTGTCCAAGGCAGACAGGGCCCATTCAGGTGCAAAGGAAATCTCCTCCCACCACTCTAAATGCAGACCGGGCCTATTCAGGTGCTAGTGAAAACTCGTCCCACTACTCTGAATGCAGCCCAGGTCTATTCACCCCAGCCTGACTCATCCAGACTCTTTGGAGCCACTGCACATCCGCAGCCCCTGTCACTCCAAAGCCAGACAGTCAATACACATCCCAGCAGAGGCACACTGGATGGCTAAGCAAGAAAATACCTGCTTTCAAAAAGTGGTATTTTCAAAAACAGAATGTAAAAATCACACTCACTAAAAGATGCATTTTAACATTCTGAGTTCAGGCACACTAAGCTTTATCTTCCCATCTGGTCCCAATGGGAATTTATATTTATAAGATGTTATAACTAAACTCCCATTCTATTCTATGGGACAGATAGCCTTTCAGTAGTGAAAAATGAAATGCACTGTAATTCACTACCAGGACATGTCACACACATCAGGGCATGTCCTACCTTTCACATACACTGCACCCTGCCCACAGGGGTACCTTGGGCCTACCTTAGGGGTGACTCCCATGTAAGAAAAGGGAAGGTTAGGGCCTGGCAAGTGGGTGTACTTGCCAAGTCGACATGGCAGTACCAGACTGCACACAGGCTTTGCAATGGCAGGCCTGAGTTACCTTTTCAGAGCTACTCATGTGGGTGGCACAATCAGTGCTGCAGGCCCACTAGTAGCATTTGATTTACAGGCCCTGGCACACTCAGTGCACTTTACTAGGGGCTTACCAGTAAATCAAATATGCCAATCATGGAAACACCAATCCATAATACAAATTTCACAGAGAGCATATGCACTTTAGCACTGAATAGCAGTGGTAAAGTGCACAGAGTCCTAAATCCAACAACAGCAGGTCAGGAAAAAATAGGAGGAAGAAGCAAAAAGTTTGGGGTAACCCTGCAACAAGGGCCATTTCCAACAGGGGGTCATAAACATCAGTGACAAAATCCTAATGTATACCCAGCCATCTCGGACCACCAGCAGAAACTGAAGGCTGCCCTACAAAGGATTGCCAAACTGGAACTAACTTTTAACCAAAACTAGTGTAATATCTACAGCAGGAGTTGGAATTTTATGGATATATCTGCTGTAGAGAGGGTGTAAGTGTGGACCCTGCAAAAGGGACCGCCATCAGAGAGGCTGAGCTCCTGCAGTCTCCGTCGGACGTCCGGAGCTTCCTAGGCCTAGCCACGTACTGTGGGCATTTCATTCCTAACCTTGCAACTTTAGCTGGCCCACCAAGAGAATTTACTAAAACAACAACCCCTTGGGTCTGAGGAAAGATGAAACGAGGCACATATTACTACATCAAATAAGCCCTTCTACAGGACACTATCATGGCATATTTTGATCCAGTCAAGCAATTGGAGCTCATTGTTGATGCACGCCCTATTAGGCTCATCGCTGTCCTGATATAGCACACACGGGTAGATTAATGAAAGCCGATTGCCTTCGCAAGTAGAGCACTGGCAAGCATTGAGAGATGCTATGCACACATAGAAAAGAAGCACTTGCCATCAAATGGGATTGCACCCAGTTTCACCTCAATCTGGAAGGGCAGTCATTTAAGGTTTTAACAGACCAGAAACCCTTAATTCTCCTATTTGCAGTACCGACACCGTACCCTCACCCGGAATAGAAAAGTGGGTCCTCCAACTCCAAACATACCAATTCACTCTTGGGTATAAACCCAGATGCACCAATCCGGCAGTCTGCCTGTCGCGACATCCCCAGAAAGACACCAATTGATGCAGGTGCCGGAGCAGATGAATATGTAGAGTGGATTGCCACAGTGACTTTACCTAGAACCCTTGGACTGGATGTAGGAAGCTGGCTCTGTATATACTATACAAAAGTAAGGTATAGTGTGCACAGAGTCCAGTGAAACCCCAAAGGTAGCGTAGGTAAAAGTAGATAATACCTTACTCTCTATTTGTGGTAGTGTGGGCAAGCAGTAAGGCTTTATCAGAGGGTAGTGTTAAGCATTATTGTACACACTCAGGCAAGAAATGATGTCACACCCTCAAAGACTGAACTCAGACCAATTTGTTTATATAAAAATATTATTATAGCCTTATAGCCCGCCGTAGCGGGCTATACCGGCTATTAAAGGCCCGCTACCGCGTTAAAGGCCTGAGCCGAAGGCGAGGGACTTTAACAAGGTAGCAGGACTTTAATAGCCGGTATAGCCCGGCTACGAAGGGCTATAAGGCTATTAGAACATTCTGCCACTAGAGGGCAGAATGTTCTAACAAATAAAACAAAGGCGTCTCGAAGCTCGAGGGGATTTAAATTCCCTTGAGCGCCGAGAGGCCTTTGTAAGACATTGGAATGTTGCTCTGCGGGCCTTTACCGGCCCGTAGAAGCAGGGAGAACTCCATTGTCTACAATGGAGCTCCCAACATTCCAATGTTCTAATTAGTTATATTTTATTTTCTAGAACCAAGCCAGGCCTGGTGCAGGTAAGTGAAATAATACTTTGCAAGATTTATGCAGTGAATTACAGTTGAATGCAGGTTCAAATGCAGTTGATTTATTTACAGGTAAGTCAATAATCAAAATTACTTTTAAGTTACTTTGAAGATTACAGTCCACGTTACTTATTGGATTACTTTTTAAGTTACTTTTACTAATCAGTGTGATATGCCTAGATATCACACTGTGACATTTCCTTGACAAAAGGTAAGTAATTCAGTTTTTGTATATTTACAGTTTTTCAAGGTTTCATACAAACCAACTCCACACAGAAGAATTTTCAAAGAAAAGCAGTCAATCCAATCATATGGGAGGAAATTAAGTTATCAGTTTACAGGCAAGTACTTGGTTGTGGGAGTTGGGTTTCTGGGGTTAGAACCAGGGTTCCCCCAGGGTCGAGGATGCACTCTCAAAGCACCCTCAGTGCCTGTAGGGCGGCTGAGTGCAGAGTGCTGAGGCGCAATGTTATCCAATGGGGGATAGGGGGCCTCCAGTTGGTGGCTGCTCACGAGCAGGCCACTTGGATGTGGGAGCAAAGCTCCTAGGGTTTAGCTCAGGGGAAAGGGGGATCCGAGTTAGCACACATGGTGCACCCACAGCAGCACAGGGGCGGCCGGGTGCAGGGTGCTGGTTTGGCGTCGGGTGCCCTGTTGATTTCAATGAGGATTCTCCAGTTGCAACAAACACTGCAGGCTCGGGAACGAAGATCTCCTGGAGGCGACCACCGGTTGGAGAGGTAAGTTGGGATGTCTGGGGATGCTGGGACACCGTCGGTTGGGCCACCCAAGGCCGTGGGACGTCGGGTGCAGGGGTGTCTTTAGGTGTCAGGTTTTTCTTACCGGCTCCGGTCGCGGTCGGGGGGGGATCCTCCAGAAAGGGGCTGCAGGCGTCGGCTGGAGACTTGAGGCAGGTCAGGGATCACCAGATCCTAGGTCAGGATTGCCAGGGAGACCTCCTAGTGGTGTGGGGCCACTCACACTTGGTCCGTAGGCGTCGGATGCAGAGTGGTGCAGACGCACGGATTTGGCCAGAGTCTGTTGGTGAGCAAATCCGGTGCTCACGGGAGACAAAGTTTTGGTTTGGGAAGGCAGGGCAGATCCTCCGGGTTCTTGGGGGCTGCAGGACACACCAAGGTGTTGCTGGAGCAGGTTCGAGGTTAGGACAGGCCTGTAGGGCTGGGGCCAAGTCAGTTGGTGTCCTCCTCTTCTTCTTTCAGCACGGCTTCTTCGCTCCTTTGGTCTACCACTCGAGGGTGGCATAATAGGGGGTGTACCCACCCCAAGGAAGGGACCCATTGGTCCCAACCATTTACTTACCTGTGACGCCCCTAAATCTAGTATTTAGGGGCACCACTGAACCTTGCCTACTCAGACACGCAACGACCAAGAAGAAAAGAAGAAGGACCAAACAGCTGTGCTGAAGCTAAGAAGAGGAGGACGCCCACTGACTTGGCCCCAGCCCTACCTGCCAGTCCCCACCTCGAACCTGCAGAAGCGAAACTCCTGTGTGTCCTGCAGCCAGCAACCTCAAGAACCCCAAGGACCTGCCCTGCCTTCCAAAGAAAAGACTTTGTCTCCCGTGAACACCGGATTTGTTCACCCACAGACTCTGGCTCCTGTCAAATCCGCGAGTCTGCACCACTCTGCATCCATCACCCACGGCCCGAGTTAGAGTGGCCCAACACCACGAGGAGGTCTCCCTGGCGATTCTGACCCGAGATCTGATGATCTCTGACCTGCCTCGAATCTCCCAGCAAAGCCTGCAACCTCTTTCTGGAGGATCCCCCCGACCGCGACCAGAGCTGGTAAGAGAAACCCGAAGCCTAAAGACACCCACGCACCCGAAGCCCCATGGCCTTGGGTGGCCCAACCGATAGTGTCCCAGCATCCCCAAGCATCCCAACTAACCTCTCCAACCGGTGGTCACCTCCAGAAGATCTTCGTCCCTGAGCCTGCAGTCTTTGTTGAAACCGGAGAATCCCCATTGAAACCAACAGGGCACCCAACGCCCAAACAGCACCCTGCACCCAGCCGCCGCTGCGGGTGCACTTTTTGTGCTAAACAGGATCCCCCTTTGCCCTGAGCCTAACACCAGGAGCTTTGCTCCCACAACCCAGTGGCCTGCTCGTAAGCAGCCACCAACCGGAGGCTCCCTATTGGATAACATTGGGCCTCAGCACTCTGCACCCGGCCGCACTAGTGGCGCTGATGGTGTAACAAGAGTGCATCCTTGACCCTGAGGGAACCCTTGTTCTTACCCAGAAACTCAACCCCAAAGACCGAGTACTTACCTGGTAACCGTTAACTTCATTTCTCTCCATAGGAACCTATTGACTGTTTTTCTCTGAAAAATGTTGTAATTGTGGAGTTGATTTGTATGGGAACCTGAACATTTACAAATGTGCAAAACTGATTTTACTTACCTTTTCTCTAGGAAATGTCCCAGTGTGATATCTAGGAATATCACACTGAGTAGAAAAATTAACTTAAATAATAATCTAAAAAGTAACTAAAAAGTAATCTGTACAGTAATTTCAGTACCTTGACTTATCTGTATTTCATACAACTGCATTTGAACTTGCATTCACTTGTAAACACTGCATAATATTTTGCAAAGCATTTATTTCACTTACCTGTGCCAGGCTTGGCTTGGTTCTATAAATAAAATAACTTAATAATATTTGTATACAAACAAAATTGGTCTGAGTTCAGTCTTTGAGTGTGTGACATCATTTGCTGATTGAGTGTGTACAACAAATGCTTAACACTACCTACGGATACAGCCTTACTGCTCGCCCACACTACCACAAATAGAGAGTAAGAGTAAGGTGCTATCCACTTTTACCTCTGCCTACCTTTGGGGTTCCACTGGACTCTGTGCACACTATACCTCATTTTGGTATAGTATATACAGAGCCAGCTTCCTACAGTTTGTCATGAGCCAAAGTGAGTAAGAACTCCCTGTACGTTTGAGGCACTACCACTCTCCTAGTGGCACCAGGATTGGGGTCACTGGCCTCAGTGTACAGTAGTCTCTCCTCCCAATAGGCTCTGTGGGTACCACTGACATCTCCCTTTTCCTGTGCAGCAGCTTGCTGCCTTAGGCTTTCAAGAGTTGAACAGGTCTGCTGTCCGAGGCACAGCTCTTCCCTAGTGGGCCCCCCTGGGCCTAAGAGCTCAACCTGGTAAGGGTCAAGTTCCATGGGCTCAGTTCCCTCTGGGGCTTCCAAGTCCTCTCCCTGAGAGAGGTCCTGAGTCTTTAGCTGTTCAGAAGCTGGTTTCCCAGTCTTCTTACCTTTCCACTTGGAAGGTTGGGCCACTCTTTCAGGCTCCAACACCTCTTTTTCACCCTGCTTTCGGCTCTGTGCTCTAGTCTTGACACACACAATCTCAGGGATGGCCAGTATTGCTGTATGAGTTTTCAATTCTACCTCAGCCCATGCTGAGGTCTCCAGGTCATTTGCAAGAAGACAGGCAGCTGGAAGCTTTGGAGAGACCACTACCTGTTTCAAGTCAGTAACCCCCCCAGTCTAATGTCACCATAGCCATGGCATGGTTAGTAGTAACACTGTCAGCGTTGGTGACTGTGTAAGATTTCCCAATCAGGTATTGCTCTGGGGAAACCAGTGTGTCTCTCATCATAGTGAGACTGGCACCTATATCTGTATTCTAGTCCCATTGATCCAGGGGTATTGCAAATACGTCTTTAAGTTGGGTGGCCACACAGCTAAAGTGGCAAACTCAACTTCACCCTCAGTGACTAGAACTGCTTCAGTGTGAACCCTGATTTGCTCTGGACACACTGTTGATCCCATCTGGAGACTGACTACACCAGTACTGACTGGAGAAGGACTAGGGGGCTTCTTGCTAGGACAAGTAGCATCTCCAGTTAAGTGTCCCAACTTCTTACAGTTGAAACACAGGGCCTTCTGGGGATCAATGTTCTTCCCTTTGTACTTACCGTTTGACTGGGAAGAGTTTTGAGACCAACCCCCCTGAGCAGATTTTTGGGGCCCTTTAGAAGACTCTGTCTTTTTGTCTTTGGGGTTCTCACCCCCTATCCCCTGGGGAGGTTTGGTAACCCCTTTCTTTTTATTCACCACCAGTGGCTGTTTTGGTTACCCTAGTCTTGACCCAGTGGTTTGCCTTCTTTCCCAATTCTTGGTGAGAAATTAGACCTAGGTCTACCAAATGTTGATGTAACTTTTCATTAGTGCAATTGCTCAAAATATGTTCCTTCATAAAAAAGATTGTAATGTCCATTGAAATCATGCACATTATTGTCAGTTAACCATCCATCTAGTGTCTTAACTGGGTAGTCAAAAATATCAATCCAGGACTGATTTTGGGTTTTGTGAGCCCCCCCTGAATCTAATTCTATATTCCTCAGTTGTGAGTCCAAAGCCCTCAATCAGAGTGTTCTTCATGAGGTCATAAGACCCAGCATCTGTCCCTGTCAGGGTCAGGAGTCTGTCCCGGCAGTTAACAGTGAACAGTTCCTAAATGACTGCCCTCCAGTGTGACTTCTTCACTTTTCTCATTTTACAAGCTCTCGCAAAAGCTGTGAACCATTTGGTGATGTCATCACCTTCCTCAAATTTGGGGACAATCCCTTTGGGGATTTTGGAATCATAAGATTGCCCTCTGTCCCTGTTTAGTATGTTGCTGCCACCATTGATGAGAGCTAAGCCCATCTCTGCTCTTTCTTTTTCTAGGGCCAGCGGTCTGTTCTCTAGATCTAATCTCCTTGTCAACCTCACTAAGAGGTTGGTCTCCTCAGTGCGGCTGTCCTCAATGGTCTCAGAAGCACCTGACCCACCTGTGTGGGATCTAGGTGCTGAGAGTTGTATTCTTGGAGTTAGGGGCACTGGGGCTCTTTTCTCCCTAAGAAGTGGGGAGGGGGGTTGGAAGTTATCCTCATCCCCTCCATCTTCTTCCCCCTCTGAGAGGTCTTTACCTTGCTCAGAAGGGTGGTCCTTGGCATACCCTGCCAACAGCTCCTGGAGCTTTTGTTTGGAGGGATGGGACCACATGTTAATGTGTTTAAGTTTACTTATGACCTTAACCCCCTGAATTCTAAGTAGAGATAAGGGGTGAGGTCGAGCTCCTTAACCAGGTTCTCTATGTCATTGTTGATATTTTCACTAATAGCTGGGTTTTTGTTAAAAGACATTCTACAAAATGTTTCTAACCCTCTTATCCCTAACTACAGTGAGCTTTTATTTTTCAAAAATTCTAAAGGGACTTAACCAAGGCCCTAACAAGACTTTTAGTAATTTGGAAAAATTTGTCAATTCAAAAAATTCAGAATTCTAAAATCAATTTAAGAGTTCTGTCGTGTGATCAGGTGTTGACCAAGTCAGTCCAACAAATGCAAAGTTGTAGATCCCACCGCTGCCACCAATGTAGGAAGCTGGCCTTGTATATACTATACCAAAGTAAGGTATAGTGTGCACAGAGTCCAGTGGAACCCCAAAGGTAGGCAGAGGTAAAAGTAAATAATACCTTACTCTCTATTTGTGGTAGTGTTGGCGAGCAGTAAGGCTTTATCAGAGGGTAGTGTTAAGCATTTATTGTACACACTCAGGCAAGAAATGATGTCACACGCTCAAAGAATTAACTCAGACCAATTTGTTTATATAAACATATTATTTAGTTATATTTTATTTTCTAAAACCAAGCCAGACCTGGTGCAGGTAAGTGAAATAATCTTTGCAAGATTTATACAGTGAATTACAGTTGAATGCAGGTTCAAATGCAGTTGGTTGATATACAGGTAAGTGAATAATCAAAATTACTTTTCAGTTACTTTATAGATTACAGTACACGTTACTTCTTGGATTACTTTTTAAGTTACTTTTGCTAATCAGTGTGATATGCCTAGATATCACACTGTGACATTTCCTAGACAAAAGGTAAGTAATTCAGTTTTTGTATATTTGCAGTTTTTCAAGGTTTCATACAAACCAACCCCACACAGAAGAATTTTCAAAGAAAAGCAGTCAGTGCAATCCTATGGGAGGAAATAAAGTTATCAGTTTACAGGTAAGTACTTGGTGTGGGAGTTGGATTTCTGGGGTTAGAACCAGGGTTCCACCATGGTCGAGGATGCACTCTCAAAGCACCCTCAGCGGCACTAGGGCAGTCGGGTGCAGAGTGCTGAGGCCTAATGTTATCCAATGGGGGATAGGAGGCCTCTTGTTGGTGGCGGCTCACGAGCAGGCCACTTGGATGTGGGAGCAAAACTCCTAGGGTTTAGCTCAGGGCAAAGGGGGCTCCGAGTTAGTACACAAGGTGCATACACAGCGGCACAGGGGTGGCAGGGTGCAAGGTGCTGGTTTGGCGATGGGTGCCCTGTTGATTTCAATGGGGATTCTCCAGTTGTAACAAACACTGCAGGCTCGGGGACGAAGATCTTCTGGAGGCGACCACCGGTTGGAGAGGTAAGTTGTGATGCCTGGGGATGCTGGGACACCCAAGCCCGTGGGACGTTGGGTGCAGGGGTGTCTTTAGGCATCAGGTTTTCTTACCGGCTCCGGTCGCGGTCAGGGGGATCCTCCAGAAAGGGGCTGCAGGCGTCGGCTGGAGACTTGAGGCAGGTCAGGGATCACCAGATCCCAGGTTAGGATCACCGGGGAGTCCTCCTCATGGTGTTGGGCCACCGAACTCAGGCTGTTGGCGTTGGGTGCAGAGTGGTGCAGACACGCAGATTTGGCCGGAGGCAGAGTCTGTTTGTGAGCAAATCCGGTGCTCACGGGTGACAAAGTCTTGGTTTGGGAAGGCAGGGCAGGTCCTATGGGTTCTTGGGGGCTGCTGGCTGCAAGACACACCAAGGTTACGCTGAAGTAGGTTCGAGGTTGGGACAGGCCGGTAGGGCTGAGCCCAAGTCAGTTAGTGTCCTCTTCTTCTTCTTTCAGCATGGCTTCTTCGGTCCTTATTCTTCTCTCTTCTTTTTTTTGTGCAGATTTATATAGCGCAAACCCGACCCGAAGGTATTGGAGCGCTTTACATGAGCACCAGTTACGTTTCACAAGGACACATTCATTTTTGGTAGGCACGGGGAGATTAAGTGATTTGCCCAAAATCACAGTATGTTGAGCCGACGCCGAGGCTCCAACTCAGTTCCTCAGCTCCAAAGTCAGCAGCTCTAGCCATAAGGTCACATCCTCTCCCCTTCTTGTCTGAGGAGGCAAAGTTCGGGGTTGCCACTAAATACTAGATTTAAGGGCTTTACAGGTAGGTACAGGTCGGGACCAATGGGTCCCTTCCTTGGGTGGGTACACCCCCTATTATGCCACCCTCCAGTGGGAGGGGGGCATAAGCCTCACTCTGGTTGGCTGGGTTCCCCCATCTGCAAGATCGCGGGTACTGAGAGTTTTGCTTCACCTCGCCTCCCCCACCTGAGGGGTGGGGTTGGCAAAGGTGAGCACACCTCTCCTCTTAACTTGGTTTTCCCACTGATTCTCCCGCCCAAAGTGGGGGTCAGAACCGGTGGGGGCCAGTTGCTGGGAGCAGCAAATGGCTGGGGTAGCTCACAAAGGTGGCAAGCCTGTGAAGCTTCCCCTTCGTGGATCCTGCCCATCCTGGGGGAGGAGGCTTGGCACCTCGTCCCAAGATGTGCATTGTTTCAGGACCCCAAGAGCGGGAGGCTCTCGACCCAGGGGTCCAGAAACATGTCTGGTGGTGGCAGCTGGTGAGCAGCCACTCAGCGAGGACACTAGACTGAGGTCATTTTTTAGGGGGTCTCTCTAAGATGCCCTATGAGTGCATTTTTCATTAAATCCCACACTGGCATCATTTTGGGTTTAATGTGCTAAGAAGTTTGATACCAAACCTCCCAGTTTTCAGTAAAGCCATTATGGTGCTGTGGAGTTCGTAATGACAAACTCCCAGCACCATATACTCTTTATGGCATTACTGCACTTACAATGTATAAGGGCCCGATTCACAAAAGTAATCTGAGACAAAATCCTAACTTTACGACTTTCGGTATTCACAAAAGGCATTTAGGAGTAAAGTTAGGATTTTGTCTCAGATTACTTTTGTGAATCGGGCCCTAAGAATTTACTTAGACACTGTAGGGGTACAGCGCTTACACACCTGTACTCTCACCACTGGTATAGTGACCCAGCTAGAGGCATTGCTTACCTATGCCAGGGCAGTGGATTGTAGGCATGGCACACATCAGGGATGTGTGCATGTCGACTCTTCACTTTGTTCTGCACCAAAACACACAGCCTGCAATGGCAGTATGTGTGTCTAAAGGTACAGGGCTTCTAAGGGTGGCACAATAAGTGCTGCAGCACTTAGAGGCCGTCCCTGGTCACAGTGCCCTTGGTACCTATGGTACCTTTTACAAGGGACTTACATGTGGCCTTCTGCTTATAAAAGCTACAGGTTGGTCCTGGCCCTCTGCATTAAGTTGTGACAAAACAGCTCCTACCCCTATCTCAGAAGCATCTGTCTGGACAATGAAGATTTTGGAGTAATCAGGACTTTGCAGAATGGGAGCAGAGCACATGGCCTGCTTCAGGTCATCAAATGCCTTTTGACAGCTAACTGTCAACTGAACGTTCTTAGGCATCCTTCTGGATGTGAGATCATTAAGGGGAGTCACAATGGACCCATATCCCTTAACAAACCTCCTGTAGTACCCAGTCAGGCCCAAGAAAGCTCTGACCTTAGCCTGAGTAGTGGCAGCAACCCAGTGCATTATGGTCTGGATTTTGCTCTCCAGTGGTTGGACTTGGCATCCACCTACCAGGTGACCCAAGTACACAACCTTGCTCTGCCCTATTTGGCACTTTGTGGCCTTGATAGTGAGGCCTGCATTTTGTAGGGCCTCCAGAACATTCCTAAGGTGGACCAGGTGATCCTCCCAGGTGGAACTGAAGACAGCAATATCATCCAGACCTTTGAGAGCTTTGTTCACCAACCTCTGAAATGTGGCAGGTGCATTCTACAAGCCAAAAGGCATTACAATAAATTGATAATGCCCACTAGGGGTTGAGAATGTTGTTTTTGGCTTGGCATCCTCAGAGAATCTGATTTGCCAGTAGCCAGCAGTAAGGTCAAATGTACTAAGTCCAGAGTATCAATCAGCTCATCTGTCCTGGGAATTGGATGGACATCAGTCCTGGTGACTGCATTGAGGCCTCTGTAGACTACACAAAACCTCATCTCTCTCTTACCATCTTGGGTGTGAGGTTTTGACACAAGGACTACTGGACTAGCCCAAGGGCTCTCCGAAGGCTCAATGACCCCCAACTCCAGCATCTTTTGGACCTCAGTTCTGATGCAATCTCTGACATGGTCAGGCTGTCTGTAGATTTTATGCTTCACAGGCAGACTATCACCTGTGTCCACTTCATGGGTACACCAGGTGGTTTGACTGGGAGTCAGAGGAAACAAGTGGGCAAACTGATTGAGGACTCTCCTGCAGTCAGCTTGCTGCTGGTCAATGAGGCTGCCTGCCAAGGCTACTCCATCACCTGAACCATCAACAGGGTCCTGAGAGAGGAGATCAGGGAGAGGGTCACTCTCTTCCTCCTGTCTCTCATCAGTGGCCATGAGCAAGCTCATATCAGCCCTGTCAACAAAAAGTTTCAGGCGGGTCACATGAAGTACCCTGTGGGGACCTCTAGGAGTGCCTAGGTCAACCAAATAGGTGACCTCACCTTTTTTCTCAAGAATTGTGTGGGGGCCACTCCACTTGTCTTGGAGAGCTGCTGGGGCCACAGGCTCCAACACCCACAATTTCTGTCCGGCTGGTAAACAGTCAGCACAGCCTTTTGGTCATGCCAAGCTTTCTGAAGCTCCTCTCTGGCCTCAAGGTTTTTGCTGGCCTTCTTCAGGTACTCAGCCATAAGTGAACGCAGGCCAAGGACATAGTCCACAATGTCCTGTTTAGGAGGTTTGAGAGGCTGCTCCCATTCCTCCCTAACCAGACACAATGGACCCCTAATTGGATGTCGGAACAGAAGTTCAAATGGGCTGTTGCCCACCCCCTTCTGAGGAACCTCTCTGTAGGCAAAGAGAAGGCAGGGTAGTAAGACATCCTATTTTCGCATGAGCTTTTCTGGGAGTCCCATGATCATACCCTTGAGGGTCTTCTTGAACCTTTCAGCAAGCCCATTGCACTGTGGATGGTAGGGTGTGGTAAACTTGTAGTTTACACCACACTCTTTCCATATTGCTTTGATGTAACTAAACATGAAGTTTGTACCTCTGTCTGTTAAGACCTCCTTAGGGAACCCCACTCTGGAAAAGACTCCCAGAAGGGCCCTAGCATCTACAGGAGCTGTAGTGGAATAGTCTCTGGATACCTAGTGGCATGGTCCACCACCACTAGGATATATCTGTGTCCAGATGCTGTCTGGGGGTTTAAGGGCCCAACAATGTCTATCCCAACCCTCTCAAAGGGAACCCTAACCACTGGAAGTGGAATTAAGGGGGCCTTTGTAGTGCCACCTGACTTACCACTGGCTTGGCAAGTGACACAGGAGCAACAAAACTCCTTTGTGTCTTCAGACATGTGGGGCCAGTGAAAATGAGGGACAGGCCTGTCCCAAGTCTTGCTTTGCCCAAGATGTCCTGCAAGGGCAATGTCATGTGCTAGGGAGAGAAGAAAACCCCTGAACTTCTGAGGTATTACCAACCTCCTGGTGGCACCAGGCTTCGGGTCTCTACAGTCAGAGAACAGGAGCCCATCTTCCCAATAGAACCTATGAGACCCACTGACATTCCCTCCCTCCTCAGCAGCAACTTGCTGTCTGAGCTGTTGAAGAGAGGGGCAGGATTTCTGCTCCAAACTCAAGTCTGTACTGGAAGGGCTTCCTGCCCCCAAGAAATCTGCCTGGTCAGGCCCAAGTTCCTCTGGGACAGTTCCTTCACATGAGCTGAGGTCATCTCCCTCAGGAGACTGACTCTCACAGGGCGTTTGGGAGGAGTAGAATTCCTTACCTTTCCTGCTCCTTCTCTTAGGAGCCAGCTGGTCCATTCTTCAATGGTCCATTGCTCTCTCAGTGCCTAGCTGTTTGGCCTGAGCCCTGGTGACAGGAAATGCACTGGCAGAGATTCCCATCTTCTCTGCATGTGTCCTGAACTCCACTTCAGACCAGGCTGAAGTTTCTAAATAATTTCCCAACAGACAGTCTACAACTAGGTCTGGGGAAACCACAACTCTTTTAGGGCCAGTGACCCCTTCCTAGCTGAGATTAACACCTGCCAAGAAGTGATCAGTCCTGACATTGCTGGTGTTGATCACTTGGTAAAGTTGACCAAGTAGGATTTGTTCTGGGAACAGAAGTTTCTCTGCCACCATTGTGACACTGGACCCTGTGTCCCTGTAAGCCATAGCTTCTTGACCATTTATCAAAGGCTATTGTCTGTACTTGCCCAAGTTAGTGGGACTTACAAGTTAAGTGGCAAGGTCCAAGCAACTGTCACAGACAAAGACAGTCTGAGTGTTAGTTCTGACTAGGCCAGAATCCACTTCAGAACCCAAGGTTAAGCCTACTAATCCCTTGCTGGCTGTACTACCCCTTGTACTGGTGCTAGGGGGGCTAGTTGCCTTAGGGGCAGTGGTGGTAGCTTCCTTGGTGTTGGCCTTAGGACAAATAGCATCCCTTTTAAAAAAAAAAAAAACATTATTTATGCTTAAGTTTCCTCTGTGCCATACATACATATCAGTTCGTAGTACATTGATGCAAATATCAGTATTCTTGCAAGAGACATCACATAATTCGCATATATTATACAGAATGGCCCAGTGGTGTTCGAGCAAGGCTGGTGGGTAAAGCTCTGTGTTATAGCGCAGCGCCTATGTGGCACCCAGTTGACTCTGTTTAAGCTTTGGTGTACGCCCTGTATTCCCATTGTGCTGTAACCTGTTCACTGGGAAGCTGACAGCGTGTTTGATCATTGGGTATCAGCCACAGTATCTTGTAGTAATCCCTCAGGGGCTGCCATATATCCCTGGGTCTGGTCGTAGGGGGCTGTAGTTCTGCAAACATTTCGCTAGTAGTATCACAATACATCATACTTTTAATCAATTTCTCCAAGGTGGGACCCCGTTTGCTGCCCCAGTGCAAGGCTATTTCTCTCTTCGCTAGAAGCAGTGCCATCACCACAAATCTACGTGACACTTTAGAAACTTTGGCTACATGTCCCAGTAGTGCCACCAGTGGGGAAGGTGCTAATTGCAAATTTGTCATTCGTGCAAGTTCTGCAAAGATGCTGTTCCAATATGTAGCAATTCTATCGCAGGTCCAGGACATGTGCGCAAAGTCAGCTGCATGTGTGTGGCATTTGTGGTATTGCGAAAAATTAGCATGGTCTGTACAATTCATCAGCCCTGGTGTGGTATATGTCCTCCGCAGGAATTTGTAGTTTAATAGCTTATGCCAGTGATTACCAGACACCAATTTGGTTTGCGTGCAGCATTCTAACCAGACCTTATCTGTCAGTGGGTGCCCCAGATCTGCCTCCTATGCTGCCCTCAGTCTGATGTCATGTGCTGGTGTAAGTGCTGAGCATGCACGGTATAGCCTAAATGTGAGGCGATCTCCATTAGTATTGGTGATAAGCAGTGTGAGTGGTATGAAGCTGTCCGGCTCTATTGGGTATGTTGGTATTCTGTCCCTGAGGGCTGCCTGGAGCCGAGCCAGGAGGAAGTGATCAATGTAAGGGGCGTCCTGGAAACGAGAGTCTTCTGTTCGGGAGAATGCGTGGCCCCCGGGAATCAGATTACCGAACGTGTGTAGCGCATGTCATCGGAGGGTACGTTGCACTAGCCGATGAGTATATTGTCATGCCATCTGTCTTTCTTAATAATTTTGTCCATACCCAGCAGGTAGTGGATACAGTTTGAACGTCGTTCCTGTCCTGCTGCAGCCAAGGCGACAGGAAGGCCTCCATCGGCGTGGGGGCTACTAGATCCTTCTCCAGCTTGGCGTAAGGAATACAGGTGTCTGGATGGTACCAGTGCCATTAGTAACTACACTGCACTACTAGGTAGTAAAGATGTATGTCCGGAACTCCAAATCCCCCACGTTCATATGGAAGGACGAGGGTGCTCCAACTGATGCGAGGCTGTTTACTCCCCCAAATGAGACGTGTCAAGATCATGTGTATTTGAGTGAAAAAAGCATGCGTTAATGGAATTGAAATGTTATTGAACAAATAGAGAAGCTGGGGCAAGACTACCATTTTAATTATGGCTATGCGCCCCGCTATGGACAGCAGGAGACGAATCCACCCCTCCACCCTGGCGCCAAGCTGGTCTATCACTGGGCCGTAGTTCTGTCGCAGTATCTGTTCTCTGTCCCTGTGTAGATATATCCCCAAGTATTTTGCCTCTGCCTCACACCAGGCCACCAGGAGCTCACCACTGTTCCGGTCCTGCACCTCTGTCAGTGGAAAAATCTCCAACTTTTCCCAGTTTATATGTAGCCCTGAGAGAGACTCGAAACGATCTACCTCAGTCAAGATCGGTGGGAGGTTGTCAGCGGGGTTCTTCACATATGGCACAATGTTGCCTGCATTAAGGCCCACTAGTAAAAGGCCGGTCTTGAACTGCAACCACCGATGAGCGTGGTTTCCCTGGAGATGTTACGCTAAGGGATCCATCACTATTATGAAAAGAAGTGGCGATAGTGAGCATCCCTGCCTAGTGCCACGGGAAATGGGGAGAGGTCCAGTCAACGTGCCATTAAACCTGATACACGCTGTTGGTAGTGTGTATAGTAAGCACACGAGGGCCGTGAACCCCACTGGGATCCCCGACTTTTGCAGTGTGGCATGTAGAAAGGGCCACTCTATGGAGGCAAAGGCCTTCTCGGCGTCCAGCAACGCCGCCACGGCTGGAACAGTAGGGGCTATTCTGTGAAGGACAGCAAAAAAATGTTCACAGGTTTAGCGTGGTAGATCAGTGCGGTATGAAGCCAGCTTGTGCGGGTAAGATTATCTGTTCCATAAGAAGCACCAGGCGGGTAGCTAACATCTTGGCTAATATTTTATTGTCAATGTTCAATAGTGATAAAGGCCTGTAGGAGCAGCACCACAATGGGCCTTTCTCGGGCTTCAAGAGTAGAATTTTGGCCGCTTCTATAAATGTGGGGGGAGAATTCCCGTTGTTAATGCTTACACATAGACCTCCAGTAGATGGGGCATGAGTATGTGTTTATATGCCTTATAAAAGGCACCTGAGAGGCCATCCAAACCGGGCGCCTTGGTTCCATCCATAACATCGATGGCTTTATTGAATTCTTCAGTGGTGAAAGGCTCACTCAGGAACTGCTGCTGTGCATTCAAGAGCCAAACCATTGCCACCTCTTCTAAAAGGCGGAGATGGCACCTAAGTCGTTTGTCGATTTGGAGGTGTATAGATCAGTATAGTATGTCAGCAGCTCCCGTTGAATACCTAGTGGGTCCGCTATGTATGTGCCATCTGGGCCCTGTAGTCCTGTTATATATGATAGGCCTTGCGGCGGCCGCAGCAGCCGAGGCAATGTGCGCCGGCCTCTCCCCCTCTCCGTACCTACGGGCTCTGGCATATTTCCCCCAAAAATGGGCCTCTCTTTCCGCTGCTTCTTGATAATCGACCAATGGGGCCGCTCGTTTTTTTCAAATAACTCGGGATATTGCCCGTCGGCTGCGCGCAGTCTAAGGCTGACAGTTCATTCTCTTAACAGAATAATGTGCGTCACAGGTCTCTCAATATTCCCGTTTGTTTAGAGATACAGACCCCTCTGCTGTGTGCCTTAAAGGACTCCCACAGGGTGGACTGCGATAAGACCGATCCCTTATTAAGATCAAAGTATTTCATAATTGCTGTGCGTAACTCCGTCCGAAATACAGCATCATGCAGCGCCATATTGGGAAATCGCCACTGCCGCTCGATCCTCCCGCCCCCAGAACGCACATATTCAGGACAACTGGTGAGTAATTCGACAATGTATGGGGGAGGTGTCTGATGTCTAAGACCCATGGAATGAGAGTGCTCGATAAGAGCTAGTAGTCTAAGCGCATCCACGTATCATGTTGCATTAAGTGATGAGTGTATGCTGCTGCCTGGGGGTGTTATTGGCGCCAGACATCTAACAGTGCATATGCATCACAGAGAGCCTGTAGCATCATGATTGGTGACACTGAGAGTATTTTTTTTTTAACACTTTATTTTCCATTTTACAAAATACGAAAATATTATACATATGAAGTCGTTCATCAACATTTCAGAATACATTGTCAACCACATTTCTGTCAATTAATATCCTAATTGGCAATCCGTGAGATAATTACCAGGCAATATTAAACCACAACATTTACAGTTTGCCATGCAAAGAGAAAGAGAACAATAGTCGGATCCCAATGGAAAAACCCACTCCCAATCCGGAACAGCCGTACTCGTGGTCTGCACCTGCTAGACATCTGTACATAGTAATGACACACAGCAGCAATAAGGCCCTGAACAGAGCCAGTTGCGGAACATCTCATCCCACTCCCTCTGGGACAAAGCCCTCCTCCACTTGTGAATTCGCGTCTTGGCGCTGTTTCTCAATGTAGAATCGATACGGGCCCCATATATCTTTGGGGCGGGAAGTGCTAGGCATAACACTTATGTATACTTCACTATTGACGTTACAGTACGCCAGACTGTGTAGCCAGGTCTGGACAGTTGGGGCTGACTTGCGCCCCCAATGGATGGCCACCTCTCGCTTTGCCAACAGAAGGCACAGTGATGCAAATCGCCGAATCTTTTTAGGGAAGTTTACTGTATAACCCAGCAAGGCTACCTCGGGGGTAGGGATCAGAGAAAGATCAGTCATTTCCCTAGCATGTGGTGTATGCCTTCCCAATATTGTTGCAGTTTCGGACACGTCCAAGTGAGATGTGCAAAATCGGCATGAGGGGCTGAGCATTTGCGACAGTTGTGTGATTTGGAGGGGTCTATCCTATGTGCTAATGTCGGGGTGAAATACGTACGGCGTAAGAATTTAAAATGTATGAGTTTGTGTCTGCTATTGAGTGAGATGTCACGTGTAACCGAACAACAGGCGGCCCATTGCTCATCTGTTATTGTCGTGCCCAGATCCATTTCCCATGCCTTACGGACCTTGCTGTCATCAACCGGCCTCAGTGTTGCACATGCTTTGTATAGTTTGGAACACTGAGAGTATTCAACAAGAAAACCCCACTTAGAAAAAAAAGTACCTACAATTCCCATTCCCCTCCCCCCTCCCATACTTGGCAGCTACCTGCCCAGTACATCCCCTACAGAACGATTCCCAACTTCAAAACTCCCACAAGCCATAAAAGGCTATAAAATGGCATACATGTGAAAATCAGAGGGGTGCGGCAACGCCACGTCGATCCCTCGCACCTTTCAAGATAAAGATTATAACAAGTGTCTCACAGCTGCATCCCATTGACATCTCCCAACACCTATTAATAGATAAAGGAAGGGCATTATGATCGCGTTATTAAGGAACGATCAGGGTAAAGACGTAGCGGTGTATAGTCCCAAGTTCAACCAGATGGCAAGAAGTGCACACTAGCACTAGATTGGTTATCTGGCGGCGAGCTCCCGGGGGAGTTCCCTCTGAAGGTCCGTTGTTTCTCAGAGAATTGCCTGCAGAAAGCTTGGACATCTGTAGGGTTGTCAAAGATGCGTGGCTTACCATTTATATCGACTTTGAGACGGGCTGGGTAGAGCATGCCTATACCTAAGGCCCAGATTCTGAAGTGTGGCCTTCACCCCGGTATATTTACGTTGGGCCTCCTGGACAAGCAACGTAAAGTCCGGGAATATGGACAGCGCTGAGCCCTGACAGGTCAATGGGCCTTTTTCTCGTGCTAGTCTTAAAACAGCGTCTTGGTCCCTGAAATTTATTAGCCTAGCAATTATAGGCCTGGGAGGACAGCTGGGGTTGGGGCGCCGTCTGAGCGACCGGTGTGCTTGCTCAACAACAAACGTAGCCGTAAAGGGTTCCCCCCCAAACAAGTCGGTCAGCAGTTGTTCGACGAAGTGGTCCAGCCGACCAGTGTTCGTGGACTCAGGAATACCCATTATACGTATGTTGTTCCTTCTACTCCTCGCCTCCAAGTTTTCATTCTCTCCAGTTTCGCGGCCGTCTGGGCCATCCCATCTTCAAAGTCTGATATTCTGCCTTCTACCATATCCAGATGGGCATCATGTCGATCTATTTGTTCCCCCAAAACGTCCAACCTCTTGTCAAGGGCATCGAATCTTCCATCTAGTGCTTTGAAGCCTGATCGCAGTTCCACCATCAACACTTCTGTGTGCAAGGGAGGGCTTCCTCCCATAGCCCCCATCGCTGCCTCATCTGCCATTTCTCAGTTCTGTGTCACACCTTGGTTTTTGACTGTGTCGAATGGCAGACGGCGCTGTTTAGGGTCTTTGCGTGGCATTCCAGCTAGGTGTACATGAATTGCCCCACTCCCTCCGTATCTGGGTCCATATGTGGATGCTATCGTTTTCACCCCAGCTCAGGTGGCCCCTCAGTTCAACAGCAGACACCCAACTACCACGAAAGCTGACTCATTGCCTGTTCAGGTTCCCAGGGGGCTACGCAGGTTTCAGTGTGTATCCCCCATCCAGCCCGATGGGCAGTAAGGGTGGGGCCCCTGAAGCTCCAGCAGGGCCCGGCTATTTTCTCCTTGCTGCAGCCGGTCTGGCCACGTTATTGTGGCCACATTCAGTTCCCCCGCAGCACCGGCTGCCATTAAAGTACTATGCGGCAGTTAGCAGACGCCTCCGGGATTCACTGGGAGGCGCCGCAGCAGGACGATCAAAAGTGCAGCCAATTCGGATCAGGGGGGATATGCAGCAAAGGGAGAAGGCAGCAGGATGGCCTGGCACAACACCCCGACCAAGTCCCAGGCTCGCCCGTGCCCCTGTCGCCATGGGCCCTCCGGAGAGCACACCCAGACCTCTCTGCTTGGTGCGGCTCCGGCTGTTGCTCCTCCATTCGGCTCCGCTACAGTTCTAGCTCCAGGTCTGCCGTCGATGCTTCACAGGTAGGCCGCAGCCATTCAGCCCATCGCTTCTCTCCGCAGCTCCTCTCTCCGGAGGGGAACACACCTATGGCTGGAGTGAGGAGGGGGGATCCCCTCAGGCCAGTGCCTCCCGCCCACAGCCGTTGTGCTATTCCAGAGAGCTCTCGGGGGGGGGGGCTGCCACCGCCTCTTCGTCAGAGTGCTGCAGGCCTCTGCCACGTTTCTTGGCCAGTCCGGAGTCCGGCCCGGTTTTCATCCCCAAGCGTCAGCGGCCCTTTAACAGCATTCCTCCATCTCCGGCGCCCCCCAAAGTCTTGGGGCACCTGCCAGGGTGTTAGGCAATTTGTGAGTTGTGTGGGAATGCAGCCATGTAGCCCGGATGGGCTCGGATGTGCGGGGATGTTGAGGGAGCTTCAGCTCCGTGCGTCTATTACGATCAGCACCTAGCCATGCCCCTTATGACAATTAGCATCCCTTGGCCTATGGCCTTTCTCCTTACACAGGTAACACCAAGGTTTAGATCCAGAGGAAGTGGAGGATTGGGACCCACCCCCAGAGGCAGGTTTTTGGGGACTTTGTGAAGTCTCCTTTTTGTCTTTCCCTTTCTCCCCACCCTTTTCTTGGGCCTTAGAAGAATCTTGCTTCTTCTGGTCACCTCCACCACCATTATCTTTCTGCTTAACCCTGGTTCAGACCCATTTGTCTGCCTTCTTTCCCAATTTTTGGGGAGAGGTCAGATCAGACTCCACCAGGTACTGGTGCAGTTGCTGATTCTGACAATTACTAAGGATGTGCTCCCTCAACAACACATTGTACAATCCCTCATAGTCATGCACCTTGCTTCCATGAAGCCAGCCTTCCAGAGCCTTAAAAGCATTGGCTATAAAATCAACCCAGTCTTGGGTGTTTGCCTTCTGTGTGTCCCTAAACTTAATCCCTGTATTGTTCAGTGGTTAAACCGAACCCATCAATGAGGGCTCTCTTCAAGACTGAGTAATTATCTGTATCCTCTTCTCTAACAGTGAGGAGCTTGTCTCTACCTTTGTTAGCAAAGGAGAGCCACAGGATAGCTGCCCACTACCCTTGGGAGACCTTCTGAACTTCATAGGCCCTCTCCAAAGCAGTGATCCATTTATGGATATCACCCCCCTCCCGGTAAGGAGGGACTGTTCTGCTCAGGTTCCTAGCCCTCTGAACTTCCAGGGTCTCCTTATCAAGGGCCAACTGCTCTTGCTTGAGCTTGGCTCTCTCAAGTTTGAGTAGGTGGTACTCCCTTCTCTAAGGAGTCCTCCCTCTTGCTAGAGATGGAGGTCCCTACGGAATTGTTAGAAGCATTGGAATTGACAGAGGAGGACCTAGACCTCCTGTTAGAATTGGGGGTCTCTAGTTGGCATAGTTAGGTACCTTTGTCCAAACAGGGACCTTTGCTTCTAGTCAGGGTAAGGGGGATACACACTTTAGATAACCCCTGCTCACCCCCTGGGCAGCTCTGCACAAGCAGACAGACTTATCCCAAAGGCAATGTGTAAAGTATTTGTACTCAAAATACACAGTAATACAGTGATAACACCACAAATGGACACCACACCAGTTTAGAAAAATAAAGAATCCAACATACATGTAATAAGAATATGACTTTAAAAAGGTTTCAAACAACTTGGTCCATAGAAAACTATGGATGCGTGATTTCTCACAAAGTACCAGTAGATGCGTCAAAATTCACAAAGCCAAATAGCCGCAGAGATGGGAAGCATCGAGAAACAAAGAGATGAGTCAATTCCTGAGACCTTGGGGAGGCAATGCGACAGTTCTGCTGCACGCAGGAGAAGTGATGCGTCGAATCAAGTCTGTAGGGGGAAGTCATACATCGACTCTAAGACGATTCTGGTCCGCGGGTGATGCGTCATGAAAACTTGCTGCACAGGTGCGATGTGTGGAAATCTGGGATGCGTTGGCGATCGATGTGGTGGCGTCGAGCGGCGCTGCGTTGGTTTCTTCAGCCGCGATCCTTCGATGAGTCAGTTCTTGCAGCCACGACAGGCGCTGTGTAGGTTTCGGCAGTGGCGATGCGTGGAGATTCTTCTCGCACGGTGGTGTTGCAGCGGGAAAACAGCTGCAAGAAGAGCGATGCATCGATTTCTGTAGTTGTTCTTTTCTTCCAGCTCCCAGCAGCAGGGACAACCTCCAGAGGCCCACAACTGGAATAGGCACCTCCTGGCAGGTCAGAACTCTCAGCAACAGAGTTCAGGGGAGCTGGGGGCGAAGTTTTTGTGTCCCTGAAACTTCAGAACAGGAGGCCAGCAAACACAGGCTCTTGGAGGTTCTTCTTCAAGCAGGTTCACAGCAAAGTTCCAGTCTTTGTCCTTTCCTTGGCAGAAACAGCAACTGCAGGCCAACCGCACACAGCACACAGCAAAGGGGCAGTACTCCTCCTCACAGCTCTTCTCCTTGGCAAAGGTTCCTCTTGAGTCCAGAAGTGATCTAAAGTTCTGGGGTTTCAGGTGTAATACTTATACCCCAAAATATCTGTGTTCTCTTTGTGCAAGTATCTCTGAGCCCAGTCCAAACCAGTTCTGTCCTCACTGGTGCAGTATGACCACAGGGGGTAGAGACAGCATTGTGCAAGGGAGACAGGCCCTATTTAGGTGCAAGGAAAACTCCTCCCACAACTCTAAATTTAGCCAAGGTCTATTCAGCTCAGCTCTGAGTCATCCAGGAAGGGCCAGGCACAACTCAACCACCCCAGTGGCTGTCTACAGTGAATGCACGTCCCCAGCCCCTGTCACTCCAAAACCAGACAGTCAATGCACAAACAGGCAGAGGCACACAGAATGGTTGAACAAGAAAATGCCTACTTTCTAAAAGTGACATTTTCAAACACACAGTTTAAAAACCATCTTTACTAAAAGATGTGTTATTAAATTCTGAGTGCAGAGAGCCTAAACTTTATTTCTCTATTGTGTCCCCATGGGAAGTTATACTTGTAAGATGTTACAAAGTATTTCCCATTCTATCCTATGGGACAGATAGCCTTTCAATAGTGACAAACGAAATTGGCAGTATTTCACTATCAGGACATGTCACACACACCAGTACATGTCCTACCTTTCACATACACTGCACCCTGCCCAGGGGGGTACCTTGGCCCTCCAAAGGGGTACCTTACAAGTAAGAAAAGGGAAGGTTAGGACCTGGTGTACTTGCAAGGTCAACATAGCAGTTAACAAACAACGCACAGACACTGCAGTGGAAGGTTTGAGATACCTTTTCAGGGCTACTCATGTGGGTGGCACAATCAGTGCTGCAGGCCCACTAGTAGCATTTGATTCACAGGCCCTGGCACACTCAGTGCACTTTACTAGGGGCTTACCAGTAAATCAAATATGCCAATCAGCGAGAACCAATTGTAAACACAATTCACACAGGGAGCACTTGCACTTTGACACTGATCAGCAGTGGCAAAGTGCCCAAAGCATCTAAGCCAGCAAAAACGAAATCCGGCACAGTATCAAAAATACAGGAGGTAGAGGCAAAAAGTCAGGGAAAACCACGCCAAAGATGCAAAGTCTAACACGTGTCCCCTCCAGCTGAAAGGTGGGGAGAACTACCCACCCTCTTGGGGGTTCTCATCACTAAGGCAGAAGAATCTGGACAGACCATCATCATTGTCGTTTTTTGTACCAGGGCGGTGTTCCACTGTAAAGTCCATTCCCTATAGGGAGATGGACCACCTCAACAGTTTTGGATTCTCACCCCTCATCTGCATCAACCATATGAGGGGCCTGTGTTCTGTCTGAACCCTGAAGTGAGACCCAAACAAGTAGGGTCTTAGCTTCTTCACTGCCCGGACCACAGCAAAAGCTTCTCTCTCAATTGCACTCCACCTCGGTTCCCTGGGAAGTAGCCTCCTACTAATGAAAGCTACAGGTTTGTCCAAGCCCTCATCGTTCACTTGTGAGAGTACTGCTCCCACACCATGCTCTGAAGCATCTGTCTACACAACAAATTCTTGGGAGAAGTTGGGTGCCTTAAGCACGGGCCCCGTGCACATGGCAGATTTCAGGGCATCACAAGCGGTCTGACAGGCATCGGTCCAGTTCACTGTTATTGGCTGCTTCCTTGAAGTCAGCTCTGTCAAGGGGGCAACAATGGTGCCATACCCCTTGACAAACCGTCTGTAGTACCAGGTGAGTCCTAAAAAAGGCTCTCACCTCTGTCGGGGTATTGGGGGGCTCCCAAGCTAGAATGGTGTTGAGCTTAGGCTGTAGGAGTGCCACCTGACGGCTTCCTCCCTGGTGCCCTAAGTACACCACAGATCCCTGTCCTATCTGGAACTTACTGTCCTTGATAGTGAGGCCTGCCTTCTGCAGAGCCTTCAATACTTCACAGAGGTGTTGCAAGTGTTCCTCCCAGCTGGAGCTGAACACAGCAATGTCATCCAGGTAGGCGGCGCTGAATTCCTCCAGCCCGGACAGTACCTGGTTGACCAGTCTCTGGAATGTGGTTGGGGCGTTCTTCAACCCAAAGGGCATGACATGGAACTGGCAGTGCCCCTCTGGCGTTGAAAATGTATACCTCTCTCTTGACCCATCAGTCAAGACAATCTGCCAGTACCCAGGAATTAGATCAAAAGAACTACGGTACCGGGCAGCTCCAAGACGATCAATGAGCTCATCAGCTCTGGGGATGGGGTGCACGTTAGTCCTGGTGACAGCATTAAGCCCACGGTAGTCCACACAGAAACGGAGTTCAGGAGTGGCACTGGGTGCAGCAGCTTTTAGAACCTTGGCCACTGGGCTAGCCCAGGGGCTGCTGGAGGGCTGCTTCATCCCTAACACCAACATTTTGGAAACGTCTTCCTTAATTCTGGCCCTGACTTTGTCAGTTACTCTGTAAATTTTATGTTTCACAGGTAAACTGTTCCCAGTGTCCACATCATGGACACACCAATTGGTGATTCCTGGAGTCAGGGAGAACAGGGAGGCAAACTGTCCCAGCACCTGGCTACAGTCCCTCTGCTGCTCTGGGGTCATGGTGGGAGAGAGGTTCACTCCATCCACTGACCCATCATGTTCCTCGGCTGACAGGAGGTCAGGAAGAGTCTCACTCTCCTCTTCCATTCCATTCCATTCCATCATCTGTTGCCAGGAGCATTGTCACTTCAGACCTCTCAAAGTGAGGTTTGAGGCAGTTCACATGTAGGACCCTCAAAGGGTTCCTGGGAGTCTGCAAGTTGACCAAGTTGGTCACATCACTCTTGCGCTCCGCCACCTCAAATGGACCAGTCCACTTGTCTTAGAGCGCACAAGGCTCCACTAGTGCCATCACCCACACTTTTTGGCCAGGCTGAAACTCAACCCGAGTGGTCATCTTGATGTACCAGCGTTTCATCTCCTCCTGGCTGGCTTCCAGGTTCACCTGAGCGATTTTCCTGAAGCGCAGAATCTGGTTCCTGAAGGCCAGTATGTAGCTGAACACATCTTGGGCTTCAGGAATTTTCTCCCAACCCTCCTTCACCATACTCAGAGGTCCTCTCACAGGGTGCCCATACAGCAATTCAAAGGGATTGAACCCTAAGGATTTCTGCGGTACCTCCGTGTAGGCAAATAACAGGTATAGTAGGAAGACGTCCCACTTATGTCTCATGGGTTCTGCAAGACAATTTATCATGCCTTTCAGTGTCCGGTTGACTATCTCAACCAACCCTTTTCCTTGGGGATGGTAAGGAGTGGTGAATGTGTACATTACACCGCACTCCTCCCACAATGACTTCATATACCCAGATATGAAGTTGGTACCATGGTCAGAGACCACATCTCTGGGGAACCCCACACAGGAAAAGATCCCCATCAATGCACGGCTCACCACAGGGACCGTTATTGTCCTGAGAGGGACAGGTTCGGGGTACCGTATGGCATGGTCCACCAAGAGCAAGATAAACTTGTTGCCTAAGGCTGTCTTGTGTTCCAGTGGCCCCACTATGTCAATGCCCACCTGCTCAAAAGGGGTGCTCACCACAGGAAAGGGTTGGAGGGGAGCCTTATACTTCCCTGACAAGAGCCTTATACTTCCCTGACAAGACCTACAATTTGAGCCAAGGTGCCTCTGCATTTGGGGCCAGTAAAAGTGGGTGTCAAGGCTGTGATAGGTCTTGTCGCACCCCAAATGTCCTGCCAAAGGCACATCATGAGCCAGACCCAGTAGGAAGGTACTGTAGCACACGGGTACCACCAGCACACGGTCTGCCCTGGACTCAGCAACCTTAGGCTCACTGTAGAGGAGACCATTCTCCCAATAAATCAAATATGACCCTGATGGACCACCTACTGCCTGGTCTGCAGCCTGCTGCTTCAAACCAACAAGAGTAGGGCATTCCATCGGTGCCTTGCAGAACTCCTCCCTGGAGGGACCTCCTCCCTGCTGCCAATGGGTCAGCTCAGTCAGGTCTCCCAGTTCGGCCACTTGCTCCCCTGTAGGTTCCAGGGCATCCCCCTCAGGTTCTGCCTCCTCCTGGACCGTGGGAACTTCTGGGGTGGGTTTCCCAGACCCCCTGCCCCTTCTCTTTCTGGCAGGCACCTGGGCCACTGCTTCAGGCTCCAGATCCTCTTGAGTACCCCTACTGGCTGCCATTGACCGAGTGGTCACACAGGCCCACTCAGGCAGTCCCAACATCTTTAAAGGAGCCTGGCGCTCCACCTCCTTCCGAAGGGAACTCGCCAGGTCATTGCCAAGTAGACAGTCAACAGACATGGATGGATTTACAACGACCTTCAAGGAACCTGAGACCCCCCCACTCAAAGGGAACCTGCGCCACCTTACACAGGTGCTCAGAGTTGTCTGCAGCAACTACAGGGTGAAGCACATTGGGGATTACCTGCTCTTCAGACACCCATTGACACCTGACAGATGTCACACTCGCTTCTGTGTCTCTCAGAGCCTCCACCCTCCTCCCATTGATGGTCACCCACTGCAGGTATTCTTTTGTGTTATCTGGCAGGCAGGTTTCCTGGACCATCTCTCTGTCTCCTAATGAGATAAGGGTCATCACAGCTGGCTCTCCACCCTCACTAGGAACCAACTCCTCTCCCAGCACTACACTAACTAACCCTGGTGACGGTGCACCAGTGGGTGCTGGTGGTGCCTTGGGGCACTTGGGATCATTCTGCATGTGACCCTTCTGACCACATCCTTAACACTTGTGGGGACCGTGGTTGTCTGGCCTACCCTTAGGGGTCCGTGGTTTCTTAGAACTGGGGGGCTGGGGATCTTTACCCTGGGAACTATTTTGGGGCCCTTTAGAGAACTCCTTCTGGTTACCCCTGTCCCCCCCACTCTTCTGCTGGGGACCCTGCCCACCTTTGGCTGGGTTTCCCACATACCCCATGTGGACCCTGGAACTCGTTCAACAGTTCGCCTCCTGAGCAAGCTTCCTGGGGTCAGTCAGTTTACTATCCATCAGATGCTGGCGCAGCTCTGGGACACAAAGACTACTCAAGTGCTCCCAACCAATCAAGTTGTACAACCCCTTGTTGTAATCAGTTACCTTGCTGCCCTTTATCCAACCATCCAGTGCTCTGCATAAAGATTCACACACTCATCCCACGTATTGGATTCAAGCTGTTTGAAAGACCTAAACTTTTCCTGGTACTGCTCAGGTGTGAGCCCAGACCTGAGGCATAAAGCCTCCTTCATATTGGGATAGGTCAGAGCACCCTCCTCCTCCAAAGGTGTCAAGGTGTTCCTCACATTGGCCTCAAAGTGTCTCCAAAGGCCCGCCCCCCAATTCTCCTCTGGGACCTCATTCATACGCAGTGCCATCTTGATGACGTTATCATCCGTTTATACGTTCTTTTGTGATGTGGGTCTTCATTATTACGGCCCACATACAATTCCAGTTCTTGTAGTGGCATCATTTTTTGCTTTTGCTTTGTTACTTTCTCTTTACCTTATTTTATTTTATTTTACTGTCTCATTCTAATTTTCGTTTTTATGCTAATAGCCCATTTCTAACAGTAGCAGCTTTGCTTATTTTTCTATATGGTGCCACATTTCTTCTTTGATATTTTTCACTAATATTTTTATGTTCTGATTTGCTTTCTAATTTCTTAATTTTCAATTTTTATTTTCTTTAAGCGTGCACTTTCCATTTCCTTTAACTGTCGGGCAGTTTTGCACTCTCTTTTTCTATTTCTTATTATCCTCATTTGTGTATTTTTTTATTCCCTTTGACTGTCGGGTAGCTCTTTTCACTATCATGTTTCCCTTTTGTTATTCCGTCTGGCCGCCTGCCCAAACGCTACCTTTGTTAGTCTGTTTTAAACGCCACGTCGGTGAGCCTGTTTTCTTCACTTCCATTATGTCTCACCGACCGCACCACCCCGGGACCTGGTCATGCTACTAGACAGGCTCCGATCAGGCTGCAGGTCACCCTGTGGAATGCGGATTCAATTAGCACTGCACTCGTTTCCCTGCGCCGTTCGCCATCACTCTCCCAGTTTCACCTCGCTCGTCACTATGTAAGTGACAGGCTCGTGACCGCCCTTTCTGATCCTGCCATCTGAGTGAGGACGTCACACACACGCGTCCCAGGTAACAGACACTTCCCGCAGTCGGCAGCTTTTTCTTTTTGTTTATTACGTATTTCAGATAGGGGTTTTCAGCTTATAATACCATGCTGGAGTCTCTGCAGACTCACCCCTTGGGGCTTTTTCAGTTTTTGTGTGGCGCTTTTGTTTATATGTGATGCCTGCTCATCTCCTACACTTCACTTCGGCTGCCGTTTCTAACCGATAGGCCCCATGGTTTTGGTGCAACTGGCCACTACATTTCATCATACTGTTAGGTATTTCAATCGGCTTGGTGGCACGTTTGCTTACGAGTGATGCCTGTCCATTTCGGATAGTTCCACTTAGGCAGCTATGACTTCACCGTCAGGCCCCTCATTACTCGCGTTATCGGCCACCATACCCTTACACTGGTATGTTCAATTAACTGCATTTTTACTCTTGTGTCTCGCTTCAACATGCGCTCTTAGAGCCACTTTGATATTCATTTATGGAGGCACATGGCATTCTGGGTGCAATTTCCCCCTCCTCGTTGTGCTTTCTGACACTGCCTTTGACATGCTGCCAGGCCGTATTTCATTCAGTCTCTTCAGCCGTTATCTTGACATTACTGCATTCCACGCTTGTTGCTTTCTGTCTCACTTTTGGTGCGCATTATCTGTTTGTACTATATCTGCCTTACATGTGTGTTGCTTTGTCGGCATTTTGCTCAGTTTAGCAGTGCATGTACAGCCACCAAGATTGTCAGGGGGGCAGTGCGTATGTGTTCTGTCTCTGTTTAGTCACGCCCCCATGTACCAGGCGCCTTGGCGGGGGGCGCATTTCAGCCAGTTTGTTCTTGATGCACAAATTGTTTTTGCGCCATATGCTATCATTATCATGCCGTGACGCCTGCTAACCTTTTACTCACACTTCTTCTATCCTACACTGCGCGTCTCATACCCGCTTAACAAGTATCACGCATGAAGCATACCACTGATAGCCCTTTGCCTTATCTTAACTTTCTGGATGTTGCAGAGTGGTCCCACATATGATTTCTAATCCCTTTCATCTTCCATTATTCAGGTACTGATGCTGGGCCCTTATTTGTGAGCCCCATCATGGCACCTCCGCAGTTCTGCTAATAACAGTTACTGGTTACTACACATGGAACTCTGAGGGTGATAGTGTATCCTACGTTTGCCCGACACCTGTTTACCATTCCTAACACCCCTCATTGAACCATCTACTACTTGCATATATCAATTAAGGTATGCACTCTTTCTACCACTGTGTACAGATGTTCTTCACAGGGAATAGGGTGGTGGTTACTAGGCTCCCATACGTTCATTCCGAGCACCCACCCGTTATTCCTCATATGTCTATGCTCTTGAATTTATGATGTACTTTGTAACCAGGCCTTGGGGATCAATATAGACAATGGCCCCCCACCTTTCTGATACCAATTATGATGCCCTATGGTCATCCGTAACTAGCAATTACGTGGTACACACCAGGCCTCATTTAATTCTTAATTTTTAACATGCACTTCACGGGTCTTATGTGTTTTTTGTACCGTTGTTGTAAATATGTATATATTTATGTTTAGCACAACATGAGTATGTTTTTTAAATCACATGTTTTCATACACTGTACCCCCATATGCAGTCTGTCATTTCAGTTGTTTCTGGTCTTCCCCCTCCCCTTCTTTTTTTTTTCCTCTCTCTCTTTTTTTCTCTCTCTCTTTTTCTGTCCCCCTTTGTGGGTCTTCCTCTCTTCCTGTGGTCTTAGTGATTGTTACTAAACTATAATGTGTCTATTGTCATTCCACATGTCTCTCGTGTCACATGGTCTATCATGTGGTGACTATATATGTATATATTCATGTATTTTATATTGTTACTTTCAGCCCTGATGAAGTTCATTCTTGTCCGAACGAAACGCGTTGGCTGGAGCCTATCTTATGACATTGTCTAAATAAAGGAATTCAAATGCTAAGGAACTTTGTCCGTTTACATCTTTTGAATATACATTCCAGTGGTGCACCTCTCCATTCTCATTTATTCCTTGATCTGCCTTGCAGTCTGCACCCAGCAACGGCAGGTGCAGGAGTTGTATATGCACATGTCTAAAGACTCCTTAAACGAACAATTACAAAAAGGAACACAGCAGTACAGTGCGGCCCTATAAGTCCGCCGTTGGTTTGTCCTGTAGTTCATACGCAGTGCTGCCTCATAAGATGCTAACCATGCATAAATATCCTCCCCCTTCTGGAAATTCTGTACTAGGCCCTTGGGAATGTAAACCTTACCCACTTGCACTGTCTGTATGCTGCCCCCATTTGTACTGAACTCCACCTGTTTGGCTTTGATGTCCAGTTTTCTCATGCTCAACTCATGTGCCAAGATCAATTTCTTTTCCTCTAAGGCACGAGCGTTCTTGCTCTCCTCTGCCTTGGTCTGGAGCCTTAAGACCACCAACTCATGATCCCTGGCCCTGCGCCTTTCCTTCATTTCCTCTGGAGCCCAATTCCTGGAAGAATGATTGCTGCCAGCCCTAGAGGCTGCTCTCCCAATAGGCAAATCCTGGGATCTGAAACCGCCTTCTGGCACACCCCCATCCACATCTGCATCATCTGTGTCCTCAGCCTGTCTGGCCTCCCACCAGGCCCATAAGTCCTTCTGTAGCTCCTCTTTCCTAGAGTTGCTCTTCATGGGACATCCAAAGCTTTTGCAGAACTGCTTGAGTTGCTCTACTTTGTAACTACTAAACATTTCAATGTCAAACTCCAATTCTGCAGCCTCACTTGCTGGTTTACCACTCAGAGACATGGTGCGTGGATACTTTAAGGGTCAGATCAAAAATAGAACCAAAAATAAAACACAGTATGTGGTTGTGTTGTGGTCTGCGCTAAACTAGTGATGTACACCAATCACTGTGGGTCAAGTACAAATACAAGTTCAAATCCTCACCACTGATCACCAATGTTAGAAATGGTGGTCTCTAGTTGGCAGAGGTAGGTACCTTTGTCCAAATAGGGAGCCTAGCTTCTAGTCAGGGTAAGGGGGATACACACTTTAGATAACCCCTGCTCACCCCCTGGGTAGCTTTGCACAAGCAGACAGACTTATCCCAAAGGCAATGTGTAAATTATTTGTACTCAAAACACACAGTAATACAGTGATAACACCACAAATGAACACCACACCAGTTTAGAAAAATAAAGTATCTTTTATCTAATCTCAACAAGACAAAAACAACAAAAATCCAACATACATGTAATAAGAATATGACTTTAAAAAGGTTTCAAACAACTTGGTCCATAGAAAACTATGGATGCGTGATTTCTCACAAAGTACCTGTAAAAGCGTCAAAATTCACCAGGCCAAACAGCCGCAGAGATGGGGAGCGTCGAGAAACAAAGAGATGCGTCAATTCCTGAGACCTTGGGGAGGCAATGCGACAGTTCTGCTGCATGCAGGAGAAGTGATACTTTGAATCCGGTCTGTAGGGGGAAGTGATACGTCGACTCCAAGACGATTCTGGTCCGCGGGTGATGCATCCGGAAAACTTGCCGAATAGGTGCGATGCGTGGTAATCCGGGATGTGTCAGCGATCGATGCGGCGGCATCGAGCGGCGCCGCGTCGGTTTCTTCAGCCGCGATCCCTCGATGCGTTGGTTCTTGCAGCCACGACAGGTGCTTCGTCGGTTTCGACAGTGGCGCAGCGATGCGTGGAGATTCTTCTTGCACGGTGGTGCTGCTTCAGGAAAAACAGCCGCAAGAAGAGCGATGCGTCGATTTCTGTAGTTCTTATTTTCTTCCAGCTCCCAGCAGCAGGGACAACCTCTAGAGGCCCACAACTCGAATAGGCACCTACTGGAAGGTCAGAACTGAACTCTCAGCAACAGAGTTCAGGGGAGCTGGGGGTGAAATCTTTGTGTCCTGGAGGCCAGCACACACAGGCCCTTGGAGATTCTTCTTCAAGCAGGTTCACAGCAAAGTTCCAGTCTTTGTCCTTTCCTTAGCAGAAACAGAAACTGCAGGCCAACCCCACACAGCACACAGCAAAGGGGCAGTACTCCTCCTCGCAGCTCTTCAGCTCTTTTCCTTGGCAAAGGTTGCTCTTGAGTCCAGAAGTGATCTGAAGTTCTGGGGTTTCAGGTGTAATACTTATACCCAAAATGTCTTTGTTCTCTTTGTGCAAGGGTCTCTAAGCCCAGTCCAAACCAGTTCTGTCCACACTGGTGCAGTATGACCTCAGGGGATGGAAACAGCATTGTGCAAGGGAGACAGTCCCTATTTAGGTGCAAGGAAAACTCCTCCCACTACTCTAAATTCAGCCATGGTCTATTCAGCTTAGCTCTGAGTCATTCAGGAAAGGCAAGGCACACCTCAACCTTCCCCAGTGGCTGTCTACAGTGAATGCACATCCCAGCCCTTGTCACTCCAAAACCAGACAGTCAATACACAAACAGGCAGAGGCACACAGAATGGTTAAACAAGTAAATGCCTACTTTCTAAAAGTGGTATTTTCCAACACACAATTAAAAAACCATCTATACTAAAAGATGTGTTATTGAATTATGAGTTCAGAGAGCCTACACTTTATTTCTCTATTGTGTCCCCATGGGAAGTTATACTTGTAAGATGTTACAAAGTATTTCCCATTCTATCCTATGGGACAGATAGCCTTTCAATAGTGACAAACGAGATTGGCAGTATTTCACTATCAGGACATGTCACACACACCAGTACATGTCCTACCTTTCACATACACTGCACCCTGCCCAGGGGGGTACCTTGGGCCTCCCAAAGGGGTGCCTTACATGTAAGAAAAGGGAAGGTTAGGGCCTGGCAAGTGGGTGTACTTGCCAGGTCGACATGGCAGTTAACATACTGCGCACAGTCACTGCAGTGGCAGGTCTGAGATACCTTTTCAGGGCTACTCATGTGGGTGGCACAATCAGTGCTGCAGGCCCACTAGTAGCATTTGATTCACAGGCCCTGGCACACTCAGTGCACTTTACTAGGGGCTTACCAGTAAATACAATATGCCAATCAGGGACAATCAATTGTAAACACAATTTACACAGGGAGCACTTGCACTTTGACACTTGACACTGCCCAAAACATCTAAGCCAGCAAAAACGAAATCCAGCACAGCATCAAAAATACAAGAGGTAGAGGCAAAAAGTCAGGGCAAACTACACCAAAGATGCCAAGTCTAACACCTCCCCTGCATTCTCTGCTCACTCCCAGGAGGAATAAAAGGGAACCTACCTCTAGGGACTCCCTCTGTACCATCTGTACTATTCCGTGGGGGATCAGAGTTCACCAGTGTGGAGTCAGCAGACTCTTCCTGGTTATGCTCAGAATTATGGTCACTAGGGGGAACCCCTCCTGACCCATCTTCTGGAGCATCCTCACCCACTTTGTCCTCCCCTTCTGACCTATCAGGATTCTGGAGGTCATCCAGCAGAAGCAGCTAGAAGAGTTTCTTAGTGTTAGGGTTGCTACCTGTCTTCAACTTTCTAGAGGCACACATGGTCCTTAGTTCAAGAAACTTAAGACCCCTGTATCTAGAGGGTTGGGACGACCCACTGGGATCCACCATTAAAGACATAGTGATTAGGTGTAGTGTGGTGTTGCACCTATCTACCCTAGTGAAAACGAAACTTCCAAGGATTGGAGAAAGGGTTGTGCTAGGCCCTTAACAACCAATCTAAAAGTTCAGTAGAACTTACTGTTACAAACATATTTTATATGTGCCTAATGCTAGTGATGGTTTTTCATTTAATCCACTCCTAGATTAGCTGGTAAAACAGTGCAGGCTTAAATCTCAACCACTGCACACCAATGTAGGAGGCTGGCTTAGTATATGGTCCACACATTATGTAAGTGAGGCACCTTGCCCTAATCCAGACATTCCTTATGGTGATTCTAGTGATCTTAGACAACCATCTAAAGTTCTCTAAGTAGTAGTTGTGGAGAGCAGCCTTCAGGCTTAGCCCAGAAGAAGTGTTAAGCAGCTTGTTTTACCACAACTAATCATATAGTGTAGGTTGAACGAAAAAGAACCACACAGTGTAGTTATAAAAATAAGTACATTTATTATACACACGCACTAACACATTTGTTTATCTCCTGCCTGGAGATATCAACACAATACACACAATATTTCCACTGTAAACAGGTAAGTAAGCACAAATACACAGTGGTCTCCAGGGGAGACCAAACCATATACTAATGAAGAGGAACGCGAACTGCTACAGAAGTCGGGACTTGGACCAGAAGACTCAGAAGAGCTGGGGACACAAGGAACCACCCGAGGTAAGTACCCAGGAACCCCACGGAGGCTGTGTGCAGAGTGGAAACACAACAGCGTACTCAGTGGACTATGAAGAAACCCCGTGGAAGATGGAAGGTTGGAGAGTCACTCCACCTGTGGATACCTCAGAAACCAGGATACCTACACCAGAGAAGCCGGGTGCATAGGTGCGAAGTGACGTCGAAAACCACCGTAGACCACAATGGAGGACTACAGAAAAGATGCCGCTGTCGAAGAAGGTGAAACAGTCTGGTTGAATCCAAGGATGGATTCTGGAAGAGAAGGACCTGCAAGCAGAGGGGACTTAGTCTATGCCACTTAGAAGTGACCAGGAGGCACGGAAGAACAATAGCCACTGATGATGGAAGATGCAGTAGTGATGAGGGTGCCCTTGACGCTGCAGCTGTGAGGACCAGGCGATGCTGTGGAAGATCAGGAGCCATTCACGAGCTGTCACCCGTAGGAAGTCAAGTACCAGGGGCTCGGTGCCTGGTGGGAGCACCAACAAGCCTTGGCAGCAGCAACAGACGTGGTAAACAAAAAAGGTGCAGCGTTGGGCCCAACAAGGTCCAAGGGACTCACCAAGTACAGGAGAGTCAAAGCAGGACCCGAGAAAGCAGGGGAGCCTACTGAAGCCAAAGAAGACCCTCAAGAGGACCCACAGGCCGAAGGCACAGGATTCGCAAGAGGACCTCGAGCAGCTCACCAAAGATGTAGGCCCACGTTGAAGAGGATGCGGTAAGGACGAAGATCTTGGCAGGAGGAGATGCTGGAGGCTGGAGCTTCTTGTAGCCCGAAGATCTCTGGAGGACAGAGTCAACAAGCCTTGGCAACGGCAAGTCGATGCAGTGCACAGGAGTTCTGTTACAGCAGTTCCGATGAGGGATACTGGCCTCAAACCTGCTGAGAGGACAGGTGATCTTCCCAGGTGAGCTTAAGACAGCAATATCATCTAGATATGCTGCACTATAGGCTTCCTGTCTATAGTGCAGTCTAATTCCTGTCTGGGGAGGTGGCCACACCTCCCTGCAACAGGAAACCTATTGTTCTACCTTCCCCTGCTTGATCGTGGCTCACAGCAGGAGGGCAGAATTGTGTCTGTAGTCTGCAGCAGCACCAGCTTGCTGTTAGACCCTGAAAGGCTGGTACCGGGAATACAGGGGGGGGGGCACCCTAGGGGAGCCCCCCAGTAGTTGATACCAAACATGACCGGTTTCGGTGCAGCCAATATATAATTAGACATCTCATAATTGACTTGATGTCCACTATATGTATTAATTGGCTGACCGCACTTACAAAACCTGGAGAATCTAATTCAGGGTTTGTAGGGGTGCCCTGCCCATGAAGGGGCACCCTCACACTTGTAACAAAGCACTCTGCCTTTAGGATTGAAAGGCCTACCTTAGGGGTGACATAGGTTTTAAGTGTATATAAGATATAAGAAAGCATATATTTGTCGAAGGTGGTGCTAGCACCAGCTTACACAGGCTGCAATGGCAGGCCTGTAGTCACAGTTTGAGTAGTCTCTCATGGGTGGCATGATATATGCTGCAGCCCATGGGAGACCACTGGTGTACCTATGCCCTGGGAACCTTAGTACCACATACTAGGGACTTACATGGGTACACCAGTAGCCAATTGGGAAGGTACCAATGTACTTACCACTGTCAGATTTAGGGAGAAAGTACAGTGACTGTGGTCCTGATTAGCAGGATCCCAGTCAGACTAGTCAGAAAAGAGCATAATACCAGCAAAAACTGCGGGTAACCATGAAAGCAAATCCTACTTTCCTACAAATATATAGTAAAATTGGCTAATGCTTGCCACCATTCTTATAGCTTTGAGGGCCTGAAATAGTCTGAATTATCACACTTGTAGGAGTGTGATGGTTAGTAGTTGTGTTGCTACTGTCATTGGTAACACTGGCAGGTGGCAATGGGTGGTGCAAGGTGCAGTGGCCTCCTGACAAGGGCCCTGGCATTTTTTATTTTTACAAGTTAAGCACTGTCTGGACCACCAGACTAAATTACACCCTCATGACATTTTAAGGGCACTGCCCATGAATATACCTGGCCAAGTGTCTACTGCCCCACTATCAATAACTGATGCCTGGTACTGCAGTACTGCAAAGAATTAATAGAGACATTGCGTTGTCTTCACCATCAGGTTTTACGAGCCCTTCCAGACTCACGGATAACAGCTGGACATTCTCTTCAGCCCGCAACTGTATCTATGTGAAGGCTCACACCAAATTTCACTGCCTTCAGCCTCATTGAAAGGGCCTTACCAAGTTTTGTTGACAACAAAGAGAGCTGCATAGTGTGCAGGTTTGACCTTTTGTACTCATGGTTCCCAATCCAAGAAAGAAGTACCAGCAGAGGCATAATTGCAACAGGCCGATCATGCTAAAGAGGAAGTACCTGCTCCTATAATTACATAAACAGGCTACAATCTAAGGTCTTAGAAACCTCCTTGTCTGCAACTTTGATAAGAAGGATTAATTTATAAGTGAATATAACAGCTTACACCAATGATTTTGCTATTTAAATTCTTACAGGGACTTTAAAGATTGGTAATCATTTACCTGAAGAGTTAGGATTACTATCTGACTGTAAACTACCTGACACCAAATCCTTCTTACAGGACGGATCTAAATATCTGACACTCTTGTTATTACCACGGCAAGATATCTAGGAGTTATGCTAACCTTTGATTATAGAAAACTGGAATTTGTTCGCAGTTTTTCCCTCACTTTTTGCCCCCTTTAGAACTACTAAATGCTGGTTTTCGACTCTGAATGTGCACTGAGGCCTGCTAACCAGACCTCAGTGCCAGTGCTCTTTTCCCTAATACAAGTAAAGTCTAATTGTAACCCAATTGGCATGGACTTTAGCACCCCTATAAGTCCCTAGCAAATGATCCTCCTGGTACCTAGGGTTTGGTTACTAAAGAGGGTCCCTCAGGGCAGCAGCATGTCTTATGCCAATCAAAGGAACCCCCATACAAATTGCAGGCAGGCTGCCATTGCAGACAGTGTGTCATGGTGCAAACTATGAGTGAAAACACATTGTGGCACACTCACTGTGAGCCATCCAAAGTCACTGCATGTAATATATGTAAGTCACCCGTACAGCAGGCCGTATAGCCCCAAGGCAGGGTGCATTATATTACATGTGAGGACATATCTGCATGAGCTGATATGCCCGTGCTGTCTAGTTCAATTACTAGATAGTACAAGTGAATGGGGAAGCCATCTTAAGTATATGTACTGGGTACTGGTCATCACGAGTTCCCCAGCTACATGATGACTTCACTGAAACCTATGGTGTTCGGTATCAAACACAGTATAAATCTGTACTAATGCCAGTACTAGATTTATTATGACATGCACCCAGAGGGCACCTTAAAACTTATTAGTCTTCTAATGTGCTGGCTGACTGGATCCTTCCAGCCTGCCACCACAGATGCATTTCTGGCCCCCTGCAGATGAGAGCTCACGCACTCAGGAGGTCAGGAACAATGCTTGCTCTAGCAGGAGGTGTTATCACCTCCTCCAGCAGGATGGCTAGTGAATCTGTATATCAAGGCCAGAGGCTTCAAAGCCTCTGCTGCCTTTGATATGTGACCCTGGCTTCCCCAGACCAGGGAGATGCCAGCCTCCTGCCCTGAGGTCCATCTGGCACCAGGACAGGCTGGAAATGAGCTATGCAGAGAGGCGTGTGGCACCTCCAGGCTAGTCACACCCCTAAGGTGGGCTGCCTGAAGTGAACACGAAAATTAGGATTTCACCATCTTTGTTGTGGTGAAATTAGGAATCCTGGGACAGGGTGATGCTCACTCCCCATTGCAGTGACCCCAAGGGTAGCCCATTGTCATACTACCCTTCACTCCCCTAAATTGAGAATTTAGGTGGCCCCCTGACACCAGGAATGCAGATACCCCTGACACAAGATGAAGAAGAACCAAGAAGAGCTGAAAAAGTGAGAACAGCGGACTACTGGTGAACCTTGGTGCCAAACCCTGCCTGCTCCTGTCCCAACAGTCTGACTCGTCCTGCAGCTGTGCATCCCCCAAAAGCCTCGGAGGGCCTCCTGCACTTCACCAAGCTGTCAGCATCTCCCTTGAAGTGGAGGAACCACTTCCCTGCAACCTGCAGGCACCAACCGCAACGTCTGGTTCACCATTCTGCTGACCACCGGGTCCACCGACGCTGCAGCCACCCAGGAGGAGATCACCATGTTCTAAGAGGTCAAATCTGTCTCCCCACCAAGTGTGAAGACGCCAGGACCAACCAGAGCTGCCTTGCACCAATATCTTGAGTACCGGACCCATTGCAGCAACTAAAGCTTGTTTGAGTCCAATCCAGACTCCAATGCCGCAAAGACTGACCAGCCGACAAAGGATGTCAGCATCACAGAGGCCAGCACCAAGAGGGGCCCAGCTCTCCTGTTTTGTCCCTCCTTTGCAGGTCTAACCTGGAACCGTGGGTACCTTTGATGCACGGGCACCAGTCGACCAAAACCCTCTGCACCAGAGCTCATCCACGACAACCGGAGGTCCTCCCCTGCTCCTAGGACCCCATGAGCCAAGCTCCCATTGGGAGCTCTCGGACTTATCCCCAAGTCCCCTTCTGCAGTCTGCTTCTAGGGGCTCCCCTCCCCTCTTTTCCTACGGTGTAGCACACAAGGCTACCAACCCGTCCAGCACATCTGCACTCAGACACTCCAGGGTTGGTAAACTCGAACTGTTGGTGGTACTTTGAACCTTGGCACCCTAGCACTTTAAGTCCTAAAGGGGACCCTCGAGATTAGTTTGAAAATACCTGTATGCAGTATATGTTTCTTTCGCTATCGGAAAGCATTGCTGAGTGACAATTTTACTTACCTGTAAAAAATTGATAAACTGAAAAGTACTTACCCAATTACGAAGTTCTTGGTGTTATAATACATTTAAAAATACCTATTTTTCTAAATTTTTCACGTTTCTTCTGAGTGTGTGCCTCATTTATTGACTCTGTGTGTTTATTTATTGACTCTGTGTGTTCAAAAAATGCATTAACACTACCCTCTGATAAGCCTAAACTGCTTGCCTACACAACCTCAAAAGAGAGCATTTGGGATTATTAATTTAAACCCTGTAAACAATTAAGGGTCGTCTGGACTTTCTACATAGTACACCTCGTTTGGTATACTATGTAAAAAGCCAGCTTCCTACAGTGATGCCGAGTTGGACTTTGGGGCTAATTATGAACAGCTGTTGGCAGAAAGTAATACATTTATGCAGGGATCGGATTACATTCCTATTTCAGTAGCTGGCGCCATTAACATTAGAAAAATGATAATGCCTCCTAAATTCTTGTCTTCTTCCTTGTGTTCTGATTCTTGCTACTTTGTATTCATGAAGTTCTTTTTTCACAAGCAGGATTGTCGATGGATGCGAAAATATAAGACTAGATGAAATTATATGATTTATTTTTTTAAATGTCAGTTTCTTTAAGTGAAGTCCTTGTTCTTCTTTTTCTCCTTTAGGTCCTTTGGAACTCCAGTCCGCCGGCACCCGCGACAAAGTAAAAGAAAAGACCAGGTATGTCTCAGTGGTTTCGAGTTAAAGTCTCTTCTTGTGAGGTTAGTATTGTGAGATTGTTTGTTTCCTTCAGGACATAAGGTGACGTTATTTTGGTGAAATAGGAAGGAATGCACAAGTGAATTTCCAAATTTTGTAGGAGGTAAGAGACTCTATATCTCAAGTTTTGGTAGAAGAATATAAAAAAATAGAAAATCACCTGTACGAAGCTGGCTCTGTATATACTGTACCAAAGTAATATATAGTGTGCACAGAGTCCAGTGAATCCCCAAAGGCTTACAGAGGCTCAAGTAGATAATACTAAAAGCTCTATATGTGGTAGTGGGGTCGATCAGTTAGGCTTATCCAGTGCTTAATTTGTAAAATATTAAGTCCAGGTGCTCAAATTTTTGTAGGAGGCCACACCCACTTCACCAGCCTCACCCACTTCCTTCACTAGCTCCACCCCCAGTCTATTGACTCCACCCACATCCTCATCTGGCACTGCTCAAAGCTAGATGTAATACCTGCTCTGAATTCATACCCTGGTAAAATAATGGTTGACTTGAAACACATCTTGGTTTTCAAGCTCCTTGGGAAGGATATCTTAATAAAATCAAGGCGAAACCACAAAAGAGGCTGGATGTCATGACTTCTGGAACCGAAGATAAAGACTCTAAAGTAATGCTGAAATGACTATCTACTTCTGTTGTATTTTTTGTTTCCCCGGGCTTGCTTTACAAATAACACCTTAAGCTGCACCGGACCAGTCTATTAGTAAAAGACAGCACCACACCTTACACACTTCTCGATTCTTTTGCTCTGGGAATTTGGGGAATTTGCCACTTATATATGTACATTTTGTTGCCAAAGTATACAGGACATTATAGAGCTCAGAGGAACAAGCCCACTATGAAGGCATCTATCACATGAAGAATATATTGGTCTCTGCTAGATGCACAATATGCCCCTCTCTGGCATATACACAACCTGTAACTGATTTATGCATATCATGCAGTCCTGCATTATGCCAATATGGACATCTAAAACCTCTGATTATATGCATATATCAGGTCTCCAGAATGTACACATATCATATGCTCATGTAAAATGTAATGTTACAGATATACCTATAGTATACAATGCAGACCCTTTGCATATGCACAGTATGTAATGCTGTGGTATCTGAAAATGACACTTTTCAGATGTGCAGATGACTTAAGCATTACAGCGCATATAATGGAGGTGTGAAAACTGGACATACCCGAGTCAGAAATGTCCACCTGTGCAGGCTTCTGTTTGGACCACTCTCCCTGCAGTCACACAGGCACACCACTCTGTCTGCACTCATACAGGCACACCGCTCAGCCTGCACTGATACAGGCACACCACTCACCCTGCACTCATGCAGGCACACCACTCACCCTGCACTCATGCAGGCACACAGCATTCACCCTACAGTCATACAGGCACACTACTCACCCTGCACTCATACTGGCACACAGCACTCACCCTGCACTCATACAGGCACACAGCATTAACCCTACACTCATAAAGGCACACAGCACTCACTCTACACTCATATAGGCACACAGCACTCACCCTACACTCATATAGGCACACAACACTGACTCACCCTACACTCATACAGGCACAATACTCACCCTGCACTAATTCAGGCACACGACTCACCCTGCACTCATACATGAAGAAAACGGAAAGACTTATAGCACACACAGGAATCTGTAGAATCGTGGATATACATGATCACACATTAAGTCCATTTAATACCTTTAGATGAACACCCTCTTTCTGAGACCAGAACATTTAAGGTTAAATCAATTCATGCGCTGAGAGGCTAACAAGGAATCCTCTGTGTTCCTCTTTCTGGCAGCTGTGATTAATTGAATCTCTTCATTGCAGTGGGCAATAAAGACGGGAAGCAGATCTGGACACTTCTAAGGGCCATTGCTGCCTTTAAAGCGTCTGACCCGAGTAATTATGCAGTTGAAATATGCACACTCGACACAGGAGAGTGGGCATTTTTGTTAACTGCAAAAGGTGGGTTCCCTCATTGAAACACAAGTAAAATGCCCGAGACGAAATTGCATGTCCCTTATTGTAATGCAAACTTCTCTTTCAATGTGCAGGGAGGCCAGGAGAATTGTTTGTCGGACTCGGACTTTGGATTGCATCATTATATCAAACTTACAAATAGCAACACTCTGTTTACAGCATTAATGCTGGGATGTGTTAACTGCTATTTTTACATACCTAAAATGTCCCGCTCTCCCATGAGCCGGTCAGCTGGTCAATGGAGATGTGCGGGCTGGGGCTGCAGCCTGGCTCCCATCCACAAAGGTACACTGCAGCTCACAAAGGGTGGGCATTTCGCAGCACTGATACGTCTGCTATCTTGCTGCTGGAGGCAACAGTGGTGGCAGGAGCAAGGCATACCATGCTGAGTTAGAAACAAAATGATCTTCACCCATTACTTCTTCTCTCACGTGCGCCAACTGCCAAATATGCTGTGGGCCCCTCCTCCAGCCCGTCCTCTTTGAAGCAAAAAGCATTCCAGACCAGTATGGGGTGAGGAAGGGATTCGCACGTTTACACCTAATCAACCCTGCCTCTCTTGTCTCTGGTGCTGCGTCCACCCCACAAGACTTAGCGCCCATTATGAATCAAATACACTGGCATTGCAAAATGCAGCGCTCACCATCCTGATAACACATCACTGACTTGTGCCTCCAGGGCAAGTAAACTCTCGCCCAGAGTCCATGTGCAGCTGCATCCAAAACAAGAATGCGGACTGCGGTATCAGTCACCATCCACAGTGTGAAAAGACAGTCATAAGAACACATCAAAGTGTCAAAGGAACAAACGGGAAAATCAAAAACTTTCAATGGAGAAAATATAAAAAACAGCTTCCGTGAAGCAACGGGAAGAGCGCCAAAGGGAAAGCAAAGTAAACCAAGGTGGGAGGTCAAGTGACGAGGCGGGATAGCTGGCAAAGTGGGTGTTATGGTGCAGCTCAATAAATTAAAGAGTTTACATTTTGAATATGATGAAGGAGTTTTAACATACCTTGTCTCTCCTTCTCCAGCCACAAACGATTCAGCCTCCCTAGCTGTTTCTCTTCAAACCCGGCCATATTGCATACTGGTACCGGCGGTAACTCATGCTGGGAGTGGGTGACATACTTGTACAGCATAGGGTGGCAGTTGTGATATGAAAAGCGGGTTAAACATATCCATTGCTCGTTGATTTATTTTGTCTACAGAAATACAAATGTAGTTGCCCCATTACAAGTGACACAAAACCAGCCACGCTCTAGTGTTAATAGAAACTGGAAGGAAGTAACAGTCAGGAAGCATGAACAAACTAACAAGGTGGCCATTTTAAACGAGAGTATTTTATGATAGTCACCAGCCAACATCTGCAATGTGATGCTTTTTTCTAGCAGGTACTTTCAAATTCAAAAGTTTTACTTATTTTAAAAACTAATTACAATGTATATTCTAAAGCTTTCATAACTGGGAACATATATTGTATATTCTAAAGCTTTCATAACTGGGAACATATATTGTTCTGGCTGTACATTTTTTCACGTGCATCAGTGCGCACTATTATTTCTAACTTAATTCTTTCTTCTGTATTTTCAGTTCAAGTGCAGGCTGTTTGTAATCTGTGCGTTTGTTTAATTAAACATTTCCTACTGACAGTGCCAGCTGGAGTCCTGAGGGAGTATTGTGAGAGTTGTCTGGAGTATCACGAGATTTGGGTGTAAAAGCTATCTCAACAGTTTGACACGGATGGAGTGGTTGTAACGAGTTTCAGGTTAGGTACTGGCCGCCACCATGTAGCCTTTCATGAAAGCAACTCTGTGGGTTTTTCTTGCGTTTACCCCTTATTTGTTCTTGTGTTTAGCCCCTTAATAGCAGCCGTCCCGTGTAGACCTGGCCCTGAGAATGAAGTGCCGGTGCTAAGCACCGAAAGGCACCGGCACAAATTAAGCACTGAGCTTATCAGAGGGTAGTGTTAAGCATCTATTGTACACACTCAGGCAAAAAATGATTGCACACACTCAAAGACTGAACCCAGACCAATTGTTTGTATAAAAATGTATTACTTTGTTATTTTATTTCAAGAACCAAGAGGAACTCCGTTGCAGGTAAGTAACAGTTTCAAAAGCAGTAGTACTTTTCAAGTACAGTAAAAATACTTTTGTAAGGCAGTCGAAAATGCTTTACAGTGATGGAATTACTTTGGTAGAATCGATTAGAACTGTAGAACTTAGTAATAGAAATATATGGACTTTTTTATGCAATAGGTTTGTAAATGCAACGCAATCCTATGGAAGGGAAACAGTGTTAAGCATTAGCAGGTAAGTACTCAACTTACAATCCCAGTCCTCAGGTGTATTGACCAACAGTGGTCAGGGTTCAGTTTCAGGTAGGTACTGCCCCACCAGTGGCATTGGGGCTGCCGGGTCCAGTGGTCGCTGGGCCCAATTTAAACAGTGGGGGAACCTCGAAGAGGCGCGGTTTGCAGATAAGTACCTGCAGTTTAGGGGCACATGCCCGGGGGTTAGGATCAGCACTGAGGGGGATCACAAAGCAGCACCAAAGCTACACCACCAGCGGCACAGGGGCGACTAAGTGCAAGGTGCAAAATCAGCATCAGGCACACAATACGTTTCAATGGAGGTTGTCGGTCGCACAAAGAGGCTGCAGGCTCGGACTAGGAGGCTGGTTGAAGGTGTCCACCGGCTGGACAGGTAAGTTGAAGGGCTGGGGGAGGTCGAGGCACCATTGGTTGAGCTCCCCAAGGCCAGAGGGCTGAGGATGAAGGGATACCTTTTAGTGTTGGAACGTCAGAATTGGAGCTGGTCGCGGTCAGGGGGACCCTAAGTGTAGAGGCTTCAGGCAACTTCGTGGGGTTCAGGAGAGGTCAGCCACTGATGGAGACAAGGTCAGGATCGCCGGGAGGCTTAACTGGACAGGTGAGCCACTCAAACTCGGGCCGTGGCCGTCGAGTGCACAGTGGGCAGGAGTCGTGGATCCGCCTGGATCCGGAGTCCTTGGTGTCTGAGTTTTCTGGACAAGGTTGCTGTCCTCAGGAGATCTGGTCACTGGCCACGGGACATGCGTCATCTTCTTCGCAGGCTCGAGAACCAGGAGACAGGCCAGTGGGGCTGGGGCCAAGGCAGTAAGTGTCTTCTTGCTTTGCTGCACAGCGTCTTCTTTGTCTGTCTCCTTCTTAGGTTGTAGGAATCTCAGGATCAAGGTTCGGGGTGCCCCTAAATACTGAATTTAGGGGCGTTACAGAGACTGGCAGATGGTGGCCAATAGGCCACTTGCCTATAGGGTGACTACACCCTTAGAATGTCCCCTCCCTTTGGGGAGGGGGCATCCCCCTGACCTGACTGGGTCAAACCCTTCCATTCAAGATGGAGGATTTCCTAAGGAGGGGGTCACCTCGTTCCAGGGCACCTTAGGGGTGGTCCCGGCAGAGAGGGGACACACCTCTCCTGACTACTAATTTTCGCATCGACCTTGCCGCCAAAAGTGGGGCCTGTTCATGGGGGGGGGGGGCATCTCCACTACCTGGAAAGGCCCTGCCTAGCATATCAAAGGACAGGAAGCCTTTGAGGCTCACCGCCCTGAATGCTGTTCCTGCTTGGGGATAGGTGTGAAGTACCTCCAACCCAAGCAGCCTTTGTACCTGACCCACGAGAGCACTAGGGCTTCCACTTCAGAGGGCCAGAAACATGTCTGTGTGTGGCAGGCTGGTGCAGACCAGCCAGCTGGATACAAGGGAGTTGGTCGCTTTTCAGGGGGCATCGCTAAGATTCCCTCTGAGTGCGTTCATCAGTGTGGGTTTAATATGCTGAGGAGTTTGATACCAAACTCCTTAGCATTCAGTAAAGCCATCATGGAGCTGTGGAGTTCGAATTGACAAACTCCCATCCCATGTACTCGATATGGCTCCACTGCACTTACATTGTTTGTGAATGGCACAGTCACTGTAGAGGCACATTGCTCATGCAGCTGTGCCCTCACCTGTGGTATAGTGCACCCTGCATTAGGGCAGTGAGGCTTGCTAGAGGGGTGACTTACCTATGCCACAGGTAGTGGTTGGTGGGCATGGCATGTCGACTTTGAAATCATGTCGACTCTGAAGTTTTGTCAGCATCAAAGCACACAGTCTGCAATGGCAGTGTGTATGTGTTTGATGAGGGGCCTCTGAGGGTGGCACAATACATGCTGCAGCGATTAGTGGCCCTCTCTGGTCACAAGGCCCTTGGTACCACAGGGCACACTCAGGCAAAGTGCATCAGATATCAGGCAAAAAGTGGGGGGTAACCATGCAAAAAGGGGCACTTTCCCACACTTTTGTATTCGAAAATGATGGTAAATTTGTGTATTATTCTGTCTAACTTTATCCCAAATTGGTTGTAATAGTGTATCATTCATTTGAATAAATCGAAAATTGCGGTCAATCATCCACGGTTGAGGAGTCAAGAAAGCATCTTGTGGGGGTAGGGATTTTTTTCTTCTGGCTGTCTTTGTGTTTCGCTCATTTGTCTGAGTACAGTATCTTGGAATAAATCTAAACAAGCATTTGCAATGCAATTGGCCTCGCCTTTGGGACCTTATATGTATTTAGCTATGCAGCACATTAGCCTGGGTGCTGAAACATCTACTATTCTTTAACATGGAGGGAAAGTAAGCACCAAACTGCGTGACACGCCAGGTATGAGAACACATGGAGAGAAATATTGCCTTTCAGCGGGAAATGGTATAGTCCAAAGCTCTGTTTTTAATATAAAATCAGGGCCTTTGGTGGTCATATCACTGAAAATACAAGATTTGAAAAAAATATTATTGTCTACGGGTGCTCGTGTGAGATCATTTCTATGGACTGGAATCTAGAGAATGCTAAAGTGATTCTGGTATTTTACTGACCTCTGCTGGTCGTTTTCTATCAAGAAAGTTAAATAGAGGCAGTTGCCAGAAAAATTAAAAAAAGAAAGTCCCTCAGCAGAAAGCAATTCTGGTATTTTACTGACCTCTACTGGTCGTTTTCTATCAAGACAGTTAAATAGAGGCAGTTGAACAAGCAGAAAGCAATTCTGGTATTTTACTGACCTCTACTGGTCGTTTTCTCTCAGGACAGTTAAATAGAGGCAGTTGAACAGAAAAAAAGTCCCTAAGCGGAAGCAGACAAGTCCTAGGGCTGATCTCCAGAGCCCACAAAGTACATACACATATAAGTATATACTAAAGTATATACAAGAGGTCTTGAATGCTTGACCTAAAAATGGGGATCATAAATCCTGAGACTAACATCCTCAGGTAGACCTCGAAGGACTCCTACCACAACTTCTAAATCCTGAGCAGAGGTGCTAGTAATTAGTAATCGGGCTACAGAATAGGTTTTAATGTCCCCATGTAAACACCTAATATTAACAAACTTCCCTGGTAATATCTGGGATGGAAGTACTAAATCCCATAGTACAACTGACTGTTTGCAATGCGAATCCAACAGAGCAGTGGTCAGTCGCGGCCGGCATGACTCGCAGGTTGGGGGGGGGGGGCAGGTGGCGGGGTTCACGCAGGGGTCTGTACAGAAGGGAAGGGGGCGGTTAAATAATATTTAAAAAAATAAACTTGCGTTCCCGGGTACCCCAACGTTGCGGCTCCTGGCCGGGTCTCGTTTTCCTGCTCTCCTGCTGAACAGGAAGCAGGCAGCCTCCCTCCCCTCCCCTAAACCAATCACAATGCTGCAATGGCAGCATTGTGATTGGAGGGGACAACGCCCAGCCGGGCGCCTATGGGGAGACCATTTTCTCCATGTAGGCTGCATGCAGCCTACATGGAGAAAAGGGAGAGTGCGCATGACTGGTGGGGCCGACCAAACAGTCAGGGCCCGCAACATTGGGCAAGCCACTCCACCCCGACACGCCCCCCCACGCCACCCAACTAGGCATACCCTTCTGCTTTCTCGCAGTGCGTGAAGCAGAAACATAAAATGGTATTTTTACCATTTTATGTTTCTGCTTCTCGCACTGCTAGAAAGCAGTGGGGCGACGCTCCTCCGCACTAATGGAGGAGCCGCCCCTGGCAGTGGCCTATTTTTGGTTAATCTGCACACTTACAAAAAAGCAGGGGCACATTTCCTGTGTGAACTACATGGAACCTGGGACATAGTTGACCTCCAATGGTTCTTCTAAAGGTTTCTTATTTTTGCAAAAACAGGCTACATGGCCCCACTCGCACATTCAAAACATTGTGGACCTGGTGTGGGTTTAGGTGCTGGTTGGGATGGATAGGTTCTTTTTATCTCATTGGAATTTTTTAGAGGTTTTCTTTCACTATGACAAATCCCTTGTTTGACTGGAGTCTTTTCACTCTTTTCGACTTCCGCTGGTTGAAAACGTGGTTGAGCCCGTGAAAAAGTGGTAGCCATCTCTGCCGCTTTTATCAATGGTAAGTCCTGAGAGTTGGCGTAACCACTTCTGTGTATAATTGGGCAATGCTTCTAAGAATTGCACACGGCATATTTAGTCCATAATTTCCTCTTTACTAAGTTCTTGAGGTTTTAGCCATTTCCCTGCCGCTGTCTTTAACTTGAAGTAGAGGGTTTTCCGTGTATCTCCAGGCTTCCCTTTCTCTTGCGGAAACCTTAAACGATAGCTCTCTTCATCTAGCCCTGCTCTGTCCAAAATTACTTTTTTGACCTCCTCATATGTGGACTCTCCTCGAGGATTGGCAGTTTGGTAGGCAGCTTGGGCTTTGCCTGTCAACAAAGGGGCTAAATAAAAAGACCAGTGCACTAGGGGCCAAGAACTAGCCCTGGCGGTTCGTTCAAAATTTAATTTAACAGAAAATGATCTAAGTCTTCTCCTGGTAGCAACTTTTGTAGTGTGATCATGAGTCCAGCAACAATGAGTTCTCTGTTGTTAACCAGGCCTGATGTCACTTGTAACTGTTCTTGAGCTAATTTATTAAGATGATGAGTTTGTGTCCTCAAGGCATCCCGAAATATTTCCCTATCAGCCTTGGCTGACGACATTTGGTGTTCCACGGCACATTCTAGCTTGCCATTGTCCTTGTACCAAGTGTTGTATCAAGAATTCCATTTTGTATCAATGATAGTTGTGCCCACATTCTCCACCACTTGTCGCTTGGCCAGAGAATATAAGACTAGAGACAGTGTCTCAGATGAAATTATATGATTTCTTTAAAAAAAATGTCAGTTTCTTTAAGTGAAATCCTTGTTCTTCTTTTTCTCCTTTAGGTTCTTTGGAACTCCAGTACCAAAGTAAAAACCAGGTTATTCTTAGTGGTTTTGAGTTAAAGTCTCTACTTGTGATGTTAGTATTATGAGATAGTTTGTTTTCTCCAGAACATAAGGTGACGTTATTTTGGTGAAATAGGAAGAAATGTACGAGTGAATTCCCAAATTTTGTAGGAGGTAGGAGACTCTTTGTCTCAAGTTTTGGTAGAAGAATATAAAAAAAAGAAAATCACCCTAAACAAATAAAATTTAAACATGCAAAATCTCAAAAGAATAGGGCTCGAACAGAAATAATTGAGGAAAGCCTCAGAATTCAAATATATTTAGATTATCACGCTCTTAACAAGTAATCTTGGGCTTATTTCTCTTTGTCTGTTATAACTGCTTCCTTCCACCCTCCTCCCTCCTAGGCATTCCCGTCCCACTTATCGACCCGGTTCAGGAGCCGTCCACACACTTGACAAAACCACGCTCTTCCTAGAGTGTGGCGTGATGAAAGGTTCTGCGGGCATACAGGACTCGGCATGGGTTCCTCTCGAGCCGTCTCTGTTCCTCGCAGGCGGTGAATGGCTGGAGCTCCTCGTTGCAGCAACTGGGTTATCAGCTCGTCTCTTAGTGTGTTCTGCTAAAAATCAAGGGCATCTTCTTTTCTTCCCTCCTATGTGAAAGGGATCTTCTCCCAGCAATCCTTTCCCGGACCTGGGATGTATGCTGCACAATCTTTACCGTCAAGTTGGTGACATGGATGCTCCGATTTTATCTATTTTATGACAGCAGTGGCAAGTGCATAGAACATACAGAGTGTTCCAGCCACCATAGTTAAGAAGCAAATGATCCCTTCCAGAACGATGTGTTTTTTTATTGGACTGCATTGGTGAAGAGATTAATTCTACTGCTGCAGTGTATAGTAACTTATTTTTCATTTTTTTAAAATATATTTTCCATCCCCTTGAGGTGACATGTTTTATATGAGTTTGGCCATCTGAAGTACTTCATGGCAATGTCTAGGATTGGTACTAAAAGAATTTCTAAAATGTTCCACCTATTTGCTGAAAGCATACCACGGGGGCATTCTGACTTCCTGATTATCTTCCACAATGCTGCTTGGACACAATGGAATACCACCCAGACCTGGCAGGTACAGGGGTTTTTGAAAATCACAGATTTAATGTTTATAATGTAATTAAGCATGAATTAGCCTTCAATTATAGCTCATTCTTGAAATACCTTCAAACACGGGACTATTACAGCAAATATTCTGATATTTCAGGGAGATACTGCTGAAGGAATCTCCAATTATTAAACACTAGTGTAAGGGAGTAGCCAGAAAAATAAAATACCCCACACTTTGAACCCTATCCTAATTGCCACTGAGTGAGTGAGTGGTTGAGTGAGTCAACCGAGCCTTTAACTCTTTTGTTTGCATGCTTGAGGAATTCTTAAAACACAGTGGCCAAATTGTACCTTTTACAACTGCTAAGGGAATTCTAATGGAATTTCCTCATTCCTATACCATTCCTTCTTAATGTCTCAATGTTGTTGATGGCCCAAACTTCCACAAGAATAATATTGGGCAAAACTATGACAAAACAAGCATTAACAAAGCAAACAAAGCAAAAACGCTAGCGGATAATGCCAAACCTATCGTCATTACCAGTGCTTCTTACATAATCCCAGCAAAAGTGGCTTTAAGAAATCATCCATGCAGATGGGAATGGCCTATCTGTGGAACTTCACCCGCTGATCAGGTAGATGTTTGCTACCTATTCTAGACTTTAATAATAAAGAGCCAAATAATGAATCAACAATATATAACTGTTCCTCAGATCATTTTTAGGTTTGAAGTGTAATTCATAACTAATATATTCTACACATACTCTGTGGGGCTTTGGTTGAGCCTCCTTTGGCTTCTTTGGCTCAGTAGTCTTCAGTTATTGGCTTGAGATACTTCAATCACATCTTAGACCATTACTCTGAAGTATTTTAGGGCCTGATTACAATGGCGGTCGGTCCAACCGTCATCGCATCCGGCAGGAGACCGGCCAACAAGGAGCTGGCGGTCCCACCTGCCCAATTTGGATAAGACCGCCAGCACGGCGGTCGGAAAGTGCTTTTTAGGTGGAGCCTAGGCAGCGCGCATGCGCTGTCTGGAAGACCTGCTGTAATCACTGTACGGAGTGTAATTCACCTGCTGCTTGCCATTGATTCACTCCTGCGTTGCTCTTTTTTCCTGGCTCCTTATTGGTTGGTGCTCCGGCTACATCATTTCCGTTTTATTTCGAGGAGCACCGGCCAAATACAGTTTACTTATGCTGTAAGTGGTTAGGTGTTCCTTTAGGGACTACTTGCTTTATTTCCTGTTACTGATTCACCACGGCACCCGCTTAATGGGCCGTCGCTTGCATAACTTTTTTGTACATGGATGCCATGCTTCATGTTATATCACGGCGCCCGCTTAAGCACTCCCCTGCCATTAAGCATATCTCTGAGTTTCTAATGTTCTGCAATTAAACTACATTGGCAGTGACTACTGGGGAAGTACCCGTGCCTTGGGCCTGATATCCTTCATCTGGTCCTCCCCGAGGTCCCGTCCCCAGCTTCACCAAATTGCCAGCACCCAAAACTGATAGTTGTCTCTTGGGGGTAAAAACATTCTCTACCAGCAAAGTGAGGCATGCGCTCTGGGGAGGCGGAGCCATCCGCTGACATCAGCGGCCGGTGGCAGTAGCTCAGAGCAGCAGCTGGAGGTGCCAGGGCGGGTACAAGGCAGGAGTGGAGCTCCCAGCAGCACCTACCCCTGGGGCTGGCTTCCCGGGGCTGGTTGATGGCATTGGAGGAAGGAGCGCGCCAGGCCGCACTAGCACATCCAGTTTGGGTACTGGCAGAAAAGTCAGCTCAGTGTAGACCATCTCCGCACAAATATGGTAAGTGTGATGTAGCGTAGGGTAGGAGACAACATGCAGCCTGGTGCAAGTCCCTGCAGCTTCCCTGCAGCCCAGTGCACCCTGTCTACAGATCCTTGTACATCCTAAGTGTGCACTATGAGGCTCCTGCTAATGTTAATGTTAAAGAATTTTGTAAAGCACGCTTATAACAAGGTAGGCGTCTTGGCGCTAGTGGCAAGAACCCTAAGCATTGTCAATGATCAAATATGAAAGCAATCCAGACATAAGGACAACAGGCCCATTGGTCTGTGTAGTGCTGATCGGCTGCCGCGCCCTCCGAGATGTCCTGAGCTTTGCACCTGCTATGTCTTTAGGGGAGCTAGTACTATCCTACCTGCTCTTTAGTCCTCCTATTTATAGTGCCCATTTACTCTCACCTGGTGGGCTTTTGCTCCAGGGACCATGGGCACTATTTATTAAGCAATATGAGATGGTAACCTGAACACAGGTAACAAGTATTGCAATTCCTATAAGATAGTTATGTTTCTAGCCTCTGTAATATCATGTTTTCCAGAGCACCTTCACCCTCTTTTCTCTCTGAAGGAGCTAACTGACGCGTAATGTGTCCCACAATTCAAGACCCGCAAGGCACCCACTCACTTTGAAAGGGGTGGTTGGGCGTGGGGGGTAGGCCCCTGTGAGCTTCACTGTCTGCCGCACGCATAGCTTTTATGTACATGGGCGCCGCACTTCATGTTTCAGCACGGCGCCCGCTTTTCTGTTTTTTGTTTTAAATTGCTACCTAACTTTACACCCCTTTATGTAGCAGATGTTTCAGTTCCCATCTTTACGTTCTCAGCTCCTCTCCTTTCTCTTTGTGTGTCACCGTGGAGACTGTGCAAACACCTGATCATGCTTGTAGGAAAGTGCCCCTTTTTGCATGGTTACCCGCCACTTTTTGCCTGACATCTGATGCAACCTGACTTGATGTGCCCTGGGTCCCTGCCAATCAGGTTCCCAGGGCCTGTGTTCTTACCCAAGACTGTAGCTTTGTACCCACAATTGGCACATCTCTGACCACAGGTAAGCCCCTTGTAAAATATACTATGGGTACCAAGGGCACTGTGACCAGGGGAGGCCTGTAAGAGCTGCAGCACATATTGTGCCACCTTTAGAGGCCCTGTACCTTAACACCCACACACTGCTATTGCAGGCTGCGTGTTGTGGTGCAGAGAAAAGTGAAGAGTCGACATGGCACACATCCCTATGTGCCATGCCTGCAGCACTCTGCCTGAGGCCTAGGTAAGTCACCCCTCTAGCAGGCTGCACTAGCCCTAAGGTGAGGGAATAGGTGGCATGAGCCCTGTACCCCTACAGTGTTGAAACCCATTCTTAGACATTGTAAGTGTAGTAAAGTCATAAAGAGTATATGGTCTGGGGTAGTTGGTCATTACGAACTCCACAGCTCCATAATGGCTCTACAAAAAACTGCTAAGTTTGATAGCACATTAAATCCACACTGATGCCAGTGTTTGATTTAATGTAAAATGCACTCAGTGGGCATCTTAGAGATGACCCCTGAAAATTGACCAGCCCTGGTGTGGTTCTTGAATGGCTGCCCACCATTTGCCACCACCAGACAGGTTTCTGGACCCCTGGGTCGAGAGCCTCCGCTCTCTGGGTTTAGAGACAAAGCCCATACTGTGCAGAGGTGTCATGCCTCCTCCCCCAGGATGGGCTGGGTCCACAAAAGGGGAAGCTTCAAACGCCTGCCCCCTTTGGAAGCTGTCCCTGCCTTTTGCTGCTCCCAGCAACTGGCTCCCATTGGTTCTGACTCCCACTTTGAACGGGAGAATCAGCAGGAAACCAAGCTAGGAAAAGAGGTGTGCCCTCCTTTGCCAACCCCACCCCTCAGGTGGGGGAGGTGAGGTGAAGCACACATCTCAGTCCCCTCCATCTGGAAGATGAGGGGACTCAGCCAATTAGGTAGATGCTCATGCCCCCTGCAACTGGAGGGTGGCATAATAGGGGGTGTACCCACCCCAAGGAAGGGACCAATTGGTCCCGACCTGCACATCCCTTTAACACCCCTAAATCTAGTATTTAGGGGCCACCCTGAACCTTGCCTCCTTAGATTCAAGGAAATAAGAAGAAGGACTGAAGAGCTGTGCTGACCCAGGAAGAAGAAGAGGACACCAACTGCCTTGGCCTCAGCTCTACTGGCCTGTCCCATCTACGACCTACCTACAATAATAATCCCGGCGAATCCAGCAGCCAGCAACCCCAAGAGCCCGGAGGACCTTCCCTGCAACCATCTTGCAGACTCTGTCTCCCGTGAGCACCGGATTTGCTCCAGCAAACTCACCCACAGAATACGTATTCCGGCGACTTCGCAATTCTGCACCACTCCGCACCCGACGCCAACGGCCCGAGTTCGAGTGGCCAAACACCACAAGGAGTTGTCCCCAGCGATCCTGACATGAGATCTGGTGATCCCCGACCTCCTTCAAGCTTCGAGACGACGCCTGCAGTCTCAACCCGAAGGGTCCCCCCCGACCGCGACCGGAGCTGGTAAGAAAACCCGATGCCAGAAGACAGCCCTGCACCCGATGCCCCACGGTCTTGGGTGGCCCAACCGATGATGTCCAGGCAGTCCTAAAGATCCAAACTTACCTCTCCAGCTGGTGGTCGCCTGCAGGAAGTCCCCCTGCCCGAGCCTGCAGCAATTTTGCACAACCGAAGGTCTCCATTGAAACGCACAGGGTCCCCGATGTTCTTTTTGCATCCTGCACCCGGCTGCCCCCATGCCGCTGGTGGTGTAGCTCCTGTGTTGGTCGTTGGCCCATGCAGTGCTGACCTTGACCCCAGGAGCTTTGCTCCCACAACTGAGTGGCCTGCTCGTCAGCAGTCCCTAACCGAAGGCCCCCTTAGCCCCATTGGCTAACATTGGGCACCTTCACTCTGCACCCAGCCGACCCAGTGCCGCTGGTGGTGCAACTTGAGTGCCCTTCTGGACCTTGGGGAACCTTGGTCCTAACTCCCAAAACTGCCCACTTATAAGTCGTGTACTTACCTGAGAAACGGCTAACACTTTTCTCCAATAGGAACCCATATTAAGAGATTTTGGGCCTAAAGTGATCTAAGTGTTGAACTGATGTTTGTATGGAGAAAAGAGAACTAAACTGCAAATGTATAAAAAGCCATACTTACCTTGTATTGTGAGATTCTAAGGTGTGGTATCTAGGCATACCACCCCCAGTACCAGTACTCAAAGTAATCCAAAAGTAACCAAAAAGTAATCTAAAAGCTATTACTGTGTATTTTAACCTGTTTCCAAAGCATATGCAAACCTGTAACGATTGCAACTTCAATTACAACTGCATTTCCTTGAACAGTCTTGCATTTGAGAGTATATTTTGCTTACCTGTGCCAAGCCTTCCTTGGTTCTAAAATAAAACATAAGTATACCTTTTTTATACTTACCTAATGGGTCTGGATTCTGTCTTTGAGTGTGTGTAATCAGTCCTTGATTGAGTGAATACAAAAAATGCTTAGCACACCTTCTGGATAAGCCTAACTGCTCGTCCACACTACCACAAAGAGAGCTGTTGGTACTTACCTAATTTAGCCTCTTCCATACCTTTGGGGACTCCCATGACTCTGTGCACACTATACCTTACTTTGGTATAGTATGTACAGATCCAGCTTCCTAAATTGGTGGCAGCGATGGGATGTAAAGCCTTGCATTTATTGGACTGACTTAGTCAACCTCTGATCACATGACAAGAATCCAAAAATTGTCTTTAGTACAATTCATTGAATTGACTAATTTTTCAAAATTTCTAAAAGTCTTGTTAGGGCCTTTTGATAAGTCCCTGTAGCCTTTATAGAAAAAATAAATGTCACTGAAGTCAGGGGTGAAGGATCTAAAACTGTAGTGTAAGTCTACTAAAAAAAACACTTTAGAGATATAATGAGCAACACAGGTAATATGGCTGAGGAGCTCGACTTCACCCCTTACTCCAACCTACAGGTTAGAGAGGTAAGGCTTCTCTGTAAAGCCAAGCAAATAAGAACTGGGTCCAACCCTACCAGAATACAACTCCAGGAGTTCCTGGCAGGGTATGCAAAGGACCACCCCACTGAAGAAGGTGAAGTCCTTCAGGAGAATGGGGAAAGTAGTGAGGATGATGAAGTCTTAGACCAACCACCTCAACTACTTAGGAAGGAAGGGAACCTTTGTGTCCTCCTCCACACCCAAGAGGTACAGGGGCTGGCTCCTACATAGGTAGGGCCAACTCCATACCAGACAGCGAGGACAACTTTACTGAGGAGGATCTCCTTTTAGTAAGGATGACCAAAGGACTAGACCTAGAGACTAGGCTCCAAGCTCTAGAAAAAGAAAGAGCAGAGATTGCCATAGGACACATCAATGGTGGCAGCAATTTAAAAAGTTCAGAAAAAGAAGGATCCTATGATCCTACAATCCCCAAAGGGATTGTCTCTAAATTTGAGGATGGTGATGACATAACCAAGTGGTTCATAGCCTTTGAGAGGGCTTGTGAAGCCAGAAAAGTGAGCAAGTCTCACTGGGGGACACTCCTTTGGGAACTGTTCTCTGATAATTGCAGACAGACTTGACCCTTAGTGGGGCAGAAGCAGAGTCCTATGAACTCATGAAGGGCACCCTGATTGAGGGATTTGGACTCATTACTAAGGAGTACAGAATTAAATTCAGGGGGTCTCCGAAATCCCAGAGTCAGTCCTGGGTGGAATTTGTAGACTACTCAGTAAATACACTAGGTGGCTGGTTGACTGGAAGTAAAGTGCAGGATTATGAAGGACTTTATAATTTGTTTATGAAGGAACACATTTTAAGTGACTGCATCAATGAAAAGTTGCATCAGCATCTGGTCAACCTAGGTCCAATTTCTCCCCAAGAATTAGGAAAGAAGGCGTACCACTGGGTCAAGACAAAGGTAACCAAGACAACCAGCGGGGGTGGCCACAAGAAAGGGGTCACAAAGCCTTCCCAGGGGAAAGAGGGTGAGAAACCCGAAGATAAAACACAAGAGTCTTCTAAAGGCCCCCAAAATCCTGGTCAGGGGGGTGGGCCCAAGAACTCTTCCCAGCCCACTGGTGGGTATAAGGGGAAAATGTTGATCCTGCAAATGCCTGGTGTTTCCATTGTAACAACAAGGGACACCTAACTGGAGATGCTGCCTGTCCCAACAAACCAGCTCCTAGTCCCCCACTAATTGCTATTGGTATGGCAAATCTCCAGATGGGATCAATAGTGTGCCCAGAGAAATTCAGGGTTCACACCCAGGCTGTTTTTGTCTTGGAAGGGGAGGGAGGGTTAGCCACTTTTGCTGTCTGGCCTCCTAAGTTAAAGAAGTACATGCAGTACCCCTTATTGAATGGGACTAAGATGGAAGCCCTGATGAATACAGGTGCCAGTGTCACTATGGTGAGAGATACACTGGTTTCCCCAGAGCAATACCTAACTGGAAAAACCTATCCAGTTACCAATGCTGACAGTGCCACCACTAGCCATACCATGGCTATGGTGCTATTAGACGGGGGGCGGGGGGGGGGGGTTGGTGACCTGAAACATGTAGTGGTCTCTCTAAAGCTCATAGCCGCCTGTCTGCTTGGAAATGGTCGGAAACACTTAGCATGGGCAGAGGTAGAAAGAAAGACACATGCAGCCATGCTGCAGATCCCTGGGATAGTATGTGTAAAGACCAGAGCACAATGCCTAGCACAGGGTGAAAAATGAGTGTTGAAGCCTGAAATGATGGCCCAACCTCCCAAGAGGAAACGCAGGAAGATTGGTGAAACAGCTTCCACACAGCAAAAAGATCAGGACCACTCTCCTCAGGGAGAGGACTTGAAAGCCCCAGAGGGAACTGAGCCCATGGAGCTTGAACCTTACGAGGCAGAGCTCTTGGGACCAGCGGAACCCTCTAGGAAACAGCTGTGCTTTGGGCAGCAGATCTGCCCCGCTGTTGAAGGCCTGAGGCAGCAAGCTGCTGCACAGGAGCAGGGAGATGTCAGTTGCTCCCACAAGGTCCATTGGAAGGAATTACTCCGGTACACTGGGGCCAGAGACCCCAAACCTGGTGCCATTAGGAGAGTAGCAGTGCTTCAGTTGTATAGGGAGTTCCTACTCACTTTACCACATGACATCCCCCTAGCTGGGCATCTGGGCCAGACCAAAACTTGGGAAAGATTGGTCACCCACTTCTATTGGCCCCAGATGTCCCAATAAGTGAAGGAGTTTGTAAGCTCCTGTGTCACCTGTCAAGCCAGTGGCAAAACAGGTGGACACCCAAAGGCCCCCTTATTTCCTCTACCAGTGGTTGGGGTACCCTTTGAGAGGGTAGGAGTGGATATTGTGGGTCCACTTGAACCTCCAACAGCCTCAGGAAACAAATTCATACTAGTAGTAGTGGATCATGCTACCAGGTATCCTAAAGCCATTCTCCTTCGGACTACTACAGCCCATGTGGTAGCCAAGGCCCTCATTGGTGTCTTCACCAGGGTAGGTTTTCCTAAGGAGGTAGTATCAGACTGAGGTACCAACTTCATGTCTGCATACTTAAAACACATGTGGGATGAGTGTGGAGTGATTTACAAGTTCACAACACCTTATCACCCACAAACCAATGAACTTGTTGGAAGATTTAACAAGACATTAAAAGGCATGATAATGGGACTCCCTGAAACTCAAAAGGAGCTGGGATGTTCTGTTACCCTGCCTGCTTTTTGTCTACAGACAGGTGCCTCAGAAGGAAGTAGGGTTTTCACCCTTTGAACTTCTGTTTGGCCACCCTGTAAGGGGACTACTCTCACTTGTGAGGGCAAGATGGGAGATGGGAGAAACCCCATCATGTACCAAAGCAAGATGTGGTGGACTATGTACTAGGCCTTTGTTCCAGAATGGCAGAGTACATGCAGAAAGCATCCAAACACCTTGAGGCCAGCCAGGAGCTCCAGAAGCTCTGGTATGACCAAAAAGCTGCACTGGTAGAATTCCAACCAGGGCAACAGGTGTGAGTGTTGGAGCCAGTGGCACCAAGGGCCCTCCAGGACAAATGGAGTGGCCCTTACCTTATCCTGGAGAAAAAGAGTGGGATCACCGACTTGGTAGACCTGGGCACTATCAGGTACCCCAAAAGGGGGATACATGTGATCAGTCTCAAACTCTATTGTGACAGGGCTGATGTACCCATGCTGATGGTTACTGATGAGGATCAGGAGACAGAGAGTGAACCTCTCCCTGACCTCCTCTCTTACAGCCCCAAGATGGGTCAGTGGATGGAGTTGTCTACTCAGACACCCTCTCTGCCCAACAGCAAGCTGATTGCAGACATGTTCTGCAACAGTATGCACAGCTATTTCCCTTGACCTCTGGTCAGACACCCTGGTGTACCCATTATTTGAACACTGGAGACAGCTTGCCGGTCAAAACAAACATCTATCACCAGTCTGACCAAGTCAAGGAAAGCATCAAAGCTGAAGTCAGCAAGATGCTGGAGTTGGGGGTCATTGAGCCTTCTGAGAGTCCCTGGGCCAGCCCAGTGGTCGTAGTCCTCAAACCTCATCCACAGGGTGGAAGAGCAAAATGAGGTTTTGTGTGGACTTCAGAGGCCTCTATGCTGTCACCTAGACAGATGCACACCCCATCCCCAGGGCTGATGAATTGATAGATAAGTTAGGGGGTGCCCAATACTTCAGTACCCTTGACTTAACTGGAGGGTACTGGCAGATTGGCATGGCCCCTGGAGCGAAAGAAAAGACGGCATTCTCCAAACCTGATGGGCACTTCCAGTTTACTGTAATGTCCTTTGGTCTAAAGAATGCCCCTGCCACCTTCCAAAGGTTGGTGACTCAAGTCCTTGCTGGGTTGGAAGGCTTTAGTTCAACTTATCTTGATGATATTCCTGTATTTAGCTCCTCCTGGCAGGATCACCTGGACCAGCTGGGGAATGTTCTACAGGACCTGCAAGCTGTAGGCCTAACTATCAAGGCATCTAAGTGCCAGATAGGGCAGGGAACTGTTGTGTACTTGGGCCACCTTGTAGGTGGAGGCCAAGTGCAACCCCTTCAACCCAAAATCCAGACCTTTCTGGATTGGGAAGCTCCAAACACCCAGTCCCAAGTCAGGGCATTCCTTGGCCTGACTGGGTATTATAGGAGGTTTGTGAAGGGATATGGGTCCATTGTGACTCCTCTCACAGAACTTACTGCCCAAGAAAATGAACTGGACAGTTGGCTGCCAAAAGGCTTTTGACACCCTAAAAAGGCAATGTGCTCAGCATCTATTCTTAAGGCTTCAGATTACTCCAAACAGTTCATAGTGCAGACTGACGGCTCTGAGCTAGGGATAGGAGCGGTCCTATCCCAAACCAATGATGATGGACAAGACCAACCAGTTGCTTTCATAAGCAGAAGGCTACTCTCTAGAGAGCAGCGTTGGAGTGTTATTGAGAGTGAGGCCATTGCTGGGGTTTGGTCCCTGAAGAAGCTGAGACCATACCTGTTTGGTACTCACTTCCTAGTTCAAACTAACCACAGACCTCTCAGATGGCCAATGTATATGAAAGGAGAAAACCCAGAACTTTTATGGTGGTACATATCCCTACAGGGAATCGACTTTACAGTGGAAAATAGACCTGGGACTGCCCATGCCAATTCAGACGGCCTTTCCAGATTTTTCCACTTAGACAATGAAGACTCTCTTGGGAAAGGTTACTCTCAACCTCTTTGTTTGGGGGGTTGTGTAAGAAAGTGCCCCTTTTTGCATTGTTACCCCCCACTTTTTACCTGATATCTGATGCAACCTGACTTGATGTGCCCTAGGTCCTTGCCAATTAGATTCCCAGGGCCTGTGTTCTTTCCCAAGACTGTACCTTTGTACCCACAATTGGCACATCTCTGGCCACATGTAAAATGTACAATGGGTAACAAGGGCACTGTGACCAGGGAAGGCCTCTATGGGCTGCATCACCTATTGTGCCACCCTTAGAGGCCCTGCACCTTAACACCCACACACTGCCATTGCGGGCTGCGGGTTTTGGTGCAGAGAAAAGTGAAGAGTCGACATGGCACACATCCCTGTGTGCCATGCCTGCAACCCACTGCCTGAGGCCTAGGTAAGTCACCCCTCTAGCAGGGTGCACTAGCCATAAGGTGAGGGTACAGCGGCATGAGCCCTGTACCCATACAGTGCCCAAGCCCATTCTTAGACATTGTGGGCCAGATGTACAACCCTAAATTGCATGCGCAAACAGGTTTGAGACCCGTTTGCACATGCAAAATGGCCCAGGGCCATGTACAATTCCTAAATAGCGAGTCGCAATTTATTTGCGACTCGCTAGTTAGGAATTGCGAGTCGCAATTAGGAAGGGGCGTTCCCTTCCTAATTGCGTCCGCAAATCAATGTACGAATGTTTTGTGACCGCAATTGGGGTCGCAAAACACTCGTAAATTACCACCCTCTTCAAGAGGGTGGTAATGCAATCGCAATTTGGAAGGGTCCCCAGGGGACCCCTTCCACTTTGTGACTGTCTCTAAAAATATTTTTAAGGGCAGGCAGTGGTCCCAGGGATCACTGCCTGCCCTTAAAAATGAAATGAAAACGTTTTTTTTTTATGCATCCAGTTTTACTTTAAGGAAAACGGGCTGCATTAAAAAAAAAAAAACTGCTTGATTTAAAAGCAGTCCCAGACATGGTGGTCTGCTGAGCCGAGCAGGCCACCATACCTGGGAGGGCCTGTCATTCCCAATGGGCTCGCAGATTGCGAGAGGTTCATTAATATTAATGAGCCTCGCAATTTGTGACCCCATTGGGAATCGCAAACAGTGTTAAACACACTGTTGTACATGGCAAATTGCACCTCGCAAATTGCGACTCGCAAATAAGTCGTAATTTGCGAGGCGCAATTTTGCTGGTCGTTCATCTGGCCCTGTAAGTGTAGTAAAGCAATAAAGAGTATATGGTCTGGCAGTTGGTCATTACGTATGCCACAGCTCCATAATGGCTGTACTAAAAACTGGGAAGTTTGGTAGCAAACTTCTCAGCACATTAAACCCACACTGATGCCAGTGTTGGATTTAATGTAAAATGCACTCAGTGGGCATCTTAGAGACGCCCCCTGAAAATCGACCAGCCTTGGTGCGGTTCCTGAATGGCTGCCTGCCATTTGCCACCACCAGGCAGGGTTCTGGACCCCTGGGTCGAGAGCCTCTGCTCTCTGGGTTCAGAAAGAAAGCCCATCCTGGGCAGAGGTGTCATACCTCCTCCCACAGGGTGAGCTGGGTCCATCTTTGGAAGCTGTCCCTGCCTTTTGCTGCCCCCAGCAACTGGCTCCTTCTGGTTCTGGCCCCCACTTTGGGAGGTAGAATCGGTGGGAAAACCAAGCTAGGAAGAGAGGTGTGCCCACCTTTGCCAACCCCACCCCTCAGGTGGGGGGGGGAGGCACGGTGAAGCACACATTTCAGTCCCCTCCATCTTGAAGATGAGGGGACTCAGCCAATTAGGGAGTGGTTCATGCCCCCTCCCACTGGGTGACATAATAGGGGGTGTACTCACCCCAAGGAAGGGACCCATTGGTCCTGACCTGCACACCCCTTTAATGCCCCTAAATCTAGTATTTAGGGGCCACCCTGAATCTTGCCTCCTCAGATTCAAAGACAAAAGAAGAAGGACTGAAGAGCCGTGCTGACCCAGGAAGAAGAAGAGGACACCAACTGCCTTGGCCCCAGACCTATCGGCCTCTCCCGTCTACCACCCTGCCTACAGCAAGAACCCCGGCAAGTCCAGCAGCCAGCAACCCCCAGAACCCAGAGGACCTGCCCTGCAACCATCTTACAGACTCTGACTCCCGTGAGCACCGGATATTTTCTAGCAAAGTCTCACCCACAGAATCCAGATTTCGGCAACTCCGCGATTCTGCACTACTCTGCACCCGACGCCCACGGCCCGAGTTCGAGTGGCCCAACACCACAAGGAGGTGTCCCCAGCAATCCTGACTTGGGATCTGGTGATCCCCGACCTCCCTCAAGTTTCGGGACGACGCCTGCAGCCTCAACCTGAAGGGTCCCCCCGACCGCGACCGGAGCTGATAAGAAAACCCGGCGCCGGAAGACACCTCTGCACCCGACGCTGCACAGCCTTGGGTGGCCCAACCAACGGTGTCCAGGCATCCCCCAAGATCCCAACTTACCTCTCCAGCTGGTGGTCGCCTTCAGGAAGCACCCTTGCCCGAGCCTGCAGCAACTTTGCACAACCGAAGGTCTCCATTGAAACGCACAGGGTCCCCGACGACCTTTTTACACCCTGCACCCGGCCGCCCCCATGCTGCTGGTGGTGCAGCTCCTCTGTTGGTCATTGGCCCCTGCAGTGCTGACCTTAACCCCAGGAGCTTTTCTCCCGCAACCGAGTGGCCTGCTCATCAGATTTTGGGCCTAAAATGATGTGTTGAACTGATGTTTGTATGGACAAAAGAGAACTAAACTGCAAATGTATAAAAAGCCTTACCTTGTATTGTGAGATCCTAAGGTGTGGTATCTAGGCATACCACCCCCCAGTACTCAAAGTAATCCAAAAGTAACTAAAAAGTGTGTCATATGGCTGTTAGGGTCATTGTCGACATTGCTAAGTTAGCATGAGCTCTGCTGCCATGATGCTGCTTTTGCGCACGTTACTACATGACTTTATTTTGCAAGACTCTGTTTGTGCCTTTCACATGAGAACCGTCTGCTTTCTGCGTTCTCTGCCTGTTCCTGGAGTTTAGTCTGAACACGATGTGGAAGTTCGATAAACAATGCCCCTTGTTATTCTGTTCTGTCAGTCCCTAGCATCTAGACAAAACATGCTAACACAGCTGCTACTGCTGGAAACTCGTGCTTTGATATTATGGGGATGCATGTTGTTCTAAAACACACTTGGAGAGGGACCTTTCCAGGGAGAAGAGCTATGCTGTTCCTATGATGTAAAAATACCATCTAGGCACTAAGGTATGGGGTCTGCTGACAAAGCCAAGAGATCTTCTTTTATATAATAAAACTTCTTCTAGCCAAGGGGAGGGTGGTTAGGCCTTATAGGGCCAGATGTACGACCGTTTTTGCATGCGCAAATGGGTTTGCGAACCCGTTTGCGCATGCAAAAACAGCATGGGCCATGTACAAAGTCTATTTAGCGAGTCGCAATTTATTTGCGACTCGCTAAATAGGTTTTGCGACTCGCTATTAGGAAGGGGCGTTCCCTTCCTAATAGCGTGCACAAGCCCATGTATGAATGTTTTGCGTCTGCAATTGCGGGCGCAAAAAACTTGCAAAATACCACCCTCTTCAAGAGGGTGGTAATGCACTCGCAAAAGGGAAGGGGTCTCCAGGGGACCCCTTCCCCTTTGCAACTGAATGTGAAAATATTTTTTAAGGGCAGGCAGTGGTCCCAGGGACCACTACCTGCCCGTAAAAAATGAAACAAAAACGTTTCATTTTTTCTTTTTAAAATGCATCCCGTTTTCCTTTAAGGAAAACGGGCTGCATTTTTTTTAAAAAACTGCTTTTTTTAAAAGCAGTCCCAGACATGGTGGTCTGCTGAGCCCAGCAGGCCACCATACCTGGGAGGGCCTGCCATTCCCAATGGGGTCGCAAATTGCGAGAGGCTCATACACACTGTTGTACATCCAAAAGAGCACCTCGCAAATTGCGTGTCGCAAAAAACTCGCAATTTGCGTGGCGCTATTTTGGGCATCGTACATCTAACCCATAGTCCTTTATCCACTGTCTGTATGCAATGACATCCCCCTTTATAATCCATGGAATTGCAACGATGCTAACTGTTTTAGGTTTATGCGTTTTGCTGCTGGTAGTGGCTCGTATACTGCATTATAGAGCACTATAGTTAAAATAAAAATTTTGAACTATAACAGTGACTCTGTCAATTCTTATTGTGGACAGGTATGAGTGAGTGAGCGAAAGGGTATGTCTTGCTACCGCGATTCCTGAGAGAGTCGGGGAGTGTTGTGTTCTGGGTTGTCTAATCATTTGTAGCTTCGTGATTATGTAGGAGAGCGAATGAGATACTATAGCTAGTCGGTTCTGGGATTTTGGGTACTGAGGCGGTAGGAAGGCTCAGCCCCTATACACTGAGGTCCTGTTTTCCTGCGCATAGTTCTGTGTATGTGCAGAATCCCTGCAACATGGCGCCGCCAACGTTTGGTCTGGTACTTATCTGCGAGACTCCTGAGTAGTGCTTGTGCTTGTCCACAATCCCCTCACATCTGTTTCCGGAGATAGTTGTGATGGAGTAGCCTCCTATATTGTGAAGTCATAGGTTTTTCAAGCTTGAATTCTAAAAGGTCTTTTTCTTACTTTTGCCCCTTATTGTGCTGCCGCTCGTAGGTTGTTATTCTCTTGATTTGATTATGGCGGTTGCCATAACGGCTACGAACCGTGCTCCAATCACCGCTTATTTGACTCAACATGGAGTCCCTAATGGTGGTGCTGATCTTATTTTTGTTGTTGAGGCGGATGCAGTGCACCGCTTCCAGGTGTTTTATTCTTGGGTCACCTTTCCGGCAGTGGATGGAACTGATCATTTCTTTCATGAGTATACTGCCACTGCGCTACCGCGGGATTATCGACCTTATCGATCTCTTGAACTTCGGTTAACAGCTTGACAACACACTATATGGTATAATGGCGCCCTCCCTCACCCTTTGACACCGGTCCATTTAGGCCCCTTATCGATTGATGGGGCCACGTGGCTCATTTTGGCTAGGCATACCCCGCATCCAAATTATCTTAATGTTCCAGTCGCAGAGCTACGTGTATTGCACACTTCGTTAATATGTGTACATAGAGCTGTTATACAGTTGATGTCGCGCAACATGCAGGTGGGACCATCTGGAGTTGCTGCACAACCACCGGGGCCCATGGTGTAGTTATCAGTCCTGTCATGATTAATTCAGTGATGGGCAAGCGTCCGCAAAATAAGGACGAGCTTCCTTATTAGCTTGCTGAAAAATTTTGGCAACTCGAAGCTATTTTTCCAAATACCAAACCTGTGGAGAAGCACAGGATTCTGACCATGAGCTTACTTAAAGGCCTTGTTCCCGAGTTAGCTGAATGTAACACTTGGGGTGGAGTGTTTGCAGCAGTGTATTCAATGTGTTTTGGCACTCCCTCAATGACCGTTCTCCCTTCCGTGATAAAACGTGTTCAGGATGAACATGGGGCCGAAGCAGCCTTGGAGTTGGAGATGAGACTGGTGGGGGTGTTCGATATTGTTTGCGATATGATCCTTGCTAATGTGAAGGGTGAAGCTGTAAGCTTACAAGTGGCACAACACTTGGAGGCTGTTGCTGACGCAGACAAACAGCGCAAATTGCCAAATATTATTGCTAAAGCTTATAAAACCTTAGGGCGCAATAGTCTGGGAATTAAGCCTTTTACTCAAACTGCCCCTGTTGTTTTCAATGGAGAACCTCAGGTTTGGAAAGACACTGCAGGCTGGGGGACTACCAACATGGACCGCAGGCTTGCTTTGATCATAGTCGCACACGAGGGCATGGCTTCTGCACATGCCGGGGTGTCTGTGACTGTCTCTATTTTACAGCAACGTTATTGGTGGCATGGTTTATATAAACAAACCCATAATTATGTGCTTTCTTGTGACATTTGTCAACAAATCAAACCGTCTACGTTTTCACGACCACCACAAACACAGCTATATATTTCAAATCAGACGTTTGGCTGTGTATATCTTGATCACTGCGGTCCATTGACTTCTGATACTGCATATAAATATATTTTTGTTGCAGTTGATTCGTGCACTAGATTCCTATGGATTTGGCCACAACGCAGCGCTGATGCTCGAAATGTCATTAGAGATTTGTGTGTCTTTGTCGGGACGTTTGCCTGTGGCACCTTCCATTCTGACCAACGTCCAGCGTTCACCTCTAAGGCGTACAAGGACGCGACGAAGTCTATGGAGGTGCTGGTGCAGTTTTCCTCTCCATACAGGCCTGAGGGCAATTCAATAGTGGAGCGAATGAACCATGACTTAAAGCAATCTTTGACAGCTAGAGTCATAGGTACTGGCAGGAACTGGCTGTCCCATTTGTATGGAGGTCAACGTGCACTCAATAATCTACCAAGAAGATCTCTGGGTGGGCTTACCCCATACAAAATGCTGTTTGGCATTAAAATGTTTGTGCCAGACCTTGATGGTCTAGACATTGTGGCGGCGGCTGCAACATTTGACGTAGATAACCATTCTGCTATGTTACAGGACCTTCAAAAGACCCGTGACAGCTACGCGACAGAACATATACCCTCTTCCAATGACACAGCAATGCTGATTCCGGTCGCCGGCTGGCTTCCTCAGATTGGAGAACTGGTACGAGAAAAGCTGGAGAACAAAAAAAGAATTTGGTCCCTCTTATCATGCACCAGTTCCAGTTCTGGGATTGAAGGGTACTCGTACAGTGATTCTACCACCTTTGCCTGGTCGCAAAGAAAACAGATACATTTCAGACGACAATGTCAAACTATACCATCTGGCCAATTCTGAATAGTGTGACTCTTAGTGTTTCATGCAACGCTGTTTCTTTGAATCCGATGGGTTCAGCCTCTTCGACTAAGGCCCATGTCGTTGAGGGTGAGATGGAGACTACTATTGACCTTTTGCCTGTTGTGCCTTCATCCTCTTCCCACACAGACAGCGAGTACGCTTCTCCTGCGGATGAGTCCCACATTGAAGTACCGGACAGTCCTTTACATCATCAAGCTGATGCTGTGCAACCACCATTGATGAACGTGGGAGCAAGCGGTTATTTTGGGGACCATACGAGCTTCTTTTATGACTCTTCCTCCTCGCCTTTCTCTGTGGCACCTTCACCGACAAAAACGAGTATTTTCATTTCTTGGTTCAAAAAGACTTACCTGGTCCCACCCTGAACCTACATTTGGTTGGTGCTTATCTTGATTTTCCTCTTCATGTTGATTGGGTTTATGACAGTATTCTTCTTGCTCATCAATGGACATTATTTGCCAGAACGCTCTGCTGTAAAGTTGTTCGACGGAATTCTGGCTCCCCATACATCGTCCCATATCATGAAACGTGATCAAGCCCTTGTGAACATTTCGGCTTTCCCTGTTGCAGATGGCATCGTTTGGGATAAAGTTGCTTTAGAAATCCATGGTCCGGCGGAAGTCCTCAAGATACCATACGTGTTTCGAGTTTCATTAGGAGATGTGGTAACACAGGAAAAACATTCTGATGATTGGGATGTTCAAGCAGTACATTCATTGCTTTCTGATTTAATGTATTATGCTGCTTTTGATGCTGAAAATTTATATTTAAATTCTGCCAATTATGCTGATTTATTCTGTTATCAACATTATGGCCATCATTTATTGCACAAAACAAACTTGTTAAGACCTGCTTTTAATTACACGCAGTGGGAAAATTGCCCAACTCCCTTACAAGGAAGTTCAAAACGCTTAGAAATAAGCTCACCTATTTCACTAGTTACAACACTTCCAATTCAGAATCCTATTTCTTTAAATTGAACTTGCCATCTCAATCTAAATTTATTCTGACACACACGAAATTAATCTATTCCAAATCCTTTAGAACTGAATTGGCCTTACAGGGTTATGATCACTGGAAAGATACCATTGATTTGAAATCGATTTGGAGCATTAAGGCTTGGCAGGTCCAGGGAACCGAAGCTTTGCATCGTGCTTGCCTGATTCCGACTCAAATTTTATTTTTAAATGACACAGTGCACCAAACCACTTGTTTTGGCTTGGCGACTGCAAAGAATCTGAATATTTCATCCATTCCGTCATTGGCGGAGTATGATGATTGGCGTAAACACACCAAGAGTACCATCGATGTATTACAAGCTCTGTTTCTCAATAACAGTTTCAATATCTCTGATGTTGACCCCTCAGGATGGTTGATGTGGCAAACCAATTCAAATGCATGTCAACTGCGTTTTTATAATGCAACGACTGGCTTCACACAGACTAGACCAGAACCCCGATACCCACATTCACACTCTGTCACTACATATTCGGTGGGAAAATTGTGCCAACAATGGTTGGAACACTCTACTCTGTTGTCAGTGAAACAACACCTGTCCCTCTTGTCGGGTGACATTAATTTGGCTGATTTTATATTGGGTCCTAAAGCTCCCAGATCAAAGAGATTCATCTATGCGGCTTACAATAAAATATGGAAACTTTCGCAGATGTAGGCAGAATTCCGTCTGCGGCAAATTGGCAAAGCAAATTTAGAAAAAGTTCTTGCAGTAGTCGATAATAGTATAAATACACTGTCTTCCCGCATTTATACTTTGGATAATATTGTTTCATCTGTTATTGATATTGTTCAAAGTGACGTATCTGTGTTGTATCATGGCCAAAATCAAATACGATCTGTGATGCAGTTTGCATGGACTTTACAGACTCTCAAAATGGGAAAAGTACCTTGGGATTATTTGAACGCTTCTGCTTTGTTTTTACCATTTAATCTAACTGATAAACAGAGATTTATGTCCATGAAAGACGCTACGTACACGCTGTTACACAATGAACAATTAGAACACTTGCCATTTTCTGTGGCGGAGACAGATTCAACTGTATGGTTAATTCATGGGGTTATCTCTCTGCCATTTTTAGGTCTCTCCGAGGCATCAAGTAATCTGTATGTTGGGTGAAAGTCCGCCTATTGCCCGGTTCTTTCTCCTGCCGCTTGCCATTGAATGTTAGCACAGCTCCTGTTAGCTGGCTTTTTACTGGCTCTCGATCTGTAACTGACTTCCGTTTAGTCCGGAAGCAGCGGTGCCTAACTACTGTTTTTGTTCGCCAGATCGCACTCTTTTTTTGTCTCGGCATTCTTGCCTGATGTAAACATGGCAGGGCCTCAAGGCGCATGCGCGAGGCTGCAGCAGGAGCCGGTGTGCACGAGGGGCGGGCAGCGCATGCTGCTTGTTTCCCTTTTGAATTGACAAAGTGCAGTTGCTCTGTACTGAGGGGTCTGTCCCGACGCGCGCATGCACTTTCAGATTACATTCCATTTCCATCATGGCCGTGGCGCCCGAGTGCTTGTGAGGCGCGCGCACAGAATTGCAGCAACTTGACTTGTGTCCCGCGGTGCACAGGACGGACTAAGGTTGGGGTCCAGGACAGAAACCGCGCAACGGACTGCAGGAGCATGAAGGTAAGGAAGGATTTATAGTTTTGTGACAAGCGAAGGGGGAGGCTTTAGCTGTTGATCTAATGCCACGTACACCGAGATACGGCATCCGGGGAGAGACTGGGTCCCACCACTGGATCTGTACCCCACAGCACAGCTCCGACACGTCACACAACCATGCTCTGTAAACACGCAGTTTGAGCCGGGCATCGCGCTTTCCAGGTTATTTGCTCAGCTTATTTCCGTTTGTGCAGCACGTCTCGCCTGGCAGCCCGTTGCAGATCCTGTTTCAGTAGGATGAAGGGGTGTCTCATTGGCAATTTTCTTCTCCTTAATAATCAAGTAGCTGGAATACGGAGAAATAATTTCGGAAGTGCCCGTTCGGATTTATGGTGTCTGCCTCGAGCTCACAGTGTTATTTAAGCAATTCGGATCTTTGAACGTGCTTACTCTTTACTAGTTCACAAATCTTATTAGCCTGTAGCATGAATTAAAACAACAGACGATAGCATTATTATAGTGGCCCTTTTAGGTTGATGTTTAGTAATTTAATCTTAATTTTTGTCCCGCGAATCATAAACAAATTTCAACGTTGTTCCGGTTTAATACGGCGCGGGCCATAATTAGCCGTAGAATTTTAACTCTTTATACCGCTTACCAACCTGTTAACAGTTTCTGAATAAATAATAGTCGAATCACCAACCAATTTTTAGCCTGGATACGTTTGTTTAATGTTTGCATATTTTCACTCTGTTGGCGTAACCCCACAAGTCTAATACAAGAGGGATTTAAATAACGACATGTATAACAAATATAAAATTCTCTTATCCGTCTTTTTCTAAATCGGAATACTTTATTTAGGAATGACTTGTTAAATCTTTCTGTCTGGATGTGTGAAAAGCACTTGACGGAGCTATATTTGGTACTTTTTTAGGCTATTCATTATACTAGTGAAACCTAATGTATTTTTGTGCTCCCAACGGAAGAACAAACTAGTGAAGTGATTGTACTTTGACTCTGGACTAAGAATGTACCTTTCTCTGACAGTCACGTTTTCTGTCTGTGGGGACGAATCTCTGTGACTGAATAAAAAGAGGTCATTGAAGTGCACCATGTGCTCTCCTCCTCCCTCATTAGACTGTTCCCTGCACTGCAGTGAGTGCCACCCTCACATCAAGCACATAGTTCACTTCTCAGCACATCAGTAAATGGCGGCCCTCGTAGCCAACAGATTTATAGTGCACACGCCCCTTCTGTAGTGAGTGTCCTGTCGCAAAATGCACACTTTACCCCATGTTACAATGCACATTACCCACATTTGAAGTAAACTATTATCCCGCCCCACCATACAGTCCACCCCAATTTCTTATCATATTTTTCCTGTTCCGTCTTGTTACCACTGTCTACACAATTTAAGTTCGTTATTTTTATTTTTCAGGATTCCTTGTCTTTCCTGCCTTGCTATTCCCAATGTTTTTTTTTTCTTTTGCTATTTTACTGCCTCTTATGCCTTAGTTGCAGTGGGTGTCCAGACACTCTGCTATGGGAGCTGGGCATTATTTGTGTTGGCTATGGGAAGGCTAGAGGTTTCCAGCTTTACTGCAGAGCCAAGGGCAGCAGCTCGTGTGTTGTACAGTACAGCTTAGAATGTGCAGTTTTACAGTAGGGCGCAACTTCTTGAATATCACAGTCAGACAGTGCTTAATTTCTAAAAACAATAACTTCCGGGGCCCTTTTCAGGAGGCCACTGCAGATTGCACCACCTATTGCCCCTGCCAGTGCTGCCAATAAAAGCACCAGCACAACTGAGTGAAGAACAGCTGCTGTTTGTGCGTTTTATTAACAACTCCTGTTTCTTCCATTGAGATGAAATAATGCTGGTGCACGGGTCCCTTCATTTTGTGACAAACGATGTTTGCTGTAAGGTGAAGTTGCTGTTCACTATTCTAAGGTGCTTTCATCTGCGCCAGTCGGGGTGTTAGCTCTTTGACCTGAATATATCTGAAGCGCCCTTTCTGTTGGTATAGTTTAAGCTATTATTATTGTAAATAACAATGCCTTGTATTTATGTTTTATAACCCAAAACATAAATAAAAGGCAGTGTCATTTACAATGCCAATAGCATAAACTTGTGTAAATGCGAGACCTATTGCATTGCAAATGCTTGTTGCTATTGTAATTAAAGTCTTGCATGAAACATTTCCCAATTGGCCGCTTTGAACCCCTGGGTACTACGTTTCTCCATGAATTATGGTCCCTGCCTTTCACATACAGATGTCAACGGGAGGGTAAGGAAGTTTTCCTAACAGGGGAGGACTGAGATTCCACAGTAGGGAATTCCCTAGTTTGCAAACATGTTAAGTTGCACGGCGCTTTTAATGTGTCCATACCTAATCTGGCTTGTTTTTTGAAAGGGACGCCTGTCCCGGCAATAATTCCCGCTCTCAAGTTGCTTCCTAACTGCAGTTATCTTATTTTGAATAACCACGACTGCTGTGGTTTACGGGCAGGCATCCCGTATATAGTAACAGTTTCACAACGTGTTACTTGTTGTAGCAATGTGCTGTTTCCACCCCCGCATGGGAATGTAAGTAGTTCCATTTGGCCTTCCATTCTGACTTTGAAAACAGATTTCAATAAATTAAGCAGACTCAAAGCGCTTTTGTTTCAACAATTAGTAGCTCTCACTTCGGCTCGAGAGACCTTCGAATTGCAGGTGGCTAGAACATCTAGTGAGATTCAGTCACTGCTGAACATGAATCTCCCACTTCATTTTGGGGAACTGATACATCAAATATGTAATGCGTCTGACACAGAAGGCCTTGCTCATTTTTTTAAACTTGTGGGATCCGGACTTGTGACTTCTTTTCAGACGATTTTTGGAGTAATACCAGCCTTTTTTCTTTTTTTTTTAACACATATTTTATTAAGTTCGCAAGTGTACAGACAGGTTATGCATTTCTGTATGTCATTTTTAAAACATTTTATATAACCAGATTACATGGGCATATATTCTTCATTCCGAATTACTAATCAAGCATTCAATAACGACACTTTTACTCCCAACTTAGTTACAGAAGTATCTACCAATCTTTTCACAGAACATCAAGTATGTTATGTCTCTTAAGAAACTTTTGCCCTCCCCTCTATCAAACCCTCCCCTTACCCCTCCCACAAATCTACCCATCCCAGAAAAAACTTCCCATAGAACTTTGCCGCTACTATCCAAGCTATCCCCCATGCAAGTTACCTGCGGGGCGAGCATTCGGTTACTGGAGAAAAGAACAAGGGGGGGAGGAAGGGAGAGGACCAGGGAGAGAGAGGGGGGGAGGGAGGAAGGGAGAGAGAGAGAAGGAGGGGCACAACATGCATGTGTACATCACAGTGTATCCGAAAAAAGTAGGTATTATCTGTAGGATCATTCAGTGTAGTTTGTGTGATCTGGGGGCTTCCCGTCCCCCCACCCACCTCCACCATAAACTGTTCCAACAGCTGGGCCCAATACAGGGAGATCGGCTTCTTCCTTAATCCCCTATACTCTTCACGTCGGAGCGCCTCTCCCTCAGCCACTGCCCATCTAACGACCTCCTCCCCCCATCTGCCCTCACGTGGTGCCATGCGGGATTTCCAGCACTGCATAATTAGTCTTTTAGCGAGCATCAACGCCAACCCTGCAAAACGGCGCAGTAAAGTTGCCGTCTTGGGGAGAGGGAAAAGACCCAACAGACAAGCCTCTATAGTAGTCCAAGGAGAATGCCCCGTTATTAGTGATAGACCCCGTGTGACCTCCGACCAAAATTTCCCCAGTGTAGGGCAAGCCAACAACATGTGGATAAAGTCTGCGGATTGATGGAAACATCTGGGGCAATCAGCAGAAGCTGTGGGATACATCCTCTGTAGTGTCAGCGGAGTGAGGTAGGCACTATGTAATATGAAAAGTTGTATTGTTTTTAGCCTAAAGTTACGGGACACCCGCCTAGGATGCTCTAGGGCTATGTTCCATTCCCCATCTTCCAAGTCTCTTGCCAGCACCCCTTCCCATTTCTGCCAAAGGGTGAATAATGACGTATTGAGATGTTCCCTCAGTCCTCGGTACAGCCATCTGACAAGATGACGCCCATGCCCCATTATATGGATAGCTTGTAGCAGGTGAAATATAGGGGGTTCTCTCTGATCCATCAGCCAGTATTTCCGAATGTATTGTGTGACTGCTGCATGCATGAGAAATAGGGTGTCTGGTACTGCATTAGTTCGTACAAATACGTCGTGGGGCATCAAGTTACCGTCTAAAAAGAAGTCACCAACCGTCTTCGTCCCTTCCTGTGTCCAGCTCAGCAACCGAGCATTTGATAATATTCCACACTGGGTAGGTAGACCACAGAGAGGAATATTGGGGGCATATGGGGTAGGCACGTGTGCATATTTCAGTGCCTGTTGCCAATAGTGCAATGCAATATGCAGCAGATAGGAGGGATTACACATTCTGACTGCTCCGGGGCACAGCAATGCCTGCAGTGTTCCGCGTTGTAAACGTTCAGGAGAATAATCAATCTCAAATAAATTGTGGCCAGCTAGCCAATATGCCAGCCATTGCAGTTGTCCCACAATGCAGTATGCCTTAAAATCAGGAGCCACCATACCGCCCGCAGTACTAGGAAGTTGCATCTTGGTCAGGGCTAACCTATGCCTCCCTTTCCCCCACAATAAGGAAGATAATAGGGTATCCAGTGTCTTAAAGATCCAAGTCGGGAGGGCAACGGGGAGATTTACAAAATGATATAAGAGTCTGGGTAGCATGACCATCTTGGATACGGCCGACCTGCCTGCTATTGTTAACGGCAAGGTAGTCCAGAATGCCACCTGTGATCGAAGAGAATTAATAGTTCTGACCACATTTCCATCAATAGTGTCTGCACTGGTACTGTAAATATGACGTCCTAGGTATTTAAATGTCATCGGTTCCACTTTGAATTGCAGGTGGCCAAACTGTAAGTAGGGTCTGTTGTAAGTATCGTAAAATGAATACGCCACAGATTTTGAGGCATTAAGGCACAGGCCGAAATGGTCCCGAACTGCGAAAACACTTCTGCAATGGGTTGCATGTTCATGTTCAGATCTTTAAAATACAGTAACATATCATCGGCGTAAAGTGATATAGAGTGGATCATCGCGCCTGTTGGGATGCCAAATAAAGTCATGACGCAACGTAAATATTGCGCTAGGGGTTCCAGTGCCCAAACAAACAATAGGGGGGACAAGGGGCATCCCTGATGAGTACCCCGATAAATATGATATGCAGGAGAGATAATTGCACCGGTCTTGGCCCGGGCTGTAGGGTCGGTGTAAAGCAATTTCACCCAGTTACAATATTCTGAGGGTAGCCCAAACTTTGTCAACACTGCAAGCATATAAGACCAACTCAAAGTGCCAAGCGCTTGACGAACATCTAGGGACAAACAGCCCGCTAGTGTGACTGTTGCAGCCATTGCATGCATCAGGGCATGTAAACTGCGAATATTTAGTGAGGTGCTGCGTTTGGGTATGAACCCACACTGGCCCGAGTGTATCAATTTAGGAAGTAAGGGAAGTAATCTTGATGCTAAAATGTTACTAAGTATTTTATGTTCGGTGTTAAGTATTGATAAGGGTATATAGGAAGTAAGATCAGTAGGGGCCTTGTCAGGTGTCAATAAAGATGTAACTATTGCCTCTCTAGTGGTAGGAGGTAGTGCGCCCTCTTCAAGAGAGGTGGTATAAAGTTGTAATAATTTGGGAGTCAATGACGCTGCAAAAGTTGAATAAAATGTAACCGGTAGGCCATCGGAACCCGGAGTTTTATTGCGGGCCAATGCCTTTATGGCTGAGCGGATCTCTGCCAAAGTAAGCGGGGATGCCAACTCTTTAGCGTTCGATTTCGATATAGAGGGAAGTTTAATCACCCTTAGAAAATGTGTAGACGCTTCAGTCATATCCAGGGGGGGGAGCCGTATAAAGCTTGGCATAATGGTCCTGAAAAGTCCTATTAATTTCAGCTTGGGAAGTAATTAGCGTTTGTTTGTAATATTGCTAGAATGGGAGTGGAGGAGATCTGGGGTTTGATTAGCCGTACTAGCAATGTGCTGGCCCTATCTGCTTCTGCGTGTGTGCGTAATGTATAAGCATTTAAGTCGATCATTCTTAACCGCTCCAATAATTCAGCATATTTTATCCTAGCTTCTTGCAGCCTTTTAGCTCCCGTCACATCCGTTTGAGCTGCCACCTCTAGTGCTTGCAAAGTGCCCTCCAATGCTGTTATGTCTCTAACCACCTCCCTCCGAACACCCAGCAAGGACCCCATGGAAACTCCCCGTATTGTCACTTTAAAAGACTCCCGCTCTATGGATCTCGTCGAGGCTGTGCCCTCATTTTTTTCAAAATATGTGGCGATGGTCGTGGCTAATGTGGTACGGAACACCTGGTCCTCTAAATGCAAGGGCTGCAGCCGCCACGTGGGGATAGGTGCAGGGACTCAGCCCCAATTTAATGTTATTTTCTATGGGATTGTGGTCAGATATAGTTTTACCCAAGTAGGTACTCTATGGTATAGTCAAGAATAAATCAGGCATACAGAGAAAGTGATCTAACCTGGTATGCAAGTTATGTGGGTGGGAATAGAAGGAATACTCCCGCATATTCACATGCTGTAATCACCAGATATCACACTGATTCCATCCCTGTACCCATATAGTCAGGGTAGCAGCTTGTGTTGTAGCAGTAGTGTTCGGCAAGGGAGAATGGGATCGGTCCAAATGCACATTGAACACTGCATTAAAGTCCCCACCTAGAACCCATGGATATTGGGACCGGTCTGAAAGAGCCCGTGTTAACCGTGATAGAAAAGCTTCCTGGTCTACATTTGGAGCATAAATGGAGCCTAACACCACCTGCTTACCATCTAGTGTTCGACGTAGCAACACATATGCTATCTCCCCATGTCATCTATTCTACTCTCAGTGAGGGTAAAGGGGATCCCCGCCCGTACCCAAATTGCGGCCCCTCTAGAGAAGGCGGAATACTCCGTCGCAAAAAGTTGGCCCCTCCAGCGTTTCTGCAATTTGCAGGTCTCTTTTGGCAATAAATGTGTCTCTTGGAGATATACTATTTGGGCCTTACGGCGGTGGAGTTGGGCAGCTATTCTGTGCCGTTTGTGTACCAACCCCATCCCACGCACATTCCAGGATATAATAGTGTAAGTTTTAGCAATTGACATCATCAGCAATCACTTATGAACCCTCCCAGCCCCCCACCCCCGCCCCCATCCCCCAGACCATCATCAGGTAGTGCGGCAATAACATAAACTAAACAATCTCTCCCCAATACTGGGTCCAACAACTCAACTTCGCTCGACCAAACTGTGTAATAAAAGGTTAACATAATATACTTTGAACTCTTGCTTTCACCCACGGGGAAGGCTGCGTGTTCGATTTACAAGGTAAGCAATATGCACTAAGTGGAAGTGCCCCGGACAGGCCAGGCCACAGGACTCATCATTCCTCCCCTCTTCGTGTGTGTGAGATAGTATATCATAATTACGGTACAATAGAATTGAGTCAAAGAGTCACCGGAGCTGGTTAATGGCCAACGATAGAGCCGAGTTAGTTCGTTCAAGCCATGCACAGGCGTAGTTCTACCTTACATACTGTTGGTTCAGCCCATTGGATCTTGAGTATGCTGCGTAGACCCTGATGGGAATAATGCAATAGTGCCTTCCGAATCAGAGTCCGTGTGAGCCTTGACGGAAGGACTGGTGCCGATGGGTGGACGTGGAACCCGGAGAGCCTCAGCAGATTGGAGGGCCTCCTGCCTGCCCTCCATTACCTGTTGGTGAGGTGGGGGACTGGATCCCGTGCTCTGCGTGATGAGACCCCTTCTGCGTCTCCGGGAGCCTCGCTGTGATTTCGGTTGCGTTGTGTCCGGACGTCTGTCAGGCAAAACATCAGAAAAAGTCCTGTCTAGCCAATCCCAAGCACTGTCCGGCGTATCAAAAAATAAAGCGCGTTGATTGTGTTTAATTTTCAATTTTGCTGGGAAAAGCAATGCAAATGTAAGGCCCGCTGCCCGGACCTGTGCTTTGACATCCATAAACGAAAAGCGTTTACGTTGTACTGCCAGCATATAGTCTGGGAATATGGAGATCCTTGCGTTATCTACTTGAAATGGACTGTTATCTCTTGCCACCTGCAACACATGATCGCGATCTCTACAGTTCAGAATCCTGGCCAATATTGGACGGGGGTTTGATCCAGGAATTTGCCGACGTCTGGGGACGTGGTGGGCTCATTCAACAGTGAAATGTGGTGATAAGCCTGTAGTGGCCACAGTAGTTCTCAGCCATTCTTCTATGTAGATTGTTGGGTTGGGGCCCTCTGTTCCTTCAGGAAGGCCCACAATCCTGAGATTATTGCGTCGAGCCCGCCCTTCTGCATCGTCCGCGCGGGCTTGTAAGGATTCTATTTGGTGGCGCATCTGTTTCAATTGTTCTTCATGCTCCTTCACCTAAGGCACCACCGCCTCCAGTGTTTGCTCTGTGGACTTGACCTTATCTGACAACTTTCCGTGGTCGTCCTTAAGCAGATTAAGCTCCACTGAAGTTGTGCCCAGTTGGTTCTCGATCGCAGATCGGGAATCGCGAATTTCTTTTAAGATCATGTCCAGTTTATCTACTGGGGGGTCAGACGCGGCCTCTTCCTCCATCCGACGAGAGCGGCGGGACGAGGCTTCTGAGGGAGGCGAGCGAGATCCAGCCCTCCCAGACCTCGAGGTCGTTCTGGATTTCCCTCTGCCCATGGTTATTAGTGATATGACTGATTACTTATTGTGTTCGTGAGCTGCAGATCGACACGGTAACTCAGTCACTAGGAACGCCCGTCCTCCCCACCATGTAGTCTTCAGGCTCTTACAGTTACCGGGGCTCCGTCCCAGCAGCACTCCGCTGTATCACCAGTGATCAGGAGCCATCAGCAGTGATGGTCCCATCCAACAGGTTTGGCGCTCCCTGGCCGTACTCTGCACAATGTTGTAAGGTTTCTATCTTGCACTATGGTCCAGAAGGAGGGTGGGGGAGGGATCCGGCAACCTCAAAGCTGCCCCACCGGACCAGACTGACCCTCCGCCGCACCTCTGCAGCAGTTCCAGTTCAGCCAAGGAGTTTACTGTTATTGCCCAAAGGTAGGTCCTCTAAGCGCCCCCAGCAGGTCCTGTAACAATCCAAGATTCTGGGGTCCAACGCAAAGGTGACGTCATGCCACTGGCCCTCCCGATCAGTTGGGCCAGGAAGGGTCCCTCCTCATCTGCAAGGCTCACTTATACGGGCCTCCCCCCCTCTAGCGACAGCAAGCTACGGCCACTCAAGAGTTCACTCAAGGCACAATGGGGAAGGGGAGGGGCCCCCGGCAAATGGAAGCAGTAGGCGGTCTCACCCGTTCTTTATGGAGCACCTCCAGGCACATCAGGACGGTTCAGATCCACCCAGGACCCCCGCTGGGTCCCCTCCGGCCACAATCACTGAGGCCTGGTGTGGCGGGTACCGTTGCTCGTGCACCTCAGTCCCAGGAGCCAGAAGAGGGAGGGGCCACATTTATCACTCGTAGCAGAGTGGGGGGAATTCAAGTAATACCGTTGGCCCTCTCCAATTATCATGTAAGGACTGCCGAGGGGGTATATCCCTGGCGTCGCGACCCCCGGGCTCCGCGCAGCAAGGCCAGTTGGAGAAGGAGTCAGCCCGTGTCTCCTCAGAAGGCCGTTACCCTCACCCAGGAGGGGGCGCCCAGCTTCTCTGCAGATGGCCAAAAACTCGCCTTCCTAGATGCTGCGAGTAGCCGGCTGACGTCCGGAACCCCCGATTACTGCTGCCGGGTGCGCACCGCAGGCCGAGATCCGGGGCCTCGCGTGCACACGCACGCCGCTCGCGAGCTCCTCTGATGCCAAACCGGAGCCAGGAAAGACTGATGCGTCTTTAGGCCACTCCCAGACTTCAGGCCCTCCAAGTCCCTGGAACTTCCCTCGGGTCAAACTTGGGATGGTGCCCCTCGCAGCTTCTCAGCAACTCGTCATCACATTCCCAAGGTATTCCGCCACGTCCAGTGACTCCGCCAGCCACCCGACCACAAAGGGGTTACGGAGAATTATCCGGATTAAGCACCCCGGGCCCGGAGCTCGTCGTCAAACCGACCTCCATCTTGGGCTGCAAGCCACGCCCCCCAATATCAGCCTTTATTCATTCTATTTTTTCCAGCGCCTTTGGAGGGTTCCCCTTAACCCTAGCGCTGGTGGGACGCGTCTTGGTTCTTCTGCTACTGTTACGCAATCACTGCCCAGCATGTAGTAATGCACAGACCCAGCCAGTTGCAACTGTACCGTGACCGAATAAAACAACTTTTTGGATGCTTGCCATTAGCGACGCGTGGCGTAAGTTATGGAGTAACTTTTTGCTTTGCCTACTTCACTTGCGTGCAACCTGTGTTCTACTGCCAGCGGTGCCCTTTCTATTGGGCCTTGGATTTATGCCTCTCCAATACATCATGCGCGGATCCGGATTATGATCTCTTAGTGGGTCCATTACTGGCCCACGACCAAGCCTGTTCTCGGGATGACCATATGGTCATCCCTGATGACTGCTTCTTTTTCGCCACCATGGTCCTTATTGTGCATGCTCACCTCTTTATCAAGACTTTCACCCTTATGGGCCACTCCCTTTCATGACTGAGTGGATCGTTAGAGCATATTCACTTCTTTTCTAATTATGAAAAGTTGTATTGTTTTTAACCTAAAGTTACGGGGCACCTGCCTAGGATGCTCTAGGGCTATGTTCCATTCCCCATCTTCCAAGTCTCTTGCCAGCACCCCTTCCCATTTCTGCCGAAGGGTGAATAATGACGTATTGAGATGTTCCCTCAGTCCTCGGTACAGCCATCTGACAAGATGACGCCCATGCCCCATTATATGGATAGCTTGTAGCAGGTGAAATATAGGGGGTTCTCTCTGATCCATCAGCCAGTATTTCCGAATGTATTGTGTGATTGCTGCATGCATAAGAAATAGGGTGTCTGGTACTGCATTAGTTCATACAAATTCGTTGTGGGGCATTAAGTTACCGTCTAAAAAGAAGTCACAAACCGTCTTCGTCCCTTCCTGTGTACAGCTCCGCAACCGAGCATTTGATAATATTCCACACCGGGTAGGTAGACCACAGAGAGGAATATTGGGGGCATATGGGGTAGGCATGTGTGCATATTTCAGCGCCTGTTGCCAATAGTGCAATGCAATATGCAGCAGATAGGGGGGATTACGCATTCTGACAGCTCCGGGGCACAGCAATGCCTGCAGTGTTCCATGTTGTAAGCGTTCAGGAGAATAATCAATCTCAAATAAATTGTGGCCAGCTAGCCAATATACCAGCCATTGCAGTTGTCCCACAATGCAGTATGCCTTAAAATCAGGAGCCCCCATACCGCCCGCAGTACTAGGAAGTTGCATCTTGGCCAGGGCTAATGTATGCCTCCCTTTCCCCCCACAATAAGGAAGATAATAGGGTATCCAGTGTCTTAAACATCCAAGTCGGGAGGGCAACGGGAGATTTACAAAATGATATAAGAGTCTGAGTAGCATTGACCATCTTGGATACGGCCAACCTGTCTGCTATTGTTAACGGCAAGGTAGTCCAGAATGCCACTTGTGATCGAAGAGAATTAATAGTTCTGACCACATTTCCATCAATAGTGTCTGCACTGATCCTATAAATATGTACTCCTAGGTATTTAAATGTCGTGGGTTCCACTTTGAATTGCAGGTGGCCAAACTGTAAGTAGGGTCTGTTGTAAGTATCGTAAAAGGAATACGCCACAGATTTTGAGGCATTAAGGCACAGGCCCGAAATGGTCCCGAACTGCGAAAACACTTCGGCAATGGGTTGCATGTTCATGTTCAGATCTTTAAAATACAGTAACATATCATCAGCGTAAAGTGATATAGAGTGGATCATCGCGCCTGTTTGGATGCCAAATGGAGTCATGACGCAACGTAAATATTGCGCTAGGGGTTCCAGTGCCAAAACAAACAATAGGGGGGACAAGGGGCATCCCTGACGAGTACCCCGATAAATATGATATGCAGGAGAGATAGTTGCACCGGTCTTAGCCCGGACTGTAGGGTCGGTGTAAAGCAATTTCACCCAGTTACAATATTCTGAGGGTAGCCCAAACTTTGTCAACACTGCAAGCATATATGACCAACTCAAAGTGTCAAACGCTTGACGAACATCTAGGGACGAACAGCCCGCTAGTGGGACTGTTGCAGCCATTGCATGCATCAGGGCATGTAAACGGCGAATATTTAGTGAGGTGCTGCGTTTGGGTATGAACCCACACTGGTCCGAGTGTATCAATTTAGGAAGTAAGGGAAGTAATCTTGACGCTAAAATTTTACTAAGTATTTTATATTCGGTGTTAAGTATTGATAAAGGTCTATAGGAAGTAAGATCAGAAGGGGCCTTGTCAGGTTTCAATAAAGATGAAACTATTGCCTCTCTAGTGGTAGGAGGTAGTGCGCCCTCTTCAAGAGAGGTGGTATAAAGTTGCAATAATTTGGGAGTCAATGACGCTGCAAAAGTTTAATAAAATTCAACTGGTAGGCCATCGGCACCCAGAGTTTTATTAGGGGCCAATGCCTTTATGGCTGAGCGGATCTCTGCCAAAGTAAGCGGGGCTGCCAACTCTTTAGCGTTCGATTTCAATATAGAGGGGAGTTTAATCACCCTAAGAAAATGTGTAGTCGCTTCAGTCATATCCAGAGGGGAGCTGTATAAAGCTTGGCATAATGGTCCTGAAAAGTCCTATAAATTTGAGCTTGGGAAGTAATTAGCGTTTGTTTGGAATCATATATTGCTAGAATGGGAGTGGAGGACACCTGGGGTTTGATTAACTGTACTAGCAATGTGCTGGCCCTATCTGCTTCAGCGTGTGTGATAATGTATAAGCATTTAAGTCGATCATTCTTTACCGCTCCAATAATTCAGCATATTTTATCCTAGCTTCTTGCAGCCTTTTAGCTCCCGTCACATCCGTTTGAGCTGCCACCTCTAGTGCTTGCAAAGTGCCCTCCAATGCTGTTATGTCTCTAACCACCTCCCTCCGAACTCCCACCAAGGACCCCATGGAAACTCCCCGTATTGTCACTTTAAATGCCTCCCACTCTATGGATCTAGTCGAGGCTGTGCCCTCATATTCTTCAAAATATGTGGCGATGGTCATGGCTAATGTGGTACGGAACACCTGGTCCTCTAAATGCAAGGGCTGCAGCCGCCACTTGGGGATAGGTGCAGGGACTCGGCCCCAATTTAATGTTAATTCTATGGGATTGTGGTCATATATAGTTTTACCCAAGTAGGTACTCTGTTGTATAGTCGAGAATAAATCAGGCGTACAGAGAAAGTAATCTAACCTGGTATGCAAGTTATGTGGGTGGGAATAGAAGGAATACTCCCGCATATTCACATGCTGTAATCGCCAGATATCACAAAGATTCCATCCCTGTACCCATCTAGTCAGGGTAGCAGCTTGTGTTGTAGCAGTAGTGTTCGGCAAGGGAGGATGGGATCGGTCCAAATGCACATCGAACACCGCATTAAAGTCCCCACCTAGAACCCATGGATATTGGGACCAGTCTGAAAGAGCCCGTGTTACCCGTGATAGAAAAGCTTCCTGGTCTACATTTGGAGCATAAATGGAGCCTAACACCACCTGCTTACCGTCTAGTGTTCCACGTAGCAACACATATCTCCCCATGTCATCTATTCTACTCTCAGTGAGGGTAAAGGGGATTCCCGCCCGTACCCATATTGCGGCCCCTCTAGAGAAGGCGGAATACACCGTCGCAAAAAGCTGGCCTCTTCAGCGTTTCTGCAATTTTCAGGTCTCTGTTGGCAATAAATGTGTCTCTTGGAGATATACTATTTGGGCCTTACGGCGGTGGAGTTGGGCAGCTATTCTGTGCCGTTTGTGTACCGACCCCATCCCCCGCACATTCCAGGATATAATAGTTTACGTTTTAGCAATTGACATCATCAGCAATCACTGATGAAGCCCCCCACATCCTCCACCCCCGCCCCATCCTAGATGCTGTGAGTAGCCGGCTGACGTCCGGAACCCCCGATTACTGCTGCCGGGTGCGCACCGCAGGCCGAGATCCGGGGCCTCGTGTGCACCCGCACGCCGCTCGCGAGCTCCTCTGATGCCGAACCGGAACCAGGAAAGACCGCTGCGTCTTTAGGCCACTCCCAGACTTCAGGCCCTCTGAGTCCCTGGATCTCCTCCCGGGTCAAACTCGGGATGGTGCCCCTCGCAGCTTGTCAGCAACTCGTCATCACATTCCCAAGGTATTCCACCACGTCTGGTGACTCCACCAGCCACCCGACCACGAAGGGGCTACGGAGAATTATCCGGATTAAGCACCCTGGGCCCGGAGCTCGTCGTCTAAACGACCTCCATCTTGGGCTGCAAGCCACGCCCCCCAATACCAGCCTTTATTCATTCTATTTTTTCCAGCGCCTTTGGAGGGTTCCCCTTAATCCTAGCGCTGGTGGGACGCGTCCTGGTTCTTCTGCTACTGTTACGCAATGGCTGCCCAGCATGTAGTAATGCACAGACCCAGCCAGTTGCAACTGTACTGTGACCGAATGCAACAACTTTTTGGATGCTTGCATTAGCGACGCTTGGCGTAAGTTATGGAGTAACTTTTCGCTTTGCCTACTTCACTTGCGTGCAACCTGTGTTCTACTGCCAGCGGTGCCCTTTCTATTGGGCCTTGGATTTATGCCTCTCCAATACATCATGCGCGGATCCGGATTACGATCTGTTAGTGGGTCCATTACTGGCCCACGACCAGGCCTGTTCTCGGGATGACCGTATGGCGCGTGCGGCTGCACTTGGAGTGTTGGCTGAGTGGGATATCTATGCGGCTGCGCAGAACCTCTTGCAACGGAGTTTCATCGAATATCACGCAAGTTGCCCGGATATGCTCTTGGAATCATCGGATTATGAGGAACACGTGTGTTCCTTTGAACTACTTGATTGGATGGCATCCCTTTTTGCTCCGAACGATAGGGATGACCTTTTCGAACGAATTGCATTCTTAAGTTCATGTACTTTGATGGATTTTCCACCTCCAAATTAATCCTGTTCTCAGTGAACAATGAAATTTAAAATGTCAATAATATATTTTTTTAATTTTCCAGTTTGGTTTCCTTTTCATTTTTTTGTGCGCTTCTAGACTCTGCTTACCTTTGAACTCTGTTTGGGTATTTTGTCTATGTAGTACGACCTTACCAAGGGGAGGGTGTCATATGGCCGTTAGGGTCATTGTCGACATTGCTAAGTTAGCATGAGCTCTGCTGGCATGATGCTGCTTTTGCGCACGTTACTACATGACTTTATTTTGCAAGACTCTGTTTGTGCCTTTCACATGAGAACCGTCTGCTTTCTGCGTTCTCTGCCTGTTCCTGGAGTTTAGTCTGAACACGATGTGCAAGGTCGATAAACAATGCCCCTTGTTATTTTGTTCTGGTCAGTCCCTAGCATCTAGACAAAACATGCTAACACAGCTGCTACCCCTGGAAACTCGTGCTTTGATATTATGGGGATGCATGTTGTTCTAAAACACACTTGGAGAGGGACCTTTCCAGGAAGAAGAGCTATGCTGTTCATATGATGTAAAAATACCATCTAGGCACTAAGGTATGGGGTCTGCTGACAAAACCCAGATATCTTCTTTTATATAATAAAACTTCTTCTAGCCAAGGGGAGGGTGGTTAGGCCTTATAGTCCTTTATCCACTGTCTGTATACAATGACATCCCCCTTTATAATCTATGGAATTGCAACAATGCTAACTGTTTTAGGTTTATGTGTTTTGCTGCTGGTAGTGGCTCGTATACTGCATTATAGAGCACTATAGTTAAAATAAAAATTTTGAACTATAACAGTGACTCTGTCAATTCTTATTGTGGACAGGTATGAGTGAGTGAGTGAAAGGGTATGTCTTGCTACTGCGATTCCTGAGAGAGTCAGGAGTGTTGTGTTCTGGGTTGTCTAATCATTTGTAGCTTCGTGATTATGTAGGAGAGCGCATGAGACACTATAGCTAGTCGGTTCAGGGATTTTGGGTACTGAGGCGGTAGGAAGGCTCAGCCCCTACACACCGAGGTCCTGTTTTTCTGCGCAAAGTTCTGTGTATGTGCAGAATTCCTGCAACAAGTAATCTAAATGCTATTACTGTATACTTTAACCTGTTTCCAAAGAATATACAAACCTGTAACGATTGCAACTTCAATTACAACTGCATTTCCTTGAACAGTTTTGCATTTGAGAGTATGTTTTACTTACCTATGCCAAGTCCTGATTGGTTCTAAAATAAAACATAAGTATACCTTTTTTATACTTACCTAATTGGTCTGGATTCTGTCTCTGAGTGTGTGTAATCAGTCCTTGATTGAGTGAATACAATAAATGCTTAACACACCCTCTGGATAAGCAAAACTGCTCGCCCACACTACCACAAAGAGAGTCGTTGGTACTTACCTAATGTAGCCTCTGGAATACCTCAGGGGATTCCCTGGACTCTGTGCACACTATACCTTACTCTAGTATAGTATATACAGAGCCAGCTTCCTACAATGCTTTGTTGTGATTTTTTTTATTTGATCATTACAGCACCCAAGATACATTACAGTGTTAGTGTGAGACAGTTCTTACTCTCAATAGGCAAACTGAACATCACCGGGAACAGCTGCAAACATGAAAACCATACCATTTATTTTTCATTTATTTCCATCCTAATGAATGATAAGTATAACGGTGTTGTCGGCATGCAGGCAAAGGATCCTGAGTATACGGATATCCGGTAGAAAGAGTACACTCAGCATCTGTAAGTAGGGAGGAACTAGCTCCTGCCAAACATCAACATACCCACAATCCATTGCATAATGATGTCATACATATACTGCTATGCAGATACTTGCAGATCGGCAGTGGTACAAGTGTGCCGTGCTGTGCACCTATTCTCGTGGAAATTAAAACATGTATCAGGAAACAAGCGCAAAGTATCCCTTCTACACCGGGGGGGATTCTTAATATCAGTTCTTGCCACATATGCTCAAAGCCGATCTCTGACTCCATCCTGGCGCCTTTTTCAGAGAAAAGGTGTGCGTCGGCGATAAGCTTACACTGTGCTGAAAGTTGTCGAAAGGCTACACTCACACTACAGTGCTTTACAAATAGAGGTAACAAATCTTTGCATCACATTTCATTTCAAACTGCAACGTCAATAGCTCTGCCTCTCTCAAATGCAAGACCTATTGCATTGCAAATGCTTGTTACTACTGCGGCATGTGCTGCGGCCCAGAAAAAGGCTGCAGCACAAAGGGCAATGGTGAAAAGCACTTTGTGCACAATCATGCTTCGTGTAGCAGGCACCATGTGGTGCCTAGCACACTATGCATGGATGTGTGGGGGGGCACTACATGTGCCCCCGGCCGCTTAGCAATGGCCCACTGGTGACGGGGCCCTTCTTGGGGCACCCAAAGTCTGTTTCCATCTGCCTTTTCATGGCGATGGGACCGCCATGAAAAGGGAGTTGGAAAGGGACATTCTAATCCCTACGACGGTGCCTGCGCAGGCACTGCCTCCATTATATGGATAGGATTCTGACCGCCACCCCGACGGGATCTTGAATTCTGTTGGAGGCGGCAGTCTTTCCCCCCGACCTCTGCGCTCCGACTGCCGGTATTGTAATCTGGCGGTCGGGCCGATGGCCTGGATGTCGGGCGGACCGCCACTGACGGCCTGTTGGTGGCGGTCTTCCCGCCACCGTAATGAAGACCTTAGTCTTACTTCCTTTCTATTGGCTAAAACTGTGCAAGAATCTCTTGTTTTTATATAAATTTGAATGATGTTCAGATTCCTAAGAAAGCCCTCTTTATATCTCGATGCTGTTACCCAAACATTGACTGACATTTCACTTAAAAAAATTTTTTTAACATAACTCCTATTTGGAGGCAGAGCATTGCAAAGACATGTTTGTTTTCACTACTATGGCAAAAACACCTGCATGTTTCCAATGCTTTCTGTGAAATCTGAAATTACAGCCAGCGGGATATTGTCCAGTGCCATATGTGAGTAGTGCAACTTCAATTAAATCAAAGTTTGGGTGTTTCTATAAAGGTTCTAGATATAATGCCTGTTATTTACACAAATGCTGAATAATTCTACATAAGAAATGAATTGATGGTTGTAAAGTGACAGCAACAGTGGGTATGTATTAATTCAGTGGTTAATGTTTTGGGCCTATTTTTAAATTTTTCTTTGTGATTGTAAATGTTTGTATTTTTGTTGTGCATATGTCATCTGATATAGATACAAAAATCTCGGATAGATATTTTTTATAATAAATATATGATATACTTTTTATCCATGTTGTTGTTTCACGGTGATCTTATGATTTCCTTGTACATATTATGTTGAGTGGGTTGTGGGAGTGTGAATGTAAGTGATAGTACAGGGTTTTCACCGAAGTGAATAATTACTTTTTGTTTTGGCTTTTAAATCCTGTCCCCTTTAGTAGATGGGTTACCTACTGTGTATTATGACCAGCAGGTGTGTTCCATTTGGAGTATTGTAGAAGTTGAAACTGCCCCTTTCACAGGGTCCCGACTGTGTTATTCTGTAATTAGGAGTACGCCAGGCACCTGTTGATTTTTTTCTTCCATCATGGCACCCAGACACTGAAAGCATAATTTCCTCACATATTCTTGCCTTCATGTTCGTCCTCTCTTCATGCCATCAGTACTGCTCTCTTAATTTGTACAGTTACATGATGATAAGGCTACTTTTTAAAAGAAACACCATCTTTGAGACAGATAGCTTCTGTCCCATGGCCAGAGGGCTTTCATTTCTTCATGAACGTTGTAGTTTGTTCATCGTCTTTGTGAGCAGCTATCACAATTTGTATTCATTCAACTTAGGTGGTTATCTAAGGTACTTTGGCTAGAGATATGACTGTAGACATTGTGGTATCTACAATTACCATTGAATACTCTTCCATTTTGTTAGCCTCGCTGCACTGAACCTTGATAACGTGCTAGGAATGTTGATAGAGGTGGACAGCCAGGATGTCTTTTAATGTCAACCAAATATTCTGAAAACTGCAGAATCCATTTTTGAATCCTTGGAGGTGAAGTGGCCTGTAATAACTCAAATATCTAAATAGGATACTGTGTATAGCCTCTTTCTGATTCACACTTCCAGCTGCAGCAGTCCCTTCAGTCCAATTGCATAGCCGCCTGACTCTTGGAAAATGATAAGGGATGGGGGTGATTAAAGGAGGGCAAGCCCTTTTCAAAACATCCAGGGTAAATGTGGATGTATGATATTAGAAAAAACAGCCAGACAAATGGATCCATGACCGCTAAATAACCATGTCCATGTATATTTAGCACTGCCCTACTAAGAGCAGAAGCAGAACACTTTTGTTGCAGTGCACTAAGTGTCTACACTTTTTTGGGACCAGAAAATAACATCTCCCCGATAAAATCACTGCCTCATAGGTACAGAAATCTGAACCTTCCACTAGCCACAACAAATAAAGCTTGTAGCAAACATAGGTCCTGATTAAGATCTTGGTGGGACTCCCATCCTCCCTTCGCAGCAGAGTATCCAAGTACTCCACCAAACTGACGGTATCCCCCGCCGTATTTAGATGTGTGCTGGCTGAATCGCCATCCGTATCGACAGACTGTTTCCTGTTTTGTAAGCGCCACACTGTCGTCGAGGCGGCAGGCTCGTCGCCGGCTACCAATACTCCGTTGCCGTCAGATCGGTGGGTTTGTACCAAGCCCATTTAAATGTCCCCATTGTGCTGGCATTATCCTAGCAGTAGTTTTCTGACAGAGTTATTCCCTGGTGGAGGTGAGACTGATAAGTACTACTGATTTATGTGTCAATACACATTTATTTTGTGTTTGTTTCCAAAATATATGTAGGTAATGTGTTATTCCCCTTTTCTTACATATTGCATAGAACACACAACACACACAATTAAGTGCACACCCACAGGCACCACAAGCACAACACCCACAACCACCACAACAACATACATTTTTTTTAAGAGTCAATACAGGTGTGTTCATTTTACCTTGATAAGTTGTAAATGTTCACTAATGCATTACACACAAAAAAGGCATGTAAGAGCAATTAAAAAATATGCAAGACTAAAGCAATTGTCAACACACTATTCATAGTAAGACAAGTGTAAAATAAGCTTATCTTAGATCCCGGTGACAACGGAGTTGAGTAGCTTTGTGGTCATGTAGTAGCAGCGAAGGGAGGACCTGGACAATGGGGTTCAAGATGGAAACGGGAGTAGGAAACAGAAAAAATGATACATTTCTACCTCCTTTCCTTCATTTCCGCCAACTCAAAGCAGGAGGTCTCCACGGCACAGTTTCCTCACTGGAAAGACACATTGTGATTGGCCTGGCGGTAATCCTGGCTGGACTTCTGCAGACAGCCGCTTCTGTCTATGACGCCGTCGATGGGGGTGAAAATTCCAAACTAGGCCCTTAGTCTTCCTTCCTTTCGTAATACACTGTGGTTCTACTTCATCATTTGGATTATTCTAAATGGATGAAAACCCTGGCCAAAATAAATAAATTGCATAAAGTATTCTCTGTAAGTGTATCATGCAATTATTTTCTTCTGTACATAAAGATTGTTTTCAGTGTGTTTTCCATGTGCAGTTGTAGCCACTTACTTGCCTGTGATCCATTCTAACAGGGCTTAAGAATACACATATGGTAACTGCTCCTACAGAGCATAATTTAATCTTGCACCTAGCATATTTTTGGATGCTTTGCACACATGTTGTATGACAGATAATAACAGTGGAAGAGTCTGTGCTAGCTCAATACAATGCATTCTGTGTGTGTTTGCATCAAATATAGGGAGTAGTGTTTCCACCCCTTCCCATCTCTTAGCATGACTGCAGGGGCTGGGCTTTTCCCATGTGCACCATGCATCACATCACTCCTTTTGTAACCCTGCCACCTCACCATCTCATAGATCTCCCTTGCCCACGTTCCCATCTGCACTTGTGGGACAGCATGGTAGTAAGCTGTTCCAGAGCAGCTGAATTCTCCATTTCACAAATTGCTCAAAAGCACACACGTGGTCACCATACATACAGCGCATGATTTGATGATTTTCTGGCTTTCCTATCTTCTTACGGTGATTCACCCTCCTGGCATCTACTTGACCTCTAGTTCCAGAATGTCCAGCCCTGACATCCATTTAAAAGATGCAGAGATAAGAGGTTAAGGGTATCTTCCTGTAAAATCCTCCTGTTTGGTGGAGAGGTTAAGCTTACTTCCTTAGGGTCTTCCCTGTTCAGCAGAGAGTTTGAGGATGTCTGTATGAGCTTATTATTGCCTGGAAGGGCCTTAGGCCAGACCGCCTGTCACTTTCTATCTCCAGATTTATTCTTTCTCACATTCCTTTATACTTCTGCTTATACCAGCCCAAAAACAATTGTCCCACCAAATCATTATCCTTCCACCTTCTCCTCTACTCCAAGGTACCCAATTACTCACCGTGTGGGTGCCCCCATGATCACTACAGACTGACCAGATTGAGTTCATTCAGGGTGTGGATAACATTTTGGCCTTTAGTGGGCTTATTCCCTTTATCCTTTGGATGGATCCCTTAGAGCATATTCCCTTGTGTCTGGTCGTGCACCTCAATGGATTCCCTCCTCTCTCACACCAGGGTAGACCCTAGAAAACATACTGGCTTTTTTCTTAACCACTTCTCCCTCGTGGCCACTGCCCTTTTGCTCCTAAGTGAACCCATAGAAAGTATTCCTGTCTCTAGCTGTACCTCCCTGATGACTGCTTCCTTTTCGCCACCATGGACCTTATTGTACATGCTTACCTCATTATCAAGACTTTCACCCTTGTGGGCCACTCCCATTCATGACTGAGTGGATCGTTAGAGCATATTCACTTCTTTTCTAATTCTTTCGTAATTCCTGGCTCCATGTGGGTTTCTCCTCTTTTGCTGCAGGGCGGATCCCATCAAGCACCCTCTCTTCTTTCTTAACCTCTTTCTCTCTTTGGTCAGTCTCCCTTCACTTCTAGATAGACCTAATACAACATTATTACTTATTCTCAACCCTTGTCTCCATGTTTTGGCTCTTCTTTTAGACCACATAGAGCATAGTCTAGATAGTCTCATTCTCTGCTTCGCTGGGATGCCTCTCTCTTTTGCTCCTGTGTAGATCTATAGAGCTTACTCCCTACTATATTAAGCCCTGCCGTCTACTTGTTGCTCCTTGTTCTACTGAATACACTCGGTACCACACATTACCTTTCCTCCTAAGTTGTGTATTCATTGGCTTAACCCTATTTCTCTCTACAATGGTTAATATTTAACCAAGTAGTATCCTGATACCAGAGCTCCTTCTGCCTAAGACTGATAAGTCAATGAATTTCAATTCAATTCATAATCTTTATTCGATTTTAGAGATAAAATCATAAAAGACAAGACAGTAAAAAAGAGCAAAAACTAACATCCACATATTCACACTTGCTTTAGGACCCCCGAAAGATAACATACCAGGCAAAAACAAACTATAGGTGAATTTAAAAACTGTAAGTACAATAAAGCCGGCCTAACCTCAGTAAAATTCAATGACTTTATGTTGTAGGCTATTATATTTCGGACAAGTCATAACAATATGTAGTGTGTCATTGACCGAGACATTGTCACAGTCACATAAGGGCAGTTCTGAATCCTTAAAACAGCCATAATTTAAAAAAATAATAATCGCGGAAACAAATTCAGTCTAAAATAGATCAGTAAGCGTAGCTGATGATGTGTCATGTTCCAAGTCAGATAGGGTTATAAATTGCTCACAGTTTTCACAAGATCGCATGTCGCATCGAGAGTTTCAATATTGCAAAGTCCTCCCGGTCCACTGCCATCTTATCCATAAATGCTGCTACAACCCATTTGTGATCAGAGCTAGTTATACTACTAGGATTAGCATATAAATCGGGCCTCCCTAAAGACATCATACTATGAGAAATATAGGCCAAACATGGAATCAGGGAAGTGTTATCCAATTTTAGACAATCCTGCAATATTAATCTATTAAAACCGAGTTCCTCCTTTGTCCAAATTGAGATCCAAAGTTTTAAGAGGCAGAGTCTGAGCTGGTCAATGATGTAACCTAATCCCAATTCTTCATGGATGATGTCATAGGGTACACTTTGTGGGACTCCCAGAAGGCCCCTTAAAAATGTATTTTCTGCTACTTGAATCGGGGCGACCGGGCCATAGCCCCATATTCCACTACCATAACTCACTAGTAGGACGCACTTAGCCTTGAAAATTTCCAAGACAGATTTTATGTGGGTGCGCCCGAGCCGGCGAGAGAAATCACCAATGCTAAACGTAGCTCTGTTGAAGGACATCACATTCTGAGTTAGAAGTGGGAGCCAGTTTAGGCCAGAGTCTAACTGGACCCCTAAATATCTAAACTTGTCTACCTGGTTAACATGGTTTCCATCTACAACAAATTTCATAGTTTTCGTTTTGGATGACCAAACTTCATTACATGTGATTTTGAGATGTTGGTAGAGAGGTCCAGGCTGTTCATAAAATCAATAAAAAGATTAAGACGTTTTTGTAACCCCTTAGCTATTCGGGCAATTAAAACTGTGTCAACTGCATAAAGCAGGGCCGGTATAGAGCGGCCTCCTACCTTGGGGACACCCACACCCGGGTCTGTCAGGGCTTGTTCTATTAGGTTAATATAAAAAATAAATAAAAACAGTGCTAAAATGCAGCCTTGGCGAACCCCACGCCATAATTTAAAGTGCTCAGTGCATTCCCCGTTAGTGCCAAACCTGACACTAGTGAGAGATCTTAATGTAAATCATACAGAAAGTTGATTAAAGCAGAGTCAACTCCCATCTGAGCCATCATGGACCATAGCTTGTAACGATTGACTCTGTCGAAGGCAGAGCTGAGGTCCATGAAGGCCAAATCAATTGTCACCTTCTTGACCTTAGTGTACTTGCAAATAAATAGGTAAAGATTCAGATTTTGCTCAATAGTACCCCGACCTGGCCTGAACGCATACTGTAGGCCAGATAAAAAGCCTCTCGCCTCTGCCCAATCTGAGAGACGGTTTAGTAAGATCCGACCAATAATTTTCACCTCTGAATCAATCAGAGAGATGGGCCTGAAACAAGCGGGGCTGATCTGTTGGCCTTTTTAAAAACAGGGGCTATTATTGATTGAGACCAAGTTAGTAGGAAACATCCGTTCGCTACTGAGTTTAAATGCAACGTCAATAAGGGGGACCACAAGTCTATGTAAGTTTTGAAAAGATCCCCTCGCACCCCATCTGGCCCGGGGGATTTGTTTGATAGTAATCGAGAAATAGCTGCTATGACCTCAGATAATTGGAAAACAATTTGCTGATCATTCCTCGTGCCCTTCGGTTCCTCATCCTCAGCTTCTGCGCTATAAATGACCTTGAAGTGATCAACCCAGGCTTGTGATGAGATGGTACAGGCCTGGTTAGAAAGATGATCATTGCTAAAAAGGGAGAAGTTAACCACTCTCCAGAAAGCGGTACTGTCTTGCTGCAGGCTAGCAGTTAGTAACTTATCCCAGGCCTCCTCTTTGAGCTGGGCTTTACGATCCTTACAGGCCAACCTATATGCAGCCCAAGCTCTTTTTGCCTCTTCCTGGCTCCGGGACGTCACATGCAAAAGGTTCCAAAGGTCCTTATGGGCTTTAGAGCACCGTCCATCAAACCATCTTACTTCGCAGATCACAGGGGGTGCACCTGCTTTACAAAGTGCTGTTTTAATGACTGATAAGTCACTACTGAAACAAGTAACCAGGAGCTTCTATGGGCAAACTTTGAACCAACAAGAAAAGTGGTCCTGGAAGCTTTTCTTCAGCTGTTCCAGAACTAAACCACATTTAGAATCCAAGAACACGGCTAGGCTAGGTTGATTCATAACTAACAACACAAGTAGTCCTGGAAGCTGAGCTCCTGCTGCCCAAGATGGATACCCCACTACTGTAGGAAGTAACCAGAAGCTCCCGGATAGATTTTTTTTTGTTTATATATTTTTATTATTGTACTATACAATACATCAAACGAAGAATTAAAATTACCTACCCGTGAGTGAAGCAGCATTCCAGTTTCATCATCAGTATTCATCAAAAGCTGAATCTGGCACTATTTCCAGTTTCAAAAGAACGGTGGATAGCACCTGACGTTTCTTTTGAAACTACAGAAAAAGGTCACAAGCAGCAGACAGCAGGATACACAGCAGGATATCCAATGTTCTTCTACGTCTCATTAAAAACATAGGTTGCACTTGCTCATAAAAATGTTTCCATCTTAAAAAAGCAAAACAGTGCCATCATAGTGGCCTATGATCTGAGGAACGTGTTATGTTTTACTGGTTCTCTTCTGTGTTCTCCGTACTAAACAGAGGGAGAAGATGTAGCCTAACGGCTAGGGCGTCCTTCTCCAATCTTGGGAACCAGGTTCGAGTCTCGGCAATGACACTCAACATCCTGTGATTCTGGGCAAATCACTTAATCTCCCCGTTCCTAAAAAACATGAATGTGTCCTTGCGTAACGCAACTGGTACTCATGTAAAGCACCCTGGTACCATCGGGCCAAGTTCGCGCTATATAAAAAATACGGGGGAAAACAAAATAAAAAACTTCCGCTTGTAACCTTTTTTTATCATATCAGTAAGCCATAGTGTCATTTAAGTAATGTCCAGGCCAATGCAATTCACCTCTATAAATTGAAAGGCCAAGAGCAATGAGTTTTATAGTTTATTCACCCTTCTCGTTTAACAGGTGTGGTCCCCAGGAAATGCACACTGCTTGTCAGCACAATATTACACCTCATCAAATCCCTTCATTTATTCACCACGTTCATGCAATAATGTCTTTTTTTTTATGCGCCCCCAACACATGTGTATATGTACCCACCTCTCCGCATCTAGTGTACAAATCACTGTTATTTTTATCAATCATATGCATAATTTGTGGTGTTACGCACATGTGGCATTCGGTGAATACATTTATAATGTATCAGTGTTATCTTGACGGCGTGAGCAACTAATTTACAGAGACCATATTTTTTGTGTCAATTTTCAGTCTCTAAATTTTCACCAAGATCATTGCCCCATTTATGTTCTGACTTGCTATGTGATTCGATTCTCTCCCCGCCCCCATGACAATATATCATTTTATATATACGAGTATGGATTTCCTGTTCCTTCGGTCAGGTGTTCCTGTTGCCAATTTCATATATAACTGGAAATTAGTGCTTCTTAGTCCATATTTTTCACAAAATTCTTTGAAGCCCGTTAAACAACCATCTCAGTATTGACTTAACAGGTGAGTGGGGCCAGTCTGACCTCATCCCCACAGTCACCACAACCAGTGCCATTGTAATACCCTGATCCCACAAACACAATATGCCCAACATGTAAGGGCTGCGTGAAGATAGCAGCTTTATCATTTGAGTCTCCTTGTGTTCGTCCTCCGGGCACTAGGAGGATCCAGAATGTAGTAGAAGCTGATGGTCATGTTAGACCTGGCCTCTCTGTTTAAGCCGCGCCCAACTTGGAACTAATTTTAGTCCTCATATCTTTCTGGAGATAGTGGTCACGCCTGAAATCACTCACTTGGAATATTTTCCATTCCAAAGTTTAAAGCCAACAAGATGACCAGATAGTGGCTTGGACCATTTCCGTCATCTTGGCACCATCTTGATGGTGCCTGTGAAGGCAAAATTGAACAAGGTTAGTCGTGCTACGAGTGAGCAAAATGAAAAACATTCACAATAGTGTTTTGGTACAGATCAAACTTACATTTGACTCTAGAAGACATCTCTGTTTTCGGCCTCTCATTCAGTTCTGGTCAGGAAACTGCTCTCCCCTCGCGCAGCTCTTTGTTGTGCCGCTGCCCCCTGCACCTCCCTGCCTTCAGGTAAGGGGTTCGAGGTCCTCCTCCACCCGCAGGCTCCTGACTGCGCCTCATCCCTGGTGGTCCAGTGGGAGAGCCTTGCTCTTCTGCTGGTCCGCCCGGCCAGCCTCCTGTCTGCTGCCCTGCTTTGTCTGTCTGTGCCCTGTTTTGTCTTTCTGTTTTTAAACTGACCGTGTTATGCCCTGTTTTTGTCTTTCTGTTTTAATTTGACCGTTTTGGGCCTTTTGTCTCTTGCTCCTTGGTGTTTTTTGTGCCTCTGTTGCCTGGTTATTCTTGTGCCTCTGTCTCCTGATGCCTTGTTGCCTTTTGTGCCTTTTTGTCTAGTTTTTTGCCTTTTGTGCCCTTTTCCCTTTTCGTCTAGTTTTTTTGTGCCTTATTGGCACTGCCGCCACTTCACTCCCTTTTCCACTGCTGCCCCCGCGGCCCCTCCCCCGCCTGTTCCCGCCTCCCAGCTGCTATCCCTCCCCCTGACCCCTACTTAATGGCGGCTGCTGTGCGGCCACGCCGCTGGCACGCTGAAGGCGCACCAAAGGCAAGACCGTCTGTGCCGGTCTGTGACCCGAGCACCACCAGCGCCAGAAACCCTGGTCCTCCGACCACCCACCGCTACGACTCTGACTCAGCAACCCTCCACGCACTCAACCCCGGAAGAAATAACAACTGCCAGCTGTCGACGCTGAACAACACCCAAGGCTAGTTCTCCTGCCTACACTGCTGCTGCACCTTCACCCACATCCGGACCCCCACTGCTACCTCCAACCCACCAGACGCCAGCGAGCCCAAACCCCTGAGCTGCATCCTCCTCAACGCACGCTCCCTACACAGACATGCAGTAGAAATCTGGGACCTCCTCAGCACCCTATCGCCCGACGTCCCCTTGCTCACAGAGACCTGGACCAATGCCAGCTCCGCACCCCACATCGCAACCGCCATCCCTGATGGATACAAGATCCAGAGGAAGGACCACCCCAACCACCCTGGAGGTGGACTCGCCATCGTACACAAAAACTCTCTCTGACTCACTACAGCCAGCACGAACGACTCCTCGTCCCCCATGGAACACCTTTATTTCCAGATCCAGATCAACCCCAGAATGACTATACGCGAAACCATCGCCTACAGACCTCCCGGACCGCGCGCCATGTTCACCACTATCATCACAGACCTCATCGCGCCCCACACCCTCGCATCCACGGAATACGTACTGCTCGGAGACCTGAATTTCCACCTCGACAGCCTCAGCGACCCCAACTCCACCGCCCTTTTGGACAACCTCACCAACATCGGATGGAAACAGCTCGTCACCACCCCCACCCACAAGGCAGGTTACACCCTCGACCCCATCTTTGCAGGAGGACACAACATTCGCTTCAGCCACACCACACATCCCCTCTGGACTGACCACCACTGCGTCCACTTCTCCTTCTCGAAATCAACCGCACACAAGCCAACACTATGTCCCCCGTGCAGGAACTGGAGCAAGATCACAGAAGAGCACCTCAACTCCGCCCTCTACGGCGCTCCTCCACCCTCCACGACCGACGCCAACTCTGCAGCCAACGAACTCCACAGATGGATCACCAACTGCGCAAACACACTTGCCCACTCCGACAGACAACGCACCACGAAAGCCAGCTGGTTCACCTCCGACCTCCAAGAATCTAAGCGCACGTGCCAATGACTCCAGAAAGGTTGGACGAACAGCAAAACCTTGGAGGCATGCACCGCCTACAAGACTGCCATGACAGAACACCACCAACTCATCAGAACCACGAAGAAGAACTTCATCCAGGACAGAATCCTCTCCAACTCCCGCAACTCCAAGGAACTCTTCAGCATCATACAAGAATTCACCAAACCCCCCAGCGAAACCTCTGACGTCCCTCCCTCCCAGGACCTCTGCAACAAACTCGGCTCCTACTTCCATCACAAGATCAGGACTCTCTACGGCAAATTCAACTAACAGAACTAAGGCACTGAAACTACACCCACCACCGGCAACGCCACCCAGCCTACCATCAACGCCTGGACCCCTGTCACCACTCAAGACACCGCTAAGACCATGAGGAGCATACACTCAGGAGCCCCCACCGAACCCTGCCCCCCGCACATCTTCCACAGAGCCACTTCCGCTATAGCACCCGAACTACGACGTACTATCAACTGCACCCTCGAAACAGGCATGTTCCCCGACATCTGGAAACGCGCAGAAGTCAAGCTCCTACTCAAGAAGCCATCCACAGACCCTACGGACCTCAAGAACTACAGACCCATCTCTCTCCTCCCCTTCGCAGCCAAAGTCACCGAGAAGATCGTCAACAACCAGCTCACGAACTTCATTTAATTCAACTCGATCCTCAACACTTCCCAATCCGGATTCCGCAGCAACCACAGCACCGAGACCGACCTCCTAGCCGCCACGGATGACATCTGCACCCTCCTCGACCAAGGCCACATGGCTGCCTTGATCCTACTAGACCTCACAGCAGCCTTCAACACCGTCTCCCAATGCACACTAACCGCCAGACTCCACAACGCCATCTTACAGGGAACTGCCCTAGACTGGATCCGCTTCTTCCTCACCAGCCGAACTCAAAGAATCAGACTCCCGCCCTTCCTCTCCGAGCCCACAAAGATCAGCTGCGGAGTACCCCAAGGATCCTCACTCAGCCCCATCCTCTTCAACATCCACATGACCCCCCTCGCTACCATCGTCAGAAAACAAGGACTCAGCATAGTATCCTACGCCAATGACACCCAGCTCATCCTCTCCCTCACCAAGGAACCCGACATCACCAGACACAGTTTCCAGGAAGGAATGAAAGACGTTGCATCCTGTATGAGCAGCAGCTGCCTGAAGCTCAACTCAGAGAAAACGGAAGTCCTCGTCCTCTGATCCACCCCCTTCGCCAGGTACAACACCTGGTGGCCCACTGCCCTAGGCAACCCTCCCACATCCACGGACCACGCCTGCAACCTTGGCATCATACTCAACTCCTCCCTCACCATGAACCAACAGGTCAACGCCGTATTCTCCACATGCTTCAATACCCTCCGCATCCTCCACAAGACCTTCAAATAGATCCCCCCCTCCCCCCGAATCCAGAAAGACCGTCACCCACACACTCATAACCAGCAGACTGGACTACGGGAACGCCTTCTATGCCGGAATCAACAAATCTCTACTCCTCAAACGCCAGACCATCCAGAATACCGCAGCCAGACTTGTCCTCGGCATCCCACAACAAGACCACATCACCCAGCCCCTACAAGACCTCCACTGGCCCCCCATCGAAAAGAGAGTGACCTTCAAGTTGCTCACTCACGCATACAAATCCCTCCACAACACCGGACCCAAATACCTCAGCGAAAGAATCTCCTTCTACGCACCCAAGAGAAACCTCCGCTCCGCCGACCTTGCCCTGGCCGAAATCCCTCACATCCGCAGAGCCAGAACGGGAGGAAGAGCCTTCTCCTATATCGCGGCCAAAACCTGGAACGAACTCCCCCTCAGCATCAGATGAACCCCCACCCTGCAAGCTTTCAGGAAAAGTCTCAAGACCTGGCTCTTCGATTGACACAGAGCTGCTTGAATTCCCCCCGGCGCCTTGAGACCCTCACGGGTGAGTAATGCACTTCACAAATCCCTGATTGATTGATTGATTCAGTCTATAAAAAGAAGAGAAAACAATTAGATGCTATGTTTTTTTCCAAAGCGCATTAGTGTTACTATGTTCAGTACAAAAGCCCTGCAGTTGTGAATGAGTACACATTTGGGGAGGGAGGGGGGGTCAAACAGTGATGAAAACATAAGAACACTTGAACACTACGCCTTGAGGAGTTGTAAAGAGAGCAACTGTGTAATAATTGTTTCTTTGCTGTACAGTATAGTTGATGAACATAGTGACTTTTTGTGAATGCATAAGAGTAAAGATAGTATGGACTAAATAGAACCTCTTTCACTAACACATATATGGAAGAGTAGAGGTAAATAGAGAGCACACGCAAATTGAAACAGAAAGACATATTTGGATTGGTCAAGTCCCTAATAATCTTGTTCTGTTATTTCTAATTTGAATAAGGGTGGCAAATCAGTGCCGACTTGAACATGAGACAAAGGGGCTGATTTAAATTTTGGCGACTGGCGTAGTTACCATTGCCATGGCAGAGTACTTTACTCCCTCTATGGCGAGGGTGTTCCGCCTGCCATATTTAGAGGTGCCCTCTGCCCCTGCGGACATCTCTTGCATTTTCAGGAAACCCCATCATGGCAGTTCCTGGAAATGCATTGCAAGGTTGATGGGCGGCTCCATCAACATGATGGAGCCTTACATCAAACTTACAATGTTTTTTTTATTTTAAAATAAAAAATACCTAAGTGTGATTTTCTTTTTGAAAGTAAAACAAAAATGACCCTCCTCGCCATTGAGGCATTCTCCCATGGCGTGGGGGTCATTTAAACGTTTTCACTGCCCCTTACTGCCACATTCTTCATGGCAGTGATGGGCAGTGAAAACTGGCCATGTGTCTGCCCAGTCTAAATATGGCAGTCAGACACATAGCCAAACCTCTGATGGCCCTTACTCCTTCGGGCCATCAGGTATGTGTCCAGACAGTGGAGATGGAGTAGGCTCCGCATCCTACACACTGATGGTCTGCCAAACTCTAAATGTGGCAGGTGGATCTTCAGGTTAGCGGAACGGGTACTCCGTCACACTGTGACAGAGTATCCTTTCCGCCAACATCTAAATCAGCCCCAATGTTAGTACACAAGCCGTCGTGCATTCACAGAGCAGACATCACTATCGATTTTCTCTCTGTCACTCCATTCCCTTTCCCCCACTTGTCACTGCCAGGCTGTCTGTTCCTGCTGCTAGGCGGTCAATTAAGAGAGAGGGCACGGGTGGTAACACATCATTCCTGCACAGGTTTAGATATGAGTTAGTGCATGCAGTTTTGATAATTATGTCCCTCTGTTTTCATAACTTTGATCCACACTTACCTAATAAAGAGACACCATGTTGAAGTAAAATATTGTTCTTCCGTTTTGTTAAAAAGACGAGCAACATTAATTCTATTTGGTATATTTACTCTATAATTAAACGAGTCACATTCCACTGATCCACAAATATTTGTTGTCTTTAAACATAGCACCGTAAGTCTAACCATCATACCTCCCTGCTTCCAGAATCAACTGAGTATGGTTAACGCTATTCTCGCTAACTTCTCTCCCCATTGTAATGTCTTCAAAATAGAACCTAATCTTTTGAAACAGTCTCCTGGGATCAGCATGGGCATATATTGTAGTGTGTATAGTACTCTTGGTGTGGTAATCATTTTAGAGAGCAAAATGCACTCCATCTAAGACATCAAATATTTAAGCCTTCCCTCTACTGATTCCTTTATCTTATACAGCATCCCATTTTTTCTGTACTATACATACATACAGGCTAGGCATCTGATATTGTATTTTTGATCTTCATCCTGGGAAAACTTCAATGTATAGCAGCGTAATCCATTTTATGAATGTCTAGCCTAGTATGTACCTGCAAAGTACCTCTATCATACAATTCCATTCCAATGAATCAAATGCCATGTGGGCATCCAAACTGGTGACAGTATATGACATCTGTGGGCCTCTTATACGTTCAAGTAGCATGCAGGTCCTTCTAATATTACAAGTTGTGTCTCTCAGTTCTACGAATCCCATCTCGTTTTCTCTCACCAGAGTATACATGATCTTAGAAAGTTCCCTGCTAGAATGTTCACCAGGATTTTATCATTACCATTTATTATTGAGATGGGGGAAAGGAATCACACATGAATGGATTCTTTCGCGGTTTAGGGAGTGTGTGGCAATTTTTAAATAATATATGCTTCAGAATACATCAACAGCAGTGAATTGACCAGTAGTTGACTGTATGTTTTATACAATTCTACTGTCAATTCATCACCATCATGGGTCTTTGCCACTTTCAATTGTGTGATTTCACATCTAATGTTGTAATAGTTCTGTTCAATATCTCATGTTGGTTGTCATCTACTACCCAGTGCTGTTCTTATACATTTACCTCTGGTGATTACCTTAAAGGCCTCCCAAATTAGTCCTGATGAGTCTATAGAATCTTTATTGATCTTAAAGAAATCTTGTACTGCCTCCTTTATGTAACCCCAACATGGTGCAACCTATTGTGCTGTAGCCTGCTATCTCCCTCGCTTAGAATTTAGGTCATCCCCAGTGGAGCATGGTCTGATTTAGATCTATCTGGATATTAATATATTTTTAAGTCTATCTATAAGATTGGCCTCGGTCAAAATCAAGGTGTGAATAAGAATTATGTGGAAGAGAATAGACTGAATATCCTGTAAAATTTCCATGAGCCCTGTACCACAACTCTATTAAATTAATTTTAGCCTTTATTTCTATGAGGGAGCTGAATGTTCCTCCTGCCAGTCTCCTGTTAGCCCCAGAACTATCCAGCATTCCTTCAAGCATACCGTGGAAACCGTCCAACCCGGAAACTCGGCACCCCACCAGTTGGAGTGGAAAATACACTATTTGTTTATTGTCATTGTTAGGAGTATAAGGCCCTGATTTAGAATTTGGCGGATGGGTCTTTGTCGCAAACGTGACCGATATCTTGTCTGACTTATTACAAGTGCATTATATCCTAATGCATTTGTTATGCAGCTGGCGGGATAATGGTCACATTTTTCAGAGCCTAAGTGTTCAAGTGCAGTATCCCATTCCCATGCAATGGCCCTATGATCTTTACATATCTCCTTCCTAAACCTTTGAGGGACGATTCTGTTGGCATTAGGACATCTGTTCTCAGACACAGAAGCACTCCTCTGGCAGATGATTCAAATGAGCAGTGCCTGTAAGAAATTGGGTGATTGGCTGAGGGGGGGTTGAATTCCAACTCAGGCAACAACCACAATCCTTGTCAGGCTGAACCCCAAAAGTCACTAAGTTAACCCATTTTTAACCCTGTGGAAGTTTGACACAAAAGCAGTCAGGCTTAACTTAGAGGCAATGTGTGAAGTATTTATGAAGCACACAAACAGTAAGAATGTGAAAAAAACACAAGAACAATCCCAAAACAATTTAGAAACATAGAGCACATTTTAATAAATAAAATTATACCAGAACAACAAAAATCCAACCAGTAGAACTGGAGATAATCAGTTTTAAAGTTTTAAGTAAAAATAGCACCAAGAAGCACAAAGCTACAAATGTGGTTATCTGGTCGCACTGGACTGGGACAAAGCCACAAGTTTAGTCTGAACGCAATGGAGCATGAGACAGATACAAGGACCAGGTTAGTCCCGCTGAGAATTGTACCTTATGTCCTTGATGAGAGACTTCATGTCGCTCGACGTCGGTTCCAATCAAAAGCTGCGCAGTGCTGCGATGTGAAGTCCTTAATCGAGTTGTGTAGTGCTGCGTCCAATTCCAGTCAGGAGCTGCGAGAGCTGCGATACAAGGTCGTGTGTCGAGGTGCATCATGTTGCGTCGGTTCTGGACAGTAGCTGCGAGGGATGAGATGTGAGGTACTGCATCAAGTTGCATCACTCTGCATCAGTTCCGATGAAGCCATCAATCAGGAGCTGCAAGGTGCTGCGATGCAAGTTCCTGCATCGGGTTACGTCGCTCTGTGTCTGATTTGAGGGAACCCATAGTTAGACAAGGAGGAGTACACTCTGATGCCAGCCAAGGGTCCAGGACTTGGGGGGCACCTCTTGGGGTTCAGGACTCTCACAAGGCTGAGGCTAGTGGCAGGACTCAGACTGGTCCAGTTGTAGGTCCGACCAGGTCCAGTGCAGCGGGTCAGCTGGGCAGTTGCAGGAAGGCCTATGAATCTTGTTGTTTCCGTGTAGCTCACAAAGGAGGTAAGCCAACTGACCTTTGGAATCACTCTGGTTAGCCTGGGATGAAAACACGCAGATCCAGTCTTACTTCTCAGACAGCAAGGCAGTCCTTCAAACAGCAGGGCAGTCCTCTGGCAGCAGGGCAGTCCTTCTTCTGTAACTTGCACAAGTCCAGGAAAAGAGGGTTTCTGAGGGTCCAGTACATATACCTGGTGACAGCCTTTATGTGTGGGGAAATTCTGTCCTACTCTCACATCTGGTTGTGGAGAGTTCTTCTCCTCCCCAGTCAAGGCTCCAAACTGTCTGGATGACAATAGGCTGGTGTCAAGTTCCTTTGTGTGTGCTGGAGGCAAGCACTTTGAAATGTAAGTCAGGTAAGGCACAGCTCTGCCCCAGCCATCCTGGCAGGATGGCCCACACTGCCCACTCCTAGTCTCCTTTGTGTCACTGTCTGGGAGGAATACTCACATCCCAACAGTAGAGCAATTCACAGTCATGTGACTCAGGATACTGGCAGAAGGCACAAATGGCCAGTACAAGAAAATGCCAAATTTCGAAAAGGGACTTTTTCAGAATTGGGACTTAAAATATGACCTCACCATTAAGGAGGGTTTAAAATTACAATTAATTTGAATATAAACAGCATATCTCTATCTGCTCCCAATCCAAGGTTGCACTTACTAAATGTAATAAGATAACCCAGTGTTAATCAATGGAGAGATGGCCAGTGAAGAACAACTTTAAGATTTTTTCACAGCCAGCACATGTAAAACGTAAACTCACATGTACTACATTTTAAATACCATGCACCCTGCTCTATGAGCCTTTACAGCCTACCTTTTTTTTTGATAATCAAGTTTATTGATTTTAAGAACAAGTGCATTAACAGCATAAGACAATTGTCAATGGTACAAGTCGACACCGTAGAAGTTAGCTTAGAACACAGACAGAATAGTGGTTGAGCGAGCCACGAAACATAGAATCATTACATATGTGTACAAAAGTGCACTTTGGTATGTTTAATCCAGTTGATTTAGCCATTTGCCCCAGACCCTGTTGTACTTGGATGGGCACCCACGAGCCTCAAATAGGGGTTCTTCCTGTGTGGCACACCAATCTACTCCCCAGCGCCATTTTGCTATACTTGGGGGTTTAACCTGCGCCCAGGTAGCTGCAATATCTCATTTGGCCACCGCAACAGCTGTCCCAAGGAATAATTTATCCGATCTAGAGCCATCTAGGCCGTCCATTACCCCAAGGATAAGACATATGGGATCGTGGGGGACCTGCCAGCCCAAGACCTGTGTGAGTTCTGACTCTATTGCTGACCAGTATGGGGCAAGGTTTGGGCATGTCCAAATCATGTGATAAAAAACTGCCGGTTCTTGGCCGCAGAGCGTACAATCTGGGGAGGGACGGAACCCTGCCTTATGTAGGCGTGCCGGGGTGAGGTAGACCGCGTGCTGATAGTATAGTTGAATGAGGCGAAGTTTGGCCGAGGTCGTAATGGTTTTGGGGGCCATAAGGGCGTCGCGCCAATCCTCTTCCTCTAGGGGACCCAGCCAACCCTCCCTGCGGGCACGGAGCAGGTTAAGGGTTGCCGGGCCGTTGTTGACCAGAGTACAGTATATTTGAGACACCCCACCCCTCACCAGATTCCCCATCATGACCTGAGCTTCTAGTGGGCTGAATTCGGGGATTGACGAGCCTGCTGAGATGTGTGTGTTGAGGGCATGATGAAGTTGCAAATATTTATAAAATTGTGAGGTGTGGAGGGTGTAGCGTTTCTGCAGGTCTTGGAACGTCCTAATGTGATCGCCTACCCAAATGTCTCCTAGTAGTGATATCCCTATGTGATCCCATTGTCTGAATCCCGTGAGGGTCGCCACCTCCCGTAGCCACGAGCCCTGCCAGAGAGGCGTGTGTTGGCTCAGCCATTTGTCCCATCGTGTGTGTCACAGGGCCGTGCGCCAGGCCACCAGGACCGCTCTGGTGATCGGCGGTATCGCAATAGGTATTGGGTTCCCGTACAAGTATGCCTGTATGTGGGGGAAGTCCATATCCTTGAGTTCCGTTTTGTAGGCTGGATCAGACCAGCCCCCAGTGAACCAGTCGTGAATGACAAGGAGCCTGGTGGCTAGGTAGTATAGGTGGAGATCGGTCATACCCATGCCTCCGTCAAAGGGTGGGATCCTGCAGCGGGCGAGGGCGACATGCTGTCTCCCTCCTCCCCACAGAAACCTCGTGATCACCCCGTCCAGTTCTTTAAACCAACTGCGTGGGAAGTGGAAGGTGGTGTTCTGAATGATGTAAAAGAAGCGTGGCAGGATCATCATTTTGAACAGTGCCACTCTTCCGAGTGGGTTAAGTGGTAGAGTTTGCCAGCACTTGAGATCATCCTTGGCTTTTTTGACCAGCGGGGTAATGTTCAATGCCCATTCCAGCTCGGAAAGCAGAGCGACCCATATCCCTAAATATTTGAAGGACTGTCTCCTGATGGGGATGGTTGATTTACAGCCTACCTTAAAGGTGGCTTATAAGTATTAAAAAGGAAGGTTTAGGCCTGGCAAAAGGTTCATTTTGCCAGGTCGGAATTGCAGTTTAAAACTGCACTACAGGCTGCAATGGCAGGCCTGAGCATGTTTTAATGTACTACTTTAGTAGGTGGCACAATGAGTGCTTCAGGTGCACTAGTAACATTTTGTTTTCCGGAGTTTTATATAGCACGAACTTGACCCAAAGGTATCAGAGCGCTTTACATAGCACCAGTTGCGTTACATGAGGACACATTACATTTTTGTTGGGCACGGGGAGATTAAGTGATTTGCCCAGAATCACAGGATGTTCAGCGTCATTGCCGAGACTCGAACCCGGTTCCCCAGATTCGAGGTCGACCACCCTAGCCGTTAGGCCAACTCCTCTCCCCAGCATTGACGTTTCCAGCCCTGGGTACATGTAGTACCATATACTAGGGACTTATAAATAAATGGAATGTGCCAATCAGGTGTAGACCAATTTTACCATGTTTTGGGGAGAGTGCACAAGCATGTTAGCACTGGTTAGCAGTAGTAAAGTGCACGGTGTCCTAAAGCCCACAAAAATCAAATTCAGCAAAGCAGGAAGGGTGAAGACAAAAAAGTTTGGGGAAATACCACGCCATGGATGTCAGGTCTAACAGTGCTTATATTGACCTTTCCATTTAGTGCCTAATTTAACAATGTCCCTATAAATCAGATGTGTTTTATGTAACATCACAATCTTGATGTTTCTTCTATGTATATAAGAACAAATCCTATGTCTCATGACCACCCCATTAATAACCTTCTATGACAATGTTGTATAACTAACCATTCTCTTTAGTGTTTAACCTCAGACCTGCCACTACTGAATGCAGTTCAGTGTCCGTTATACTGATCAGTGTCGTTGCCTTGTACAAAGCTTTCTGAAATTCTGATCTCATACCCACCCATGTGATTTAACCCCAAACTCTGTTAAAATACACCATTGATGTTGGACTTGTGTGGTCTGTTAGCAAGGAACCTTCCTTCCCAAAAAAGTACAGTTGAACATAGTAGTAAATGAACATGTTCCTCTTTATAGTTCTGACCTTGCCCCGCCTCAACCATCAGGGAGATCTGAGAAGCAATATCAAAACCTGCTTGTAATACCAAAGGAACCAATCAATATTAGTTATCAATCATATACCTACTTTGTGACTACTTTCACACCATCATACATAATCTGTGTAACATAGAACTGATGTTTCAGAAGCCCCTTCCACATTTAAACATGTAATAAGCATTAAACACATGCTCACCTAATCATATAGCATGTTTCATGAAATAACCACAGCGATTCCACATATTTAGGTTTCTCATCTGAGTGATCAAAGAAATTCCATTTACCCTGTAAGTTTATTTTCCACTTAGCAGGAGGGAGTAATGCATAAACAACGTTTTTAATTTACAGTTTACATCGCACCTCATCAGACGTTTTATGCCTGTTCTGTGTTCCTATTTCAAAGTCAAGGTAAAAAAACAGTTTGTTGATGTTGTAGAAAATGTCTTTTTGTTGATGTGTTACTGTCAATATCTATCTTTGTATCACTACAAACGGATCATTTTCTGTGAACTTCCAGGTGGTAATCTTTGGTTAGGAGTCCTTTGTACTCTATCCTCTTGGATGCCACCCAGTGCGTTCTGATCTGCAAAAAGTTTTGGCAAGTAGGGTTTCTCCAACAATTTGTACATTGGATGCGATTCTGTGTGCTCTGGCACTCCTAGGAGTCTTACATTGTTCCTCTGTGACCTACACTCTGGGTCCGCAAGTTGATGTTCTTGTCTCTAGACCATATGTTGTAATTCACTTATATATATTGTATGGGCTGTAGTTGTATCTTCCTAATTGTATATTTTCTGCTCTGCATTGGTTGTTCTGTCACAAAGCTTATACATATCTTGCCTCAGTATGTAATGTTTATGGCCATGTTACCAATCTTTTCTTTAATCTGCCGGTTGCCATCTATGATTGCTTTAATTGATTCATCAGTTAGTAGGATGTGAGTTGTTGCACCATTCCCAGCTGCTATTGTCCTGCTCCTCGAGGGTGTCTGAGCCATCCTTGCTTCATCTTTCTTTATGGTGTTGTGAGTGCACCTTAGCTTATCTACTCAGCTTCATGAAACCTCATCTTCAGAATTTCACCATCTGGCAGTGCTGACATCTCCGTTCCCTGTGATCTGCATAATGCCCTGTTTGGCTGTCTCAGCAAGCCGTGTTACTCCTCCAGGCTATCGCCCATATGCCACTGCCCAGCATAACTACACACAAGCCAGGGAACACAACTCACATGGACTGTCTCCTCTTCCCTGGAATGTCCTCTCCAATTTTTATCTGCCTTACTTCTTCCAGCTCTTTCCTCAATGCCTCCCGGGTCTGCACAGTCTTTTGGGTGTCAGCAGATGTTGTAGATAACTCTGGGAATACTCTGTTTCAGAGGGTCACTCCTGTGACTGCTGGGCATGTGTGTCTGGCTTATATTTCAGCAGTGCAGTGAAGCTGTCACAAGGGACATCCATCGTAGCTCTTTCCTCCCCCACAGACAGTCTTAAATCCAACCATACAAGTGATCCTGGATGCTGAACCCCACCCGCTTCAGAATCATCATGTCATAATCCAGACTAAATTATGCTATAAAACCTAAAAATTAATATTATTATGCTATGCAAATGATGTTACCCTCCTACCTACCCTCACCTTCACCACATCCCCTTCCTGTCCATTGTTTCCCTTCCTCTTCTTCCCACCTATTCCTTGCATCTCATTGTCACTTAATTTACATCAGTCTTTCCTTGCCTGCCTCCCTCTCTACTTTACTACTACTCAATCTCTCCGTCTGCAACCCTGCTGCTCCCAACTAGTCTACACGTTTTCACCAACTCACTCCTTCCCCACCTGACTAAACACCATTTCCAATTACTCTCTGCTTTCTCCCTTCTTTCCATCACTCATTCTCCCTCCTCTGATTTCTCCTGCATTAAATACATACTTACCTTAAAATCCTCTTGTGGTTTCCCCAACTCCCTTCATCCAGCTCCTTTCACCCATATGCATTGCCCTGTGCAGCCATATCCCAACATTATATTTATTTATTTTTCATTTTATTTTTTAATTTAATTTAATTATGTGTGGTTAGTTAAAACCATTACAGTTATTTGCAAAAAAACACCAACATTATTTAAAAGGTTTTGGGTCGTAAAACACGCACTGATTACAACACATATTGAATGAAACGATAAGACAAAGTTGCCTTTGGACTTGTGACAGTGAGAAGTCCTACTTGTGTCGACCGTTGTGGTACTATGTCAGATTGACAAGAAAGTCAGAGTACTTGTGCAAAAACCAAATAGCAGCGATATCGCAATCAACAGAGCTGTACAGCTTAAATAACTGAGCAACCTGATTTGCTAAGACAACCATGATAATATAGATGCTTCTCAAGCGAGTAAAAAGATCATTGGATCAAAAATTAAAAATGACATGAAGGCACATGGGTCCACAACAAAGTGCTTGTGCAAAACCAGATAATAGCAGCAGTTCCTCGGGTTAAAAAATGCAGCCTAACAGGTTTACATACCATAAGAATTATTGACCCATATTGGAGAACACACAAAGTTCAATAGTTGACAACTAGTCTTCGAATGAGAGAAACCATCTTGCAGCATTCGATAACAAAGGAGTCAATACCTTGTGTTAATGGGAAGGGCAAAATGATAGCGGCAGGGCAAAGAGGTGTGTTCTCACAGTGATCGAGGCAAAAGAGTATACACTCGTTTTGGTGGATATGCTAAAGACTAAAAGAAAGGACTACTGTTCGTCAGGCGAGAAGTGCAGTATTACAGTGATCAAAGAAAATAGGGTTGAGGTACATGTTGATAGACACTCTAGAGCTCCGGACGAGCAGGAGCGTACAGGTGAAACTACATGTCGGCGGGCCCTCCCGGCTAGATGGAGCCTGGCAAGGGAGTGCCGGGGTGGGGAAGTGGGCCCCCCCAATGAGGCCCTTGAGCGTCCAAGCCTATTAAGGGTGAGGGAAGCAAATTTAGTCAACACAATGTTTAAAGAGGTATTGTCTGGGTTAAGGGAGGCAATGACGGCTTGCTGACATGAGCGGACTCCCAGATTGTTACACTCTCGCCTTAATCTGGCTTTGCGCTCATCCAACAGAGCAGGGCAGAGGCAGGCGACGTGTTTGAGTGAATCCTCACACTGCCCACAGCCCCTGCAGGTTGTTCCTTCCATAGGTCGGTGCCAACTGGTGAGGTGTTTCAAGAATGGCCACTCGCCGAGCCTGAGAGCCGTGAATCTTGCATTAAGATGGTTGGAGTAGGTGCAGGCAAGGTAGGATGAAGATGATGCTGGCTGATAAGTATTAATGACTGCCCAGGTGTGCTTACGCTTGGCCAGTGTAGCCCTGTCAGAGTGGTATGACCGGAAGCAGACACAGTTTTTGATACCTAGTTTAAAGGCAGGTTGGCTCAGGTTGATAGCTCAAAGTTCCTTCGCCACCGAGGAGCACTGGCATTTTGGCCCTCATAACTTCCAGGAGAGGAGAAAGGCTTGGCCCCAACAACGAGTTTGATAGTTTTGATTAGGTCACCTAGAGGACCAGGGCCTTTGCTTCGATTTCTTTCCATTGCCTTGCAAAGGAACCTATTGAATCGAAATGGACCCCCAAGTACTTGTACGATTGGTCTTTCATGATCCTGTTGCCATTGTAAAGCCAGCCACCTCCTCTTACACTTTCCTTCCAAATGTTACTAATTTTATTTTTTTCAAGTTGACCTCCAGGTTATTGGTAGTTGTGTAGGAGTGTAATTGGTTTAGCAAACGCTGTAGCCCTACTCTCGTGTAGCTGAATAGATCAAGATCATCAGCATATAACAGCAGGTTACTGATCCATTCACCACCAACCTTTGGTGGGTGACAGTTAATGGAGTCAAGGAATTTTGGGACAGATTGGCAATGAACAAATTAAAGTGAAGGGGGCTATCACGCACACCTGCTTTACACCCCACAGGGTGGGGATTTTTCTTTACATACAGGCAACCTCTCCTAGTTTGATGCGAATCCAGGTGTTGGAGTGCAGATGAATTATGGGCTCCAAGAGCTTTGGGGGGGAATACCCCATTTCCTTAGTTTGGGCAAGAGTGCCCCCTTTGGTACATGGTCGAACGGCGTTTTAAAGTCCACAAAGTACAAGTGCAGCAGGGAGTGCAAGGAGGTTGCTTTATCCACTAGAGTTGATATTGCTAGCAAGTTGGATAATGTGCCGGATTTGGCTGTGAAGCCTGTTTGGTTTTTTTGGAATAAGCCCCTTCGATTCCACCCACTGCTGTAGGTCCTTCAAGAGTAGACCAGTTTAGAATTTGACTTCGTTGTGAAGAAGTGCAATTAGTCTGTAGTTGCTCGGATCTGATGTAGAGCCCCCTTTATTAATAGGATGTGCTATGCCCCCACACCATGATTCAGGTATTGTCAAGTTCCTCAGGCAGTAGTCACAGAGTGAGGGTCTGGTGGCTCCACTGCAGGGGGCCTGTGTTCAACCTCATGGTCACAGGTTCAAATCCCGTTAGGTCCACTCAGCATTTCATCCATCTGAGGTCAATAAAATGAGTACCATTGAGTTGGGTAACAATAAACATCTGTTATTCAGCTGCAAGATACCCCGTTAGGGGTGAATGTGCGCTTTACAAATACACATGTTATGTTAAGAGCCTGCCTGCTCAAAAGGGAATGTCCGGTTTGAAGAGGGCCTGGAGAAGGCCGTTATGCCCAGGACCCCCGTCCGACCTTGCCTTCAGTATTACATGTTCCAACCTGCTTCCAAGGAGGTGCAGGTCAGTGAGGGGGGAGAGTGAGAGGTCTTGATCTTGGGACAAGGCTAAGATGGCAGTTGTGTTAGGGCTAGGGAGGCCCCTGCCCGATGTGCAAACAATATCCCCACTAGACAAGAAGTGCTTGGAATGAAAATATGCCCATTCCGGTTCAGTGATGTTTTCGCAGCCAGGCCTACTGGCTTCATTCATTTGCCTGTGAAGTTCCTGGAATTGGCTTTCTTGCTCTCACATAGGAGAATCGCCCAGAAATGGTGTTGGCATCTTAACTTCTCTGCATAGACTGCTTGCCTGTAGTTTTTCTGCTCCAACCTAAAAGCGATGATTGATTCTTTCGTCCCAGGATTCTTACAAACACATCTCATAGCATAGTTGTGCACGTTCTTTAGGCGCTGAATCATTAGCGAGGTGATAGCTGGCTTGGTGAAACTGTGCAGCTAGGCTGGTCATGAGAATTTAATAAGGAGCCGAGCGATGAGGTTTGCCCACTCGGTGGTCAGAGACATCACCCAGATTCGCTTCTGCAGATTTAGTATATTCAGCTTTGATGTTACAGCTGACAGTGTTGCTTCATTCATGGCGCTTGAAGTTATCGGTGTTTGCGCCTTTGCATGTGATGCCGGGTGGGGCATGACATCAAATTTACTTCATCTACCCACCTCATTTCCAGCCTTACTACTCACTTTTCCAACTCACCTAACCAGTCCACTCTTTCAGCTCCCCTCTCGATTATGTCAAATTGCACTGACCTACTCATTTCGGCTACACTGTGCTACCAGTCTCTCCCCACTCTTACCAAACCCTGTACAATCACTACATAGCATGCTTGAATGAGACACTGAAATTAATTTCCCCCTCCCTCCTTCTCTCCAGCCCCCTAAATAAGAACCTGTGCCCCCATACTCTATTCATCACCTCTCATGCATCCTTTTAAAAGCAAGTTCAATGAACAAGAAATATCTAAACATCTAAGAAACAATATCTGACTGAGGCCCTGTCTTACTTATCCATCACTAAAACCTAGTTAAATTACAATGCAGCACCTATCCTACGTGTATCTCAACCAGAGAATATGAAATGCTTATCAAAAACTGCCACATCAAGAATCTCAGGGGAGGACAAGCCATTTCCACGAATCGTGTCAACCTCCCCAGATTCATATATGAGTACTCTGCTCCAGAATGTGAATAGCCATATATATCCAGTGCTTGCTATCCCCCTCACATCCTCTATCCTTGTTTACAAACATCCCCATCTATTCCCCCACTCTATGAACTTCTCCTTGGTTAACTCTCCGATATCACAGTAATCGCTTAAGTATGGAGCCATAGGCTCCGACCTATTTCAATTAGATCTGTACTTGTGGGGCATAATTCGGGGAGAGAATGTTGTCTGACCGCTAGAGCTGCCGACTTTGCTGCTGTGAACCAAGGTTCGAGCTTCGGGGTCGCGTCCACATCCAGTGATGCTGGGCAAATCACTTAATCTCCCCGTGCCTACCAAAAAAAAAATGAATGTGTCCTTGTGTAACGTAACTGGTGCTCATGTAAAGCGCTCCAATACCTTCGGGTCGAGTTCATGCTATATAAATCTGCAAAAAAATAAAACTCAGCCCAAAGCAGGACAAGTAGAGATCAAAGCATGACAGATGCTAGTGGAAAGGGCTGCCTAATATGCATTTTTCCTGCCTGGGTCTTTCCTGAAGGTCATGGCAGTTCCAGTGAAAAAAAGAAGAAAATGTCCCCAAGTTGCAGGGAGAAAACCATTATGCATCAGGGACATTTGTTTTTTTCCGTTTCAGGAACAAACCCCTGCTTTGGGGATTTGTTTCTAAAATAGGAAAACACATGCCAAGAATGCACGTTGCTCGGCATGCCCTTTTACTGTAAGTGCTCTCCCCATTGTTCACTGCAGTGGCGACTATCCACAACACTCGGCCTGCTGTTCAAACTACAGCAACAACCATTCGATGCGCTCTCTCTGCTCCTCGCGGACTCGTCCACCGCAAATGTAATTCTTTGTGCTGGACTTTAGAAGGTAACTTTTTCAGCTGGGTTAACTGGTCCCTGTATCTGGCCTGTGCTCCATTGTGGTCGGCCTAAACATGTGACTTTCACCTGGTCTCGCATGACTAGATGGCCGCAAGTGGCGCTTTGTGCTTTTAGGTGCTCTACTTACCTTAAATCTTTGAAATTGCACATTTCCAGTTTTGGATTTTTGTTCTTTTGGGGTCAAATAATTATTTAAATTTTACTCTATTTTTAATAATTGGTGTGGGATTTTTCTTGTGTCGTGTTTTTACCTATTTACTGTCTGTGTGCTACATAAATACTTTACACATTGCCTCTAAGTTAAGCCTGACTGCTTTTGTGCCATGATACCAGAGGTTAAAGCACAGGTTAATTTAGAAACTTTTTGTGGTTCACCCTGACAGGGATTGTGGTTGTTGCTTGAGAAGGGCTCACAACCCCCTCAACCAACAACACAATTTCTCACAGGTCCCCAGCAGGTTACTTCATTCCAAAAGCCAAAGATTTGTAAAGCACCTTGACCCAAAAAACAAAGAAGGTGTACAAATGGACTCAACCTCACTTCTTTCATATCAGCGCATTTAATACACTTCTTCACCCCCAGTCTTGGGAGGAATTATCCAAACCTACGAAAGCACATGGTTTATCTGAAACACCAACAGAACCATGCCCAGCACATATACTCAAGGACAATTTCTTCATTAGCCAGCCCAGTCAGTGCTATCACCAACTACTCTTTGGAATCATTAGTATTATCAAATGAACTAAAGACTTCCTATATCAAATCTTTAAAAAAAAGAAAGACAGGACTCAACTAATCTTTCTAACTACTCACCAGTATGTAATGACATGTTATTACGTAAACTCATTGAAACATCAAATTTCATTGGATAACATCAAAACTGCTATTGGCTCAATTAGAGTCACAACACTTCTGTTACACCCATTAAAGCAATGTCTTAGACTTGTTTGCTTCCTTCCACTCTAACAGATGCTTCCTTACGCCACCTAACTCCTCAGCATCTTTCCCCTCTACAGGAGGAGTCCCTCAATGCTCAACCATTGCCCTTTTCTATTTAACGTATATTTAGTCCCTTGCATGACCATATCTCTTCCTTCAAAAAATGATACTAAAAACTGAAAATCCATCAGATCTGAATTTCTTTCCTTTAGTTTAGCCAGTGCCTTCAAGCAGGTGAACATTGGATTTAAACTAAGCTTCTGAAGGTGAATCCATCAAAACCGGGGGTATTAGAATGCAGCAGATAATCCATCTGTTCAAATGTCTTTGGTCCATCACCAACCCAAGAATCCAAGGGCCTGATTTAGAGTTTGGTGGGTGGGTTACTCCATCACAAACATGGCAGATATCCCCCGCAATATTACAAGTGCATTAAATCCTATGGCACTTGTGATACAGTGGACAGGATAAGAGTCACTTTTGTGACGGAATAACCTATCTGCCAAACTCTAAATCTGGCCCCAGTTAAGGAACCTTGGGGTCATTATTGGCACTAATTTCTCCACTGAGGAGGACGTTAATGAAGACAAAAAATATTGTTTCACATAATGTGATGCCTAAGTCACCCAACGGTCTCACCAAACCTTTGACTTTGGCAAAGACATATCTTTCCTGGGTTTTGGAGAGAGGATTGACTATGCATGCATGTTACAGTTGTTCACTCGCACTTGTTTCTGAGTCTGTTTGAATTTTAATGGATTAAAAAGTATTTATAACCCTTCCTTTTCACCATCATAACATGGTTGTCTGCAATGTGTCAGGAAATAGCATTATTAAGCATTATTAAGCTGTATAATAGGGTAGACACCATCATGCCCTGCATTCCCTCAGTATTTAATTAAATACCGGGGGTGAGTTCCATGGGTGACCACATTATGTCAAGAATTACAACCATTGTGCCATGGATGTCTATAATATGCCAGGAACTACCACCATTGTGTCACTGTTTACATAATGCCTGGGGTTGGTACCATCATGCAATGGATGCCCACAATATGTCAAGAATTGCCATGATAATGCCACCATTATGCCATGGGTCGGCATCACTGTGCCATGCATGCACAGAGGTTGTGAAGAATGACCACCCTTCCATCAGAACCAGCATTATGACAGAGATAGGCACCATTAAGCCATGGATGCCAAAAATATGCAAAGGATGTCCACCATCGTGTTAGGGAAAGCATTTATAAAGTGTGGGCAATATACTATAGATGCCCACAAGTTCCCAAAATGTTCTATCCTTATGCAAGGGCCACCATTTTATCAGGACTGGGCACAAGGTCATGGACGCCGACCAATTCCCAATTATTTCTTTCTTGTTGGCACAGGGCCAGCATTTTCTTAGAGGCGCGCAACAGGTGATAAATGTTGCAAAAAATACATATTCATGTTTTTAGATGATAATTTAATGATGTAATTTTTTTTATAAGAGCTGTTGTTTCAAAGACTGTGGTCTAAATAAACATTCTTTTTGACTGACTGACTGACTGAGAGGGCCAGCATGTTACCAATGGATGCCTACAAATTGCCAATACTTGCCATAAATATATGAGAGCAAGGAGTTATCACAAGTGTGCAATGGGTATCACTCCAAGGATGGCCAGAAGTTGACTAGAATTACCTCTATTGTGCCAGGGTCCGTATTTCACCAGGATAGGGAATGTGCTCCATCCTACAATGTTACAAAGAATTACCACCATCTTACCAGGATGGGCAATAGCATCATCCCACGGATGCCAACAAGATGCAAAACATTATCACCATTGTGTGAGGGTAACAGTTTAACAGGTTGTGCAGTGACCACTACACATTCCACAAATATGAATGCGCACACACACACACTCTCTCTCTCTCTCTCTCTCTCTCTCTCTCATGCGCAGACATAGGAAAAGGGACATGCATGTCTACACGCAGAAATCCACACACTGCCCAACTTCAGCTGCTGCAATACGTCATCGCTCTTCACCTTCACAAGGTCGATTGCTGCTCCCAATCTGTGCTCCTAAAGAGGAGAGAAGAACAGATGGGAGTGCCTCACATAGCTTAGGGAGGAGCATATGGGAATGCCTGGGAGGGGGTTTGGGAGGGTGGCAAGCAAAGGCTTCTTGAGGATGGGGCAAATAGTATTATGGGGCAAGTGGGAGTGTATCAGGAGACAGTGGTGTAAGGAAGCTTGCGTAGGACCTGATGTTCAGTATAAGAAATTGGAATATTAATTGGAGTGGGTGACTACCCACATCAAGGAATAATCACAACCCTTGCCGGGGTCAACCCTTAAAGTCACTAAATTAACCTCAGCTCAACATAGGGCAATGTGTAAAGTATTATGTAGTACCAAAACAGTAATAAAGTTGAAATGCAAAACAATACAAATGTAAAACTGAATTAGGAAAATAGAATGCAATTTAATAAACAAAAGGACACCAAAATGACAAGAATTCAATCGGGGAACCAGAGATATGAGTTTTTAAAGTGTTAAGTAGCAATAACGTCAAGACATACAAATTGACAATTATTGTGAATTTGACATTGAGCACAGTGGAGCACAGGTCAGATACACCTGCCAGGTTCATCCTTATCAAATATTTTACCATCTGAATTTAGTCTTTTATGTCCCAAGCCACCACAGAAGTTCACTTCTAAAGCCCCCTAGGACCTCAGGGAAGCTAATTAGACACTCAGGATATCAGGCAGCATCCAAGAGCAGGGTGCAGCCATTCCAGTTGACGCTGGTCAGCTGGGCAGTTGCAGGAAAGCCCTCTTGTAGCTTTTTGAATCCCTGGAGCTTGAACAGGATATCAGCCTTATGAATCTTGGAATCCATGTCTTTGTCCTGGGTACAAGGAGCAGGACTCAGAAGAATCAGCTAATATTTGACCTGTTTCATTACTCCCTGCAGCTGCTAAAATCATGGGAAAATGTGTAAATCGTCAGTTAAATACATTTTTGGCCAAATACAAGCTGCTACACCCTTCTCAGGCCAGTTTCCACACTCGACACAGCACAGAGACAGCGCTGCTAGAAATCGTTGAAGCAATTAGGTTGGTTTATACACCGGTCTCAATGTGACATTTATGCTGTTGGACCTGTCAGCAGCATTTGACACGGTGGACCAGAGCATCTTGCTACACAGACAAGAACATCTTGGTGTGGCTGACATGGCCCTTGACTGGCTGGGATCATTTCTGGGAGAAAGGGAGCAGAGCAGGTGGTATGGATGAAACCTTTTTCATCCAAAGCTAAACAGCTGAAATGGAGGTACCTTAGGGTTCTGCCCTGAGCTACAACCACACTCTTTTCAATATTTACCTGTCTCCCTTGGCACACTTGGTGGAATCGTTCAGCATTAAAATGATTTCTTATGCAGACGATCCACAGCTCCTATTAACCTATGACGGAGTCTCAACAAGTGCCAAAGAAACTTTTGCTCTGTGTCTAAAAGTGCGCCTGGACTGGCTTAGGAAGAACAAACTTCACTGCAACCCAGAAAAGACTGAGGTCCTGTTGTTTGGACTAGACTCTCTACCTGCATGGACAGGAGCTATGCCAAGCTATGTTCCGCCGCCACCACACCCTGCGGAGGTGGCCAGAAATCTGGGCGTTCTGTTCGATTCAAGTCTTTCTTTAATTTCCAGGTCTCATTGGTGGTAAAATAATTTTGGGGATTCTCCGCCTTGTTAGGACATTTTTGTACCTGATACCTCAGGAAGTACAGGTCACATTAGTCAGGGCATTGATACTGGCATGGCTGGATTATGTAAATATCCTGTATTTGGGCATTTCTGCTTATTTAATATAGCGCTTACAAGTTGTGCAAAATATGATGGTCCAACTACTGTTCAGGCTACCAAAGCACTCACCTGTATTGCTTTTTCGAGAGAAACTGCATTGGCTCCCAGTACGCAAGTGAGTGATTTTAAGGCACTAACTTTGACACACCAAGCCCTGCATGACAGGGGTCCATCGTATTTGAACGAAAGGATTAAGGCTTACAGTCCTGGGAGATTGCTGCGCTCCTGTCCAGCTGGGCTATTGACAGTTCCCCTCTTTAAAAAACAACGTAGTCGTAGAGGGGGTTTTTCATTTACGGTCCTGGCCAAGGGCCTGTGGAACCAGTTGCCAAGACATTTGAGATTAATGTCAGAAGAGGGTGGTTTTAGAAAAGTGCTGAAATCTCATCTTTTTCTTAGTTATGGATGCTGGACTTTGGCCAGGCCTGCGCTATGATAGATCTTGGATGCTGATGTTTCAGCGCCGGGGCACTCCTGGAGTTGCCGTGCACTATATAAATGATCATTATTCTTTCATTAAATAAATGAAAACATTTATTTTTTGCCCACATCTAATTTTGCTTTGACTTCTGTAGTCTGTTTTCTGTTTCCAAGCGAGGTGGAAAGTTTGCAGATGTTTATTGGAATTCCTGGGGCCGGTATAGACTGTGGGGCCGATTCCGATCTCGGCCGGTAGGGCTCCGAATCGGATTCGGCTTTACCGGATCCGATTCGGAGCCCTGTTTCCCGACCGAACCGTACGCGGGTCCGGCCGAGCGAGTACGATGCGAGGTCGCCGACCGACTCGTCCGGGCGTCCCGACCGCTCCGACCGACTCGTTCCCGGCTCGAACCGCACCGACCGACTCGCTCGGACTCGACTCGCACTGCGCAATGGAGACGTTCCCCGGCCGGGTAAGTACGATGCGCGCCGCGGGCAGTCCGACCGAGCCGCGCATTCCGGCTCGAAAGAGCTGTCGGAGCCGTACTTTGGGGGTCCGTGTCGGACCCCCTGTGCTCGTAGCCGCGCGAGTCGCACACAGGGGGACCCATGGGTCCCCCCTACCTGTGCGTGTACGGCGCGAATCGCTTCGCCGTGTACCCGCTGTAGGGGCGCACTTGTCCGACTCGCACCCATTGAGTCAATGGGAGCCCGCGTACGCGTTGTACGACCGGCTCCCATTGACTTCAATGGGAGTCCGACCGACTCGAGTCCGATAACATACGGACGCATCGTACTCGTTCGGTCGGACTGCACGGGTCCGATTCGGTCGGAAATCTCTCCGGGTCCGGCTCGGTCGGTGAAATTTCCGGCCCGAATCGGAATCGACCCCAAAGTGTTTATAGATGACATCTTCTAACCCCTGGGTCCAGGTGCAGCCACTGGCCACTGTATAAATGCTGACTGAGTGAATCAGGTACGATGTTTTAAGCCAGGTGCATAAATGCCTCAATACCCAGAGCTCAGTTCAGCCTGTGTAACCACTGGGAGCAGGCAGGCTCAGTGACATAGTGTGACAATTCCTCAAGGCATCTGGGACACGTCGTGCCTAGGTGATCCTCAAAGAAATGGTGTTCCATCTTGCTCGCCACTAGAATATATACAGCTCTAGCTGATACATAGTTGTATTGCCATTAAAATACATTGTTTTGTTGATCTAGGACTGCCAAAGAACTTATCTTATAAACAATAAACAGTGGCCTTGGGTCAGTTGCCATCAGCCATTGGCTGCTGTACATTTTTGATTAGTAATATTGTATAGGTTCGCATTTGCTTTTACACCGATGACTGGAAAAGGAATTGGTCCATGTAAGAAATTAGAGTAGTAGTTGAGTGGGGTGAGAACCCACCTCAAATAATAATAACAATCCTTATCAGGGTGAATCACAAAAGTCACTAAATAAACCTATGCTCAACTTCCTGGTAATTATGGCACAGCGCACCCAGGCTTAACATAAATGCAATGTGTAAATTATTTATGCAGTACTCAAGCAGTATTAAAGTGAAAACACAACACAAGAAAATTCCTAAACTACATGTTGTGGTCGTGTCCCCACCTGTCTTCATACTGGCGAGAACTTTCGACTGTGTTCTCGGACCTCACTAGCTCAGACCAATGGAGTACTCTGGCGCAGTGCCTCCTGGGTCTCCACCCGTGCCCCAGTGGCTCGAAGATAATTCTGTGTTTTACGAACTTATCACTGATATTAGCGAAACGCCTCATCACGAGACAGTGGAAGTCCGAATTATCGCCTCGATTGGAGTGTTGGAGGGAGGAGTTGGCTCACTGGGGCCTCACTTAGAATGTAGCTCTCCGGCGAGAGGAATACAGCGGGTCTCTGTAAAAAACCATCTCCCTAAAGTGAAATACACTAATTGAAGGCTTCCAAACACAAGATATGTCACCAAAATAAGTATTGGTTATACTCTCCATTCGGTGTAGGGTGCGGTCGTGGGTCCCTAATCTCTGCACTTACAGGGTCCCGGTTGGAAGGTCTCCTGTTCTTTACACTGGGAGCGCTGTCACTTCCCTTTGTCCCCTCCTGACACATTCCTGACATACATACTGCTATGTATACTCAGCTAAAAACATGTGATACAGTTCATAAGTTGGGGAGTGGGATGGGTATAGCTGGAGTTTGTTTTATATTCATGCATATTTGTAATATCAGAATGATTACCTCATGTGTGTACCAAGAACAACTGATTTCTGTTATTTAATGCTCCATGTGCTGTACATGAGGGCTCATGTCATCTTTTTTTGCAATTTACTACGAACTACTATTATTGAAAATACAATAAAATGTGTGGAGAAAAATAAAAATCCCAAACTAATTTAGAAAAATAGAAAATATTTTTTTAAATAAAATGAGACCACAAAATCAATAAGTTATGGATAAGATATGAATTTTTTTAATTTGAGGTAAAAATAGCATCGAAAAGCACAATGCGCCAACTGGGGTTATATGGTTGTACTAGACTGGGTCAAAGACAAAAGTTAAGGCCAATCACAATAGATTACTGGTTGGGGACAGGGACAAGGTTCATCCCGGTGGAAAGTTTACCTTCTGACTTAGGAGGTTTTGTGGAGAAAAAGTGGTTTTCAACTAGTCACTGGTAGGGCAAGCTGGATCTGAAGAATGGCTCATTGTTGACAGGGAGTTGCTGTGCTAGGTCTCAGAGTTGATTGGTGGCTGCTCGGTGTCGGCCCACTGAAGCTGTCGACGAAGGTTGTCAGTGTCTATCGGCTGCTGTTCAGCATCGAGTACAGGGAGCTGCTTGGCGTTACATCCAGTGAAGCTATCGACAAAGTTGGCATCGATGATTGCCGCCAAATCGGCTGAAGCTTGCAGTTAGGCAGGAAGGACTATATTCTGACTACAACCTTGTCCAAGTACTTGGGGTCCGGGCTCACTCCTAGAGAGATCAACAGAGAGGGCTGTCTTGTCACTTGACGGGTGCTAGGCCAGCCCGCTGACAAAGGGTGCTGGCTGTTGTTTATTTTTCTTTTTTCTTTTAGAACATATGTTTCATTACCTTCAGTTAACCATACTATGTCAAACAACATGGGTCATGATGCTGATTTCTGCATTGAAGGTATTTATAAAAAGTATAGCATTTTTATGTCTGTTACATTTATGAATACCACAACGGATCTCTTGGAGATCTGTCAGCTTACTTTGGAGCATTTGTTTTGGAATAAAAAAAAAAAAAACCTATGTTGGGTACAGAATGATGTACATTGATAAAACTTAGTTAGCACTCCTAAGTTGGTGCTCAGTATTTGACATTAATTTATGGGTTAGCACTCCTAAGTTGGTGCCCAGTATTTGACATCAGCTGGTGTTTGGTGATAATTTACATAGCATTCATGCTACAGATTACCTCTGTTGTCACAGTAGAGTTCTAAGATGGCAACTGTATATACAATGGCATCTATGCGATGTGTCTTTTGGTTGTCTAAACATAGGGCCTTATTTTGAGTTTGCCGGATGACCCTCTGCTGTGGCGGAACATTTTTGTCCGACAGAGTGTCGGATGACAACTCTTCGTAGTTACGGTTTAGTTAATCATTTGCATTGATTGCCCTTAGCTTCTCCAACAGCTGTTGAGTCGCCTGCCCTTGGTATTCATATGTCCATCAGTGTTGGTGTGGTCGAACACCGTCTACCATATATAGTGCTGTCCACCTCCGTGATGTGATGGGCAAACCATTGTGACAGAGGATGTCAATGGCGGACTTCAAAACATATATCGGATGTCCGTAAAAATAAATGGACAATCTGTTAGAACGTACCTGATGTACATCTACTAATTCCAAATGTCTACTGCTTCCGCTACAAAACAGACCTCACAAACGAGACAAACTATTTACCACTCAACTCAGACCTGTGCTGCTTGGCAGAAGAGCCCATTGTTTTTCTGAGAATGCGCTAACCAAAATGGTAGATGAAATTGTGAGGGTTGAGCCACAGATGTTTGGAGCTCACGTGCAGGGCAGAACCATGAGGCAGTGTAGGAAACTATGGGTAAGAATAGTGGATTGGGTGAATGCTGTGTCTAATGTTCAATGCTCATAGGATGACAGCTGCAAGAGGTAGAATGACTTGTGGATGAGAGACGTTCCCTCCATGCCAGGTTCCGCCATTATGCCAGGCCCCTCAACCTCTTTCTTTCTATGGGAAGAGAAGGTGTTGGCAATACTCCTTACAGAAGGTTTCGTCTGCATTGAAGGCAGAGTGGACAGTAGTTAGTACGTACTCAGTATACATGCCTTTAGATATTCTAAGCTATAGCTTCCTTTGGGGACCTATTCTTTTATATTAAAAAATTAACATTCAAGTTGTAGGTTCCCACATAGGTTGTCTCATTTGGGTCACAGTGCACAGTATTCCAAGTATTATGTTCTCTTAACTCCCACTTCCACCAACCACAAAAATATGCAAATATAGTTAAAATCAGAAAAGCAACTTAACAGTGCCTAATGATTCTTAACAATAACAGGTATCTTCAACTGCTCACAGAATGCTTAAAATGCAAACATTATATTTCACTTTTGATACAATATTATAGCATTCACTATGTCACGTGTAACAACATCATGATTGATTTTATCTCATGCCACACCTACATATTACCAGATACTGTGCAATGGAAGTCTATGTTCGTCAATTATATTTTCACAAATAATGCAGAATTTAAAAAATCTACATATAGTCTATTATTATTAACACTTGTTTCTCTCACATACAGTCAGTCTATCATTACAAATACACAATTCATCAACACACTACACACACCAGTCGTATTACTGACTGTAATTTCCACATCTACCTAGGAGATGCATCTAGCCTAGGCATCAACAAAGCATCACAATGCCTTTAACTTAATAATATTGTAATTCATTTTTAAAATCTAAAGATTTATTTTTAGTTTACTCCAATACAAATGATGCAGATGTATTATCCTCAGAAAATTCAAATGCATAATACAATATTTCACCAATAATATGGTTTATGGTTCAACGCCCACAGTTGAATTTGTGAAGTTTGACCCCCATTTACTATATACGTGTCTATATTATCTACAATAACCAAAATTAAATAAAAAAATGTAAAGTATGACTAAGAATTATATAAAAGTTCACATGGAAATATTAGACATTCAGCACTGAATTTTTTTTAATGTTAAAATGAATCTAATAATGGTTGTATATGTGAAAAAGCAATGTGATTTATAACAGTGAAATTAGAAAATAATACTTACCTACCGGCATGGACTGTTGGTTTATGTACCTCTGACTATTCACCCTGTTTAGTGCCGGCGTTGGGATGTGCTTTTTTAATGGAAAAACTTGGTGGTCTTCAACAGAAAAAATTTAAATGACCCTCGCATTCTGGGAGAAAACTCTCGGTATCAGGGCGGGGCATTAGCTTTTCAAAAGCAAACTCTCATCGTAGGACTTTGTTTTTGGAAAATAAATAGTTTACTGAGCAGCTGCATGAAACATGTCAGTGGCTCAGAAAACTTGCAATGCCCTCAGAAGAACCACCATGGCAGCAGATCCTCTGAAGGCACAGAGATCTCCACCAGGTGGGCGGAGATCTCTAAATTGTACTGGCAGGATGGCGAGCTGTGCTCCAAAAATCCATAAACGCCTTTCTGGATTTTGTATACAAGTGTCAGTATGAATTGTAGTTGACTTTCTAGTATGTCAAATATTAAAATGTATTTAACATCTTTTTAATGAATTTACATTATGAAATCTTCATGTGATGTGCAACTTAGAAATGTTTTTTAATATTCGCTTTTTAGGTCAGCACTCATGCCATAAAGAAGACCGGGCAGGCCATGGTCAAATCTGTGTGCATCCAGGTCGCCTAGCAGTGCTGCATCATCCATGTGAGAAACGCCGTGAGAACCTCCAGCGCTGGAGCCGGCTAACTGCATTGCATTAGCTGGGGAGGATCACCCAGCGAAGTTGTAGTGCTCAATGACCCCCCATTGAATGTTGCATACTGGAGGTGCCCAACCTCGACTTGGCAGAAAGGCTGCAGGCCAGAGCTCAGCAGCAAACTGGTGAGTCTCAGGCATGATGTGATTAAGCAGTAAAAAATGAGATGTGTGTGGTTGTTGAAAAAATAAAAGCGATGGTCTCTCTTCTCAACTGATACACAGTGTGTGATTTTAAAACAATATCTGGCCTTGAGAATTCTGTTGCTCTGCTGACGTCTACAGGAAGTAGTTTCATAATGTCTTAGACGTTGATGCACTAACTTTTATTGCCATGTATCGATGGTAAACACATATTGATAGTTAGCCATTTCTTAACATTAGTGCTGAAATCAGAAGGCCTAATTCTTTGCTAGGTGGAGCGGGATGAATGCGATAAAACGAGTTTCCTCGCCCCTACAAACACTACCTTCCCTATTTATAGCAGGACAGCCCTCACTCATTTTCTCTGCCAGTGTCCACCACACACTGCTTGGGGGTAGGGCATTGAAATTATTAATGTTTCACAGTGCACAAGCTCCCTGTGCGCCTAGGCCAATAGTTGTTGTCATCAATGAACAAATTGCTACTCTGGGTGTTTGTTTCTTGCCAAACAAAGCTACTGCAAGAGTGTGCTTTAAACATGGTGCATCCTTGGAATACTTCACTGCTGTAAAGAGAGATGCTGTGGCGGCCCTTCCATCTAAAACAATGAGATTCGTGCCAGGCAGAAGGGTATCTTGTAATATGGTGTACAGTGTGTCTGTGCTTCGTGGCAAATTGTAGACACATGAATTTGTGTTTTGGGATCTATAGCTAGAAAATAGACATGTTGTTGTTTAGAGTTTGCAGATGGAATTATCCTGTTACAACATGGCAGATATCCTGTTGACCTTATTATAAACGCCAAAGGCTATAATTCACTTGTAATATGGTGATCGGGACATTTGGGGCCGTATCACATAAAGTGCCCTGGAGGGCGCAACGGATGTGTACACACTTTCTGCACTCTCTTACATAAGGGGTCACAGATACCTGCACATCCCCTTCTGCCATACAAATAGCAGTGGCTGTGTCCTAAAGGGGGGTGGCCCCATGAAAATGAAGGACCAGTTTGCCTCTGCGCCCGTGCAGTATTATAGATACGGGCTCAGAAGCAAAGAGGCCTCCAGGAGGTGCATTGAGTGTGCGCCACTGTGAGATGGCACACAATCAGTTCGCTCCTCGAAGGTGCCCCTCTGGAAGTGGAAAAGGAGATCTCGCGGACCCTCTCAGACATCCGTCTGCAGGTAGGCGCTGTCACTCACTGCACCAGAATGCAGGGGGTCTCTGTCCCCCTTGAGGTGAGGCCAGATGCCACCTGCACTGTGAATGGTGGACCAGCTGCTTCAATCGGTCTGTCTTTCACTAATACGCTGCTCCTTGGGGAAGGCAGGAACTTGTGCCTCTTATTATCATTTATAACGTGCCCTGTCCTTCTTTGTGCCTGGTGCACCTAGTTTAAAGGTGCACCTTGGTGCAAATAGGGACTGTACTTAATTTCTCTAATGCAAGCCTATGCTATGTTTGTGACTATTCCATCTGCAAAACTCACCATAACATCAGACCAATCAGGTATCTATGAAACGTAAGGCGTAAATTAGAAGTTGAGAAAAAAATGCTTTTAATTCCTTTCTAAAGGCGAGCAGAGTGTTCCAGATCTTAGGTGCACATCCAGAGAAGGATTGATTGACGATGAATTTTTTGTCCAAAGTGGGTGTTTCCAGTAGTTGCAAATCAGAGCTGCAGAGTTGTCAGGTACCACAAGATCTTTAGTTTCTTGGCCAGATAATATGAGTGGTCAGAATGTTTAAGTTTTATGTACAATGCCTGCAATTTCGTTGGTGGATCAACATTCAATAAGAAGCCCAGTAAACAAGTGAAAGACTGAGGTCATAACCTTGAAAGGACCTACCTCGGAGATCAGGCACCTGCATGTAGGGAAGCCTTGAGAAGTGCCAGATAAATTTTGGTAATGCCAGATAAGACAGCGTTTCCGTGGTCTCTCTTAGAAAGGACCAGGTTTTCGGTTACTTCTTTAAGCTCTAGTTCTTCTTCCACCACTAACAGGGGGATCCCCTTAATTTAATTACTCTGAACTGATGGCTTGCAATTCCAGCCATGGTGTTGATGTGCTTGTAAAGACTAAGGGCCTGATTCCGAGTTTGGTGGTCTTGGAGCGGGCTGCCACGCCTGCACCCCGCTCCAAGACCACCACATCCGTAGTCAGTCGAGTTGTAATCCTGGCAGGCGGTCCTGGGGCAGCAGTCCCACAGCGGTGCCTTTCTAAGGCTCATCGGTGCGCCACAGCCTGTTCCTGCATGCACAGAAATGCATGATGTTATCGAAGAACAAGGGGTGCAAAAATACAGGGGAGCACAACATGTACCCCCCTGCATGCACCCCTGTGCACAGAGGCAACAGGGGCCTCTAAGGGTCCCCCTTAGTTTCCTCACCACCACCGTTTTCATGGCGAGCTCACCTCCATGAAAAGTGTTGCAGTGAGAAAACTCATAATCTGCTTGGCGGTGCCACAGCAGCACCGCCAGCATATTACAGCCTTACACCGCAGCGCTACCGCAGCTGGATCACGAATCCCCGGCAGTTGCGGTGGTCCTGTGGCAGTCCCACCACCGTAGTTGTAATACGGCGGGTGGGCCGCCATTCTGCTGGTCCAGGGACAGCCACCACGGGTTTAGCGGTCCCATGGACTGCCGAAACCGTAATCAGGTCCGGAGTTTTTTATCAAGAATGAAACCAACTAATTTGACACTTTCAATGATGCTCGATGAACAGTCAAGAATATTAATGGACTCTAGCCATTGTTGCACATCGAAGATGTGTGTGAGGAGACCACCAGAAATTCAGTTGTGTTGGGATTAACGGTCAGGTGGTGACCCGTCATCCAACACTTTGTTTTTCCTAGAGTCAAGGCCAATGGTGATATATCCGATCGAGAGGAGACCATGAAGTATATTGGGGTATTGTCAGTATATTGATAGTATGTTATGCCAGGGTTATCTAACTTTCTGTTCCAAATAAGACTAAGAATACAGTTTGGACTCATTTAGATGATATCTAATATCTTAAGCACCATATGTGCATGTGTACAGCTGTTATACTGCAATCATTACTTATGTCTCCACTCATGTGCCTGTGAGGGTGCAGATAATAGCACCCACAGCCATCCAACCATCCTTGTATACAGCCCTGCTTGCGTTAATCCATCTAAGCATCCAAGCAGTATCCACTTGCGTCTGCGAGGCCCTGTGAGACTGAATGCATGTGCGTTGGGGACGCTTGCACATATCACACAATAGCATGTGGTCATTCCCACAAAGAACATACACATAAACAAGCATGAGTAATTGACTCCGCTAACGCTTACTCTCGTCAGATGACTCCTATGGGCTCCTGCTGAAGCTGCGGTTCTGTTTTCAACATCTCGGCTTAAGAACGTTTGATTCCGATCTTCCATCCTCAGCCAATCATTCATGTGCAAGAGGTTTTGTAATTTTAGTGGAATATGTTCTTATAAACATTCGAGTTCTCACACTGGAGCCCCAGGAGCATGCTGTAATCAGCGAAGGACAATTATTCATTTTTAACACTCAGTAGATATTTCCAACGAACTGGCCGCTTGCGTGGGCTGCTTGTTTTTGTCTCTAAAATAAAACCGCATTAAAGAAATGAAAGGAGCCTGCTGCGACTGCAGTACAGCGCTGTACAGAAACAGCTTGAACTGCGCGTCCGGACTCATTTAGTCTCCAGTCTCCCTCTGACACCGATGACTGAGTGCCGTGCATACTGAGATGCTGCAGACTCTCGCCGTGACATGTAGCGACACGTGTGAGGCAATGACGATGGCTCCGCGGCCGCACGTGGTTCGGGGCTGAGAAATCCAGAAGTTTGTTTATTGCGACGATTATCTCCTGTATTTGTGGTTAACATTTCTATAAAGTTGAGATTAAAACGATCTGCCACCTATGGGGAATAATTATTTATTATGGTGCCAGTGTTTGTCCAAAGTGCACTCCACTTCTTCCCAGTATACCTTTTCAGTGTAGCTAAAGGCATCTGTAGCTGTTTGAAAGAGGCCATCAATATCACAAAAAACTTACAGTTCTAGTCACAAACTGCATTGTGTAGTATGTAAAGTAGTACTACAGTAGTACTACATACTACAAAATGCAAATCACAAACCTACGAATGTAAATCTTTATCTCCGTCTCTCCTATCTTTTCTATAGGGTGACCTTCGCAGATTTAAGTTTACTACTAAGGGCCCGATTACAATGCCATTAGGAAGGCCATCCCAGAGCCGTCCGGAGTTGGACCTTCCAACCGACTTGTACTGGGATCCGGTTTTACCAAACGACGCATTACGATGCCCAAAACCCTTTAATTACCGAACGACTCGGTCACTCCGAATCCGTCTTCATTTTCCTAACGAGAAGCCTCCTGAAACGCGGAAAGGAGTCGTCCGGAGGCATTTCCCAAGCCGAATCCGACCTGACAAGTATGATGCGTACTTCCTATGCGCGGAATTGGTCGCCACAACCAACACGTCAGAGCATCCGGAAGGGGAGTATTTCAGCTCCGATTCGTGCCACAACACGATTCCTGCGACCAAGACTGTGCAGCCATGTATCCCATCACGCGCGTTATCCCTAACCTCTACATATACGATGAATACTACAACCGCAACCAATGAGGTTGTCGCAGACAGTAAGTTAGACACCTACCCCTACAGAATAATGCTACTATCCCGTGAAAGACAATACAAGAGAAAGCAGGAGCGCAGCCACAGCCAAATTGGGGGGGGGGGAGAATACTTCCAGCAATGTAGTGTCAAATTGGGGGTTGGGAGGCAAATGTCCCCAGCAATGTTTAACCTATGTGGGGTAGGGGGGCAAATACTCCCAGCAATGTAGAGGTAAATCTGGGGTTGGGGGGCTAATACCCCCAGCAGTGTAGAGACAAATATGGGTTTGGGGGGCTAATACCCCCAGCAATGTAGAGGCAAAGCTGGGGTTGGGAGGGTAATGCTCCCAGCAATGTAGAGGCAAATATTGTGTTGGGGGGCTAATACCCACAGCAATGTAGAGTCAAATATGGGTTTGGGGGGGCTAATACCCCAGCAATGTACAGGCAAATATAGAGTTTGGGGGCTAATACCCCCAGGAATGTAGAGGCAAATATGGGGTTGAGGGGCTAATACCCCCAGCAATGTAGAGGCAAATCTGGGGCTAGGGGGTTAATACCCCCAGCAATGTGTACTTGAACAATGTAACTGGTGCTCATGCAAAGTGCCTCAATACCTACAGGTGGAGTACATGCTGCATGATTTTTTTAAATTTTAAACCCAAAGGTCATTTTGCAGGAAATGCAATCCTACACTGTGGCAGCAAAAGTAACTGGCAACTTTGAGGAATGGGTAGAGTGGAGATGCTGGTGCTTTAGGGACTGTTGAAAAACAAACAAAGCCTCATCATCTAGTAAATGGTCCCTGAAAAAGATGTGAAATATTCAGGTGCTGATGCACAAACATGACAGACCAGCCACACACTGCAGCTCAAGGACTGTATGTGTGTGTGTGGAAGCTGTCTCAGCCTGGGCTGACACACACAGTGGGGGGGAAGGGCTGAAGCCCATAGAGCCCTATGGGTGTTGACTTTGATCACAAAGTGTTCTACAGAGGCTTGGATTGGCTATGCAGGAAATTTGACATTGGTCGCTGGGCTGGTGCACCAGGGTCACCTGTGGGCCACGGTTTTGGGACCTCTGTAAAACACACCAAGAGACTGACTTACTTCACCAGTCCCCAGCAGGCCACTGTAATGTGGTGCAAGTATTTTGTCCGCTGCCAGCTGTGCTGTAAATTGAGGCTAGGGGTCAGCCTTTGGAGCATGCTCACCTTGGCGCACTGCCTTGCGTGCCTTGACAGAAGCAGTGTCATCTCTCCCACCTGCCCATCATGTTCAGGTCATGGCAGGTGCAGGGAGGTTGCGTTGTATGTAGGTGCCTTGCAGGGAGGCAAGTCTCAATTGGACAGTCTAACCTACACACCGCCCTCTTGATCATCAGCAGTGTGCCTTTGTGAAACCTCCCTTGACAGGTAAAAGCACAGAGGCTACAATGAAATAGATGATCACAGATTGTTTGCCAATTACTTTTAGAGTGCCCGAGTATACTTCTGATCCCAATCCGACCATGGGTCCCTAGCATGTTGTGCATGTCCAATGATGGAATGTCATCATCAGGTAGGTACACTTAGCCTGCCAAATACTATTAGAAACACACTTTTGACGGTGGAACAGGAATTGCCATAACCACACATATGTATGTATCACAAAGGTAATGCATGAGTCCACCACAACACACACTGAAAATTGCAGGGCAACAGAACTCCAATGTACCCACAAAAGTATGATATTGTGATGCCTCTGTGTACATTAAAGCCCAAAGGATATTTGCCCAGACAACACACTACTCCACAGACCCAGCCACTCTGTACTGATTTCAGTGCCTCCCAATACAACAACCTAGAAGTGGTTGTGTCACATTTGTCATTGAATTATTTGTAGACAAAATCCATCCAGAACAATGTGGGATACAGTCACCAGGTGTGGACTGTGGGTGCTGCACACAACTCACAATCTGTATGTGTACACGGTCATCTTTGGAGAATGTCACTCACAGCAATTCTGCATTGAGCTCCTCAGGCTGTAGTGTGTGCCGCAAGAAAAAATCCCATGTTGAATGTGCAGATTGTGTCCTGCAGAGTTGTACGCATGAGTCTCAGGATGTAGGATCCACCAACAGTGTTGGATGGTTGAGTGCACAGCCTATTGTGTAAGATAAGCTGACAGTACTGGTGATGATGCCAGTGGGGGTGGTTTAATCCGTGGCTCCCAAACACAATTGACATAGCCATCCTCAAGCCAGGGGATAAAGGTACATCTTGTGAGGATGAGGGATATGTGCAGAATGAAATCTGCTTTGTACACATTTGGCACTGAAACACTGTCTTAAAATCTATGAAAACGCCAAGGAGACCATCCACAAAGACACATTGCCCTCATGCTCTAGGAAAGTGTTTAATGGGCAAAATGGGAGCCCCCATTGACACACACAAGGGCTACACTTGCCAAACCAGATTAGAGGTTGCAAAATATTGTCAATGCAAACACTCATTGGAACTGGGTGTAATGCTCCAGTGTCACATGTGTGTTTGCATACAGTGCAATGTGTTTTACTCAACACAACCAGATATATAATCACAATGAGTCCATCTCCCTTGGTGTCCCCATACCTTGAACATTCAAAGTCAGAATGCCAATTACAACCATGCGTGTGTAGTCTGCTGTGAAGTGTGGGGATGCGTTTCTGGAGTAGTCTGACACCAGGTGGCACAACAACACACATCATTGACTTCTCACTTGAGGGGGCTATAGCCCTCTAAGCAGTGGTCTGTCATCCAATGTTCCAGCATCATGACATTACAATATGAGCAATCACCACCTCCATCAAAAGGCAGTAAGCAAGGGCAAGAATGAACAATCAGTGACTACAACTACCTGCAAAGGGTAACTCCACACAGCTGCCCACACACAACTCAGACAAGGCAAGGCTAGGTGGAGGCAAATTCTCCTGTGAGGACAATAGGTTTTGCATATGCCAGTGTACTCAGAGCGGCCTTTACAAAAATCAGTCATGAACATTCAGTGGCAAGCTGCAGCAAACACATTCCGCATCTTCATATTTACTCTTGGTACTTCTTTTTGCCTACTTACATACACCTAATCTACACATATGTACATTTCAACATTACCTCATGGCCTGCATGATCTCCACTTGTGTGGCTATGACCCCTCTCACATCCACCTCAAAGTACATGCTTATCTCTCAAAACTATCAACCACACACAAGCATGTTATAAGCACCCTCTGGTGCATCTGAGACAGAAAAGCATGTCTGCCCCACAAGCTCAAACATTGTACTCAAACTCTTCCAAACTGATTCTTACAAGCTCACACTTGCGTTGCCTTCTTACATCCACACCTACATTCACAGAACCACTCTTCATCACTATGTACACAACATATCTCAGATACATGACCTGTACACAATGTACTGTACTCATCACCTCCTCAGCAAACTTCAAACGTAACATGTTAAATGGACTACTCTCATCACCAGTTGCACCCTCAGTAATGTCTTGGACTGCACTCATATCACAACATGCAGCATCACAGCCCACTCTGACATGCTCACTTAACACATCACCACATCTCACAACAAGACACTTACATTGCTCAATGAATATGTCCTCATCCATTTGCATATCAACACACACACACACCATACTCTGCTTAAGTTCTACAGATTGTTATTTCTAAAACAAATGCATCCACATATTTGAAAGCAACATACATCAACTATACAACACCTCATATGTCACCGTTCAGCACCCTAAATTACACAACTGGTGTATACCCTTTACATACACTTATCCACTTTGTTACAAATGACAAGTTTAACCTTGTCTCACTGTGGCCCTGTCACATCCACATATGACTTCCATGCTCCATACCACCATTGACTTATGCACATTAACAACTATCTCATTGAAACTGCCGTGTTACAGTCATCTCTCACTGTAGTGACACAGACTACAGCTTTCATCTCCTGCCAGAAACAAACCTTGTCTAAGTGGTTATACCCCTATCACATCTACCTATTCATACCATACCTTGCACAGGATTTAACCAGTCTTACAAGCTTGCATACTCTGATTCACCCCCCCGTTTGTTTTACCACTCACATTGGGACAATGTGGATACCTCATGTCTTCTACACAAAAACTGCCTATGAACTTAACTCATACCTTACACTCTCTGTCAATGACTAAATTTGTCCTGCCACCATGGCATATGAATCTCCACTGCATCCCAAAATGTGAAAGACTAGTCACTCTCACCTTTACCCTTGTTTAAGCAAGCTCAGCACATGCAGCATGAACCTTTGATAACACATCTGCAGCTAGGCCTCATATTAAAAAAACACATCCTCCCCTGTGTGGCAACTAAGAGCATGGATGTGACACTCGATCTTGTAGCATCTGCACAGTAGACGGACACACATCACTTTTGTGTACCCACTGTCCACTTGGCTTACCACATGTAGCACTGGGCAATCCAACAGACATGCAAAACACACAAAGTACAACTGGCTAGGAGTGAGAAAAAGGATAGGAGTAGCGTGATATCAGAGCCAGAAAAATAGATGAAGGAGAAATCCTTTCAGGACGAGACCCTCACTCACCGTTAGGTGACATGCTTAATCATATGGGTTCCCTCCTCATACCGAGGTGTGGGCTACGACTCCCCTAGGGGGGAGCTGAGGTGTTTTCTCAAGATGAGCGGTGAAAGAAGGTGAATGAGGGGCAAAAAGGTATGGTATTCGTGGTGACTAAAATTTTCTCCGGGGGTCCACTAAATCTTTATTGGGTGGCCTCAGGGACAGGGTTAAAAAGAGGACTGGGGATTAATCAAATATATCCCTCACAAGGGTCAACATGTTTCTGCCATAGATTGGTCCCTTACAGGGATCCAGCGGCATTCGTCGGAACCTTAGTGTTAAGTAGTCACCCTGCAACAGTGCGTATATGTGATTGAAAAATATGAAAGCGTGTATATACTCGCCACCACAGGATCAGGGCGGTGAGGCTGACGACGACCCGTGTTATTCTTTGGGGTTCGTCTTCCTATTATGGGTATGAAAGAACAGCTCTCCAAGCTCTAGGTACGCCGCATAGTGCCCAACTCAATATGCAAGGTGCACCTCCAAACGGACGTCCCGGCGAGAGACGTAACAGCACTCCTAGTTCAGCTCTGTGTGACCTGGCACAGCATCAATCATAGCTTAAAAGGATCCCATTGTCAGCCATCCACAAATGACAAATTACACACAATTCATACGCTCAGCTGTGACTGGTGTGTGGTTGTAAATATGAAATCCAAGCTTGGACAGACAAAAAAACACCATATACGTAATGTGCCCAAACAAAAGCAGGATGGCATGACTCACATATAAATTAGAAAGCAATGGACTATTAAGACAACTCACACCTTACCAAACATGAATCCCTGCAGAAAGTGGAGTCCTTTGAGACAACAGGGTCGGAAGACTGTGAGAATACTGCTCACCTTACACTCACCATGGGCTCTGGAAATGCATCAGATGAGTTCACAGCCATGAAGGGAATTTGCCCACAGTGGATGCCACCTGTGGCAAGGTTGTCATTGCCACTAGTCTACCAGATCTAAAGAAGACACAGACATGGGTCTACCACTATCAAGTCACATACAAGTATTGTAACATCACTTTGTGTACATGGTTGTGTCCAAAGTCACTGCCATGTAGTCAAACTCCATATGTAGACAGGTGTCTTTCTGCACATCACAAACATAGGCAGCATGCTCCTCCCAAACTGTTGCACTTTGAAACACTTGCACTATGTCGACATAGGAAAGCATGACCTATGTGCAATTGTGATGTCAACAAGTAAAGGTTTGAGATTTCATGTCACCCTCATAGCCAAAACTGATGTGGACGATGACACCCAGCAAACATAGACACCAAAATCTTGAATACATACTGTCAAAGGGCACATACTCCATGGACCATATGAAATACATGCCCTACTAACATCATTGTATACTTACACTACTAATTGTACATGATTTACAGTTAACTGAAAAACAATTTGTGGGACAAAGAGATCAACAATGAAAAACTGGAAACAGACTTTATTCTGCATGAAAAGGCAGAAACATAAGTTAACACAAGGCCAATGGCCAGTCCATAAATGTCCATATGGTCAATGGGCCCATAAATCTTGCCCATCAACTATTGCCTGCACTCAAACTGCAAGGGGTCACCTCCCCTGGGAGGGGCATGTAGGGGGTATGCCAGGCACCAAAGGGACAAAACTAGGGGGGACTGGCTTGGGTTTTGGGAGGGATGGGATCAGGAGGGGTGGTTGGGTCCACTGCAGTGGTAGTTTCTGATTGAGGGGGTGGTGGCTCCACTGCAATGGTTGGCTCTAATTGAGAGGGGGGGGGGGGGGACAGCTGTACTGGTAGGGGTAGATGGAGGGGAGATGGGGCGGGCTTAACAATTTTGGGAATTTTAAAAGGTTTGAGGGGTTAGTCAGGAATGGGGATGGGACTGGTCTTTTTAGTGGTGGTTGTTTTGGGAACGGAGGTACTGGGCTGGTCTGTTGAAGTATGGCTTGCTGGAGGTGATTTTTGTTTAAACCGGGGAGATTTTCTTGTGGGGGTTGATTTTTTATGTTGTTTCTTCTCGGGGGGGGGGGGGAGGTGGGGGTCAGATTTTGATACCAGGTCAGGGGGGAGGTATTTGCGCTCTTAAGAGCGGGTGTGTAGGATTGGGTGGGGAAGAATTCAATGGGAACAAGGTGGGGTGCCTGGGCTGAGGGGGGAACAGGAGAGGAAAGGGTAGGGAGTGTGGAGGCAGAAGGTTCTGAGGTCTGCAGGGTGTCTGTGGATGCATGCGTGTCATCTGCTGGTATGTCCCTGGTGGTGAGTGTGCTGTCTGTCTCCTGAGTGTGCGTGTGTGTGGGTTTCAACCTGTGTCTGTGTGTTTGTGTGCTGCGTGTGGCTGTTGAGGTTTGTGCATGTGTGTGTTTGCGTGTGCTTAGGTCAGGTAGGGTAGTTGGGACGGTGGATATGGAAGAGGTAGGAGGGGGGGAGGGACTGCTGGAGCTGGGACACTGCTGCTGTCAGTGTGGAGGCCAGAGCCTGATTGGATCTGTCTAGGGCAGACATGTCTTAGTGAATTCCCTCCAGGAATGATACCATTTGTGTCAAATGATTGGTATGCACCTGGAGGACATTCAGCACTGCTGTCTGCCCCACAGAGATCTGCCTCAGGATGTCAATGGCCTCCACACTCAGGGCAGCAGGGGAGACCGGGCGGGGGGATGAGGTGCCTGGCGCGAAGGAGACGGGTCCCCTGCCACGGGACCGGCCACAGACACTGGGCCTGGGAGCAGCTAGGAGGGTGGATCTGGTAGTGGTGGTGGACTCTGATGTAGAGGATCCAGTCCCTGTCTCTTCCACCACCACAAGGGAGTCTTCACTGGAGCTGTAATCTGCTTCAGAGCCTGCTGATGTTGTTGCAGAGCTGCCCTCAATGAGGCTCCCCTCACCCTCTGCGCCACTGGGTCCTCCCTCCTCCGACTCATTACTGGACCCAGACTGACGAACTGCTCCCACTACATCCGTGGCACTGCCTCTTCCACTGGCCGCTGATGATGCTGTGAACAAGAATGAAAAAGAATCACATAAGTCATCCGTATATACTTGACACATAGGTAACATCACAAATATTAACAGATCAAAAAAATACATCCTATTGACTACTGCTATTACCTCTTGCTACATTAACATACATGGCACTTGTTAGTCTCCCAGTTAACCATTTCTCCCTCACACATGTTGTTATTTGCAACATTGGGGGTATCAACATCAAATGACACAACCACAAGGTCAACTACTTTACAATGTAGCAGGGGATGTATCGTCTTTTGCTCCTGACGGTCTTGTGTCTTGACATACCTGTCTCATCTCCTGCAAGGGAGTTTAGACATCACAATGGGAATTGGATTCACACAATTGAATTGAGACATGGTATCCATTCTGCAATCCTTAGTCATCAAATTTTTGAACCATTGGCTCAAATGTCACAGCTCAAATGTCTTCCTGGTCAAATATTAACATTGCGTAGTCATTGCATGAGTCATGTCACACAAATAACAGTGATTGTGCACATTTGTCCTGTAACTTACGTTCTCTACTGTCATGTCACACATCTGACTCTTATTGCGGAGACACCAAGGTAGTAGGCATAGCTAGGGTGAGAGGCACGTGGCACACTGTCTTGTGTCATATATGCACAGTGTCATGAAGATGAATCAGAATCTTGTGCACATTGTAAACAGGTCACTATTTTCAGATGTGAAAAATGGTCTACACACTTCCAAGTCTGATGACTGCATCTTCACAATGCTTCAGGTGGAACATCATGCCACTGGCATGTCTGGGTGCATTGTCTGTACAGACTATTAGTACTGAACCTATATTCTTCATGAGTCCAGTCAACACTGTGTACCAATCATGTCTAGATTGCACAAGTCCCCATTTGTTTGGGCCAAGTCTGAATGTCCCTCACTTCGATTAGACATATTGCACACTTTGTACAGCTTACATTGCTCTTATTTTCCATCTCAATTTGTTAACTTTTTACAGAAGGATTTACATTTGACATCTCTCAATCTGACAGTGATGCATCATGCACATGGTTTACAAAACCCTCAAGTATGAATACTCAAGAGCATTTACACACGTCTACTGTTGTGAATGTGTATGTCACATCATACCTCACAATCTCAGCCATGTTTCCACCAGTGTCCACCTGTGTTTGACACTGAATGGAATGTGTTGTGACTGTTACAGAGTCAGACACATGCACTCACTCTTTTGAATGGAGAGAATGGAATATTCCACATAATCATGTGTAAGGCCAGTATGACATGTGACCAGAGTTAGCCTAGCTGTGATTGTCCCATGGATACATTTGATTACACTGAGCACCACAGCTGGGACAAAACCTTGGCACACTGACCAAGCAAAACTCACCTAGGCCTCAACACTAACGACACATGCTGCCGGAATGTATAGCATGGGCTTTCCATACTTGAGTGCTCCAATAACAACATACTTCACAGATTTGTTAAAACCACACTGAGAATAGGCTCACCCATTAGTCAATGTGCAGACACATGTTGAGCTATCGCATTACTGCTAAAGGTTATCCCCATGCACATGTTTTTTAATTTGTGCTGATCACATGAGCATGGCACTACTGTTACTACCCTGAACATAACTTTCTCACATGTCCCTGATGAAAGTGGCTTAACTGTGCATCTAATGATCCTTCGGCATATGCATCTTTTAAAAATGAACAATGGGTTTGGCTGACTTCCGACCTGTAAAAGGGCCAGCAGGCTAAGATACTACAACCTGCATGGTTAGAGAAAGCTGTGTGACAAGGCACATACTCACCCCCTCCTTGCTGTTGTTTGGCTTTCAACTGCCCATCCAGGTCAGGAAAGACCACTGCTAGGATGCGTAGCATGTGGGTGGTCAGGGTTCATCGCCCGCCTCTCTTGCCTGGAAGTGACAGGCCCAGCTGGGCTTCAGTGATCTTCTTGGTCCAGCCACAAAGGTCCTGCTACCTCTTGCGGCAATGACGGACGCGCCGAGTGTCCAACCCCACAGAGCGCACCTTCCAGGCGATGGTCCTCCTCAGCTTGACCTTGTCATGGGAGTTGACCTGTAAAGATGACATGGTGACAGACCCTAAGTTCACATAAAACATGTTTCTGAGTCAAACACTTGTACACATAGGTCATGGTCAGATTGGCAACAATGTCTAAGGGGTAGGCATATGGCATTATGTGCAGTTGTACTGTGTTCAATGATGACTCCGTCCCATGAGATCAGTGATAAGATGTTTACCCCAGTAGACACCTTTCTACAGCAGTGTACCTACCCAGAACAGTTCCTTACACACTGTTAAACTCACAAAAACCCAATTTAGATGCTTGCCAATGAGATTCCTAATGCTAGTAGTGCATGGTAATTGCACATGTCCAATGAAAATGCAGTGTAATCATCACTCACCTGCTCCTCTGGTTTGCCATACAGTTGGCTGTACAGTGGCAGGAGTGTGTCCAGCAGGGCCTTGTTCTCCTCCCCAGTGAAAGCTGGGTCCCTGAACACTGTACGTGCCATAGTAGTTCCCTGAGGATGTAACAGCAGCAGAGAGGTAGGGATGTGCAGGAATGATGCAGGTAGTGCAGGCAAGTGAAGTCTCTAGGGAACAGACAGACTTACATCTAAACAGCAGTGGCGGTCTTAAATCCATGCAGCCAAAGTGATAGGTTCGCGTCGGTCGCATTTTCCGAATCTGTTCAATGCATTACATTGCTTGCAAATGACACGCCTACCGTGCCGTTCACAAACTCATCATCGGACCGCAAGTGACTTTGATACATTGGTGATGGGAGGTTACCGAGTCGGTTTCCACGTGATGAGGCTCCGGACCGAAACGCACGTCTGTCACCATAACAACTTCCAGCCTATGGCTGTGTCCAAATCGGTTCGGATGCGGCTACCGTGTCCTTTCAAAACTCACCCGCGTCTGTCACCATAACAACTTGCAGCCTATGGCTGTGTCCAAATCGGTTCGGATGCGGCTACCGCGTCCTTTGAAAACTCACCTGCATCTGTCACCATAAGAATTTGCAGCCTATGGCTGTGTCCGAATCTGTTCCGATGCGGCTACCGCGTCCTTTGAAAACTCCCCCTTATCTGTCAACATAACAACTTGCAGCCTATAGCTGTGTCCGAATCGGTTCGGATGCGGCTACTGCGTCCTTTCAATAATTGGTCGACAGTGCAGACACTTTTGTAAATGTTGTATTTTTGAGCATTACATGTGTGGAGGCAAATTTGTCAAGATGAAATGAACCTTTATATGAACAGCTCACACTCCCATGAGGAGCTACCTTTGAGAGGCACATGACACACTGATTTTGTGGCTAATACCAACAAGATTCATAAGTTCTCCATTTACCCTCCTAGGCTTGGTCACAGTGCCAATGACTTCATAGGGATGTACAAGTCCATTCTTTACATATTCACTGCATTTTGTGACTGTGTGACCCAGTGTGCAATCAGTGTGATTTCTGACTATAAATGTTTTGTGTTTAATTCATGGTTGAAGCATTTACCTTTGAATGAGTAGACTATGACATAATGCAGCCAAAACAGATTGTGTTTGTGGTGTGATTTAGCAGTGTATCTTTGTGTCCCAGACTGAAGTGTATGAAGGCGTTGAAGGTGTCATATATGCAACTCCTACATAGTTAATGGTTTGTGTATGTGATTGTATGTGTGATGCAGACCTGACAACATGACAGTGTCCACCTTGTGACAGTAGTGTGCATAATGTGGGGCGCTGTATGTATATGGTGTTTCACATATCTGGCATTTCTGATCCTCATGTGGGTACATTTTAAGCATGTAATTGTTCTCACAAACCTATATCTCAGCTTATTTGGTGGGGAGTTGTTTAGTATGTGATGCTTGATTAACATGAACGGTGACAGACACTAGTGAATTTGTCACTAAGGGACTCAAATTGCTGTGTAACCATACCGTGGTAACAGATCTGGCAAGGGTCATAATGCTGTGACATGTATCTTAGATCAACCGTATTCATTTAAACATGTATTACAAATGTTCTATATTTTAATTTGTGCTCATATTTCATGTTCTGTTTGTATAAATGCATATTATTTTGTATATTTGTAACTACAAACAATTGTGTTTACACTCTACACACATGTATCGCAGACAACCACCAGTCTACAGGCCCTTCCCAGATCTGCAGACCATGGAGGAACGTGACACTATTTGCAAATACCGTTTCACCAGGCCAATAATTGTACAGTTGGCTGAGCAGTTGACACCACATTCGATGCCTGGTCGCACGTATCCGACTGCACTGACCCCCAAGGTGAAGGTTATGGCTGCCTTACATTTCTTTGCCACTGGTTCCTTCCAGTATATTATGGCGATATCTGGTGGAATGTCAAAAGCGATGTTCAGCCATGTCCTGCGTGATGTGTTGGAGGCATTGCTCCATCACCTGGAACAGTACATCAAGTTCCCAACACCAGGTGACTTTTCTGACATCAAGGGGAAATTCTACGCCTTGGGACATATACCCCACGTCATCGGTGCAATTGATGGAACCTATGTTGCGTTAGTATCACCACAGGCCAATGAACATGTGTACAGAAACAGGAAGCACTTCCACTCCATTAATGTCCAGGTGGTGTGTTTGGCGGACATGACTATCTCACACGTCTGTGCACATTTCCCTGGCTCGGCACATGATGCCTACATCCTGAGGAACAGCGTCATCCCCATATGATGTCTCAGCTGCAACGTGACCGGGCCTGGCTTGTTGGTAGGTGATGTTTTATGGGTATGTTGTAGTGTGTGTCGATTGCATGTCAGATAGTGCTCTGTTGTCAGACAACTGAACTTTTTTCTATGTTCTATGTTGGTGACTCTGGATACCCCTACAGAAGTGCGGTTCAATGAGGCACATGGTCGTACCAGGCGAGTGACTGATCGGACATTTGGTCTCCTGAAAACAAGGTTCCGGTGTCTGGATCGCACAGGAGGAGCACTACAATATGACCCCTTGAAGGTGTGCAAGATAATCACAGCATCATGCATGCCCCACTACCTTGCAATCCGGAAGGAAATTCCACTAATCCTGGATGACGGAGAACAGCAGCTACCAGCAAGGGAGGAACAAGTCTTGGGACATGATGCCAGTGATGATGATGAGGATGATGGTGGGGATTTTCGACAAAAACGTATCCGCAACTTCTTCACCTGAATGTAAGTATTCAATGAGAGGAGGTAACAACCCCAAAATTGTTGATTGTGTGTTGCTGTTGTACAATGTGTATGTATGCTGGTGAGTATATGTTAATTTTCATGAGGTTTGTACTGAGTTGGTTAATAAAATGTCCCAGTTGACATGTACAATGCTACCCTCAATACTAGCTTGTGTTCACACTGACATAATGGCAGAATTGTGTCCTCACCAAACCCATCAGGCTGTGACATACTACAACATTGAACTGTTGCGGAAATCCATGGCACACACTAACTTCTGACCAGATGTTTTTTTTTATAAAATGTGTGTTCATGTGTCATGTGACCGCAGTTTGTGTTAATGCCCCAGGTTGTATCTGGAGAATAAACCTGTGTTCCACACTAAGGTGTGCCTTGTCTGTAGTCACACAACTCCAAATATTTTTATATACTAAAATGGGCCATGATGATTTGGTTTGCTAACAATGATTGTTGATTGTGTTGGTAAATGGAGATAGTTTTGTATACAATAGACTTCCATTGAATCTGTACCATGTACTACAGGTTGTGTGATAACCTTGTTGTGTCTATCTATAATACTGTGTCAAGGTACATTTACTCTACAAGCCCTTAGTTTACTTTTTGGAAGAGATTTGTTACCTATGTTGTTAACAGTTTCATCTTTGTAATTTTGCGGGTCATTACAATATGTACATTTGGTATTCTAAGTCATGACATGAGCAACTACTTTTGTGAAAAAGTAATTTATTTTGGGGAATGAAGGTGGGAGATATTTCCACACAATGGTGGTGTGCTTACAACCAAAAATATAAAAATATATGAAAGTGCAGATAGGAGTTGGTAGTGTTTGTAGATGAAGTCTTGAAAAGTAAGTCCACAGTTATTTGAGTCCAAAGTCCAACTTAGACCCTCCATCCAATGTGGGACAGTTCAATGACAGTCAACAGAGTGAATACTTAACACACTATGGAGGATATTAGGGGAAGATTGTCACTTCCTGGGGGTGGTGCATAGCCATCTGTCTCTCAGGGATTCTTCTTCGGACGACCCTTTGCACGTTTGGTGGGGGGACCCTCAGGTGCAGGCTACCGCGGTTCTGGGGACTCTCCCCCAGAGTCCACATCCCTCCCTGTGGCTTGTGCTGATGTTGATGCAACAGATGTTGTGGGCACACAGGGAGGTGTGGACATGTTGTTAGAAATCTGGCGGAGGCAGGTGATAATGTCCATGTGCACCGCAGTCATGTCATCAATTTTGCTTATGAACATGTCCAGTTTTTCATAGTGGGCTGCCTGCAGCTGTTGAATCGTCCTGAGGATCCCAACAACCTGGCAAAATCCCCTTGGCAACCCTCATAGGCATGGAGGATCCTGGAGAGGTTTGGGTGCTCCTTGTCAGCTGCACCAGCTGCATGAGGGCCACGGTCCCCATGGCCTCTCCCACCACCCCTGCCTACCCGAGCAGGACCAGTTGTTGGTGGCCCAGTCAACACTGAGCCTCCTTCCTCGTTCACAGGGGTGTTGTTGTCCGCCAACTCCAGAGTGCCCTGTGTTGCTGTCCTGTCGGTGGTGTCCCGGGCTGCTGTGTCCATGAGGGTAGGGGTCAGCTGGGTGTTGTCAGCTGAGGCGGGAGTGGTTTCAGAGGATCCTAATGTAGCCGCTGCTGGTGCTGTGAGGTGACCCAAACCTGATGGGCCAGGTCGTTCCTCGTCGTCTGAAGATGGTTGAGAGACATCTACGCCGGACAGCTCAGGGTCGACCAGAGTCTGGGACTGGCTGTGCTGGTTGGTTCCGGAGGTGTTCCCAGCTCACCCTGTGGGTACAGAAATGACACAATGATTGATGTGAATGTCCACAGCCCCTCAAATCATACCCATTACATAGGCTACTGAACCTAATGATGAGTTAATGTAGATAGATTGGCCTCCTTCATCCATTATGCTGGACTATGTTTTTTGAGTACAAAGTATTTCGGACAAGATGTGGATTGATGGACATGTCCACCTATGTGCATAAATGGACATGTTGTGTTTAGTTGACATTAGTTGTCCAAAGACATTGACTGGTTCGTGACACCCTGTCAATGACACAGGTGGGTTGGTGTTGTCCACATCTTTACGTTCACAGTGACATACATACTCTTTCTCTCCCAAAGTAGTTATTTTTACGACCTGTGTACTGGGCTTAGTGCATGTCTTTAACAGTCACATTGGTGTGGCTGCATACACACTCACAGTCTGTTAATTTTTCAAGATATTGTTTGGAATGGTGTGAGTGAGGTGCTTCTTGTTCACATCTCATTTTACACATGTGAATGGCTGTGAGTAGCAAAATGTGTGGCTGCTTAGCTTTGTGCTTACACAGAACATGTATTTTGTACATTGACTCCATATTTAGATGAGTGCACAAACTCTGCTTTCTGTCATTTTGTGGCAATCAACTTTGATAAACAGGATTGAGTGCTTGTGCTCTAATTGTGAAACTTACACCCCTCCTCCCACCCAGCCCCACCAGTCCACCAGGAAGAGTGTTGTCCAGACAATGCTGGGAAGTGTACTTGCAAGATGTTTGTCACTGGTGGCTTGTGTTTGTAGCACAGAGGCAAATATGGTAGTTGTGATAGGTTCAGACATCAGTCCCCAGTGTCTGACATCTTGCTAGTACACATGAACTCACTGTGAGGTAGACATACTCCCCGACGAAGTGGTTGTGCTGTGTGTGTGGAGGAGTGTTTGTTGTTATTCCGACTCCCATCAGGCCCAGTCCTACATACACCTTCCCACCCACCCCAACCATCCAACCTTGAAATATGCTTTCCTAACATTGAGTGGCAATGTACTTGCAAAATTGCTGACACTGGGGACAGGTGTCTGCCTTTAGACCACCTCCCATCAAGGCCTTCTGCTCCTCACACCAGTCCTCAGTGTCAGCCATCTTGCCACTGTATTTACACTCACTCTCAGGAGAGTGGATTCCCAGGTGGGCTTTTTAGGATGGGTAGGAATGTGTGTGTGTGCCCAGGCATGGTGGTAGTTTATTGATGTCAAATACTCCTCCCCCCCACCCAGCACCGCTGACTCCTCTGTGCCTATGTGTTTCTCACAGTGAGGGTGAGTGGACTAGCAAGTTAGCTGACACTGCTGCATGACGTTGAAGTTGAAAGCAACTCACATCAGGACCTTGTGCTCCAAAAACTAGTCCCCCGTCTCAGGCATTTTGTCATAACATTTCCACTCACTGTCAGGTAAGCATGCTTCATAGTGGGCTTGTAGGGCTGTGTGGGCGCAGGAGTGTTTTCAGTGGCCAGATCTCCTATCAGGCCCTGTGCTACACACATACACACACATTCCAACGTGCAGAAAGAGCACCCCTGGAAGTATGCTTTCCTGAGAGTGAGTGGATATGTAGTGACAAAGATCGCAGACACTGGTGCCTGGTGTTTGGAGCACAAGTCCCTGTTGTTATTTGTGGAAAAGTCATACACCAGTGCCCAGTGTCATGCATCCTGCTAGTACATTTTTAAACCCTGTGGGTAAGCTTAGTTCCTGTTGGGTTGTTTGCGGTGGGTGGGAAGGTGTATGTTGGACATTGCCTGATGTGAGCTGTAGCGATTCCAAATAATCCTCCTCCCACCCAGCCCAGCTAACTCCTCTGAGACTATGGCTGACTGGCAGTGAGGGGAAGTGTACTAGCAAGGATGCTGACACTGCTGCATGGTGTTAAACTTGAATTAAAATCCCAACAAGGCCTTGTGCCCCAAACACCATGCACCAGAGTCAGCCATCTTGCTAGTGCACTTCCATTCAGTGTCAGGTAGCCATAGGCCCATATGAAGTTTTTGTGCTGGGTGGGGTTAGGAGTGTTTTCCATTCCTCAAATCCCATCAGGCTCTCTCCTCCACACACCTTCCTACCCATCCCAACTAGCTTACCTGGGATTCTACTTTCCTGACAGTGAGTGGCAATGTGCTGCCAAGAAGGCTGACACTGGGGACTGGTGTTTGATTTGTCCACAGCTCCCAACAGTGCCTTGAGCTCCAAACACCAGTCCGCATTGTCAGACATCTTGCCAATACATTCCCATTGCCTGCCAGGGACACACAGTTCTAGGTGAGCCTGTTGTGCTGGGTGGGAAGAGGAGTGTTTGCACTGACTCCATCTCCCATCAGGGCCTGTCCTCCACACAGCTTCCCAGCCAGCCCAAACAGAACACCTGGGACTCTGCTTTACTCACAGTGAGTGGCAATATACTATCAAGATGTCTGACAGTGGTGCCTGTTAGTGCTGTCCACAAATCCCATCATGGTTTGTGCTCCAAAAACCTGTCCCCAGTGACAGCCATTTTGTCAGTACTTTTCCACTCACTGTCAGGTAAGCAGAGTCCCAGGTGTTCTGTTTGTGCTGGTTGGAAAGAGTGTGTGTATAACAGGGCTGGCTGGGAGATATAGTCAGTGCAAACACTCCTCCTCCCACCCATCCCAAATAGCTCATCTGGGCCAATGGTTACCTGACAGTGTGAGGAAGAGTACTTGAAAGATGACTGACACTGCTACATGGTGTTGAACTTGAAGCCAAATCCCATCATGGCCCTGTTCTCCAAACACCCGTCCCCAGTGTCAGCCATCTTGACTGTACATTTCCATTGACTGTCAGGGACTGCATAGTTCCAGGTGTGCTGTATGGGCTGGCTGGGAAGCTGTGTGTAGGGCAAGGCTTGATGGGAGTTGTAGTCAGTGCAAACACTCCTCCTCCCACCCAGCACAACAAGCCCACCTAGAACAGTGTGTCCCTGACAGCCAATGGGAATGTACTGGCAAGATGTCTGACACTGCGGACTGGTATTTGCAGCTCAAGGCACTGTTGGGAGTTGTGGACAAATCAGACACCAGTCCCCAGTGTCATCCTTCTTGGCAGCACATTGCCACTCACTGTCAGGAAAATAGAGTCCCAGGAAAGCTATTTGGGATGGGTAGGAAGGTGTGTGGAGGACAGAGCCTGAAGGGAGATGTAGTCAGGGCAAACACTCCTCCTCCCAACCAGCACAACCAGCTCATCTGGGCCAATGGCTACATGACAGTGAATGGAAGTGTACTAACAAGATGGCTGACACAGTTGTATGATGTTTGTTGCACAGTGCCTTGATGGGAGTTGGCTTAAAGTTCGACACCATGCACCAGTGTCAGCTACCTTGCAAGTACAATTCCCCTCACTGTGAGGTAAGCATAAGCACAGAGGAGTTAGCAGGGCTGGGTGTGAGGATGAGTATTTGCAATAGCTACAACTCCCATCAGGCCTGTGCCCACACCCTTCCCAGCAATCCCGAAGAGCCTACGTGTGACTCCGCTTTCCTGAGAGTGAGTGAAAATGTGCTGGCAAAATGTCTGACACTGGTGCCTGGTGTCTGAGTTGACAACATCTCCCATCAAGGCCTTGTGCTCCAGACACCAGTCCCCTGTGTCAGCCATTTTTTCAGTACTCTTCCACTCACTATTAGGTAAGCATGGTTCCTGGTGGGCTGTTTGTGCTGGGAGGGATGAGGAGTGTTTGTACTGACTTCAACTCCCATCAGTCTCTGTCCTCCACACAGCTTCCCAGCCAGCCCAAACAGCACACCTGGAACCATGCTTGCCTGAAAGGGGAAACATCGTTTACAACCCAAGCTAACCAACCCTCATGAAAATACGAAAACCCTCCCGGTCTCAGTCGAAAGGTGTAATGACATAGCTACCTTTTTTCATAAAAAGTAATAGAAATATATGACCAATTCCCAAAGGATAGTAACTCCAACTCTGATATAGGCACAGAGGTGGAAGGACTCTTATCCTTCCCAAAATTAGCTTATTTCCCCAGACTTGAGGAAGAAGACGTTTGTAATCTAATAAAGGTACTAAATCTGGATCACCCATTGATCCAGCCCCGCCCCAGATTTTAGCTAAAGCACTGGAGACCATTTTACCCTCCATAACGGAAATGCTCAACCTATCATTAGACACAGCTTCGGTCCCAAAAGTTTGGAAGCATGCAATCATTAGGCCTTTACAAAAAAAACCCAATATGGATCCTACTGTCCTTAGCAATCTACGCCCCATCTCACTTTTGCCATTTATCAGCAAACTTTTAGAAAAGCATGTAAACAATACCTTGACTGACTTCCTGGAAACTAATGAAATACTGCATCCCACTCAGATGGGTTTCCGTGCCTCCCACAGTACAGAATCAGCACTGTTGGTGGTCACAGAGGAGTTAAAGGCACTTTTGGATGAGGGTGGTTCTGCCGCCATCCTTTTGTTGGACCTCAGTGCAGCATTCGACACCGTAGATCATATCACATTAATGGGGAGACTAAGGGAAATAGGAGTCCATGGCCTTGCCATGGACTGGTTGGCTTCTTTTTTGGAAGACAGGTCCTTCCAAGTGATGGAAGGGGACTGTTTTTCAGACCACCTTCCAATTACATGTGGCGTCCCACAGGGTTCTTCCCTTAGTCCTACCCTATTTAATATTTATGTACGACAGCTGGCTAATATAGCACAGGAAGATGGTGTCTCAGTGGTGTCATATGCTGACGACACTCAGCTGATAGTCTCCCTAACAGATAACGCAAATCAGCAGTTGAGTCACTGTCTGGAGAGAGTGAGTAAATTGGATGGCCAATAGCCATCTGAAATTAAATGGCGAGAAAACAGAGATCATGCGATTAGGAAAATCCACTATCCAGGCACCCCTGACACAGTGGCCCCCTTGCATGGGAAACCCACCTATACCCAAACCAGTTATAAAAAATTTAGGGGTCTGGATGGAGAACTCACTCACGATGGATTGCCAATCCAGGAAACTGTCAGGAATATGTTTCTCCCTGCTTAAAATACTAAGGAAGATTATTGAGGTGATCCCGGAACATCTGGAAAAAATGGTCATCCAGTCTCTTATAATCTCGCGCTTGGACTATGGAAACTCACTTTATATGGGCGCGCCTAAATATGTGACGAAGAGACTACAGGTAGTACAAAATGCGGCAGCAAGACTCCTTCTAAAAATCCCCAAATGCACTTCGACTAAAGAAGCACTGAAACAGTTACACTGGCTCCCTATTGAAACAAGAATAAAGTTTAAGTCCCTATGCTTGGCATATAGGGCTGTTAACAAAAAAGGACCAATAAAACTGAGACAAATGTTGTCCAGGTATATCCCGACCAGGCATCTTAGATCAGCTCAGCAACAGCTTCTTAGGACATCGAGAGCCAAAAGAGCCAGGTGGGGGGGAAGATCATTTGCCCACCTGGTACCAAAGATGTGGAATGCCCTCCCATATAAAATAAGAATTCTACCCAACGAAACAGTTTTCAGGAAACATCTCAAAACTTTGCTGTTCCCCTTGTAGACGCACTATGGATAGAGCTTGTAAACAGCACTCTTTAGCGCTGGGAAGCCCTCGGGCAGCCACGCGCTCTACAAATTTCTAAACATAAACATGCGATACATCGCATGCAATTACAACGCGGTCATTACAACGACCACGTTGTTACATCGCAAACCATTACAACGCATGTCATTACAACGACTTGCTGTAGGGGGCAGAAGGTGTTGGATTTAAAATCCAACACCTTCCCTACTGTTGCACAGACTGGAGTTGGAATAGTAAATTATACTATTCCAAAATCCTGCCCCCCCCTACACCAAGTCGTAACGACTTGCATTGTAATGGTATGCGATGTAACAACGCGATCGTTGTAATGACCGCGTTGCAATGGCATGCGATGTATCGCATGCGTTGTAACGTGGCCTATTCGCCTGAAAGTGAATGGAAATGTACTGGCAAGATGGCTGACGCTGGGGCCTGCTGTTTGACTTGACTACAACTCCCATCAAGGCCTTCTGCTCCAGACACCATGCAGCAGTGTCAGCCAACTTGCCAGTACATTTCCACTCACTGTCAGGCAAGCATGGTTCCAGGTGGGCCTGTTGGGCTGTGCGGGAGGAGGAGTGTTTGCTGTGACTACAACTCCCATCAGGCCTGTGCCCACACCCACCTTCCCAGCCATCTCAACCAGCCTGACCTGTGACTCAACTTTCATGAGAGAGAGTGTAAATGTGTTGGCAAGATGGCTGATGCTGGTGACTGGTGTTTGGAGCACAAAGCCTTGCTGTGAGTTTGTAAGAAGTATGTACATAGTAGGAATTTAATAAATTTAAATTTTCATTGCAGGTATGTTGTTTGTCAATATGGCATACACATCAGATGCTCATTTACTCTAGATTTTTGAAACTTTGAAAACAGTCATTTGTATCACTGTATCCTTGACAGTGATGTCTGTGGAGGTGTAATTGGTAACATTATTGGAATGTGGAGTAGGTACTCACCAGACTCTGGTGCTCCTGGTATTCCATAGACGCCCTCCGGCAGAAGGATGTCACGCACCTTCTCCTCCCAGGAAGTGAAGTGGACAGGTGGTGCAGGAGGGCCACCGCCAGTCTGCTGTGGCTCTACTCTGACTATTTCATCTACAAGCACTTCCAACTACTTTCCTGTGAACCTTGGCTGCTTCCATGGGGCCATGGTGGTGGTGAGTGTGAACGGGAGGGTGAGTGTGAAGGTGCGGGTGAGTGTGAATAAGAAAAAGACTGTGTGTTTGTGAGAATTGTTAAGAAAACAAGAAATCTGTGCAAGTTGTGTGGTGAGTGAAGTGTGAGTGTATGAGGCAGAGAGCAGGGAATGTGTGGCAAATCCTGTGCCCTCTCAGCAGCAGTTCAGTTAGAGCAAAGGATCATGGTCATGTGTTTGGCCCTTTATATAGGTGGATTGGTAGGTGTGGCTAATATTTAAAAAAAAACATTTTTGGATTTTGGCGTTACCATTGCTTGTTTTGACTGTTTTTGACAATTTCCACTTGCCATTTGTGACACAAACCAACACGGTTCAGAAACCGCGTTGGATGCATCATCATCTGTTCGTGGGGTAAACCGAGTCTGATTCGTAACCCGAATGCTATTCTTCAGCGTTTCCGAACGAGTCGGTCACATCGAGCTTGTTTCCAGATGATTCGGTTGGCGTATTGTGTTCCGAATGACTCAGTGGGAGTTTAACATGCCATGCATCGTAAACCCGTCGTTCGGGAAGCTCTCGGTCGAGTCGTTAGGAAAGCATTCCGGAACCGATTCAGTAGGAATGCTTTCCTAACGAGATTATAATCGGCCCCTTAGAAGTAAATGTGGAAAGGACCAGGGGGAGTGGCTAGAAGATGGAGAATGCTTACTACTAAATGGAAGAGGTTTAGGGTGGAGTAAAGAGGGCTTTAAGGAGAGCTAAGAAAGGATTAAGGTAGGGTCAGATGCACACCCACAAAAGAGTAGGCCAATTGCCATTCACCAACTGCACTTATAAAGTTACTACAGACAAAGAGGATCTTAAACAGTAGTAAATGTACTCTATCTCAGACCTAGATGTGCTGTTGTACATGAGCAGCCACTGGCACTGCAACATCCTCCCATAGAAAATAATGGATGCAGAGAATTAAAATAGAACCCCATAGAATTTTTTTTTCATGAATTATTTCAACTCTTCAAAGATATATAAATTTAATTTGGTATTATTAACATTACATATGTATAAAACATACCTCATAAAAAATAGTTTAATAACTTTTTTTATGGTTTATATCTTTTTATTCACATTTTGGGTAGAACAACAGCAACCACCTACATCCACAGGCCGGTGGGGTAAGTTACTGTACAACAAAAATACCATAAAGAAAGAACAAAAACAAAGGAATAAGAAAGGAAGGAAAGGAGGGAAGCCCGACTGCCTAAGCGGAAGTCTCCAAAACTGGCGCTTATTTAGAGGTATATCTTAACGCTCCGGGGGGTAGGTTACTCTTCCCCATGGACTGCCTGCGTGAGACGAAGCACCCGCAGGAACACCGGACAGGTCAATTGTATAAATTCAGTGGATAGGAATTTGATCGTAGAACCCCACATTTTGTCAAAGCGCCGTAGCGTTCTCTTGGTAACTGCGGTCAACTTTTCCATGCACACAATATCCCATATTTTGTGCAGCCAATCTAAGTGGGTCAGGACTACCGTAGTGGCCCATCTAGCTAAAAGTGTCTGTTTAGCTGCCTCCAGGGCTAGCGCAATCGCTCTTCCCAGTTTTGAGCGCAGGGGAAAGGTCAGGGCATTGGGAAGGGCCAGGAGGATATAGCTTGGGAATCTGGGCAGGTCGGTCTCATAAATATTATCTATATCCGGCAGGACCGCAGACCAAAATTGTTGGATCTTTGGGCAATCCCATAGGGCCCGAGTCACAGAACTAATTTAAGACAAAATCCTAAACTTACTACCATTTTGGTATTCACAGAAGGCACTTACTCATTTTGGTATTCACAGAAGGCACTTACTTACTCATTTTGAGTAACTTACTCATTTTGAGTAACTTACTCATTTTGTGTAACTTACTCATTTTGAGTATTCACAGAAGGCACTTACTCATTGATGAGTAAGGTGCCTTCTGTGAATACCAAAATGAGTGATTCTACTCATTTTGAGTAACTTACTCATTTTGTGTAACTTACTCATTTTGTGAAACTTACTCATTTTGGTATTCACAGAAGGCACTTACTCATCAATGAGTAAGTGCCTTCTGTGAATACCAAAATGAGTAAGTTACACAAATGAGTAAGTTACTTAAAATGAGTAAGTTACTCAAAATGAGTAAGCAAGTGCCTTCTGTGAATACCAAAATGAGTAAGTGCCTTCTGTGAATACCAAAATGAGTAAGTTACACAAAATGAGTAAGTTACTCAAAATGAGTAAGTTACTCAAAATGAGTAAGTTACTCAAAATGAGTAAGTTACTCAAAATGAGTAAGTAAGTGCCTTCTGTGAATACCAAAATGAGTAAGTGCCTTCTGTGATTACCAAAATGGTAGTAAGTTTAGGATTTTGTCTTAAGTTAGTTCTGTGAATCGGGCCCATAGTTGGTGTGTAAGGGTATCCTCCCGCCCACACTGTCTCCAGCATTTTGGGTCCTCACCAGCTCGCCACTTTGCAATCCTCACCGGGGTATAATACCAATAATGGGCGATTTTGAGAAACATCTCCTTGCCCGCTGTACTGCACGAAGACGCCTGTGCCCTATGGATTATATTCTGCCACTCCTTAACTGAAAATTCCTGCTCACATTCATTCTCCCACCTACGCTGCGCTGGTGTTTTGGCGGGGTGTTGAGGTGCAATAAGGAAGGAATATATGTCCGAGAGCAACTTCTTATCCGAATGGCGGGTAATGAACAGTAGCGGTCGGTGGTGGGAGTGCCGCTGGGCGCTGACGTGGGGCGGGGGAGGGGCAGGTTGGGGGGTAGTAAACTACGGATTACGGCCGATTACAGGTAAGTACACATATGAATAAATAAAACAGATTTCGTTTCTCGTGCTGCATCGCATTTGGCGATGCAGCGCGAGAAACGAAATGCGTTTTATTTATTTATATGTTTACTTACCTGTAATCGCCCGTAATCCGTGGTTTACTACCCCCCACCCTGCCCCTCCCCTGCCCCACGTCAGCGCCCGGCGGCACTCCCACCACGACCGCATACTGGTAATGAACCATTTCTCAAATTTCGTTAAATGGCGACTAGCATGTGGACCTATATGGGGTTGCGTGACCCAGTGTCTCAGCGCGATGTATTGCCAATGAGAGTCTGGTGAAAGGTCATAGTTGACGCACAACTTCTCAAACTCCATCACACCCTCCTCATCAAATAGGTCCCCTATCCACTTGCAATTGGCTTCTTGCCACTTATTGTAAACATCTCCCTTAGCTGCTGGTGGGAATTCCTGATGTCCTATAAACGGGGTGAGGGGGGACGTGGAAGTGGATAGCTGTCTTTTCACTTGCACCTTGTCCCACGCTCCCAACGTTGCCCTGGTTACTGGCGAGATGTACATTCCCTTAGGCTGAAATTTCTTGGGGAGCCACGGCACCTTCCACATGTGAATCCCAGTGACCGCATGGTCCATAAAGCACCTGTGCTTCTACGATGCTGGCCTATACCATTTTATCATGTATTGGAGTTGGGCCGCCTGATCATATCTTTCTAGGTGTGATATTCCCAATCCTCCATCTTTCAGCTTCAGGTAGGTCTGATTGCGGTCCATTCATGCTTTCTTCCCTCCTCATATAAAATCGCTCATTAGGTGCTGTAGTTGGGATAACATGACATAAAATCCGGGGAAGTAATGTCATTTTGATCACTGCTAACCTACCCAGCCAGGACAGTGTGTGTGCCTTCCACTTCGACAGTTCCGATCTTGTCATGGTGAGTAAGACCGCGTAGTTTTCTTTCGCTGTGCGCTCAGGGGTGGGGAGGATCCGCAGACCCAGATACGTCAACCCCCCCAGGGGCCCACTCAAACGGAAACTCCTCCACCAGCTGAGATCGATCCACACTGGGGATCGTCAAGCTAAGGGCTTGTGTTTTTTGTAGGTTAACTTTGAACCCTGACACCTCGCCAAAGTTTGTGATTTTTTGGACTAGTGGGGGAAGGGAGGTAAATGGATTTGTCAGTATCAGCAGCACCTCATCGGCAAACAGCGGAATTCTGTGCTCCTGGTTTCCCACGTGGAGCACTGTGATGCCCTTGTGCTGGCGGATACGCTCCGCAAACGGCTCCATGTACAACGTGAATAACAAAGGGGACGGGGCAGCCCTGTCTTGTCCCCCGTGAAATTCTGAAGGTGGGGGAATGATACACCATTTACCTTGACCTTTGCCTCCCGAAGGGAATAGTTACAAAGGACCCAGCATTGGAACCTTTCCCCAAGCCCAAATCTAGAGAGTACCGTCTGCAGATATGGCCAATGAACCCTGTCAAAGGCTTTCTCTGCATCCACTGACAGGACCATATTCAGAGTCTGTGTACGTTGTGCTTTCTCTAAGATGTGGCGGAGCCTCTTGGCCCCATCGCTACAGCCTCTTTCCGGGATAAACCCAGACTGATCTGGGTCCACAAGCATATACGGAGCCAACCGCGCCTTCAGCCTGCCAGTGAATATCTTCAAGTCTACGTTCAGCAGGGAGATTGGCCTGTACGACGCGCATTTCTTGGGGTCTTTACCTGGTTTTGGGGGGACAATAATGGAGGTCATTTGCATAGTGGGAGAAAGGCTACCTGTCTCACTAAATGAGTTGTAGAGGCGAGCAAGAAGGTGGGAGCCGCAAATATATTTTAAAATTCGGGAGTAAAGCCATCATCTCCGGGGGTATGGCCCGAGACACCTCATCCGAGGTGAAATCAACGTCCAATCCAGACGCCTCCTGCGTTGAAAGCTGCGTCACTGGGCCTCCGGCCACGTAGCTTACCGCCGCCTCTCCGACTAATGGCTCTGCCGTGTAGAGGCTGGAGTAAAAGCGCTGAAACGCCCCCGCGATGCTGTCATCTGTTCGCAGCCCCTTCCCCCCTGGGCCCTCAATCTCCACAACCCGACGCTGTTCCACCTGTGTGCACAGTTTATGTGCTAAGAGTCTGCCCGCCTTGTTCCCCTGTCATAGTAAGTCTGTTTTGTATGCACCAGGGCATATTCAGCTCGGTCCATATCCAGCGCCTTTAGTTGTTTCCGCACCAGCGTCCGTTGGCGCCTCATTCGGACCACTACCGTCCTTTAGTGTACTGCCTCTATCTCTTTAACCTTGCCCTCTAAGGCCTCGCGTTTAGCCCTCCTGTCCCTATTCAAGCTGGCCGAGATAGCCAGGAACTGCCCCCGGAGTACCGCTTGAGCGTGTCCCATAATAGTGTAGGTGATGTCGAGCCGTCGTCATTTATTTCTAGGAAATCCTGAATGGCTTTCCGGATCTGATCTACGTTATGTTCATGCGTAAGTAGCCTAGCATTCAGGCGACACTGCCTCTGTGGTTCAAGGATCCTGGGCAACTGCACTGAGAGCGAAATGGGGGAGTGGTCAGACAGTGCTGCAGCTCCAATTGCCACCGCAGCCATCGCTTGGGATATGTGAGGGGAAACCAGGAAGAAATCTAAGCGCGCGTAGGACTGGTGTGCTGTCGAAAAGAAAGTGAACTCACTTGCCCCTGGGTTATGCTGGCGCCACACATCCACCCAACCCACATCCGCCAGCCAGCTCCTGGTTGCTTCTGAGAGCGCCCCTGTTCTGCCTGTCCTGGAGACTGATCTATCCATCTGCGGGTCCTACACTATGTTGAAATCCCCCCTATTATTAAGTCTTCATCTTGGGAAGCCAGAACCTCCCCCAGGGCCTGCCTAACAAAGGGTTCCTGCATATCATTAGGGGAGTAAATGGAAGCCACGGTGTAGGTGTGGCTCCTGAGTTCTATCCGCAGGGACACTAATCTACCTGGTATTTCTGCTTGTACCGGTAGGGCCCTTCCTGGAAATGTGAGGCAAATAAGATGGCCACACCTGCCCGTTTTCCCTGTGTGGATGAGAAGTGTTGCCTGTTGAACCATCTTGATCTAAGGTGTATCCAGTCTGCGCGAGCTAAGTGTATTTCTTGTAGGAGACAAACATCACATTTCGACTCTTTGAGGAAGTTGAGGAGGGCTATCTGCTTCGTGGGGACATTGAGGGCTCTAACATTGAGGCTCAATATCTTAAAAGGGCGACCTTGCATAATTGTGGTTAGGAATAATAAGCGGAACCGGGGCAAAGAGCATAACCCGGCCCAAGCCAGCCAAATAGGACGTCCGCAGGGTAGCGTGTATTGGCAAACAAATGGGGGCTGTCAGACCAAAAGGAGGGAACTCCCTCCCAAGGGCACGCTGCACATTACTGTCCCCAATGGCTTTACTGGCCGGGGAAGAAGGGAACTCCCACCCGACCACCCTAGGGTTACCAACCCTGGAGTACTGACTGATTGTGTTGCCCCAACCTCCCTTCCCCATATCCGACCCCGAGGGAACAACATGCATCAGGGGGTTGGGGACCCTACCCCTGGGTGGTCTACATCCTGGACCGCATTATTCCTTAAAGGGCCTTCCTTGCCTCCTTGTACCTCAAATCCCATGGGCGACTCTACCACTTCCCCCCTAGAGAGAGCAAAGAAGGAGAAAAACAACATAGAGAAAAGAACAAGAGTGAGAGAACCAATCAACAAACTGAGGTCCCATAATCGGGAAAGGATATCACCAATCAAGGTGGGTCCATGAGCCTGTTTCAGGCATTTCATGAAAGGGGCGAGGGGTCTCCGCCGGGCGAGGTCTGCACCTCTGGAAGACTCTAGACTCATGTCCATATCAGCTGCATGGGGGTCATGAGATCATATACCAAGGGCTAAGACTCCCCGTTCTCATTCTCTCCTTCACGTTGCTGTAGTTGCCGCATGAGTGCCTCCCTTTCTTTCGTGCTTTCCGCCTTCATCGCTTTTATCACAAGTTCTTTTCCCTTTTCGTTGCCGGCGGCTTGATCTGCTCCCAGAACGCTCCTTCTGCGACTTTTGTGAGTTCTCCAGATCCGCCTCCTGGGCCACCTCAGGGCCCAGAATCGACTTCGCCTCCTCTAGTGTTCGTATTGCATGTGTTTCTCGTTGCCAAACGAAGGTCAGCCTAAAGGGGTGGCCCCATCTATAACGGATTCCCTTTTCCCTCAGGAAGGCAGTGGCCAGCCGCAGCAGTTTGCGTCGCTGGAGGGTGGTCGCTGATAGGTCCAGGAAGATGCCCACCTGCAACCCCTCAAAGGTGATCGCTGCGGTATCACGAGTCGCTGCCATGATTTTCTCCTTTTGTGCGTAGGAGTGTAGACATGTGAGGATATCCTGCGGTTGCCCTGGCCCAGACGCCGGGTGCCCTGCCCTGTGGGTACGGTCCAAGAGGATGTCTTTGTCCCTCAATTCGGGTGTTACATGCTGAAGAGCCGTACCACAAACTCCTCCAGGCTCCCGACGACCGCCCGGAGCAGAACCCCCTTGATTCGGATGTTAGAGCGCCGGGACTGTTTTCCAAAACCTCAAGGCGGATGCACAGCTCCTCGTTCTTGTCTGTCAACTCCAGTAGCTCTCGGGAATGCTCATGCACTTCTTCTTCTCTGCTGTCGCCATTGCGTTCGAGGGCATCCACCCTATCCCCTAATTCCATTAAGTCAGACTTGAGGGTTCTAATGTCTGTGGCCACCTCTTGCCTTCGGGCCGCAAAGTCGTCTCTTAGCACCCCGAATAGCTGCTCCATGAAATGGCGTGTGATCGGCTCTGTGGTGTTGTCCATCTCCTCGGAAGAGGCTGTGTCACCCGTGGCCCCGGAGGGGGAGACAGCCCGGGCCTCGGTTCTTTTGGGGCCTGGCTTTCCCAGCATCTCTTTGATGGAGCCGTCCTTTTTAGTCCGACCTGAGGCCATTTTACAAGGCTGGGGGTTCCCTTGCTGCCAAAATCGTTGGCCCACACCTAGAGAGGCTCCGACCGGAGCTCTGTGGCCTATCTGTGAGGTCCCCCGCCCCCTTCGCCTTATCCCTTGCTTTCGAACAAATATCCTCTCCCCGGCTGCGGCCGGGTTCGCGCATGCCTGCGGTGAACCCCTCCAAACTCCTGTTGATTCCTGGCCTCCTCACCTCCAGCTCCGGCCTAGTGCGACACATTTCCTTCTCGTCGCGCCCGGGCTCTGCTAGCTCGGGCTCTTCTGCTCAAGGATTGATCCCCCTTCCTTATGAACTGTTCACTGCCGTGTGGCCGGGCTACACTCGTTACTGCCCCGGGGGCCCTGTACGTGCACCGCTCCTTCTTGTTATCACTTGGGGCCGCTTATGATGCCCAAGGAGACCCACTCTGAGCTATCCACCCCTAGCCTCTCTGGGCCGGGTCCCATGCCACCATCTTGGGCCTACTGGGGCGGACCATCGCAACTGCGGCCTTCACTCCTCCCGGCACTCCCCACTCGCGGCAGCTCCGCTCTGACCTTTAGCCGCATAGGGAGACGCTCTCGACGGTCGTCGCCTTCCGCCAACTCTGGTCCTCATTGACAACCTGCTCCGTGGAGGGCCCCTTTCTGCTCAGGTGCGCGCACTTCATGACAGGGGGCCGCGTGACGCACTCCTGGGGGCCTGCCGACTCCGCCAGCCCCAGGACACCCGCGCTCGGCCTTCGGTCCGCTCCTGTAGCCGTCTGCACCGACGACTCATCCTCTGGTGCACCCACGCGGAGCCACAGGCTTACTCAGCTGACCCGGGCACCCTCCGGCCTCCGTGGTGCCCAGCCGGGTCTGTGATTGCCACTCCCAGCCGGAATTAGTCTCCTGAAGGCCCCCCCGACCAACTGGCAGGTCTTCTCGGGTCTGGGTAGGGGAAATTACCACCTGGGAAGGACTGATTCCTGCTGATTTGGGCCTCGCCCGACGGAGCTCCAGCGCCGAGCTGTTACTCAGCCGCCATCTTGGCCACGCCCCCAATAACTATTTTTAATTTGAAAATGTTACTTTTTTTCTAAAATAATTAAAATAATTTACATTCATTCTGTACAAAAATGCTGTAATTTTTAATACATGATACTTAAATATATACACATTTTTCTTTAGGATTTTTTAAAATTAAAAAATAATTTAATTTAGTACATTTAAATTAATTAAATAGTAAACTTGAAATTAAAAGTGCTGTAGCCTTTTTTTTGTTTGTTCTACATATAAACTTAGGGGCCCATTAGGATGTCGGGCGGAAGCACTACCGCCGTGCTGTCGGAGGCAAAACCCACCAGTTACCGTCCGCCCGCCGCGGCCCACACGCCCGCCCAATTAGGATGTGCAAAATCAGCCAAACACCGCCCGTAAGCCCGCGATGCCGCCCGCCATCAAAGTGCGCCCATACACGTAGCGGCGCCAGCCAATGGAGGCACACCGTCCGACGAAATCACGTACCGCCCGGCGTACAAATTAGGATGCCGCAAACAAACAGCTCCCCCGGCTAAGAGACACCGCACGAGATTCCAAGGCGGAAACTCGACCGCTCGAGTACGGACACCAAAAAGGCGGCCCACCCCGACATGAATCCTGCACTCCAGGCCATCCCCATGCTGTACCTGATGCAGCACCTAGGAGTCAACGCGCCGCGGCGACGCAGGTAGGCAGACACACAACAAGGGCACGCAAACACCGCACACAGTGCAAGGGCGGAAAAAACTGTACATGGCCCCCCAGACACCCCTGTGTGGACAGGACACATCCACCACTGCACCCACAAATGTCACACCGGGCAAAATGAAACAACTCGCAACAACCGGGCACACACTACCCGGGACCAGGAACTGACGTCCCCGTCACGGCAACGCAGCGCAGCAGCGATGACGCAGCTACACATGCGCACAACGCAGAGGCCAACTACAGCGCCATGCATGGGCCGCACACAAATAACACAGGCACACAACTACACACACCACACACCACCCCCACCCTGAACGCACATGTCACGTGGCATTCCTGCATCAGTCATGTCCCCAACCGGCAACTCACAGGTGCCAACATGACGCCACACAAGTGTACCCAACAGGGCAGTGACGTCACGCCAAAATAGGACACACCCTTGTGTGCATAACATGGCGAAGCACACAGCGGCTGCGACATCACGCCGCAGAATATGTACCTCGTCCGCAAAAGGCACGCCAGTACCATACAAAAATACTAATACCATCCTGCACCCAATACCAATACATGCAATACGTAACATGAAAAAACCCGGGTGCCTGACAACAGGTGTTACCAATTACAACACACACACACACAAGGCCCAACGTATAGCGGAAACGCAGCGTGCCGCCCACACACGGGAAAGCAGATAGCACTGAATGGCCTTCCATTCCCACTCTGAAACCACATTTCGACAAAACAAGCCGGAGAATACAGCCATTGTCCCAACAACAAGCCAAACAGAGGCATGCCGAGGAAACAGTCCAATGTGCAGATAGCGCACAACATGAAAGAAATCTCTGACCACAAAAAAGAAATAAGACCACTCCTCCATGTGGTTCACATGCAAGTAATCTGGAAGGAGTCAGACACCACTGACCTTGACCATTCATAGAAGCATGTGGGATGAGGACCTGTGTCCTCCGCACAAGCTACTATAACCCAAACCCTGCCTCCGTACGACTATTCCAGATTTCCCAGCATCGTCGGAGGGTGCACTCTGCTGACTGCACAGCCGGCTGGAGCACGCCATCACATCGCCCTGTAGCAAAATGGCAGTCGCACCACACCTACCCAACTACGCCGGACAGATGCAGCTCTACATGGACAGCCTGCTACAGATAGTGGGCTGTGAAAACCTGGCCATGCTGAACATAAGTTACCGAGTAACTTACCGCATCGCAATGTTCAGCTGCGTCATCCCCGTCTTCTACTGTCGGAGGTGTCCCTTCCACTGTCCTGTGGATTTATGTCTCTCCAACCCGGCATGTCCAAAGGCGGACCTGGTACAACTGTTCGCCCCCTGGACGCACACGACAGGATCTGTTCAGTCTATGGGGGCATGGCGTATGTGGCTGCAATCGGACACACACTGCAATGGGACATGTGTGCCTCCACACAACGGATTCTGGATCACAGTTTCATCGAATGTCATCCAACATGTCCCATCAGGCTCCTACAAGGGACAACTTACGATGAACACATTGACAGCCACCATCCGCTTCATTGGATGGCATCCATGTATAACACCAATGCCATGGAAGCCCTGCTGGAAGGTATCGCATACCTGACAACTTGTCAATTCGTCGGGCCCCGACGCAATACCCCCAATTGAACAATGATGTTCAACACCGTACCTATGCTTGGCTTTCGCACGGACTGGGCAGTTACCTGTACAACAACTATACCATACAACCTGCAACAAACACCACACTATCAACTCCACTGCCATGACATCTGACATTTTCAGGACATTCTCTCTGTTCCTCACCACATCCAATATCTCTGCATGAACAGGGGGAGGCAGAGGTATGGGACTTGTGTACAGTAACCACATGGACAATACTGCACGAACAACCATGCTATAATATGTATCCTGCGCACATGAACATATGCACCGGTCAGTGCACACTAATCTGTCAGCTGTATCACGTGAGAACTGTCACCTCACCTTTGTCTGTACTTCCGTGCCAGGACTTTTGCATGGACAACAAATGCATCCCCCAACAACATGACCCCAGTGAATGTGACATGTTCAGTAGCCACCACATGGCAACAACTAGTGACACGCTGCTGCATGCACGTAGGCTCATGCTCTGATGTCACCCCTCACGCACGTGTGTCGGAGTAACTACTGTAGTAAACCTGTACCATGGAACTGAGATGTACTGTACCTATGATGTCAAGCTGTCTCGTAGGCAAAATGATTACTGTCTGTGTCAAAGTCGAGAGCTCCTCAGTAACTAGCAAATGTACATTAGCATAGCAAGGGCAAGGCAGTTGTAACTCTGAAGCCCTCATTCCACAGTCAACAACTAATCACATCTACCCCTAACCCCTTTTGTATGTGTAATCATGCTAAGTAGATCCTCCACATGCATTTCGCTGCCAGTAGTGTCCACTATACTGCATCACAGAGGACGTAAGTCCAAATACATGGCTTGAAGCAAAAATGTGACTCCGCTGAATCATTTCACAAACACAAGTACGAATGAGAGAGGATGAGAGTGTGTGAAGTACACGACAGTCGTGAGATGACCATGTAGTCCACTGTCACTGGATGTCAACGCAAATGAGTAGCCGCAACAGTGGCCACAGTGCAATACCACAGCTCCTGGAGCAGGACTTGTCAGACTCTGAAGGTGCCCGAAAGATCATCACATCAACACTGACGGCCTGGTCAATACAAAGCACAGTCCTACACATGTCTACAATTTCCCACACAGTCTGACCACACACTCAGCAACCAAAAGTAGGAGCCACGCAAAAGCATGCCACAGCAATGCCTGTCAAAACACACACACGACATCAGTTTGGGTGGGCAGCACTGCACAATGAGTAAGAACTGCAGAAAATCTGACATGCACAATTGAACTAGGCACAATCTTGACAGTGACACACCCTGCACACACACAACGTCTGAACCATAACAAGTAGGAGTCATCCTGAACTGCAAGGACACACCCACACACTGCATTCCGTGCAACATACAACACACACATCTCATCATATACACAGACCTCAACACGGTTACAAACATCCACCATGGGCCTGGGAAACATATGTGTGTAGTCGACATGGCCACAACACACACACACACCAACGCCACCCCAAACTCACACCACCCACACCACCCACCACCACCTCCCAAATGCACACATTGAGAGTAGGCCATGTGCCCAGGCACAATGCACATCACAAGACTAACATACACCTACACCGCTGGCCACACAGCAAGTAAGCTCACACATGCCCGCATACTCAGCGCATGCTGCCAGTCCACCTGTGGCTAGACTCACACCCTGTGCATTGCATGCACGCAAACATGACACGGTCACAGATTACATCGACAGGCGGCATAACTCATCAACCCCAGGGACAGTGCCCAGTTCGATGTGCCGAGTAGTGACACGTAGTGCCGCGGATGCAATGTGTGTTAGTGTGCCCTGCCATGGCCAGCCAACACTGCCATGGCAGTCACAATATCCATCACAGCCACCACTGTGTCAGAAGGAGATGTGTGAGTGTGCCTACCAATCTAACAGGATGCCAGTACGACTCGGTGCTGTGTGTGTGCTACGGGACAGTTGCAGGTCCGGCCCTGAGAGAGTAGCACAACTGTGGAAGACACACATGTGTCATGTGAAGCGGGAGTTACGCTTGGCCCAGGTGGGTGGGTGTGACGGGTAGGTGCGCACATGCAATGTTGAAACACACTGTGTTGGGAGGATTCGGGAGCACTAGTTTACCGCTGTCTTGGGCATTTGTAAAGACCACCTGTCTGGGGATGAATGTGAACACGTGTGTGCACAACAGGCGGCCACACGAAAGATGCTGCATCAGGTGTAGACGTCAGCCCACCCTCTGGGGACATGCTGGATACTGCTGTGCGTCCGCCAGGCCCTTGCCAAGGCACGCACATCCCCTGTCGACCAGGTGTACCCCCAACATTGTCCACCTGCACGGGCTATCCAGGGCACGGGATGGCAGTGGAGCATGGTGGGTGAGAGGTCATGGCGCGCTCCTCCTGGTCACATCACGCAGGCAACACATCCTCATTGTGCAGCATGGCACAAGTCAAATATAAGTAGTGGGGGACGCACACATCGCGCCCGGGAGTGACGTCACGGAAGGTGGCTCGCACCATCGCACTCATTGCCTATTTCCCCACACACGTTACATGCCATTGCAACAGAGAAGCCAGCGCGTGCACAAGCAGCTCCAAGCTCGCCCCAGAGAGGTCAAAGAGTGAATGTGTGGGTCCATCAGCTCCAGTTGGACGCGGCCTGGGCCGCTAGGGCAGCTACAGCCTCTGTGTGTTGCAGGTGGTGTATCCGGACTGCGGAGCCTGTCATGCATTGTCAATGTTGTCCAGGTCTCGAGTCGGGGTACCACGCAGGTGGACGGCGTCCCGCCACTGATTATACCGCGAGACAGACAACTCGTTCAAATGGACCCACACATACACTCTTTGGCCTCTCTGGTGCGAGCTCGGAGCTGCCTGTGCACGCGCTGGCTTCTCAGATGCAAACGCATATTGGGGTGAGCGAGGGGAGGCCATAAGTCTGACGGTGCAAGCCACCTTCCAACATGTCACATCCGGTCGGGACGTCAGCGTCCCCCCACTCCTCCGATTTAGGACTCGTGCACTGCTGCCGTCAGATGTGCCACTCCCCAGGGGGGTGGGGAAAGGGTCAGGAATGTCAGTCTGAGATTGGCGCAGTTGAAGGCACACCTTCACTGGGGGGTGACAACCATTGGACGGTCTGGTGTAGTCCACCCACGCGTACATGTGGGCCCTCCTTCATCCATGTCTCCTGCGGCTAAGTGATGTCATGGGCAATGACGTAAGTGAGGAGAGCTGTCTGCCCCACGCACAGATGGCGCATCAGCTCAACAGACCCAGCACTGAGGGCAGCAGGGGTCACATGTGCAGGGGCAGCTGTGCCTGGTGTGAAGGACACCCTATCCTTCATCCCTGTGCCGACACGTGTTGCACCAGTGGAAGTGGATGGGAGGGCGGTCATTGGCCTCCGCGTGGCTGTGCCACTATCTCTCACACACATCCCTATCACGAGGCATGGTGTGTCCAATCGACAGTGCTGAGTTGGCGCTTTTCCGGAGGGTCCTGAACAGAAGACACATGTAACCCACTGGGCAGTCTGTGTTGTCACCTACTGGCATTGTGCAGTCAATGTGCAGCCCAGGCCTGCTGGGACTGAGAAGGGCAGCATGGCCCCAGCCTGCCATTCTCACGAGCAACAAGTGCTCTGAGACCTGCATTGCCAATTGGCTGTGTCACTGGATGTCTGACATGAAGTTGCCATGTACCACCACTCGGGAGGGACAGACATGGCAAAGCGCCCGAGAGCTCACATACCCCTGCCACCTGCAGTAAGCATGGTGAGCAGTGCATGTTGGAACCCCACAGGCTCTGACTCATGGTGCTGCGGATCAACGACATGTGTGTCCCCCACATGCACTCCCACACACACTGTGGTTGTCTCACACACACAACTTTAGCAAGGGATAGCCATGTGCAGTGTGCGTGGAGCTCGGAATCCAGGATCTCCAGCTCCTCGCTGGTGAGTGGACCTGGACATATCTTCAGCGTCATCGACGTTAAGGTGGACAGGTGGCAGCAGCAGGTGTTGTTGAGGGATGCCAGGCTGCAGTCCCTGGTAGCTGTGGTAATGCCGGTCTCACTCCCACAGTCATATAGCCCCCTGGGGCAGTTTCAGTGGGTCCAAGCCGCTGCAATTGGTGTACCGTGTCTGCCTGCTTAAATTGCAGACGATGGCCTTCTTCCAGCTGGCCCGTGACGCTTTCCTCCATTGCGGGACACGCAGGGTGCAACCGCGAGGGCCATTGGAGTTGGCCGTAAGGGCCTGGCCCATGGCGGGTACAGTCCGCTGATGCCATGTGCACTACACAGTATGATGTGCGCAATGCATCTGCAGGTGTGGCCATGACTTGTGTGTGGGAGCAGGTCCACACTGGACAGGGCCACAACATGCTGTGCGCATGGGCAGGGACGGCCAGTGCTCAGCCTCCACATGTCTGTTGGCACATCATCATGTACACATTGGCATGGGAGCATGGGACATGCATATGCACACACATGCCATCTTTCACTATGCACATCTCCCACTTGGCACGTGCTACGTTACGTGTCACTTGTGATGTGTATTTGCAATCACACAGCTGTGTTGTCATGGAGCTGTCAATGTGTACACCTGTCAATGTGTTTTGGAGGTGTGATCCGTACAGTGCTGTACATAGGGTGAAGTAGGGACATCAATGACTGTCTCATATCCCCTCGTGCAACAGGACCCACTTGTTTTTGCCGCTCAGCCTGTGTCCATTGCGTTGTTGGTGTGTGCCATACTCACCCAGCCTCGGAAGCTGTGTCAGGCACAGCAGCTAGTTATATTGCCGTGGTGTTGCCGCTTCCCAAATATGCAGTCTGATATCATCGTCATGCCTTACAAGTTATTAAGGCCTAAATCCCCATGTGCATGCCCATAGCAATGGTTTGTGTCACTGCTCATTGCTATTGGTAAGGGGACCTGTGTAAGTGTATTGTGGCTGTGCTGTCCCTACTTGTCAGCTGTTCTGTGATTCAATTGCTTGGTCAGTCATTTTTGTTTTGTGTTTGTGAAAATGCCATGTGGCGTGTTGCTTTGACATGTGTCCACTTCCATCTTTCCTAGGAGGAGACCAAACATACATCGCCCCTACCAATTGCTGTCAGACATGGAGGACGTGGAGGTAATCCGGAAATTCCGTCTGGACCGACCCACCCTGCATCGCCTATGTGCCTTGTTGGAACCCCACCTCCGTCCTCGCAGGGTGTATCCGACTGCATTTACCCCCACGGCTAAGGTGATGGCTGCACTGCATTTCTTCGCCACTGGGTCATTCCAACACACAGTGGGCAGTGGAAGTGGGATGTCCCAGCCCATGTTCAGCATGGTGCTACGTGATGTACTGTCAGCTATGATGCTGTACAGGAACCGGTACATCCGATTCCCCAGGGCTCGTGAATTGGCGGCAGTGAAGGGTGATTTCTATGCCCTTGGACGGATCCCCCACGTTGTTGGTGCAATCGATTGCACCCATGTTGGCCTTGTAGCACCACAGGCCATGGAGCACATATATAGGAATCGGAAGCACTTCCACTCCCTGAATGTGCAAGTGGTGTGCCTTGCGGACATGGTCATTACACACGTGTGTGCGAAGTTTCCAGGATCGGCCCATGACTCGCACATCATGCGCAACAGCATCCTACCACGTCTGATGACCAATCTGCAACAGGACCGTGCTTGGATTGTTGGTGAGTATGTGTACTCGTGTAGCGTGCCTGGTGTGCGATGCTGTTTTGGGGACAGTTGGAATTGCAACTAATCTCGGTATTCCTCACACCCAGGTGACTCTGCTTATCCGAATGGGCCTTGGCTGCTCAGCCCATTACGTCATCCTCGGACACCAGCTGATGTCCGCTACAATGAGGCACATGGCAGGGCCAGACGTGTGGTGGAGCGGACTTTTGGCCTCCTGAAGTCCAGATTCAGATGCCTGGACCGCACCGGGGGTGCACTGGCGTACTCCCCACAGAAGGTGTGCCAGATAGTTGTGGCATGCTGCATGCTGCACAATCTGGCTATTCGCAAGCAGATCCCCCTAATAGTGGATGACGGTGATCAGCCCGGGCCCCCGCCTGCAGACCAGGACGGGTCCAGTGACGAGGACAGTGGAGAGGAGGAAGCTGTGAATGTGCGTCAGCAGCTCATCGCCCGCTACTTCACTTGAAGGTGAGTGACCATGTACGACGGCTGATGTAGCTGTAGTTGTGCAGGTGTATGTGTGCATTGTGACGGAGGCCTTTTGTTCACTGAGTGCTGTGTGGCAATGGTCCATGTCCAGGGTAGTATGCCACTGACAGTGGCTGTGGCATTGTGCCCCGTTGCTCTGTGAGATGTGTGTACATTGCATGTAGTTGGTGACAAGTACTGTGTGATGGGTGTGTGACACACTAATTGAATGGACTCTTGTTCTGATTTTCACCCCTAGGTCCCTACAACATCTCCTGGCCTATCTACATGCCACACAGCAGAGGCATTCCTGCTCATGGTGGCGGTTGCACATCGTTGATTAAACCCAGGGCACATGAAGCAGATTGTGATCAAGGTGTATTTATTTACAGCGGTGAAATGTGATTGTGTGCAAGGTGATGACAGAAGTGGTGCATGCTGTGACAATGAGTTGACGGACATGGCTGCGTGATGGTCAAGGTGTACCCATGAAGTTCTATGTCCACAGTCCAACAGACACATGCCATTCACATGGCAGTGTGGGGTAGGATCGTAGTCAAAGTCAGTGCAGTAGGTGGTCAGGGTGGCTGGCTGACTCACTGGCGTTTGGAGCGTGCGTAGTCCTCTCTGGACACCTGTTTCCTCTTCGGACGGCCCCTTCCACGTTTGGTAGGGGGGTTGTGTTGGTGGGCTGCTGGTGGTGGCTGAGGACTGCTCACTCGCTGTGGACGCAGGGGAACTAGATGTTGCACGACCCTGCGCCACAGCACGTGGTGGCGGCGGTGGTGTGGCTGGCCTTGCTTGGGCCCTCCCCCCAACACCTGCTGGCCCATGAGGTCCACAAGTTGGTCCATACGGGTCACGAATTGGCCCATATGGGCGTCCATGGACCTCAACACCCCAAGGACCTCCCGCGTGTCGGCAGCCGACCTGGCCCATTGTCCTTGGGCCTCTTCATAGGCCCCAAGGACTCTTGAGATTTGCGGCAGGGCTTGGCTCCCAGGCTCAGATGGCGTTGGCCTGACCCTGCTCCTCCCACCGGTACTGCTGCCACCGACCTGCCCACTCGCCACATTGGTCACCACGGTCCTCTGTCTGGCTCCCAGGGTCGAGCACGACGGGCGTGCCACCCCTTGCGCAGGTGCTGTGGCCAGGGATGGCGTGGTGGTGGTGGTGTGTTGCGGCGGTGGTGGTGGCCGCAACGACCGTGGCAGCAGGGGTCTGTGACTGGTCAGCAGCCCTGGGTGATGTGTTGGTGGGTAGGAGGGGCCCTGGGGAGCGGTTGGGCCCTGCCACTCCAGACGGGCCTGCTAGGTGGTCCTCGTCCGAAGAGGTGTCCAGGTCTTCTACATCCGTGAGTCCGGGTCGGGGGCTTGCGGACTGGCTGTGCTGGCTGCTGTCTCCCTCTCCAGCATCCAGCTGTTCGGCACCTGTGGGGAGAATGAGATAGGTTATTGTGTTGCACCTTGCAAAGTTTGTATTGGTTGTCTGACATTCACAGTTCGTGCACTGTCGTGCACAGGTTTCCCAGTGGCGTGTGTGTGGATGTACGATGTGTGTATGCGTGGGCAAGGCAATGGAACTGTGTGTTGTGTTCATGTGGCATGGGACGGATTAGCGATGACAATCAGTGTGTGTTGCTGTACTCCTACATTTTGTGGCTTGGGTGTATGCGGGCTCCAGACCCATCGACGCTTTTGAGGTGAAATATGGTTTTGGGGTTCAAATGGAACGCTTAGAAACGCAGATGGCAAAAGGGGTACAGCCCCCTCAACGCTTTTGAGGTGAAATATGGTTTTGGGGTTCAAATGGAACGCTTAGAAACGCAGATGGCAAAAGGGGGTACAGCCCCTCAACGCTTTTGAGGTGAAATATGGTTTTGGGGTTCAAATGGAACGCTTAGAAACGCAGATGGCAAAAGGGGGTACAGCCCCCTCAACGCTTTTGAGGTGAAATATGGTTTTGGGGTACATACTGTGACATATGTGTGCAGAACGGGACATGTGTTTTGGCAACATGACAGTGCAGAGACAAAGGTGTGTGTATGTCTGACATCCCCAGCATATCTGCTCACTGTTATCATTTATGGACATTACACTGCAAGCATTGTAGTGAGTGAGTGATGGTTGTGTGCCACACGACGTATTGCAGATGGGCCAATTCCTTGGTGTGCGTGCTACCCTCGGCCATGTGCAGCAATGCAGTGCTCTTGGGGTGTTGACTATATTATGTATGTTGTAAATCAGTGTGATGTGCGCTTCAGTCACTGCAGACACATTATTTGTGATGGGCAGGTATCTTTGCAGAACTACTGTGTGAGGGCCAGCTGTTCCGATGACATACCTTTCATGACACTGGGGCTGACAGATGAGATGGATGGTATGTTGGATGTGCATTGTGTGGCTGTGTGTTTCATGGGTCCAGTGGTGTTTATGTGCATTACTGGGGTTCCACACTGTTAGTTCTAGACAGGTTAGACTTACATGGGCGATGTTGTACGTTGTGTGGGGAACAGGCAGTAACGACTACATGGACAGGACTTCGATGGTGTTGCTGATGTGTGTGATGAGTGGCACAGTGCCCGCCGTGTGGGTCAGTACTCCAGTGGGACTTGTGCATGCAGACGTGGCTCCATGGGTGTTGCTGTATTTGTGATGGCTCATGTGGGCTATGACTCTGTAATACATGTCCGTGTGCACATTGGTCACATGATTATGACAGGGAGCAGTGCTGCGTGTTCCTCTGCTACGTGACATTTCCCAAATGTTAGTCGTAATACTGTCCTCATGCCTACAGACACCCCGCCCTGTACAGTACTCTACCTACTTGTTGGTTTGGAGGGCGCAATGCAATGGCTGCCATATGGTACTGGGAGGGAGGGGTGCTCCATCTTGCTGGTCTGTGGGAGTGGGGGCGGTGTTGTGTGTTGTGGTGATGGCTTACCACCCACAGAAACCCCTCCATGTACGGTAAGATATCTACCTGTCGGCTGAAGGTGTGCACTGCAGTGGCTGACACATGGGTGTGGGCTGTGCTCCACCTTGCTGTGCTGTAGGACTGGGGGCCTGGTGGGTGTTGTACTTCAGCTGTCCCCCTCCGACCCACTGACTTTGTGTTCCGGCTACTTACCTGTTACTTGTCGGTTAGTGCAGCTATGGCTGACACATGAGTGTGGGTGTGGGGAGTGCTCCTTCTGGCGCATCTGGAGTACAAGGGGAGCTGGTGGGAGTTGCGGTGCTGGCTGACTGTACACATGCCCCCATGGTTTTGTTAGTTAGTCTGTTGCATGTGTGAGTGATGTCTTGTGTATTGTGTACTGGACATGGGGGTGTTTGTCCCTCGGAGCTATGGCATAGTGGTAGTGCATGTGAGTACATAGCGGTGTGCTGGTATACATTTGTTTGTACTTACCAGCCTCCACTCCCCCTGGTATTCCGGTGAGACTCTCCGGATGTAGGATGCCTCGCACCTTCTCCTCCCACGCCTTGAAGGTCTTAATTAGCGCGGGATTTCCTCCGCCAGTCCTGTCAGCCAGCTGCCGATTCTTGGCCTCCTTCTTTTTGACCACTCTTTTAATGTCGTGCCACCTCTTGGTGATTTCGGCTCTGTTGCGTGGCACGTTCCCGACTGCATTGACCTGGTCTACGATCCTGCTCCACAACCGGTTTCTGGTGGCTAGTGGTGTCTGTTGGACCTGGTTCCCATAGATTTGTGGGTGCACCTTGATGATCTCGTTGACCATGACCGTCAGCTCAGTGGAAGTGAACTTGGGCATTCTCTGTGCTGCCATGGTGTGTGGTTTTGTGTTTGTGGTGCTGGTGCGGTGTGTGTGTGTGGTGTGTGATGTGCAGGGGGTTTGTGGGGCCGGTGTTTGGTGGTGGTGGTGGTGGTGGTGATGGGTGCGTGTCTGTGGTGTGCTGCTGTCCTTTCTGTCTCGCTGTGTTCTGTGCTCTCGTCCTCAGTTTGTAGTGTTGCAAGGGATTGTGGTCTGTGAAGGGGCTGCATTTGTACTTACCTATGTGGGTGTGTCATGATGTGCTGTTGTTTTCAGGTGTGTTGTGGCTGGTGTTCTGGGATTTGTAGTTTATTTGTTTGTCCAGGGGGATGTGTTTTCGGGATGTGTACTGTGTTTGGGTATTTGTGCGTTGCTTGCTGTGTGGACTTGTTGGCCATGTTGTGTGTGTTTCTTTGGTCCGCGGATGGTTTCTGTGCAGGGACGTGGCCGCCAGGGCTTCCGCCGTGTCCATTTTCATCACTGTTGTTTGCGATGGCGGGCGGTGTATTTGTGGATTTGCCGCGCTCATGTCGGGAAGATCCTAATTTCACGGCCGGTGTCTCGGTAGTCAGGGCGGGCGGTTTTGGGTTGTCGTGCGGGTTTGCGTCCGTGGCGGACGGATGGACTTCGACTCGGACATAGACGGGCGGTATTATGTGGTTTTTTTCTCGACATCGTGATTGCTCGGTCGGTATTCAGAGGGTGTAGGCGGGCGTTTTTTTACCGCTATGGTAGATGGCGGATTTTATTCCGCCCGGTATCGTAATGGACACCTTAATTTGCATTATTATGTATCATAAAAATATTTTTGGTAATTTTTTTAAAGTTTGATATCTTTACATTTTCCATATGCTTTACTATAGGAAGATCTCCAATTGATGGCAGAGAACTCAGCCTACTCTACTGTTAATGTATATATTCAACGACTATGTAGTGACTGTCTTGACAACCTGTGGAACAACGGTGTGATCATTGCTCTAACGCCATTAGGAGTTATGCTAGTTTTGTTAATGCATATTGAGACCTCAAAGGAGGTAATACACATATATTGGCTCACCAATGTTGTTTTAATTAAAATAGTATGTGCATTTGGGTACATTGTAGGCCTTTGAAAATTCATAGAAATTGAGGCATCTTGGATGTTGGATGAGAAAGTTCAGATCTGACACAAGCTGATTTGAATAATTTTGGAGACAACAGTCCATAGAGAGAATGGGAAATGTGTGGTCATCAGGTGGATTAGGTGAATTGTCCAGAGGCGCAAAGTTGGCCATCACTTTTTGGGTCTGTTATTGGTAGGTTCATTTATGTTGGCCTCAACCAATAGAGCTGAACTACCCCTCCTATGGACCACTGGAGCAAGGTGAGCAGGAACAGTGAGGTTGGGGACAGGTACTTCTGTGAGCTGCAGTGTCCCACTTTCTGTGGTGCTGCCAGCTTTAAATGTAGCGGGCTGAACTAGTAGCAGATGGTGCTTGGTCACAGAAGGTAACAACTAAATCAAACAATGTGGTAGCCGGTAACCTGAAAGCATCTTGCACCATCACACAATGTAAAGCTTGCACACTCAATTCATGTTCCAGGAGAACATTTTGAGGCCCTAAGGAGCCCAGTTAGCTGGCCCAGTTACACCCCCTGAATCATGACTGCACCGATCATGTCTTGGGTCATGCCGGTCACATTGCTGGCTGCGCCCTTAGCCTCCCTCCCCGCTCCAGGTCCTGCCCCAGCTCTTTCCACAGCCCCCTGCCATCTTGAGTGGGTGGACACAGGTGCTGACTGTTCTGGCTGCGCAGCAATTATTATGGCTGTAGTTATTACTTCAGCCAGGAGTGGGGTGATCCCAGTTGTTGGGGGTGAGGGGCACAGGTGGCTTGTATCTGTATTAATGTTAGCAGTGGGAGCAGAACACTACTGTATTCCCTAGATCTAGTGTTCTCGTGGAGAAGGAGTGGTCAAGGGCACTGGCCAGCCAAACCTGATGGGCCAGGCTGATTGCATAGGTCTCCACCATTGTCAGGAGTACTGATGCTCCCACTGAAGCCTTGAGTTGTAGTTTCCTCAGACAGAGTGGACAACATTGAAGACCGAGATGTCTGGAATCTTTCACATTCATCTGGAAAAGAACAAAATAAATAAAAATGGTTTGATTTTAATATCGCAAACACAAGGAGATGATGGACGGAGTGCTGGAAACTTTTCAGACACTCAGCCCCAGTCACAGATCTGGGTTAAATCCATCATCGTTCTTTACCTCACTTACGCCCCCCAGTTCAGACCCATCTATATGCAAATCAGTCTTAACCCTGTGCCTCATGGGAACAGTCCAGACCGAATTGCCAAGCCAGGTCTTCCCTGGGCCGGAAACATGCATCCTGGGACCTGTTTCGGGGTAACACCCCTCATCAGCCAGGCTATTTTGAATCCAGTGGCAAAGTGAGCCAAACACCTTGTGTTTGCTTTGATTTTAATATCACCTGAGTTGTTGTTATATATATTGTAATGATACGCCTAGAGACATCAGTCTTTTCTTGGAGCTTGTAGACAGACAGATCTCGCCAATCCCTGACCTCACTCTACATATGGAATGGAGGGGGCTTGACCAGAATATTTTGGGTAGTGACATGCCTGAGATATCTTGAAGGGACAGTTGGTATAGAGCAGGGAAGGACTGGGACAGAAAATAGGCTTGAGCACCAAAATAAAAGTGGTGACCCATGATTGCAAATTGGAGCAGTTTTGAACTTGTGTAAGCGTTTTGCATGATATGGAAGGCTACATGGATTTGAGCTTGCTGCAGGCAATGTTTGTTTTGCTATCAGGGAAATTAACAGTAAACACTGGCCCAGCAGACAATAAAATAGGCGCACAAACAGCCAGACAAATGGCTCACACACTGACCTGTGAGACCACCGCCTGATTGCCCTATGAGCCAGTCTGATACTGGTACAGAATGAAATCCCATGACCAAATGTCCTCCATTTCACCATCACTTTGGTCATTGTTGAAAGACATACATCCAATGTTCTATGGTGGATGTATATTTTCACTTCCAGAAATGTTGATAGTTACATTATCCTTCAAAAACAAGAAAACTAATGATCCCTTACGAACTGGGAGTTTTCTCCCAGGGTGTCTGGGTCATTGTTGCAGAAACATTCGATTGACACAGGAGTGTCTTAACTTATTGACATGGGTACTGACATTGGAACGATTGAGCAACATAAAACCCAGCTAAGACTCTATAAAGTCCATCTTCCATTTTAAATCCCACAACGGTTTTTGGTGCATCCATGCTGCACACCGGCCATCAGTCCTATGGTATTCCTCTGTGAGGATTTAGCTTCCTTTTTTGTAAAAAAAAGTTGTTGACCTCTACATTGATTTCAATGCTGCTCACACTCTTTTGTCTCCAGCTCTCACTGTGTGGGGAAATAAGACCACCTTGTAGTGCCCTTTTTTGACATGGTATTTTATGTGATTTCGACTGGAAGTGTACTGGGTTCCTGCTAACCAGGTCCCCAGTGCCAGATCTCTTTGCGAAAACTGTGTAATTGTACCCCAATCAGCAATATTTTTAGCACTTCCTGTAATTCCCTAGTAAGTGGTACCTTTGGTACCTAGAGCAAGGAGGCTAAAGAGGGTCCTTAAGGGCTGCAGCACGAATTGTGCCACCCTAAAAGACCCCTCATCAAACAAATACAGACTGACACTACAGGCTGCGTGTCTTGGTGCAGACAAAAGTGAAAACACGACATGGCACACATCCCTGAGTGCCATGCCCACAGACACTGCATGCAGCCACCCCTACAGCAGGCCTTACAGCCCTAAAGCAGGGTGCACTCTACTACATGTGAGAACATATCTGCTTTAGCAGATATGCCCCTCTACTGATCAGCTCTATTGCTGCCAGTACAAGTGAACAGGGAAGCCATTTTAAGTACATGTACTGGACACTGGTGAAAACGAGTTCCCCAACTACATGTTGGCTTCACTGAAAATAGGAATGTTTGGTATCCAAAATCTAGTATTAATAAACCCATACTGATGCCAGTGTTGGATTTATTAATGCCTGCACACAGAGGGCACCTAAGAGGTGCCCCCTGAAAACCTACCAGCTAATGGTGTACAGACTGACTGTTTTTCGTCAGTCTTCCACCAGAGGAAAGTTTCTGACCCCCCAGGGTGAGGACCTTTGCTCTCAGGAGGTCAGAACCAAAGCCTTCTTGGGCAGAGGGTGTTTACATTCCTTCCCACAGGATGACCAGCAGATTAGCATTCCACGGCAGGGGAGCTTCAAAGAGCCCACCACCTTTGACATTCAAATCTGGCTTCTCTCACAGAAGAGGATGCCACCCCCCTTTGCCCAGAGCCCTTTGGTACCTGGACAAGTGGGAAAGTTAGATAGTCAGATAGGCATGTCCACCCTCAGGCTAGAACTACCCCTAAGGTGGGCTACCGGAAGTGGAGGCGACTTTTCAAAGTTAGCCATCTTGGTGATAGCAAACTTAGAAACTCTGTTGCAGGGTTATGCCTACTTCCCACACGAAGTGGTCATGTATGGGGCGTATGACCCCAGGGGTAGGTAGCCAATTGGCTCATACTCTAGACTCCCCTAACATCCCTAATTTCAGTATTTAGGGGAGGCCCTGGCACCAGAAAGTCAGATCCTGCTGGCCTACGAAGAAGAAGGACACTGAGGAGCCGTGAAAGCAAAGATTGAAGAAGAGCAACTGACTTGGCACCAGCCCTGTCAGCCTGTCTGCTGTTCCCCGTCAAATTGTGCCAAAGTCATCTCGTACTGCAAGGTGTTGTGCATCTAAAGCCTGGGAGTATGGCCTGCCTTCTATAAAGATTCAAGGACTCTCATGGAGCAGCTAGCTTCTCTCCTGCATCCTGCAGGAACCCAAAGAAGAACCCTGAGGACACCAGAACTGCCAAAACCAGACGCCGTCAAGCACCACTGCACCCGAGCCCCCCAGCCCAAGTCAAAGTGGGCCAATGGTGTCAGCGTGGTCTCCAAGCCCTCAAGAGACAGAGTCCACTTTGGGCTCACCGTTTGTGAACTCCCCAACATCACCTGCAGTGTCTGTTTGCAGGCCCCCTCAAGCATGAATGCTCCCGGATGAAGAAACCCGACACCTCGAAGACCCTCTACACCCGGCTGCCCCAGCCCGAGGAGAAGAGGACCACCAGTGTGCCCACGTCCCAGAGCATCGCAAGACTTAAACCCTCTGGTTGGTTCAACCCAACTGGACTCCTAGTCAAAATCTGCAGCCTCTTTTCCCACAGTCCGACCCCGATTGACTAATATTGGGCACCTGACACTGTATTGCACCACTGCACCCGACTGCCCTAGTTTATCTGGAAGTTCCCTTGCTGGTGCTGCCTTGGACCTGGCCCCATACTCACAAGTCCAGGAGATTGGTCTCGTAAGTGACTGTACTGTACCTGAATGCCGTACTTGTTTTTCCTTCCTCAGGATAACATTGCAGGTTCTGAAAAATGCACTAAGTGACGACTTTTTAAACATAAAACTATTTCTCTTGAAAAACGTACTTACCTGATCATTTTGATTCTGGTGCCTAAATATATATAAAGATACTAGTTATTTAAAAAAATTGGTGTGGTTCTCCTTCTTGAGTTGAATGCATCATTTATTGACTATTGTGTGTATTTGCAGATGTCTAACACTCCTCTCTGATAAGCCTAAGGCTGCTTGACCACACTACTCCCTAGAAGAGCACCTTGGGATAGCTAGAGCAAGCCCCTGTCCACTCATAAGGGAATACCTGGACTCTTTGCATGATGTACCTTATTATGGTATATCATGTAAAGAGCTATCTTCCTACACACCTGCCTTCCCAGGATGACAGCAGAGGAGGTATCTGTAGCCCTTTGCATGCTTACTTTGGGTTCCCTCTGATTAATTTCTAATTTCCATCGTAAACAGTTTGCCACCAATCCTTGATCCACCTTATCTGAGGTAATCTACAACTTTTTGACCATGGGCTTTGTACAGGATTGCTCTATGTAAAAAAATGGGTTATTAGTTGAGGAACATATGAGTCCTTCCCAAGTACAATGTCAAAAATCTTGTTCAGTTAAATAATTTAAACCTGGGCTCATCCCACAGAACAGGCATGCTTAATTTAGGAAAAGTGTATAAAGTATGAGCAGTACCCAAACAGTTAAACAGTCAAACAAACACAATTAAAATCCCACAGGTAATGTCTAACAATATATATATTATATGTTATTTAAATAATAAGACCCAAAAATTATGTTAATCCAATAAGGGAAACACAAAATATGAATTTTCTTTATTGTAGGTAGTAGTAACTGTGTTTAGACTGTGGTTCTTGTCTACCAGGTGCACAAGGATCCTACGTCATCTAACCACCAGCCCCAGTATTATTGATGGGCCCCCTGAATATGAAGTGAAGATATTACTGGATTCCCAACAGTGTGTGGCAATTTGCAATATATGTAGTGGCATGGAAGGACCATGGCACTTCAGTACAATCCTGGGAACCTGTTTTATTTGTAAGAACTCTTAAGGTATTCAAAGTGCTTCATAAAAGATTCCCTGGGAAACCAGGCCCTCAACGAGTATGGGGAAAGCCATTGTGGCCATTGGGGAAGCTGTCAGGAATCAGTCTTAGATCAGGGTAATCCATGGGTCAGGGTCACGGAAATATATTCTCAGTCAGTTCGGACATCGATTTCCGAAGGTTCTAACAAGCTACAGCAATGAAACAAAATTGCACAGGCCGGGAAGCTAAGTCTTAGGGATTAGCTATATCCATTTACAGTGCAAACAGTTTTTGAGGACTAGTCACTTTAGGAGCATGCAAACATAAAATTCATATATATTCAACTTTTAAATGCTAGGCATCCTATCTTACAAGACCTACTTTGCGGTGACTATTTGAATATTTTAAAGTAGGATTTCTTCTTGTCAAAGGAGGTTTAAAAGCTGCAGCAATCAGGCTACATATGTAGGCCTAAGCCACGTTTTTTGCTGGTCAGCCTAGTGAATGGCACAATAGGTGCTGCAGTCCACAGGTGACATGTAACTTTGAATGCCATTTGTGTATTTTCTTGTATCATACATACACTGCATAAGACTTACAGGAAGTTAAATGTGCCAATTTTGAATTAGCCAATCTTACCATGTTTTAGAAGTCGGAGCACATACGCTAGGGACTGGACAGCAGTACCCCAGTGTGCAGGTTTAAAAACCAACAACACCAGTCAGCAAAAAATGGCGGTGATCACACAATGGAGGGATTTTCTTACACTGTAATAGAGGAACAGACACTCCCTATTGTCTTATCATCCTGCTCTCTGCTTTCTCAACGGTGATGGAGCAGCACCTGACCAAATGCCTAGCTTACACCTAGAAACAGCAGGTGCTATGGACTGGATTCAGGCTGGGTTCTGAGCATGTGACAGTTCAGAAACAATGCTGGTGGCAGCTTTATGAAGGTATATACAACATTGGAGCCAACAATGCAGATGGTCTCCTATAATTAGCCCTGTCTGCTGATTTCAGTCAGTCATAGCATTTTTATTGATAGCTTGGCCAAAGGTGGACACACTGGCTGTGCCCTGGTTTGGTTTAACTTATTGTTCCAGATACCCTCATCAGCAGTATCATGGGTGTTGTAATCAGTGCTATCATCATTGATATGATTTGAGATGTCATCAGTGATGTCCTAAATGATGTAATTAAACATGATATAAGAGATGTCATATTGGAGGTCATAATCGGAGCAAAATGGGGGGGCGTGAGTTATGGTTACTTTAACCATAGCTGGTGAGCTCCACTGGTATTTAGGTTTTGTTTTGTAAATATAACTTCACTTTAAATGTGCTTTGCTTTTCAATTCCTGAGGTTTTTATTTACTTACGTTAAGGTGTCATAAGCAAATCTAATCACAATTTCACGTTGACCTTTAGTTTTTTTTAGTGATTGTGTTTTTCACATCTTGTGCACATCTAACACTTTCCGGCGCCCTACCCTCTGTATGTGACCAGGTCCACTGTGCACGGCTTTTGGATTGTGCCCAGTGGGGGTTGGCAGCAGGGCCTGGTCTTTGGCAAGGCCCTGTGCCCAACCTGTGGCAGGTGCCAGATCCCTGCTGCATGTGGCCTTTTTTTTGTTTTTTCGTTTTAAGGGCTCTTAGGGTTTGCAACCCCTTGCTGATCCAAACTACAGGACAGGTTTAAAAGCTTCATCAGCTAATCAGATTTGAATGATTTTGTGTCCGCAGAAGGTTCACGAAACCAGGTTTGCGGACCTTGCATATTAATGGTCCAGATATCTCTCTAATTTAACCCTTCTAGGTACACTAATTCTTTTAAATGCTAATTTTGCCAAAACTGCTTATCAGACTTACCTGAGCCCAACAGAGACACTTCTATGAGGAAAATTGTACTTTCATACCAAGTTTGGTAGAATTTTGTTCAGTGATTTTTCTGTATCAGCATGCAAAGAATTCTATGGGAATTAAAATGGGAAATGTCACTTTTTTCCCTCCCTCCCTTATTTTGGCCCCCGCTTAACAGATCTGTATTTTTTTAATCTTTATATTTTGTAACTCTTTTTATTAAGGTTTGCTCATCGTACAAAAATGCAATATTCGATTCTAATGTACAATGAACACTTCAAGCAGAGCATATAACAGCATGAAGATAAGAATGACAGTCATTTCTGTGGAGACATCATGTAGTGGCGAGACCTCAATCCCCCACAAATGCAACACAGAGGTGTCAGATTTCCCCCCTCCTCTGCCATGCCCACCCCGCAGGTTCAGTAGCCTTGGTAAGGATGCCAGTTGCCCCATACTTTTTCCAATTTCTTTGGGCAGCCCTTGCTGTGATAGACTGCTTTTCTGGCTGATGGCACCAATTCATGTCAGACTCCCAGTCTGTTACCCATGGGGTGCCGCTGTACCCCAGGCATGCACACTATGTTACTTTTTAGCCACCCCCTCTGCCACAACCAGCCAGATTTTCTGGTACCTAGGTCACATCGCCTCACTTGTGATGTTTAGTATGAGCCATTTTGCATCTAGGGGAACCACCAGGGTGAGCACCCTGCCCATTATTTGTACCACACCTGGCAAGTAGTGTAGTATTATTGAGCAGTCCCAGAGTATCTGGAAAAAGGTGCCCACCTGCCCACAACCCCTCAAAAAGAGCGCAGAGTCACCCTTTCCCTTCCTGTGCCGAAGCACTCTAGAGGATCACTGACATAATATCGACGACAACAATATCGACCTACCAGAATATCGTGTCAAGAATATCGATGTCCAGAATATGGACGTCCTATCTCTACAAAGGTAAGTACAAAAATATCGAAACCAAAATATCGTTGTTTAAAATATCGTTGTTCAAAATATCGTTGTTTTTAAATGTCTTAAAAATAATATAAAATAAATTAAATAATAAATATGATTAATAAAAACATAGTTAGAATTATTTAAAAATGTTAATAATTATAAATAATAAATATAATATAAAAATAAATTAAACATACATTTATAAAAGTATATATTTTTACTTAATAATATTAATAAATAATTTATTAAATTATAAAACGTTAGAAACATAATAAAAATTATAAATACATATATATATATATATATATATATATATATATATATATATATATCTATACATAAACCTGTAATATAAATATAAAAATAAATTATATATATAATAAAATAAAATATTAAAATAAATATTTATCTTTAAAACAACATTTTACACTACATTAACTGAAACAGTAGGGAAAATGTTGGACAGCGTAGGGGATAAAATTACTATTCCCATTCCAGGGAATGCAACAGTAGGGAAAGTGTTGGATAGTGGAGAGGAATAATTTACTATTCCCACTCCAGCAAGTGCAACAGTAGGGAAAGTGTTGGATAGCGGAGAGGAATAATTTACTATTCCCACTCCAGCAAGTGCAACAGTAGGGAAAGTATTGGATAGCGGAGGGGAATAATTTACTATTCCCACTCCACGGAGTGCAACAGTAGGGAAAGTGTTGGATAGCGTAGGGGATAAAATTACTATTCCCACTCCAGCGAGTGCAACAGTAGGGAAAGTGTTGGATAGCGGAGGGGAATAATTTACTATTCCCACTCCAGAAAGTGCAACAGTAGGGAAAGTGTTGGATAGTGGATGGAAATAATTTACTATTCCCACTCCTGAGAATGCAACAGTAGGGAAAGTGTTGGATAGTGGATGGGAATAATTTACTATTCCCACTCCTGAGAATGCAACAGTAGGGAAAGTGTTGGATAGCAGAGGGGAATAATTTACTATTCCCACTCCAGCAAGTGCAACAGTAGGGAAAGTGTTGGATAGCGGAGGCAAATAATTTACTATTCCCACTCCAGCAACTGCAACAGTAGGGAAAGTGTTGGATAGCGGAGGGGAATAATTTACTATTCCCACTCCACGGACTGCAACAGTAGGGAAAGTGTTGCATAGTGTAGGGGTTAAAATTACTATTCCCACTCCAACGAATGCAACAGTAGGGAAAGTGTTGGATAGCGGAGGGGCTAAAATTACTATTCCCACTCCAGCAAGTGCAACAGTAGGGAAAGTGTTGGATAGCGGAGGGGAATAATTTACTATTCCAACTCCAACGAGTGCAACAGTAGGGAAAGTATTGCATAGCGGAGTGGATAAAATTACTATTCCCACTCCAACAATTGCAACAGTAGGAAAAGTGTTGGATAACGGAGGGGAATAATTTACTATTCCCACTCCAGCAAGTGCAACAGTAGGGAAAGTGTTTGATAGCGGAGGGGAATAATTTACTATTCCCACTCCACAGAGTGCAACAGTAGGGAAAGTGTTGGATAGCGGAGGGGAATAATTTACTATTCCCACTCAAGCAAAATAATAAACATTAATTAACAAATACTTAAATAATAAAAAATAATTTACCTCCCACCAAATACCCCTATAAATGACATCACCACTATTGTAAAACATGACACAATTAACATAATTGCTTAACAATTAATTAATTAACTAATCACAATGAACAATAAAATTAAAAACAATCAGTATTAAATTAATTCATACTATTAGGACTATAAAATAACAATAAAAAAATATTATATGAAAAAATAAAAAATTATATTAATTTTCAATTACTTCCCACACTACTGCCCTCTAAATACACAACTCTCTCATAACAAATTGACACAATTTACATATTTACCAATTAATTATTAATAATTAATAACCAATTAATAATTAATAAATAACAAATTATGTAACACAATTAACAATATAAAATATTAAATACACAAATATTAATGAATACAAATTATTAATTAATGAATTATAATTAAATTACTTCCCACCCTACCCCCCTATAAACCCACAACCTGCTCTTAAAAAAATAACACAAGATATTTACCAATTAATTATTAATAATTAATATCCAATTCATAACTAATTAATAAAATAACTAACACAATTAACAATATAAAATATTAAATACATAAATATTAATAAATTAAATTATTTATTAATTATAATTAAATTACTTCCCACCCTACTCCCCTATAAACCCACAACCCGCTCCTAAAAAAAGACACAATTAACATTTTTACAAATTAATTATTAATAACTAATAACCAATTAATAACAAGAAATTAATTAACACAATTAACCATATAAATTATTAAATACAAAAATATTAATTAATTAAAATAATTAATTAATTAATTATAATTAAATTACTTCCCACCCTACTCCCCTATAAACCCACAACCCGCTCCTAAAAAAATGACACAATTAACATATTTACCAATTAATTATTAATAATTAATAACCAATTAATAACTAATTAATAACACATTAATTAACACAATTAACAATAAAATGTATTAAATACAAAAATAATAATTTATTGATATGATTAATTAATTACTTTTAATTAAATTACTTCCCACCCTATTCCCCTATATACCCACAACCCGCTACGGAACTAAAACGCAATATTTAATTTCTTAAAAAATTTATAATTACAAAAAATGTATTAATAAATATATTATAATTAAATTACTTCCCACCCTATTCCCCTATAAACCCACAACCCGCTACGGAACTAAAATACGCAAAAATTACTTAACATAAAATTAATTACTTCTAGAAATTTCAAACATCCATTAAAAAAATAAGCTATACTTTTAACACATATACTAAAATACAAAACACTAAAATACATTTCGATATTATAAACAACGATATTTTGACTAAAGATATTATTAACTTCGATATTAACAAAAACGATATTTCTTACCTGCATGTCGATATTCTGGTCGACGATATTCTTGCAGGTCGATATTCTGTCACATCGATATTTAAACATCGATATTATGGCATATCGATATTTGAACATCGATATTATGACTGCATACCGGGCTTTGTAACAGCTCCTACCAATCATCATCTTCAAATGTCTCAGTGTCCCTTTCCCAGGCTTCTTTCAAAGACTTCAAGAGGTCTGGGGAGTTAATCATTATTTCTTTATATGTAATGGAAATGAGCTTGTCTGTCAGTGGGTTCAGGAGAAGGTGGTGCTCCAATGGCACCGACTCAGGTAGATGTTCCTCATCAATGATGGGCCGCCTGAGGGTGTGTTCAACCTGTATGTACCTAAAGCACTCAGTCGCCACCATCTTGTATTCTTGTTGCAAGAACTCAAATGTCACCAGTGACTATCTCCTCCATACGCCGCCAAGGCGCTCTATGACAATCAGGGCCAATTGCGAGAAACCTTCCAGGCTTCCTACCTCCCTCAGTAGGTCACTATTCCAGAGCAAGATCTGGTCCTTCAACTTGTCGCCCCAGCCTAAATACCTAGAAGCATCTCGCCACATCCTCATCGCCGTCCGAGTATTGGTCGGCAGGTCATGTTCCCGCCACTGTCTATAAAGAATCGCTGGGTAGCCCCTGTGCCCCATGGCCTCCCTGTCAACCCAGTAAGCCGGTTTGGTTCAGTCTGCAAACACCCAGTCGTTCACCACAAATAGTTGTGTGGCCCAATAGTATTTGTCGAGGACCACCAACCCCTTGTCCTAAACACCCCTCTGCAGTTTGTGAAGCACCATTTGGTCAGCACCCCATCCCAAAGGAGTAGTCTTACCTCATGGTCAACTTTTTTGAAGAAGTACGGGGGGACTCTGTTCGGTGTATTCTGGATAACATATTGGAGGCGAGGTAGGGTCATAATTTTGTAGAGGGCAGCGCTGCCCATCTAAGAGAGTGGAAGAGTCCTCCAGTGCCCGACATCTCTGTGAAGCCTGTCCAATTGTGGAGGCAGGTTCCTGTGCAGGAATTCTCCAGGATCCCGGGTGACACAGATACGGAGGTATGGAAAGCCTTCCAGCGCCAGCGGCGCCGTGCATCGCGGGGGAGCCTTGGGACCTCTCTCTATCTTTATTTTTTTATTGAGTTTTATGATGAACAATAAATCAGTTACATAAAACTTGCTATGGAGCAAATATTATAACTATACTGCAATGTATAGGCAAGCTTGCAGAACGAGTGTCCCACCCCACAATAATTGTTCAGCGCAAGTATCGGAAATGAACAAGTGGCCCTCAGATAAGCATGGCGGTATTTAACTTGACAAAGTCAAATTGCTAGAAATAACGATTGGCTGTCTGACATATGCCTAATGATTGGAAGATGAGAGTGACAGCATGACTCAAAGGCAGATAATATAGCAAAAACACATAGCCAACTCACGATACAAACAACCAGCAGAAAACCTGTGCAAGAGGATGCTGTTCAATCCATTTGAACAGTCAATCAATCAATCAATCATGGGATTTTAAGCGCGCTACTCACCTGTGAGGGTCTAAAGGCGCTGGGGGGGGGGGAGCAGCTCTGGTCAGTCGAAGAGCCAGGTCTTGAGGGTCTTCCTGAAGATGTGCAGGGTGGGGGCACGTCTGATGTCGATCGGGAGCTCTTCCAGGTCTTGGCCGCGATGTAGGAGAAGGTTCTTCCACCTGTTCTGGCTCTGCGGATGCACGGGGGTTCTGGGAGGGTGAGGTCGGCGGATCAGAGGTTTCTCTTGGGCACCTGGAAGGAGATTCTATTGTTGAGATATTGGGGTCCTGTGTTGTGGAGGCATTTGTAGGCATGGGTGAGTATCTTGAAGGTTACTCTCTTCTCGACGGGGAGCCAGTGGAGGTTTCGCAGGTGTGGGGTGATGTGTTCATGTCGAGGGATGCCGAGGACGAGTCTGGCTGTGGTGTTCTGTATGCTCTGGAGTTTGTGGAGCAGGGACTTGTTGATCCCGGCATAGAGGGCGTTTCCGTAGTCCAGTCTGCTGGTTATGAGTGCGTGGGTGACAGTCTTCTTTGATTCAGGGGGGATCCATTTGAAGGTCTTCCTGAGTATGCACAGGCTGTTGAAGCAGGTGGAGGTGATGGCGTTGACCTGTCGGGTCATGGAGAGGGAGGAGTTGAGTACGATGCCGAGGTTCCGGGCGGCGTAGGATACTATGCTGAGTCCATGGTGTCTGACGATGGCAGCGAGGGGGGCCGTGTAGATGTTGAAGAGCGTGGGGCTGAGCGATGATCCTTGGGGTACTCCACAGTTGATCTCTGTGGGTTCGTAGAGGAAGGGTGGAAGTCTGATTCCTTGGGTTCTGCCGGTGAGGAAGGAGCGGAGCCAGTCGAGGGCGGTTCCCTGTATGCCGGCTACGTGGAGTCTGGCGTTGAGTGTGCGGTGGGAGACGGTGTTGAAGGCTGCAGAGAGGTCAAGTAGGATCAGGGCTGCGGTGTGTCCTTGGTCGAGGAGGGTGCGGATGCCATCTGTAGCGGTGAGTAGAGCGGTCTCAGTGCTGTGGTTGCTGCGGAACCCGGATTGGGAGGGCTCTAGGATGGCGTTCTTTTCGATGAATTTCGTTAGTTGGGCGTTGACGTTTTTTTCGGTGACTTTGGCTGCAAAGGGGAGGAGGGAGATGGGTCGTTAGTTCTTGAGGTCCGTAGGGTCTGCTGAGGGCTTCTTGAGTAGGGGCCTGACTTCTGCGTGTTTCCAGTCATTGGGGAAAGTGCCGGTTTCGAAGGTGGCATTGATGGTGCGTCATAGAACCGGTGCGATGGCGGCAGTGGCTCTGTGGAAGATGTGTGGGGCCAGGGGTCCATGGGGGGCCCCTGAGTGTATGCCTTTCATGGTCGATGCGGTGTCTTCGGTGGTGGCTGATGTTCAGGAGGAGATGGTGGGCTGGCTGGCGTTGCTCGAGGAGTGGGTGGTTTCAGCGTCAGGTGTCTGGTCGTTGAAGTTGTCGTAGAGGCCCTTGATTTTCAAATGGAAGTAGGAGCCAAGTTTGTTGTAGAGGTCTTGGGAGGGGGTGATGTCCGTGGTTTCGCTGGGGGGTTTGGTGAATTCCTGGATGATGCTGAAGAGTTCCTTTGAGTTTCTGGAGTTGGCGAGGATCTTGTTCTGGATGAAGGTCCTTTTGGTGGAGCTGATGAGCTGGTGGTTTTCTGTCATGGCGTTCTTGTAGATGGTGTGGTCCTCCGAGGATTTGCTGTTTCCCCAGATCTTCTCGAGACGTCTGCAGGTGCGTCTGGATTCTTGGAGGTCGGCGGTGAACCAGGTGGCCTATCTGGGGCGTTGTCTGTCGGGGTTACGCAGGGGCGCAAGATCGTCTGCACAGTTGGTGAGCCATCTGTGAAGTTCTTTGGCTGTGAGGTTGGCGTCGGTCCAGGTGGAGGGGGCATCGCGGTTGATGGTGGAGTTGAGCTGCTCCTCAGTGACCAGTTCCTTCATGGGGGCGGGGTGCCAGTTTGGGGGTGGTGGGTTTGTCGACGTGGAAGTGTACGCAGTGGTGGTCCATCCAGGGTGGTTCCGTGGTGTGGCTGAAGTGGATGTTGTTACCTCCTGCGAAGATGGGGTCAAGGGTGTGTCCTGCCTTGTGGGTGGGGGTGGTGACAAGTTGTTTCAGTCCGAGGTTGGCGAGGTTGTTCAGGAGGGTGGCGGAGTTGGGGTCGCTGAGGTTGTCGAGGTGGAAGTTGAGGTCTCCGATGAGCATGTAGTCCATGGAGGCGATGGCGTGTGGTGCGATGAGGTCGGCGATGGCAGTGGTGAACGTGGTTCGAGGTCCGGGAGGCATGTAGGCGAGGGTGCCTCGTAGGGTCATAGGGCTGGTCTGGATCTGGAAATGGAGGTGCTCGGTGGTGGGCAGGCTGATGCTCGAGCTGGAGGTGGTGAGTCGGAGGGTGCTCTTGTGTGCGATGGCAAGTCCTCCTCCTGGGCGGTTGGGGCGGTCTTTCCTCTGGATCTTGTATCCGTCAGGGATGGCGGTGGCGCTGTCGGGGCGGAGGTGGAGTTGGTCCAGGTTTTTGTGAGGAAGGCGACGTCTGGTGAGAGGGTGTCGAGGAGAACAGAAGACCGGAGTATACATTTGGGAACTAAACGGGACTGTGAACAATAAGCAAGAGACTGGACAGGGAGTCTGACCGTCCCCTCGGCACTCAGGTATCGATGTGTTAAAGCAAGTCATTGTAGATAGATTCCCTAGATGCTCTCGAATTTATGCAGCTGCTCATTTGATTTATAAATCACCCTCTCATGTGACAGTGTGTCTGCCATGGCTGTAGACTATTCCTCCATGGTCGGCAGTGTTGCTCTCTTCCAATGCCTTAATATGCATACTATGACCACTGCCAAAGATGAGTCTAGCCACAGCTTTTGGCAGCTAGAAATGCCTTCAGTGTTATGTGTAGAATGGAGAAGTGCCACGTCAAGTGGTGGTTGTAGCTTAAGGTCAATTGCACCTTTGAGGGCGTCCCATACCTTACCCCAGTAATGGTTTATGATTGGGCATTCCCACAGTAGGTGCATTGTGTCTCTTTGGCATGGCCACACCGCCAGCAATCTGCAGTGTGAATTCAGCCTCGCTTCTTGTTGGCTTTTGTCAAGCATAGACAGGACTCCATGCTAATCTGTCTCATCTAGGAAATCTTGAATGTAAGGCTTTCAACGTCTGTAGAGGTAACCTGATGTGGGTTTCGAATACAAATGGCCGATGAGGGTTTCATAGAGACCTCAAATCATTTTAGTTAGATTTCAAATGCTACTAGCATAAGAATTGCACTGATTCTAGATGAAATTCGAGTTTAATCCAGAAAGGTCATATACGTTCCATTATGAATTAAGGGACCCACTGTAAGGATGCCCTTTCTAGACCACTGTGGCCAGTTAATTGGTGCTCCTTCCACCAGAAATTTAAACAATGGTATCTCTGGAACCGCTACAGCGACAATTCCATTGTTTCTAAAATCAAGACAACATCCTCCAGCTGAGCAAAAGGAACGTCAAGCTAGGGCTGTCTATCCCATATCCCCTTTTTGGGGGTCACATCCAGTTATATATCCCTATCCTTCAGTGATGTGAGTTTAGCCAAATCTTTGCAGAGAAAGGGAAAACGGACAGGTACCACTAACTGAGGACACTAGAGGAAAAGACGTCTGGAGGACAGCAGACTTGTCTGAAAACTCTCAGGGAGTATTTAGTGGCTACCCCCATACTGGGACCCCCAAATCAGTACACACATAATGGGTAATTATCACATTAGGGATTTGTTATATCTCAACCTATTGTAAAGCACATGACTTAAAAAAGTCATGATAATATTACAAATACTGGCAAGGGTGAATATAAGTAGAGTGAAAAGAAAAAAAACACACAAGGACCTGATTAACAGTTTGGCGGGCTGGTTATCCCATCACAAATGTGACATATATCCAATTAGCCTTATAAAAAAAGTGCATTGTATCCTATAGCACTTGCAATAAGGCAGGTGGGATATTCGTCACGTTTGTGGTGTATAACCCATCCGCCAAACATTAAAGCAGACCCCAAAATGCTATAGTGTATTAGTGAGAATAATATCCTACACTTGCTCTCAGATCTACCATCATGCATATCTTGTTCCTACCCTCGTGATTGTGTTGCTGACAGGAATGTGTAGTAATTCGAAGACGAATACCAGGTGGGTGAGACGTTTTATTAGTCATGAAGTACGATCCCACAGACAGCGCCAGGCGTGCGTGCAAGCACAGTGCTGGTTACAATCCCAACTGTCGTTTACAACTGTCAACGGGTCGCGAGACCAACTGACGACATAAGCATAGCTCGCGTGCCAACGGGCAGCGCGAGGCAGATAACAAAGGAATGTCCACACGCCAGGTGCGCGCGTGGACAGGACACTACATATATCTCTTTCCCTAGAAGGAGGGAAGAAAAACAAAAGAGCAGAGATGAGGGAGAAAGGGATTACCTGAATCTTATAGGCACTCTGATGTCTCTGGAACTCCTCCTGGTGGAGACACAAGGGTTGTTAACAACATCCGAAACTTCGTGATTTTGAACAGATGACGGCAATAAGGCTGTGTCATAACTTTGGAAAGGCTTAATACCACACAAGTCATTGACCTTTACAATCTTGTTAATATTCCACCAATTTCGATTATTAACACGAACAGCACTCCCACAGATTTTATCAATACAAACTGGATCACTGAACTTGGTGTCACCTTTCCTGACAAAACCTTGTTTCTTTATTCTGACCATGTCACCCACCGCAAATTTCCGGTTGGAGACATGTTTCCTGGAGTCAAAATATGTCTTTTGTTAGGTCTGAACTTCGCTGATTTTGTTCCTAACCATCTTGTCGAGCTCAAGAGCTGGAGTTCTATGTTTGAACCACTTTGACATCCACGCCGGTCTAAAATCAGAGCAGGCCTTTCTCCCTTTGAGTAGTTCAAAGGGAGACACTCCCGTGGACGAGTGGGGCATGGTTCTGTAGAACCACAGCATGGTTCTGACAGCCGTGGATATGCCTTTGTTGTGATCAATGGCCCACCGTATACAGTCCCCGATGACTCTGTTAAGTCTCTCAGCCAGCCCGTTGGTTTGTGGATGATAGAGTGAGCTTTTAATGTGGGTGATGGACGATTCCTTAAAGAATTCTTCAGCTTCGGCAGAGAAACTGTACCCCATTGTCAGAGATAAGAGTCTTTTGGAATCCCTCCCGCATGAAAACCTCTTTCATAAAGTCGAGAATCTCTTTAGTGTCAACTTTGGCCACGAATTTAACTTCAGGCCATTTGGAGTAATAGTCCACTAACACTATGGCGAACTGAGTAAGATGAGGTAGGGTGTGGAAGGGACCCAACACGTTGATGCCTAGTTTCTCCCATGGATTTTCTGGCAAGGGAACGGGGGTGAGGGGAGGGTTAGAAGTGCGTAGAGTCTTGTCACTGCCAGCACAAATGGTGCAATCTTGGATAAGTGCGTCAATGTCTTTATCCATCTGAGGCCAACAGAAGTATTCACGTACTCTACGTTTGGTGAGCGTAGCACCTAGATGACCCTCATGAGCTTTCGTGAGTAGTGTTTTCCTGAGGTTGAAAGAGGGAACAATCTTATCTAACCTGAAGATGAGACCATCTTCGACAGATAGTTCTTCACAGATTTTTGCATACGCTGGTGCTGGTGTCTTTGACGTGCCCTATTCTGACATTTTCCCTTTTGTGTCCCTGGCAAACCTTATCAAAATGGCTGAATTTACCACAAGACCTGCAAACAACATTTTTAGCTGGACAGGGTTTGCCATTCTTGGGATGTACAGAGTTGCCACACCTAAAGCATATGTCTGTTCTCCTGAAGAAACTGTTCTGTGCGTTTCCCCTTTGTTTTTTAGAATTAGAGCTGCGAACGGGGGCAACAACCTCAGAAGATTTGTTTTCAAGTTCCTTTACCGAAACTTGTGAAGTTTCTATGCTTTTAGCAATGCGGATGGACTCTTCGAGAGAGGGGTTTTCAAGTGAGAGGAGCTTTTGTCTGATTGTTCTATCAGAACATTGGCTTATGAACTGATCTCATACCAACTGTTCACTAAAGTTTTCAAACTCACAATCAGCGATCATTTTTCTAAGGGCAGTGATGTATGTGTCTACATCTTCGTCATTCTTCTGCACACGTTTGAAGAATTTGTGCCTTAATACAACAACACTTGGCTGTAAATCATATCTGGAGGCTAATTTTCTAATGGTGCTCTGATACTCGTCTAGTTCTTCATTATCTTCACCCACTACGTTAGGTAAATGCTTGAGAGTAGCCCTGCCTTCAAATCCTAGTGAGTGTAAGAGTAGGAACTTTTTCCTTTCAGGTCTAAATCTGTGTGCTCCTATGGCACCCAAATAGGTCTCAAAGGCATCAAGCCAATGTCGCCATTTAATTGGCGGCTCACCAGGTGAGTCTAAAAACGGTGGCGGTGGGTGAACTGCTTGCATAGTGAGGAGGGGGTGAGAAGGTCAAGGCTAGCACGAGGAGGGAAAAAGGGATAAAGGAAAACAAGGGACAAGGACGATAAACCGTTGCACTTGTACCTTATTGAGTGCTTGAAGCCCCCTGCGTAGATATCATAACATTGCAATATGTGCCTGAATAAATGTAACCACACAACGTGGTTATCTCAGTTGGGAACTGAATCTCACATGTATGCATGTTTACCAGTGCGCGCACAATGTCAATAGCTTTAGTATCAGAGGTGTGCGAGTCACCATTAACAAGCTGCGAATAAATGTATTTGAAATGTAGAGGTGTGCGAGTCACCGCGTTGCTGTGCTCACAACAAAAGAGCCAAAGACGTTTCACAGAGGTAAGATGTGCGACTCACCGTAAGGAGAAACGCACGCTGTGGAGCTGGATCAGTTATAAAATAAACTGGACAGTACCTGTATGTGAGGAGAACTGGGGATGAGCAGATGGCAGCCACAGCAAGATGAAAAATAAGCAAACGAAGAGTGAACCCGACACCTCTTAACAATATATGGTCAAGAAACTGTGCGAATACTTCCACGCACACTTGATAGTAAAGAGGCAGTCAAGAGGGGGTTAACTGCTGACTGGGAGAGAGAAAAAAGAACACGTCACCTCACGATTCCAGGAAGTAGATGCTTTGAAAGCTTGTGGGCATGCGCTGCGGTCATACACGTGTAGTGCAGCCGTCCTACCAGCATAAACTTCCTCGTCAAGCAGGCGGGACAGATGCTGAGTGCTTCCGAGTAGCTTCACGCTGCGAATCCACCAAGCAGCAGAGCGGGCATGTTCTTAGATGGCAGAGTCCGCTCGCTCGACGGTAGACACTTCTGCGACTCTTCCACAGCACCTTTGGCACAAACTTGAAATCACTGTGGCGTCCTTCCGAATCTGCCAACTCTCCCACGATGGCGTGGATTCTGCGTGGGATCGTCTGTTTCCTCGCTCGTCGCCACGAAGAATGTAGTAATTCGAAGACGAATACCAGGTGGGTGAGACGTTTTATTAGTCATGAAGTACGATCCCACAGACAGCGCCAGGCGTACGTGCAAGCACAGCGCTTGTTACAATCCCAACTGTCGTTTACAACTGTCAACGGGTCGCGAGACCAACTGACGACATAAGCATAGCTCGCGTGCCAACGGGCAGCGCGAGGCAGATAACAAAGGAATGTCCACGCGCCAGGTGCAGGCGTGGACAGGACACTACAGAATGTACTAAGCATGAATGGAGCGCCTAGGCCTGTCGATGGTCCTTCCTCGTTTCATTAGGTCAAACCGGGTTATATAGTCTTTGTGCCATGTGTTATGACAGTTACCTGGTAGGTATGGCGTGGCAAGCCCTTACTGGGTGTGGGTGCTTGGCAACCTATTGTTGGGAGAAAGGAAATGGGGCCTCATGTACCAAGCCCTTTTATGAGTCAGATTTTTTTTTTCCAACTTGTAAAACGGCTTTTGCGGCCATGTCTGAATCGCAAATAAGAGGGGCGTGAAAGTGACCCCCTTCTGTTCCAGATTAAAGAATATATCGGTGGTTTTTGACCGCATTTGCAGTCGCAAACTATTGATCGTATACCAACACCAGGAAGGGGTTGTTACCTCATTTGCAAAGGGGAACGGGTCCCCTTTGAGCCCCTTCCCCTTTGTGAATCTTGAAAAGTAGTTTCAGGGCGAGTCAGCAGTGGTCCACAGAACCATTGCGAACTCTTACTGAAACTATTTGAAAAAAGAAAACTAGTTTAAAATGTAGTCCTGTTTCGTTTAAGAAAAATGGGCTGCATAGGAAACATTTTTTCTTTATTTAAACCACTCGGTGGTCTCCTGAGCCTTGAAGGCCACAATCCATGTGACTGGCCAGGCGCAAGGGTTTGCAAATGTAATTAGACAGGTCGTTATGCGACCTCATGTGATTCGGTATTTTGTGAACTGACATATTTTTACATGGGTTCTGCAAAATAATATTCCATTCACAAAATGTTGGTGCGCAATTTGTGACCCCATTTTGCAAATGGAACAATAGCACATGAAATCCGCCGCCCCCCCCTACCCCCCCCCCACCCCCCACCGGGTACCCTGTGACTCTGCTCTATCGCAAAGTGGTTTCTTGCTGGACAAAGTGGAATGGGAAATATATTATAGCAAGTTTTTACAGATGTTCCTTATGCTCACTTATATCTCTTCCTTCACCTCAGGGTCCTTTCAACATTTCTTTATCTAAATATATGGTATTGGCAAGCATGTTCAGCTGGAACCATAGGAGCTTGGCTTTGGATTAAACATTATCAACCATTGGTTGTGTGTAGCTGAATGGAAAGATTATAAATAGGGCTCCCGGTTTTATTTCTTTGATATTTCCATCTGTGTTAATCCATATTTATTTTCTGCTCATTTTATCTGTGTTTATACACATTTATTTTAGGTTTTGTGAAAAAAGTATGCCTCAACTAGTACACTTCCTCACGTATTTCATCGATACATGTACACTCACACTTGAATAATTAATGGATACGTTTTTATACAATTATGAAAACATGAGCAATATAGTTCACACGCGTGAAAATCTGGAGCTGTTTAAGCTCACTAGGAAACTTCCCAGTTTCCATTTCCCCGCCTGTAAATCTGCACAGTTATTGGCTGGGCAGTCTTGGCTGACAGCATTTAGAATCACTCAAAAAAGACACATTTTTCCATTTTTATCCACGTATGAAAATAAGTATTGCGGGTGAAATAGATGGTTTTCGGCCTCTGTTTGTCTGCAAAAATCAGTAAAAACTGCAAAACTCATTGTAGGATACTTACTAATACTTGCATAAGTGCCTCCACACACCAGAATATTTATCCTAAGCTCTGTCCCTCTTCTTTATTCATTGAAGTCAAGCTGTCAAGAAAATAGCTGGACAAATAAATTGCCCTCCCACTTTGAACCATGCACCAATTGACATTGAGTGCGCAAATGAGGCAAGCGAGCCCCACACTTTTTTGGTTGTTCCCCCTAGAGAAGTCTGAAAGCAATAAGAACAAATGGTCCGTTTTACACCTAATTTCTCAGTAAATTGAATCATCTATCCATTCATCCTTCTCTTCATCACACTTCCTTCTCTTCATCCACCCATTCTTCTCTTCTTCAATCATTCCTTCTTTTTGCCAATCCTTCCTTCCTTCTCTGCATCTATCCTTCCTTCTTCTCTCGGCAGTCCTGCTCTCCATCCATTCATTTATCAATGTCAGTTCTCTTTGTCGATCCATCCGTTGGTCAATCCATCAACCAATCCATTCATCGTTTCATTCATCCATCTCTCAATCCTCCCATTCATCGTGCTTTCTATCCTTTCATACTCCTTTCATCCATGCATCCACCCATCACTCACTGTATCCCTTCACCCATCTCTCTCTCCACCAATCTCACCATTTACTCATCCAAATCTTCAGACACTCATCAGTATCTTCCTCCATCCACCCATTGCTCCTTCCATCCATCCCTCAATCCTTTCTTTCATTTCATGGTCTCTTTTTGCATTTGTTCCTCGCCTCCATGGCTCCATCATGACGACCTCCTATTGATGAGCTTCTGTTTTGAAACCAGTGTCTCTGATCAAACTTGAAGGATCCATAAACAGCGTTTTCCAGTTGTTATGTTAGACACACTGCTCAGTGTCACCCACCCCCACTCAGATTACTAAGGTTGGGGGGTTAATGGCGCCCCTGATTCAAGGCGATGATATTGAAATAGGCATAACACACATTTATGATGGGCACCAAAATCCATATACGAATCTGGTTCTTTAAGGTATGAATTTAAAATATTTTAGCACTGTGAACTATAATAATATTGGTTTACAAATGGGGGTCATCAGAAGGTCCATGCTTCCTTATGTTGACAGGCAACAGGCAGTTAGCAGGAAGAATAATTGATTATATAGATTTGAAGCAAGAAATGAAAATCAGGGTTGGAAGAATACGGAATCCCATTAAAGATCTGGAATAAAGTAGTTTTGTTAGAATGAAATAACAATTGGAAATACTAATATGGCCTTGGAATGCGCTTCATGGACAATAGGTACAGGGATATGCATAAACACGCGCCACATATTTTTAGTCAATATTTTTATTACTGTCACAGTAATCATTTACTTTATTCTGGGTCACTAATTATTATGGCACTTTGCTCCTGTAGAAGAGCTACATTGTGCCAAATGCATTGAGCAGTTTTTTGTTGCTGTATTACTGATTGGATTTCTGATGTATGAAAAAATAAGAATGAACGGAGAAATCTTCAACAAAAACAATAAATGAAGCATTTATTTGAAAAGTTAGTATGAAATAAACGAAATAACTTTGTGAAGTTAACAATGTGATGTTTTTGCATTTCAGTTACAAGAAAGAAGAAAGATGTGCATCAAAGCCTAACTTGGCCCTAAGCTAATGGATAGTCGAATTCAAGTAGATAGACACACGTCATTGAAAAACAGTTGGTTACTAATTAATAATATTTTGGGGCTTCAGTAAAGAATAATGGGGTGTTGCTTTGGTTGTTTAAAAATATTTTCAAATGAGATAGTAATCCTCCTCAGGAAAAAAGGGGTGCTTTTGGTGCCCCTTAACATTAGAGCTGTGCTGAGATGTCTCCGAGTAATATGGGAGAACCTTTTGTGGGTTTGTGTGATTGCTATGCTCACTGGGTGAACCGCCAGAGTTGGTCAGAAACGTACAAAGAAAAGGAGTCACAGCTTCACAGACCTGTGCAGAGGACGTTTTTCATAATATTACACCCAACATCACACCACACAGATCAGAGTGTCTGAGCGCTATTTCTGAGTAGGGGAGTATTGGTCGTCTGTTTGGTGAAGTTTCAAAAGACACCCGGCACTCTCGCAAATTACTCTGCCTTGTGCTCAGAAGTGAAGTCCAAACCCTAAAGGACAATGGACCACTTAGAATTTTCACCCTTCATTGTCATCAGTCATTTTTACAGTTTGTGATCTTTCTAGACCACAAACATGATCCTAAATGAGAAAGCCAGAATGATCTTGAACCCCCACATGATGGCTAAGTGCTGTTTCTCAATAGCAGCCTGTGTCTTCTCCCCGTGGAGTAGCCTGCATCTGATAAAGGCACCATAGGCTCTTCCTTTTGTCTGTCTGAACCCGGCCATTAGTGCCCTTACTCCACTGTCAGAAGCAATTGTCTGGATGATGGATGATAGACTGTGATTAGAAGCAGCCATCACCACAGGCACATTGAACAATGCCTGCTTCAGGTATTCAAGGCCTTTTGACTCTTCTCGATCCAGATACCCATCTTGAGCTACTTCTTGGAAGTCAGGGCTGTCAAGAGGGCAACTATGATCACGTAGTTAGCCACAAAGTTCTGGTAGTAACTAGTGATTCCCAAGAAGCCTTTCACCCTGGTATGGGTAGTCTAACTTTATAGTGCAGCACTACCAGGAGCTTTGCCTTCAGGAGCCAAATCTTTTCACTACCAACCAGGTGCCCTAGGGAAACAACAGAGCACCGACTATCCTTTGCTATCTACATCACATGCAGCACCTTGTGCAGGCTCTCAATACTCTGTACTGGTGAGCACGCAGTCAATCAGCACCTGGAAGGTGGATGTGGTACTTTTTTAAACCCAAAGTGTCGTCCCCAAGCTCATAGAGCCTATTTTCTTTGCCCCAACTATCAAGGCGATTTGTCAGTTGTCATCAGTTAAATCAATTGTACTTGGCTGTCTCTAATATGTCTACTGGCTTGTCAGATAAGGGAATTGGATGGACACCAATCTTTGTAATGATGTTGAGATACTAGTAATCCATGCAGAAGCATCAACCCTTATCTAGGCACCAGCATCAATCGGTGCGCCCGTAGACTATGAGATCATTTAATAACTCCCACATCCATCCTTATGCTACCTCCGCCATTATGCAATCCTGTAAGTCTTGTTCTTTTCAGGAGAACTGTAGCCTGTCTCTACGTCATAGATGAAAACCGGTGTTGTGTTGACCCTTGGGTCAGTGCAAACAGTTGGGCAAATGGACCCACAGTGCATTACATTCTGCCTGCTGGGTAGGTATCAGGTCAAAGGTGAGTTTAGCTCCCTCATCCGAGCCATCTCTTATCTCTACTTGCAGCAGGTCTCAAAGGTCTTGACTGGTAGCAAACATGGCAACAAAATTCTCCTTCAGAGGTATGGTTTTATCATCTTGAAATGGAACACCCATTGGGGGTTGCGAACTAGGTAGTTGACATCAGAAATCTTATTGATTACTTTGTATCGGACACACCATTTGTCCTCCATAGTTGAAGGGCAAATATGTTTTTTGGATCCATATTTGGTCCTCTTGCTAACCATTAAGATAATGCAAAAACAACAATTGATGGACAGAATGCAGAACAATGTCATACATTCACCCCAGTACAGAGATCTGGGCCTAAATCCATTGTTTTTTTGCTCACCATGCCATTCCAGTTTGAACCCAGCCATATGCAAATCAGTCTTGACCCTGTGCCCAATGGGAACAGTCCAGCCCGAACTGCCAGGCCAGGTCCTCCCTGGACTGGAACCAAGCATCCTAGGACCGGTTTCAGGGTTTCACCTCTCATCAGCCAGGATAGCTTGACTCCAGTGGCATGGAGAGCACGGGACCCACGTCTGGGCATACCCGTCCCACTCGGGGTGACCAATGCAAAAACAACAATTGATGGACAGAATGCAGAACAATGTCATACATTCACCCCAGTACAGAGATCTGGGCCTAAATCCATCGTTTTTTTGCTCACCATGCCATTCCAGTTTGAACCCAACCATTAAGATAAGCCTTCTGGTTGCACCATTCCTTCATCACCCCCTAGCTGGTATGAAGGAAGGATATTACATTTGTTAATGAGCTGGGCAGCCCAGCACATAGTGCAAAACATCACAGTTAGATGTTCCAGGGTTTTCTTTTTTACCTTTTCTCACTAAGGAGAAGATGAATGGGTGGGGTGCTCATTGAGGAGGCTAAATCTTAATCAGTTCTGGAGCACTTGCTTTCAGGCAAACAACAAGCATAGTTGCAGGATGTCCTATTTCTTTCTTTCAAAGCTATGATCATGGTTTTAAAGGTTTTGTTGAACCTTTTTCAAAGCCACTATGTTTTGTTTTTCAAAAAGGAGGTAGTCAAGGTTGAAAATTCCTCAAAGGTTTAGTCTTCGTCTAGTTTCAGGCAACAGCACCACCATCTCATAGCAGGACACAGATTTTCCTATGTGGCACTCCCAGGAATTCTCTTTTATCACCGTAGCAAATGGTTTCCGGCTAGTTACTCCCCCTAGATCTTTTGCTTTTTGACTACTCGGCTTGGGACTTTTCCTATGAGTGAGTCTCATTAACTGAGTCTCATCCTCTGTAAATTCTTTTAAGGTAACACCGTTGCCGTTCAGCTAGGGTAAGACGCTCTGGGCTGGTTACAAGTGCACATGAGCACACATGTGCACACAGATGTGGGGGCTCAGTATGTGAAACTACCATCTAGCTGAGTCCAGTATCTGCACCCAGGTAGCCTGTTGCAGAAGGGACCCTTCAGGGATTGGTGGTGACCTGGTGTAGGTCTTATAATGTGAGTGGGCGCTCATAGTGTATATCTGTAATGATTACTGAAAAGTCTGTGTGCTTTCCTGATTTACAAATTCTGGACAAAATCTGTGCCACAGCACAGTTTCCCCCTATGTACACTTCCAGATATTGGTCATGTAAAATTATACCCGAGTTCTTCTCCTTACCGTCACTTTCAACATAGCTACACCCCTTATGGCACGTGGAAACCTGTCACAAATTTCTTGCTCAGCTCATAAAGAGATTTCAGGACTTTGTCCCAACTACAGAGCCAAGTTAATTACTCTGCTGGACAACAGGAGGATCAAAGCCCCCCCCCCCCCACACACACACAATAGAGCTATTTGCCTGTGCATGACACAGTTCCTGGACAAGGAAGGGGTGAGGAGAAAATATTATATGCTAATTAACTCTTCCCACTGCACTCGGCCTGAGCAAGCCCATGCCCTGAGAAACAAAGGAGAAAGACCATACCTCTGTAGCCAAGCACGGGAGAGGCTTTTCCCATTGAAGTTTTGATGGGAAGGGATCAGGCAGCTGTGTCAGTTGTGGGCAGGGATGAAGCTCTCAGGGAAGGTCTTTCTATAGACCATTTCAAGCCACTATGTTTAAATGTACCAGAATGCTATGCAGGAGAGTTGAGGCAGGGATGGAATGATGATGTGGCTCTCTAGAATTAGGCAGAGGTGTAGGAAAGTAGGATCTGCTTCTTATAGTTACCCCCACTTTTTGCTGATGTATCACTGTTTTCGACTTAGACTGGCTGGGATCCTGCTATCCAGGACCCCAGCCTAGCTGCTTTCTCCTCTAAATTGATTGCATGTACTTTAGGTACACTCCAGAATGGATACTGGGGTACCCTTATAAGTCCCTAGTATATGGTACACCATGTACCCGTACCCCAGAGGCCTCCCAGGGGCTGCAGCATGTATTCTGCCACCCCTGAGAGACCATTCAAAATGACACCACAGGTCTGCGAAGGCAGCCTGTGTAAGGTGGTGCATGCAACCCTTACTTAGATATAGGTTCACTATATCTATTCTAAATCACTGCACATAAAAATCTATCAGTCACCCCTATGGCAGGCCTTATCAATCCTGAAGGCAGGGAGCTGGGTTTTGTGTGAGAGGGTTCCCCTGCATGAGCAGAGCCCCTCTGCAGCCTTCGGAATCTATTCTCCGGGGTTGTCTGTGATGCAGCCAACCATATTTACTTAAGTGCATTATAACCTCGCGGTAAATGCTAACTTTAAAACGGCTGCTTAGAAACATGTCGTGTTTGGTGTCAAACACCTTGGAATCATACCTCCACACCAGTAACTGGTATGGGAGGTATGATTCCTCCCTGTAGTACCACTACTATGGGGCACCGGTCTACCCGGTACCAGCTTTCTCGACCTGGGCAGCACAAAATGGATGCTGCCAGCCACAGACACGAGTCTGCCCTCCTGCTGCTGAGCCAAGCTCGAGGCAGAGGAAGGCCTGACAATAGGTTTCCTGTCACAGGGAGGTGTGACCACCTCCCAGACAGGCTTTAGTGTATTGGGGCTGGGTGGGTGCACTCTTAGAGTGCCAGAAAGTCTGCACTGGGGGCACATTTGGTGTCCCTGTGCATAGTCCAGCTCAAACCGGTTGCAGGAGCCATTGGCTCCTGCTCTGGTGCGAAACTGGACAAAGGACATGGGTGTAGCCACCCCCTCTATCCTGACCCTCCCCTAGGTGGGTCCCCAGAGTTAGTCCAACCCTTTCCTTGGGTATAAAGTAGGAAACCTGACTACAGGACTTTAGATTTTACCTGGACTAAACTCTGCAAGAAGAAACCAAGTACTTCGACGGTCTACACTTCACTGGACGACAATAAAATCTCCCTTGGAGTAAAGGAGTTACTCCCCTGCAAGGCAGGCACCTAAACGCATCTGACCGGTTTGCATCTCCCAAGCTCCTGAGGACTCCGAAGATTTCTGCAACACAGGAGGTGGGTTCCCGAGCGTCCCTGAGGTTGATCTGACCTCTCAGCAATCCTGAGACCAGTATCCCTCGTGGGGACCGTGCAACCTTAACCCCTGTGCACTGTGTACTTTTGCAGCAGCATATGCTTTTTGGCAATCCCTGAGGCTGTGCTTTGTGCTACGTGTAGTCCTGACCCTGAGCAGTATTTCCACAGAAGATTTCTAGCCTACACTCCACGAGTGTTCCGTGGGCTGGTATTTCGTGATTCAGCTTGAGATCCCTTTGCGATCCCTGGTCCGTTGGCCTGTGGGTCCCTGTGAAGGTAACTTTGACTTTCCTTGGGCTTTCCTGGTTGCTCCAGACGTGCCCTGACTCTCCATAGCTTGGAGAGTCCCCAGGACCTTGCTGGTCCTCACCGGGACTTGTTTCCTCTGCCTGCGTGGGTTGCTGTTGCCAAGGCTTCTTGGTATTCAATCCGGACACTGACCCCCCAGCACTCGACATCCTTCGTGGGACAGCTCACCTCCGGACTTTGGTCATTGTCGACGTCTCCTGGTCCCCGTGGCTGCAGAGTAAAGCATCCAAACTTTTCACCTGAAGCACCCGACATCGGTGGGCATTCGTCCACTGAGCCCCTGGTCACCTGAAGTGACCCAGACTCTGTCCCCTCTGCTTTCAGGTTTTACTCACCTCGGATCCAGGCTTGTATTCCACCGGACACTTTTCATCTTCCCGGCAGCAGTACTTCTTCGCATCACGCCATTGAAATCAACGAGCGTTTCCGACACCACTTGACCCCTATGCACCCGGCTCCTCTGGGATAGGTAACACGGGTACCTCGGTACTCACAAGGGTGCTGGCCTTAGAACCTCCTATGTTCCAAAGGGTTTGCTTGAAGTCCTCTCCGAAGTGTCCTTAAACTGTAATTATCCAACCGTGACTTTCACATAGAGTTGTACGGAGCTCGCGTCTGTGTTCCCACACTGCACCCATCCTCTGTGGGCTCCCTGTGTCACTCCTGTGGGTGGTTCCTTGAGGTCCCAGCGATTCTACGTGCTCTAGGCACTGTGTCTATTGAAGTCGTGGTTGTTATACCGCTTTCTTAGTATATGGTTCGGTCTCCCCCTGGAGCCCGCTGTGTATTGTGCTATTTACTGTCGTTCTATTGATTTAATATTGTGTATCTTGTGCTCTAATCTCATAAAGAGGTTAGTAGAGAGTGTTTAGTAATAAATACATATATTTTATATATCTCTTGTGTGGTTCTCCTTTCATTTGGTCATTCAGGAGGTTCTGATCTGGTAAAACAAGCTGCTTTACATTCCTTCGAGACTTAGCCTGAAGGCTGCTCTCCACAGCTACCACTAGGATAGCTTTCTATAAAGGTTGTCTTAAACCTAATCATCAATAAGGGTCATTTGGACTGGTGCAAGGTGCCCACTTTAATTAGTGGACAGCATATACCAGGCCAACTTCTCACAAGAGGTGCCTACATTCTAGAACATTCTACCCCACTAAAAATCCCCTGCACACGGACGAGGCTGTTGAAAACGCATTGGACCTGGGAGCAACGATGGGAAAAGAATGCCCAGCTGGAAGGAGAAGCTACCTGACTCCATTGAAAAGATGGACTTAAGGACTTTTGGACTCCACCTGACACCCATGGACTAGGAGTGTTTCTCCAGGGCCAGGAGTGCTGGCCCACCTATCCCCTCTGAGGGACAGTAGTAGGATGAATCTGCTTAGGGGTACCCTGGATAGTACAGCTGGATCTTTTGTTGATTGACCCTGAAGATGGGCAACCCCGATCAGGAGGGGAGCCACTGACTCCACTGTTGTTACACAGGTGCCCTGCAATATGGTCAAAGACAAGGGACCTGGAGAGTGCCACAGGGAGTGGGCTTTGCTGGTGGGCAGAGGAGGGGCTGCTGAAGAAGCCTCAAGGCGAAGGCAGATGCCAGGAGCCCAGAAAAAGGACAGGTCCAACCTCAGGAGCTGTGGAAAAATAAAGCTGCGCAAAGAAAGTAAAATTTAAATACCATGAACCCTGAAGAGAATGTCCCGGTGGTTTGCGCTGGCCACCAGGAGCAAAACAACACCAAAACTGTGTATGTTGGCCATATGGGCAATGTGAAAACAGCCCAGAAAGGTTGGTCCCCTGGGGAAACTGGTAGAGAACAGAGCTTGTAGTGCTATGCTATAATGTACTTTAAATCCTCCGGGAAGGGTCAAGCAACAGGGGGTCAGCGCAAACTCCATGTCATCATTTGTATGGGGTGCGGGTGTGCATGGTGCCCCATCCCTGAGCAGATCATGACCTAGGGACCCCATCCTGTGGGGCTCGACTAAATGAAAACTGTCTGAGGGAACTCCATGTCCTCCGGACAGGAGAAAGGCAGATGAGTGCCGCCATGTGTCTTCTATTGCAGTGTGGCTCCCTTGCTCACTGCGTTTATGTCTGGAAGGAATGCAACACTGCCCAGCAACTGCCTGCCAGTGTTGAGGGATGTGGGTGGGAAGAAACGAAATGCCAACCTAAAGAGCATGCCGGTGCCCCATTTGAAGGGCAGGCCACGCCAGCCTCTTAAAAAATAATAAGGAAAAGTGTGACACAAGCACCTTGATATGACAAAAAGGAAGCAGCACGGAAATTGGCACATCTACTCATAAGAAAAATCCCCGCTGGAGCCAAGGAGCACCTCATAAGCCCTACCAGGGGATTATGACCGTCAGAGAATTTTTTAAGGTTTTCAAACATTCCTAGCGCTTGTGCTTTTGCACCTGGGCACTTGCCGGGGCTTCTGTAAGCTGGTTCTGAAGCTACAGTAGCAGCATGTTGAAAACAAAAGGAAAACCTTTGTATACACTGAATTAATAATGCTTTATTGACATTGATGATATTAATAGTAAAATATTATATTTTGTAAAGAAGGTTATTGAAAGAGGGTACCATCCTTAGTAATTTCAATGGTGTTGTATTAGTTTTATGTGATTGATCTTTGCCTTTTATTAATGTGGTGATTCCATGAGAAGGCTAGTACTAGTGTGTCTGCTATATTGTGGGGGGTGGGGGTACTGCGCTCTTAGGGTTGTGTCCTCCCTAGGGATGTAACATGTTATGAGAGCGTCACCATAGGAATTTCCGTCTGCTTATTTGTAGATATTTTTAAATTATTGCTTAATATTCACTAGTGTGAGTGTTACAAACTATTTTTCTTTTTTTATAAGAAATAGCACTAAGTGGACAATGTTTTATTGAGTGTTGTTGTGTGCCAGTGAGCTGGGGTACTAGCCAACACTACCTTCCTTGATTAGGCCTTGGACTGCTCTGTTTCACTACCCTGGGGGAGTCAAGCAATACAATGGGGTGCTTGGTTCCCAGTAAAGGAAAAGTTGCAGACTTATTGTGAAGGACTTAAATCCCCTCAGACACAAGAAAGGCGATTTGTGAGCACATTATTAGGGGAAGTGTGCCAAGGGGAGCCCACCAAATCTCCCTCATAATTTCTTTAACAGACACTCCAGAGTCAATAGTTCTTTGTGCACAGGCCTTGACCACTCTATCCATCTATTCAACAAGGTCATTAGCTTGTAATCAAGTGAACAAAAGCCAGCCCTTGCAAAAAATCACACATCTCTCGTGAGGCAAATTGAACACATTTATCAGTGACAATATATTTAGGCACACCCTCACTTGCAAATTCATCTTTCCTGGTCTGGTGAAGTTCCTGCCAAGGTGTCCTTCATGCACCAAATTGATGATCTTCTCCTTCATAGGTGGCACCCAGCGGGAACTTCTCATTAACTCATCCCCACACAATGACAGCCCATCACTGACATTCCAAAACGAATACATTTGCTGAGATACTCCACCATACTCAGGCCACACCTTGACCACCATTTCCATCATTTCTTGGCACACTTTATCCATAACTCTCTCTTGTTCCCATTCTGCCTTCTTTTTTGCATCTTCTCTTACCCAACTCACCGTCTGGACATTATCACCATCACAACCTTTCTCCATGGCATTTTTTACAAACAATCCGCATATAGTTGTGCATCACAGTCAATTATTCTACATCGATATGAAACTTTTCCAGCCCAAGTATGTTAGACCTGGCATCCTTGGGTGGTTTTTCCCCTAATGTTTTGCCTTTTACCCTCCTGTTTTGATTACTTCGTTTTTGCTGGCCTTAGGACTCTGCGCACTTTACTACTGCTAACCAGTGCTAAAGTGTTTGTGCTCACTCCTTAAAAAATGGTAGAATAGCCTCATACCCAATTGGCATATTTAATTTACTTGTAAGTGTAGGAAAGTGCCCCTTTTTGCATGGTTGCCCCTACTTTTTGCCTAATGTTAATGTACTTGGACTGAGTGTTCCCTGGGTTCCTGCCAACCAGGTACCCAGGACCTATGTTCTTTCCCCAAACTGTACTTTTGCAGAACCCAATTGACAACTCTCTAGCCACATGTAAGTCCCTTGTAAAAGGTACCATAGGTACCAAGGGCACAGTGACCAGGGAAGGCCTCTTAGGACTGCAGCACTTATTGTGCCACCACCAGACATGTTTCTCTACCCCTGGGTCGAGGCCTGCCGCTCTCGGGTCCTGAAACAAAGCACATCTTGGGATGAGGTGCCAAGCCTCCTCCCCCAGTATGGGCAGGGTCCACGAAGGGGAAGCTTCAAAGGCTTGCCCCCTTTGTGAGCTACCCCAGCCATTTGCTGCTCCCAGCAACTGGCCCCCACCAGTTCTGACCCCCACTTTGGGCGGGAGATTCGGCGGGAAAGCCAAGTTAGGAGGAGAGGTGTGCCCACCTTTGCCAACCCCACCCCTCAGGTGGGTGAAGCGAGGTGAAGCACAACTCTCAGTCCCTGCCATCTTGCAGATGGGGGGACCCAGCCAACCAGAGTGAGGCTTATGCCCCCCTCCCACCCCAAGAAAGGGACCCATTGGTTTCGACAAGTACCTACCTGTAACGCCCCTAAATTTAGTATTTAGGGACAGCCTGAACCTTGCCTCCTCAGACAAGAAGAAGGACCGAAGAGCCGTGCTGAAGAAGAAGAGGAGGACACCAACTGACTTGGCCCCAGCCCTACCGGCCTGTCCCGACCTCGACCAACTAAAGTGAAATCCTGGTGTGTCCTGCAGCCAGCAGCCCCCAAGAAACCAGAGGACCTGCCCTGCCTTCCCAAACCAGACTTTGTCTCCCGTGAGCACCGGATTTGTTCACCCACAGACTCTGGCTCCGGCCAAATTCACGAGTCTGCACCACTCTGCACCCGACGCCCATGGCCCGAGTTCGAGTGGCCCAACACCACGAGGAGGTCTCCCCAGCAATCCTGACCTGGGATCTAGTGATCCCTGACCTGCCTCAAGTCTCCAACTGATGCCTGTAGCCCCTTTCTGGAGGATCCCCCCAACCACGACCGGAGCCAGTAAGAAAAACCACACGCCATAAGACTCCCCAGCACCCCAAGTCCCACGGCCTTGGGTGGCCCAACCGATGGTGTCCCTGCATCCCAAGACATCCCAACTTACCTCTCCAACTGGTGGTCCCCTCCATAAGATCTTCGTCCCCGAGCCTGCAGTGTTTGTTGCAACCAGAGAATCCCCATTGAAACCAACAGGGCACCCAATGTGAGGATCTCGCCGCCTTCTTCATTAAGAAGGTCGAGGACATCTATAGGACCTTCCCCCACACCGCGAGTAGATCAGGCCCTATGCCACCCACTTACTCTCTGTCTTTCCACCGATCTCTCAAGATGAGATGCTTATGATCTGCAGAAAAGTTAAATCTGGCTCCCCTGCAGATCCTCTTAAACCGGATCATTTCCTGAAGTCATTGCCTCAGCTCCTCTCGCCTTTCTGTAAGCTGATTAATATGTCCCTGTCCACGGCGGTAGTTCCCAGGGCTTGGAAACAGGCCATGGTGGTCCCCCTATTAAAGAAACCCACATTGGATACTTCTAAACCGGAGAGCTTTCGCCCTATCTCTCTCCTGCCATGGGTGTCCAAGATCGCCGAGGCCTATATCAACTCCATTTTGAGAAAATTCCTAGAAAATAACAACATGCTTGACTCTTCGCAGAACGGTTTCTGCCCTGGTCATAGCACGGGGACTGCCCTCCTAGCTGTAACTGAACATCTGAGGGAGGCATTAGATGCCGGGCGAACGTCGGCGCTTATATTATTAGATCCTAGCGCCGCGTTTGTCAAAGTATCCCATCAGATCCTGTTGCAGCATCTGGAGGAGGCTGGTATCGAGGGCCCGGCCCTGGGCTGGCTCGCCTCTTTTCTATCTGAGAGAACCTTCCAGGTGTCGGCCCCCCCTTTCAGCTCCCGGTCACACACTATCAAACAAGGGGTTATACATGGCTCAGCGCTGAGCCCAACTTTATTCAATCTATATGTTCAACCTCTGGCGGCGGTAGCCAGGAGCAGGGGACTAACTGTGGCATCATATGCTGATGATACTCAGCTGGTGGTGGCACTATCTGCTGACTCCACGCAGGATGCACTCAAGTTTAGGAGCGATCTAACAGCCATTGCAGAGTGGATGACTACCAACTGCCTCCAGTTAAATGCGACCAAATCAGAGATTTTGCTAGTGGGGAGAGACACTGAGCTGTGGAGCGAGCGCTGGTGGCCTTTGACTCTGGGCTGTGCACCCGCCCCTCAACAGGTGATTAAAAACCTGGGAGTATGGGTTGACTCTGCCCTTAACTTTCAGGTCCAAACCAAAAAAGTAGCTGGGACCTGTTTCGGACTTCTGCGCGGGCTCAAACCGCTGCTGGGTTTCTTTGACCCCACAGTCCGCCAAGTCATCATCCAGGCCTCCATTCTATCAAGGCTGGACTACGCCAGTTCACTTTACCTAGGGGCAAATAAGGCTGAAATCTTGCATCAGCAAAGGGCTCAAAATGCGGCTGCTATAACCCTACTTGGCCTCCCTAGTACCTGTCCCACGACCAACGCCATCCGCAGACTACATTGGCTGCCGGTGGCGAAACGCATCGAGTTTAAGTCTCTATGCATCGCGCACAAAATCATGAATCTCAACTCTCCAGATATCCTGGCGAATCTGCTCTCACCCTACACCCCCACCCGTCAACTACGATCCATGGGTCAGCATCTGGCGGTTGTCCCCTGGGTGAGGAAAGTGCGTGCTGGAGGCCGCTCTTTTCGCGTCCTCGCTGCGAAACTCTGGAATTCTCTCCCGGTCCACATCCGTAGCATCAATAACCATACTGCATTTCGTAAAGTCATTAAAACTCATCTCTCCCCTATGGTATAGGCCTTGCTCTCTTTTCCCTTCTCAGTTTCCTCTCAATATCTGCAATAGTCAGCGCTGGGACGCCCCTTTGCTGGGGCAGCTGTGCGCTCTACAAAACTTATAACATACCATAACATGCCAAATCAGCACCCTGCACCCGGCCACCCCTGTGCCACTGTGGGGGCACCTTGTGTGCTAAATTGGATCCCCCCTTGCCCTGAGCCTAACACCAGGAGCTTTGCTCCCACAACCTTGTGGCCTGCTCGTGAGCAGCCACCAACTGGAGTCCCTCTATCCCTCATTGGATAACATTGGACCTCAGCACTCTGCACCCGGCCGCCGTAGTGCCACTGAGGGTGCTTTGAGAGTGCATCCTTCACCCTGGGGGAACCCTGCTTCTAACCCCAGGTAAAAAACTCCCAAGACCGAGTTCAACCGATACCACTGTTTTCATAGGACTGCATTGACTGCTATTCTGTGAAAAATCTTCTAAGTGTGGAGTTGGTTTGTATGAAAATCCTAAGAAACTGCAAATGTGTAAAAACTGAATTACTTACCTTTTGTCTAGGAAATGTCACAGTGAGATATCTAGGCATATCACACTGATTAGCAAAAGTAACTTAAAAAGTAATCCAAGAAGTAACGTACACAGTAATCTAAAAGTAACTGTAGAGTAATTTTGACTGTTGACTTACCTGTAAATCAACCAACTGCATTGAACCTTCATTCAACTGTAATTTACTGCATAAATATTGCAAAGTATTATTATACTTATCTGTACCAGCCCTGGCTTGGTTCTATAAAATAAAATATAACTAAATAATATTTTTTATACAAACAAAATTGGTCTGGTCTTTGAGTGTATGACATCATTTCTTACCTGATTGTGTACAACAAATGCTTAACACTACCCTCTGATAAAGCCTTACTGCTCACCCACACTACCACAAATAGAGAGTAAGGCATTATCTACTTTACCTCTGCCTACCTTTGGGGATCCACTGGACTCTGTGCACACTCTACCTTACTTTGGTATAGTATATACAGAGCCAGCTTCCTACAGTAAGTCCCTAGTAAAGTGGCATTACCTGTGCTCAGGGCCTGTAAATTAAATGCTACTAGTGGGCCTGCAGCACTGATTGTGCCAACCAGTTAAGTAGCCTTTTAAACATGTCTCAGGTCTGCCAATGTAGCCTGCATGTGCAGTTTTAAAGTGCCATGTTGACCTAGCAAGATAAATCTCGTGTCAGGCCCAAACCTTCCATTTTAATAAATGTAAGTCACCCCAAGGGTGTGGGAGGTGCAGTGAATTAAAAGTTGGACATGTTTTTATAAAGTTTCACATCTCCAGGCAGTGAAAAATTCTTTTTTTTTTTTTGGGGGAGAAAGATTATAATTTAGGAAAACCATGAAAGTTTATTACAAATTTAAAGGTACAATACAGAAAACAGTAAATTGTAAATGCAGCTGTAAACTCATTGAATTACATAGAAATAACTTGCCATAAAGGCGATCAGTTGGAATAGTACAACATATTGGACAAAACTTGGAATAAGCCAAATCTCAATTGTGCAGCAAATGAGAATGAAATCGGACAGCATCCCTAGTAGAGGACAAAAGAATCTGGCTCAACCCCCAAATGTAAGAGTTTAAATACCGTTTGCTTGCATAGAAATTAATAAGAACTGAAAAGTCAGCATGGTAATGATCACTGCTCCAATCAATCACATTTTCGTATTTTAAAACGTCACATAACCCTATCAATCAATCAATCAATCAAACATTTGTAAAGCGCGCTACTCACCTGTGAGGGTCTCAAGGCGCTAGAGGGGGGGGGGAGGAAGCAGCTACTGATCCAACAGCCAGGTCTTGAGAAGTTTCCTGAAGGTCAGCAGGTCCTGGGTTAGTCGCAGGTGGGTGGGGAGGGTGTTCCATGTCTTGGCAGCGAGGTGGGAGAATGATCTGCTGCCGGTGGTCGTTCGGCGGATGCGTGGGACGGTGGCGAGGGCGAGGTCCGCGGAGCGAAGCTGGCGGTTCGGGGTGTAGAAGGTGAGTCGTTTGTTGAGGTATGCTGGTCTGGCGTTGTGGAGTGCTTTGTGAGCGTGGGTGAGGAGCTTGAAGGTGATCCTCTTGTTGACCGGGAGCCAGTGGAGGTCTCTCAGGTGGGCGGTGATGTGGCTGTGGCGAGGGATTCCAAGGATGAGGCGTGCGGAGGCGTTTTGTATGCGTTGAAGTCTTTTCTGGAGTTTGTCCGTGGTTCCCGCGTAGACCCACAAAGTAAATATTTCCCCTCCTGATCTAATGTTGTCTGGAGATGTTATCTTCGAGAACAGTGTCATTCTTAAATAAACAATTAACATCTTGCTGCACGTAGTAGCAAGTAAGAAACATAAACACAGAAAGAAAATCATTATACAGCATCCATTTTGAACCAGGTGATGGTATGGCCTGAGGCCTAGTTAGCCTAAGCCAACAAAGCACACTTTAAAACATCGTAATGATTTAGTTAAATTGTATTAGCTCCACGTCAGTATGCAAGTGTGAATCCAGATGCAAAGCGACTAATATTAATGTACATTTAAGTGTAAATGTACAAACCTCCCTCAGTTTCAATACTGATTAAACTAGTAGGCTCAGTGTGTGCCTTGTGAAGTACCTATTGAAGTGCAGGCAGATATTCCAAGCACATTACGTTGACTGCAGAGCAGTACCTCAAGACAGAAAAAGATTTCACCAGTTCTGAACAGCCATGTTGTGCTTGGTACACCAAACTTCTTACTCTACTTGCCCTCATTTGTCATAGAGAAACTGAAGCTCAGTGACACAATGATAGGTCTACAATGAGAGGTCTACACTGAGATGACTACTTTCACCTTACTTTTTTCTAAACGAGACTGCGAGTATGTCATTTAGCCATGGCTTCTAACACCATACCTGTATCCCCAGTCAACAAGGTACAGGAGATACAGCATTGCTCATAAAAAACATAGGTCTGTGGCTGAACGTACATTTGAACTGCATAAGGGAAGATTCCCTTGTCTTCACAAAAGTGGTGGGAATCCGCAGTCCTCCGTCCAGAATGCTAGAATTGGGGGGCAGTCCCATGCCAAGTGGAGGAAGTCCGCACCCTCCTTCCCGCATCTATCGCACTGGTCGTGTTCCCTGAGGCGGAAGCGGCAGAGCCATGCTGGGGTGTAATAAAAGCGATGGAGGAATTTGAAATGAATTATGCGCAGTCTACTACTGGCCGAGGTTCTCCCCGTTTGTTGGCAACAATAAGTCCATTGTTCATCAGTGATAGGGGCGCCCAGCTCTTTTTCCCATTTGGTCCGCGCATCAGGGACGCTGTGCCGGTAGTTAGTTTGAGTGGTGCGGTAAAGCAGGGACACTATATGAGTGGGGGAGGAACGTTGCAATAAGGCGTGTAGTGGAGCGAATATGGGGGGCTAGCGGGAAAGCCAGGGGCAGCCGATTTGATGTCAAGGCGGAGCCTCACGTACATGAAGAGCTCCATAGTAGATGGCTGGCAGTCCTTGAAAAACTGTTCCCGTGTGCGGAAGGTTCCGTCCACATAGAGGGCTCCCCAAGTCTGGATATCGTGTTTACGTAGCATTTGTTGACACCGCACTTCCCGCGTGACCGGGATATCCAATCTGCCAGCTAGTGGCAGAAGAGGGGAATATAGCGTGTCCACCTTCATGCGGTTGGCAATAGCCCTCCACGCTCTATTGGTGCATTCCACTGTGGTTGGGTCTGTGTCTTTTGGGTTAGTAGGCGCACTTATTTAGGTTGAGTAAGGGGTTGGAACCATGGGCCAGTGCTCTATCGCCAGGTGTGGCTTGTATGGCTGTGGATGCATCCAGTAGGCAGCAAAGTGCGCCTGAGCACTCCAGAAGTAGAGCTCCATATCGGGGACTTCAAAGCCTCCTTTGTCAAAAGGTAAGGTTAGTACCTCCCATTGCAACCTAGGTTGTTTACCCCCCCACGTCAAACGAATGAGTTGTGATTTGAGGGCTTTAAAGAAGGATTTACTGGGTGCATACGGAATGCATGTGAAAAGGTAGAGTAATTTTGGAAGCACAACCATTTTGATCAATGCTATTCTGCCTGCTAAAGAAAGTGGCATTGCTATCCAACGTGTTATGGAGTCTGTGAGCGTATCCAGCGCCTTGCCATAATTCATTCTCATGAGTTGCTCCCTTTCTGTGGTGATCACTATACCAAGATATTTTATCCTGTCATTGCACCAATCTAGTGAGAAGTCCGGGGTAAATCTCTTGACACTGTCCGTAAGGGGGAATATCTGGGACTTGCTCCAATTGATGTCAATTCCGGAGTATCGTCCAAACTGCAGCAGTGCCCTCAGTATGGGATTCAGGCTTTCCTCGGGGTCCCGTAAGTATAGCGGGAGGTCATCGGCATAAAGCTAAATAAGAATTTGTCTCTCTGGGTATATGAGCGCATGCTCTCGATGATGTTGCCTTAGCTTGGCCGCGAGTGGTTCCATGGCCAGAGCAAAGAGGAGAGGGGAGAGCGGGCACCCTTGCCTCGCCCCCCTCGTGATCTGGAAACTGGGAGAGCATGCTCCATTGATGAGCAGTTTGGCGCATGGGTTTGTGTATAAGAGCTGAATCCAGGCAAGGAAGGGGGGGGGGAATCCCATTCTCACCAGAACACTCGCCAAATAGTCCCATTCCAGAGAGTCAAATGCTTTGGTGGCGTCTAAAAAGACCGCCACCGCTGCCTGGTCTGGCTCGATGTCTTGCATTAGGGCGAAAAGGGTGCGGAGGTTATGTGACGTTGCTCTTCCGGGTATAAAGCCCGACTGGTCGGGCAACACCAGAGCCGGTATCAGAGGGCTAATCCTGTTGGCTATCAGTTTGTCCAAAATTTTAGCATCGCAGTTTATTAATGAGAGAGGGCGATAAGAATTGCACCTATCTCCTGGCTTGTCTGGCTTGAGGAGCGATATGATAAGTGCCTCTCGCATTGTAGGTGGGAGTGTACCTGTCTCATGCGCCTCCTCGTATACCTGTTTAAGGACAGGGATAAGGATATCGCAATAAGTCTTATAAAATTCGGCTGGTAGGCCGTCTGGTCCGGGAGCACGTCCAGATTGCAGTTGCATAATTGCTGAACGTATCTCCTCATCTTCGAAGTCCGCCAGGAGGAATTCCCTCTGACCCTTTCCCAGCCATCCCAGCGCTATGTTCTCGAAATATGGCACAAACTCTAACGGTTGGGTCCTATGTGTTGTATATAAGTTAGTGTAGAATGCGTGGAAAGCGTCAAGTATGTCTTGGGTGTCTCTGCATATCCCGTTGTCGGGATCTACAATTTCAAGTACGGTATTAGAGAATCTGGGCGTACGAGTGAGTTCGGCTAAGGCCTTGCCGGGGCGTTCTCCTTCCCCGTACTGGCGGGCCCGATGGTATTTGCTAAGGAACTTACATTCTCTCTCAGCAGTGTCTTGGTATTCAGTCAGTTTATCCCTGAATATCCCCTTCAGCTTAGAACTTGGGTCAGTACGTATTTGATTGTCGAGTTGTTTGAGTTCCGCTTCTAAACTGCGGAGTGTAGAGCGAAGATCCCTAAGTATGCCTCCCCCTTTTGCTATACATATTCCTCTTACAGTCACTTTGAATACCTCCCAAACCGTGGAGATATGAGGGAAGAAGTCAGTGATTTCCTGTCCTAGTTTCGGGTGAAACGGAATATCAAGTAGAGCGTTCACCGGCAGTCTCCAGTTTTGGTGGGGAGGCAGCAGGCAGGGTGGTTCCAGGGTGAGCACCACCGGCGAGTGGTCCGAGTATGTTCTCAGTAGGTGTCTAGCGGACCTGAGCCATGTGGTGAGCCCCCTAGAAAGTTGCCATCCATCTATTCTAGACCACGTGGAATGAGTGGAGGAGTAGCATGTGCCTTCCCTAGCTGCTGGGTGTAAACTGCGCCAAGCGTCGGTCATGTCATGTGTAGATAGGATGTCCAGCAGTTGTCGTTGGGCCGCTGTATAGTGGTAAGGTTGTGGACGCTGTCGATCTGCTGTTGGGTCAAGGGTTAGGTTAAAATCCCCCCCATGCCACACGAGTGTAGCCAATATCAATTATTTTTCCCCATAGTATGTTAAAGAACGTGGGGTCGTCCGTATTAGGGCCATACAGCAGGCAAGCGTGATGAGTGGGAGGACAGTCTCCCCCATGTTATACAGTATCGCCCCTGTGGATCCACCATTTCACCTATCGGAACGTAAGGGACGTTTTTCTTAATAAGTACCACTGTCCCTCGTGCATATGTAGAATATGTCGAGTAGCATCTGTACGAAGCCCACCGGGATGCAAATGTGGCTGGGGATGTGGGGCCCATATGAGTCTCTTGGAGCATGGCGACGTGGATGTTGTGACGGTCTAGATACTCTAAGACGTGACGGTGTTTCCTGGGGTACCCCAATCCCCGCACGTTCCACGTGAGGAGATTATAGCTAGCTGGAGTCAGGCGCGTCATGAAGCATACAATAATCTTGTACTATAAGGTGTAGTGTGTCATGTGTACGGATTGCAATGTCTTGAGATAAGGTCTGTAGTAGGTGTGATTGTACCTGTCCCCAACTTACCCTCCCCCCCACCCTCCCCCCTGCGCCGTAAAACAGTCTTGCCCCCCTCCCACATCAGCAGCCCAATCCTGCCATGACCTAAGTTCCCTCCCTCCCTTCCCCTCCCAGCGGAGCGTAATGACAGAACACTATTTTCCCTTGTAGGGGATTTCTGTGAGAACATGGAAAATAGAAGAACAATAAAACAACAATCAATTAACAACAAGCTTGTTAGGGTTGTCCTGTTGGGGAGTCGCTGAAGGGCACCACAGTCTCTCCTCGCTCTAAACGAGGGTGCCCAGTTCAGATTCTTTCGCCCAATCCATCCAGTGGCACGGTAAATCCCATGTATGGGACAGAGCTATGCATTCCTTTAACTTTGATGCGGCTATGCTACAAGCCTGGCAGCCTCAGGTGCGTCAGGTGCCATCATCCGGTGCAATCCGATTCGGCTCCGTGGTCTGTGGGTCTGCACCGCCATCGCGCAGCCAAGTGGAACAGCAGGGGCCTTGGCGGCATCGATTTAGCCCAAATATTTACTCTATGTCCGATAAGGCAGCGTTAGCGTGAGGAGGGCTCAGTTCTGGATCATTTCGAGGGGACCTCCGCAGGTTGCTTTTTAGGAAGTCTGCCGCATGTTGGGGGTTAGTAAAGAAGTGATGTTTGCCCTGATGTGTGATCCGTAGCTTCGCTGGAAAAAGCATGGCGTAAGGGATATTTGCTTGTTGTAGTTTCTTTTTTATAGGTAGGAACTTTTTCTGGGCATCTTGGACCGCCATTGTAAAATCTGGGTAAATGGCCAATTCGGAACCTTCATAGGACAGTGTTTTTTGCTCTCTGGCAAGTCGCAGCACGGTATCCCGATCTCGGTAATTAAGAATGCGCGCGATGATCGGTTTGGCGAGAGCACCGTGTGGGGGCCGGGCGGCCAGCGAGCGGTGCGCTCTTTCAATAATGAACATCGTGGAGAAGGCGCTTTTGCCAAATACTGTCGTCAGGAGCCGCTCAACAAAGTCCTCCATGCAGCCAGTGTTAGTGGACTCAGGCACTCCTAAAATGCGGATGTTGTTGCGGCACAACCTCGATTCTAGGTCTTCGTTTTTGGCCGTGATGACCTTCAGTAGGCGCTCCATATGTAGTAATTTTTCATTCCTTCCCGCAGATGTGTCTTCCAGGGCAGAGACGCGCTGCTCCGCCTCCGTTAGGCGCTCCTCGTGTTGGTCTATCCTATGCGTGACTTTGTCTATGCGGGTATTCATAGCGTCCATTTTGGCTTCTATTGAAGTGAGGCTAAGTTTCATGGTTAAGAGTAACTCCTTAAGGTCATCTGTGGAGGTCTGGGACACAGAGCCATTGCACGCCGCCATCGTGTTCTCGGGGTCGGTAGTGGTTCTGGAGGATTTCCGTGCTTCGAACGGCAGCTTCGCTTGTTTGAAGTCAGTTTTTCCCATATTTCCCCAGCTTTTGGGCTGGTGTTTCTTTCCTTACAGCAGTTCCCGGCGGTGCAGTCCTGTTTTTTTGCGCGCTTTATTGGCCCTGACGTTATGTTCGATATGGCTGCAGAGGATCCCTTCTGCCTCCCCAAAGAGACACCGTTACCAGCCGTCCGGGTACAGGTGTAGCTGGGTCCCAAGACGCCCCGGTCTCAGGCTGATATGGCCGTGCGCTTGCACAGAGTCAGGAGAGCCAGTGCCGTTCTTGGCCGCGTTTGCTGCGCTGTCTATCGCAGCGACTAGGACTGGCTTCTGTGTGTAACTGTTTTTGGCACAAAGTGGGGGATGGTCCAGGCCCAGTGGTGCAATGTTCCGTCAAAATATTTAAACTTAGTCAGTCATCAATCGGCCTGTGTTACTGCTTTATAGGACCGGATTGGAAGATTTGGCACGGCAGAGCGGGCCTTAGTGCGCGGCCCCCACCGGCCTTGCTCAGGATGCAGCTAATCCGGTGCCAGCAAGTCACGGTCCTCAGGGCACTCCGCCGACCCCGCACCCAGCAGGAGAAAGTTTCAGCCAGACCAGTGGGACAGTGCCCGGCCCATCAACCCAGGCGGATCTTCGACATGGATGAGTACGTGCACCTCAGTAGGTTTCTGATAGTATTCACTGGTGGGGGCCGCGTACGTAGGATGGAGCTGACAGGTGGTGTTTCAGGCCGCGCTTGCCCCCCCTCTCCAGACGCCAAGCAATTTATGGGCCCAAGCAGCAGACTTTCTGGGCTCCGCGCGGGGCGCAGCCCGGACCCCCCAACAACAGTGTTCAGTTTTCAGGGTACAACGGTGCACCTGTGCCAGTCAGGAGGCACCCACACACAAGGCCCGCTGTGCAAAAGCAGGCCCGTCGTCCCCCCGGTCCCCTCCAGCAGCAACCCCCAGCTCGCGGGGCGTGTCTGTGTAACCGTGGCAGGCGGGAGGTGCCTGTAATGAAAGGCCAGTCTTGCAAGCTCGGGCCCGGTGTGGCAGGTCCGCAGACTGTCCCCTTTTCCCCCCGCAGGTGCGGGGCTCCGAGGCCGCAAGCGACCCCCAGCTCCGGATCAGCGCTGCGCAGCGGTCTCCCCACTCTGCCCACTGTGGAGGATGACAGGCTCTGTGCTCATATGGGGCCGCCTCCGCCGGGGTATATCGCAGCCTAGTACTCTCTGCCGCCGACCGGAGCCTCCATAGGGCGGTCGGGCCCAGCGCTACGATCGTCGCACAGCAACGGGTACTCACAGTGTCTTGCAGGTAACAGGATGCTTTTCTCCAGTCTGCACCGCAAATCGCTCACTGAAACATTGGATTAGTTCTGTAAGACGCAAGTCCTCGCATGAGGTGCAGCCTGTGCTCTGAGCTGTTGTCTGTGTAGAGGCCTTACACAAGGTGAAGACGTGAGTTGTGTAACGCTGTGCAGCTTACTATTGAGTTTGCTGTTATGTCCTAGCTGTGCGAGGCATGAAGTTCAATTAGTTAAAACAGACCTATTGGCTCTTCTGTTAAGCACAATCTGAGGATCGGGCAATATAGCTGTCTGCCTGTTTGACGGTTGGAGCAGATTGCTCAGTGGAAGCGGTTGCATGGGACGTGTGAAGAGTCTCCATAAGAGCAGGGAAAAGCCCTCGGTGCTCCGGTGGAAACAGTTGGTTCCTCCGCCCTTCACAGCCTTCAAAGGCCCGGCGCCTTGACAACCAGGTTAGTAGACCCTCTCCACCGCCCGCACGCACAGCCACAGCTCGGCCCACCGCCCTGGGGCCATGGAAAGGAGTCTCCGCAGGGCCTCTCTATAGCTCAGGTCACCCGTAGCAGCTGGTACTCACTGTGGCCGGAGATCAGTAGGGGATCGCCGCCCCCTCCGTGGTGACTGCCCGCGGCACCACTGCCTCCACGCAGCGTCTCGGTCAGCGATGATCACAGCATCCGGGGGGCGAGCATAGGTGTCACACTCACAGCGTGTGTCCTGGGGGCCTGGGGGGACAGTCGCCAACTGGATTATTCACCTCCTTCGCCGGCAGCTACAGCTCAGCTCCGCTCACCCGGAGGCCGCCATTTTGCAGCACGGGTCCCGGCCAGTCGACTAGTCCACCATACAGCTCTGCTACAGATCGTTGCTGCTTACTTTCTGGCCGGGGGACCTCAGCGCATAGTTAGTGCCACGTTCCCGTCGTTTTTGGAGAATTAGATCGGAGTTTGGGCAGGATTATGGAGGATATGAAACTTGGGCAGCAAGGAGCCTCACGCAAGTGCGGCCATCTTGCTCGTGCGCCCTCTAGCGCCCCTCAGGCAGTGAAAAATTCTTAAATTAGATTTTCACTACTGCAAGACCTACTTTTCCCAGAGGATAACATTGGAGTTGCCTTATAACATGTAATAAGCTGTAACTTCCAGATGCGAACAGGTAAACAGTTCATGTTTGGTATCTTTGGAATTGTAATGAGAAATCCTCTCTTATGGTAAAGTCGGCATATTCCTGCCTTAGGTTCACAAAAGGGGGGGCCAGAAGAGGTTTAAAGACCGGCGATAGACAAAACACACACAAGCCCTTGGGTCTAACGGGGAAAGGAAAAGCTGCTTGACAGAGAAAAAAGGCGTCCCTTTAAAGGACGGTTTCCCTCACCCACCAGAGGTGGCATGCTTCATCATTGGGGAACCTCCTCGCACCATGAAGCCTAGTCATGGTGCAGGCTACAACGCCCTAGCTACGAGGGAGGAGCTCAGGGATGTTTTATATGTAAGAGGGGTCATTACTAAAACTCAATGTGAGATAACAAGATGTGGTGAGGGATGCAGTGCTAGTGATAGGGTGAATTAAAACTAGCTACAGGGTTTACCACATGTCTTTATTCAGGCTACCATGTGCTAGGATTAAAAGAACAGAAGATATGACGGGAACCATTAGATCCAATCGTACTATACTCAGATCGACATGTTTCAGCCATTGATCTAGTAAGTGTCATGGCTTTCTTCAGGATCTAGTTTGAGCTACTGCTGTGAAAGTGATATATACAAAAGAAAGTGCAAAAATACCGTATATTGATTTGATACAAAACCAGTGACCCAAGGATAGCGGGATGGTGGATTCAATGCTGGTACCTGTAGGGGAACACGAACAACATACAGAGCAATTTATGAGAATTTTAAGAATTTTAAACAGATCTCAACTGTCAAGGTTTTGATAATACAATGTATGAGACACAGTTATTTCATACATTTATTCAAAGAGAAAGTCTCCCAATGTTCCCCAATGATGAAGCATGCCACCTCTGGTGGGTGAAGGAAACCGTATTCCTGCCTTAACTAATTAGTGCCTGCAGCCTGTCACTGGGTCATATGACTGGGTGTAGTTGACAGTTGGACTTTGTGTATTCCTCCTAGACAGCCACACACAATGGAGAGCTTAGGTGTTCCTGGATGGGCCGTTGCCAGCAGGATTGGAGTGCAGAGCTGGGGACAGCCCTATGTACACTTGAATAGGCCTTGTCTTGCCTCCACACAAAGGGCTGCATACCCCTTGTAGTTAGTCTGGAGCAGAGCAGGGGAGGCAGGAAGCCTGCACTCTCTCAAAACAAATTATGATGCTCCAGTAGCACTTTGATGCAACAGGCAAAATGTTTTTCTAACTTTTTAGCATTCATTTCCTAGACTCCCCTTGGTACTCCTTTTTCATTTCTAATGGGTATCTCATCCATACTGTCATAAATGTTCCTATCTTCAATGCCTGGGCTATGTAACAAAACACCTTGCTTTTTAACAGGAGAAAACCTTTCACCACCTATAGCAATGAGATAAGATCCAAATAGTCTCTACCACTGTTTCCATGGAAGCACTAGGTCCCCTTTTTTTCTGAATGAAAGAGAGAAAGAAGCCTAGGGAATGCTATATGGAACCATCACAATGTAGTTGAACAAAGGTCAATTGGCTTTCGGATAATAATTGAACATTCACATATAGTAATACAAGTGCAATACCTTTGGAAGCAGAAAGGAGCAACCCAGCTCAGATGGTGATTTAATTTGGTGAAAATATTCAATAGGTAGAATACAAAACTAGAATAGAGTTATTATTTTGTGTAAGGTAGCTAGTGCCTTAAAAACATTGGACCAGTTTTGTAGTTCTACTTGTAATGGGCAGTTCTTCCTGAATTGTCTCCACAATACTAAACAAGCATAATGCATCTTCTCAACATCACTTCATTTTAAAATTCTATCATTCACAATTAAGAAAAGTCGACTCAGTAGATAGAGCTGCCGCTTTCCCAGCAAGGTGTATGTGTATGCCTTGCGAGCAGAACATGTCCAGTTCAAAAGTATTGGAACAAAATATCAAGTTGTAAATATTGGGAGACAGAAATATTGGAAAATAATATTGTGATACAAAAATATAGTGATGCAGAAATATCCTTGTCAAGAATATGGTTGTTTTCAGGTAAGTGATATCCTTGTTAACAATATCATTTTTATTATAGTTTTCAATAAAATAGTTGTGAATAATATATATTTTTTATCATTTTAATGTGTTTTAGCTCATATATTAATATTGTGTGTTACTATTGTTTGTATGATTGTTATTAATTATTTTAAACATTGTTTGTAATTCTAAGTGATTCAGAATGTTAAATTTAATTGCTAATAGTAATTAAGAGTGCTGTAGTCAGTTTGGTGTGTAGGGGGCTAGGATGGGAAGTTAATTAAGTAATGATTAATTATTAATTAATTAATTTTTAGTAAGTATGTGTTTGATATTAATTATGTGCATTATGTACTACTGATGTATTTTACTTGTATTTTAGGTGAGGGTTGCTATGTTTGTATGGGCATAGGGTGGGACGTTAGGTAATAATTAATTAACAATTAATTATTTATTAATTGATTATTAATTATGTAAATTGTGTAATAAGCATTTATTTTAGTTATATTTTAGGTGTGGGCTGCTGGGGTTGAAGGGGTATAGTATGGGAAGCTAATTAAGTAATAATTAATTAACAAGTAATTATTTATTATTAATTATGGAATTTTTAATATGTACATTTTATAATACTGTTTTTTATATTGTGGGTAAATAGGTTTGTAGGGGTATAATTAAGTAATAATTAAATAACAATTATTAAGGTATAATTGCATATTTAAATGATTAAACATTATGTAAATTGTGTAATAATTATGTATTTTAGTTATATTTTAGGTGTGTCTGTTGGGTTTGTAGGGATATGGGGTGAAAAGTTAATTAAGTAATAATTAATTGACAGTTAATTATTAATTGGTAGGTAATTATGTAATTGATTATCAATTATGTACATTGTGTTATACATATTTATTTTAGTTATATTTTAGGTGTGGGTTGCTAGGCTTTGAGGGGTATAGAATGTCAAGTTAATTAATTAATAATTAAATAAAAACTCTATTGAAAATCAATTATTATATTGTTTATGAATGTTGTAAATTGTTTAATCGTATATATATATATATATCTCTACATATATATTATGTTAAGTATTAATATTTATATTAAATGTGTTATATTTTTTCAAAATTAATAAAGTTATTCAAATGTGTACTGTGTTTGAAGTGGTTTCCTTACTGTTGCTTAGACTGGAGTGGGAACAGTAAATTTTACCTCTCTGAAATCCAATGCTTTCCCTACTGTTACACAGACTGGAGTAGGATAGTAAATATTACCCCTCTGAAGTCCAATGCTTACCCTACTGTTGCACAGGCTAGAGTTTGAATAGTAAATCTTACCCTCTGAAGTCCAACGCTTTCCCTACTGTTGCACAGACTGGAATGGCAACAGTAAACATTACCCCTCCAAAGCCCAATATTTTCCCTACTGTTGCACAGACTCGAGTGGGAATAGTAAATCTTACCCCTTTGAAGTACAACACTTTACCTGCTATTGTGCTGTTTGGAGAGGGAATAGTAAATTGAACCCCTCCAAAGTTTAACCCTTTCCCTACTGTTGCGCTGTTTGGAGTGGGAATAAAAAATGTAACCCCTCCAAAGTCCTACAATTTCTCTACTGTTGCATAAACTTGAGTGAGAATAGTATATCTATTATTCCCAGACTCCAAAATGTTTCCTAATGTTGGTTAAATATATTTATTATTAATATTTGTTTATAATTTACATTTTATATTGTGTTTATTTTTTACATGTTTTTACATTTTTATAATATTTTTTGTAAATGTCTTTTTTGTTTTTTAAATTTGATATATTTTATTTGTTTGGTAATTTAGTTAATGTTTATAATTGAATTGCTAATATGTTTTATGTTTCAGGTAAAACAAAATATATATATGTTTGTGTGCGTATGTGTATATATATATATATATTCCTCACCACTAACGCTATTTGATCTTTGCTTAAACATCTAGAGTACAGCACCATGCACTTTAGAAATGATAAGCTATATTATGTTTTTGCTTATAATGATGAGCATTAATTAAGCTATGCAGAAACATCAGACTGTATATATGTACAATATAGCAAACAAAATGCTATTAGTAGATTTTGCGATAAAAAAATATTGTGTTTATATATACGCTGAGAACAAAGTACTTGTCACTGATGTATGGTAGTATTTTGTCCATGTTTGTCAATGCCAAATTACGTCACAGGAAGCTTCCTTTTTTCCTTTAAATCCCTGTTTCCGATCAGCGCAAGTCATGTGATCAAGGCCACCGTCTGTGGCCGAAACGCGTCTGCGACAGCACTCGCAATGAAATAAATGGTTTATGTTTTTGGCACCAGCGATATTTTGTTGTCCGTGTCCACATTTGTGCGTGACTGCACAGGGGACTGTTTTTGCTTCAATGTATATATATATATGTATATATGCCAAGGCATTGAGAAAGGCGATAGCTGAAATGAGTTTGTCTTTATTGCAATAAAATAAGATTTTGAGATGACTCCTGTGAGGACGTGATACTTCAATTCCCTTTGGGAAACTTCTTATCATTATTCGTGAGTACACCCTCACGTTTTCGCTGCACCCGACCTGTGAGGAGAGGCAGCTTGGAGCGGATCAAAGCAATATTATATATATACATTATGCTTTGATATATATGCATATATATATATATATATATATATATATATATATATATATATATTCTCACCAAGTTCCCACAGCTTCCGGCTGATAACGGGACACGGACACCAGTTGAGTGCTGCTTTTTTCTTTATTTAATTATGCTGTACATGGCAAGATGACGCGTTTCGCCCACCTCCTGGGCTTGTTCACATAACGAGAAGGATAATTGTGAAAGCCTTTATACAACATACACCATGTGACCGCCTATTGGCACAGTGAAAATGAAAAACAGACTCTACATATATTATAATATATATCACAGTAAAAAGACTTCTATATTGCTCATTTTGACATAGCTCTATTGCGGATAGCATAACACTACAACAATAACTGATTAGAGCAATAAAATCATATTTGTAAATGAATATGAAACCACAATATTATCGACATGGAAGAAGCAGTTAATATTATTTTACGGAATGCGCTAGCGTCAAATACAGATTGACTGGAAATGTCGACACTGTGCAAATATCATTACGTGCAAATAATGCAAGATCCCAGATCTAAACACTGTGCAAAATAATGCTGGGTACAAATACCACTAGATCACTAGTATATCAAAAGTGCAAAGTGCAAGCCAGGTACAATATTGGCATTTGATGAAACAATTCATAGGCTAAAAACATATAGTACAAACATATACCATGTGCAAATAACGCAATGTCATTTAAAACACAGTGTATATAATGCCGTAATGCTAAAACGTATGTTTGAAGAGCCTTATTACAGAGGTATTGTTCTTATGCTTGCAATGTGCTGTACGATAATGCTCGGTTTCCATAAATTCAAAAGTGCAATGTAATGCACTGTGCAAATAACGGAATGCCATTCATTATGAAATATTGGGTGCCTCTACACCAATCGAATAAAGTGCATAGTGCAATCTTTTTTTAAACCTGGCTTGATGCCCTATTTCTAATATATAAGCATAATGGAATTGAAGCAATGGAACTGCAAACCTTAATTACATAAATTGCATAAATGCTAAAAGAAACCAATGTAAATATAAAATCAGCCTCATATACCTCATGTTTAGCCAATGATACGACCTGTTGTATACACTATAATATAATGCACAGTGCAATCCGATCCAAACTTAATATATATCCAGTTATCAACCTGCTGTGCACATATGTAAAATACAACTGTGCTACAATTCCTTCCTTTTTAATAGTAGCAACAATATATCCAAATTACAAAACTGGATGCATGAGAAGAACCTGTGATATTTATGTCCATTGAATTAAACTCCTCAATCAAATAGGAATATATGTAGTTTTTTTTCTGTTTTTAAAAAAATCAAGAAAGTGCAAAATGGTACTAGTTCTAATAAGTACATAAAGTGCTATACATAAAAATCTGTTGACTTAAAAACAGAGGGGAATAAGTGGCAGCAGATTCCATTGCACAATGCACAACGACTCTTACAGTACTCGGAGCATATAGTTCTCTAAATGTGCTGGAGTGGAATGTGAATCATAAGAAATTATGTAATTCCTCCCCGTTGTTTAGTTCATTAGGAGCTCTGGTGTCCAACTCAAGTATGAATTTTGATTCAAGTTTTCTCAACAGTTCTTCCCTATTACCACCTCTTCTTAGTGGGGGCACTGCTGCGATGACATAATATTTCAAATTATTGAGATTGTTTCTATGCACAGATTTGAAATGCCTCACCACTGGATAGGTCATGTCAGAATTAACTAGGGCTCTTATGTGTTGGAGGATACGCATGTGAACTTGCAGTTTGGTGCTGCCTACGTATTTTAGCCCGCAGGAGCAAGTTAAGACATAAACTGCATATTCAGTGCGACAAGAATATCTACCTCGCAACTTGCAGATACTAGGGCCATATACTGTGGTGTATTGGGTCGTGTTTGTGCCAAATTTGCACGCACGGCACGAACTGCATTTTACAAAACCATTCTGTGGACTTAACCACATGGTGTTCGATTTTGGTTTGTTTGGAGCTAATTCAGGACTGCTCCTAACTAGGGCATTGTGGATGGACTTAGCTTTCCTGAAAGTCAAAGTTGGTTGCATGGGAAACAAACTGCCTAAAACGGCATCAGTTTGTATAACTGGCCAATGTTTGTTAATTATGGTCCTGATTTTTCTATGCTGGCAGTTGTATGTAGTTATAAGCCTCATTTCTGTATTGTTTACATATTCAGTCTCTTGGGGGATTACTGGATCTGGAAAAGACACCTCTCTGCTACACAGCAGGTCAGTGTGTGAGTGGGTTCTCACCTTTGTTGAGGCTTGTAAGATGGTTTTGTTATCATATCCTCTAGCCTGGAATCTGCTGTTACTTTCTTTAACGCAGCTTTCAAATGCTGCGTCAGTGCTGCATATTCTGTGTAATCTAAGGAATTCCCCGTAGGGGATGCTCCTTATTAGATGGCCCGGATGAAAGCTCGAAGCATGGAGCGTGGAGTTTCCTGCCGTGCTCTTTCTATGAAGAGTTGTCTCCAATTTGTTTTCCTTAATACAAAGATGCACATCTAGGAAATCAATAGATTCATGATCTACTGTAGCTGTAAACTGTAGGTTGAGGTTATTGTTGTTAATCTCATCAATAAAAACCCTAGCTGATTCCTGTGAACCCTTTCATATCACAAATATGTCATTGATGAATATATATATATATAGATATAGCTACACTTCCTCCCAAGTTCCTTTACAAAGAGAGCATGCACACAAAGCTGGAGAAATCAATCCATTTAATTAGGCAGGTCCATCATCACCCCGTGACACAGAGAGACACGTTTCAGCAAACAGCCTTTTTCAATCTGTGGAGCGCCATTTTAAAAAACAACTTAATACTCTATGCATTATAAACATAGAAGATATACTATACAAAACCATAGGCAGTGATATTGCATGCTCATATGACCATAAACATAAAATTAAACATTCGGTATTTGAACATTAAAATGTTGAGCACTCCATTGCAGACAATGGAGTGCTCTGGGCCGGTAGAAGCCCGGATAGCAACATTCCAATGTTGTTTTTCATTCACAGCTGCTGCTGTGAACAATGGCCTCTCGGGCCCTGAGGGGATTTAAATCCCCTCAGGCCCCGAGAAGCCTTTGTTTTTTCCAATTAGAACATTCTGCCCTCTAAGGTGGAATGTTTTAATAGCCTTAGAACCCTCCTAGTGGGCTCTACCGGCCATTAAAGGCCCACTCCCTTGTTAAAGGCCCGAGCCGAAGACTCGGGCCTTTAACGCTGGAGCAGGCCTTTAATGGCCGGTGGAGCCCGCTAGGTCAGGCTCTAAGGCTATAGTATTGACGTGTGCGTAGTAGCATGACTGATTTAGAAAGAAAAATATCCAACATATTGAGCATTCATTTATATGCTGTTAAAAAACTTTCTAACTTCTATTGAGACCATAATGGTCTTTAAAGCGTGCCCAGCAAAATTACTCAACAAAACCTGCCACATGAATTTACTTTTTCTAAATAAGCCCTTGCAAAACAAATTACAATTATTGTTCACTGCAACTGTTGTTTAGGTCATATTGTGCGAGACTCAATATTTTCAAACACAGCGTGCCATTAGAAATCGCACAGCTTTTGAGCTCCATTGCTGCGATATGTAAAAGTGTTTACCGGTAACTGCTGCATTTCTCATGTGTTAAAAGCCACAATTTCTCTCCAAGTTCTTATTGTCTAATAATTAGCAGCGATGTGAACACTATTGCTGCAAAAATAAGCAGCACTAAGCAGGCACACTTTTTGTTCTTCTTTTCTGTCAATACAATCAAAGACCTGCTCTATTAATTGTCTGGACTCCTACAGACGTCCACCATATATTTTCTCACACACACAATTTTATGTGGCGCAGCAATGGATCAGTATCTCCCATCTGCCACTGATCCATTGCTGCGCCACATAAAATTGTGTGTGTGAGAAAATATATGGTGGACGTCTATAGGAGTCCAGACAATTAATAGAGCAGGTCTTTGATTGTATTGAATTCGGTGAGTGGGGGGCGACCTGTTCTTTTATACCCCCTTGGCTCCTAGTTGTGGATAGCTTCTTTTCTGTCACACAGGTTCATTATTAGTTCAATTTGAACACTTTGCATGATTCATAAATAAATGCACGACAAATCTCCTTTCATTTTCAATTGGCAAAAACATGATACCATCTTTTTACGAAGTCTTAGGGCGGCACATAAATCAATAAGGCATGGAGTAATTAAAGAATGACCGATGACCCCCAAAAATATCAGTCTCTGGTTCTCACCGCTCAGCAAAAGCTTCCTGCGGTGCCCAGTTCCAGAGTGTGTATGTATATATATATATATATATATATATATATATATATATATATATATATATATATAGCTTGCAAATCCTGAGCCAAATTCCTTTTCCTTGCGAACGGAAAATCAGGTACGGACCACAACAGCTTTTAGTGGATGAAGTGCTTTATTGTAAAAGAGATTTCCACTGCATGACGCGTTTCGACCGGGTTACCCCGGTCTTGATCACATGACGTGCAAGGATATTACTGTGTCTTAAATAATGACGTGCTATACAATTGACCACTCCTCCTATAGTGACAGACATAGTAAACATACTATATAGCACCAAATAAGCATTAGAACAAGTACATGTAAATACAAAAAATGTCTAAAGCAATGGCCACATATAAAATAGTATTTAAATTTAATGCAATTTAATTCTTTGAAATGAAGCCAAGTGGCCAAATTCATAAAATCTCTGTTAATACAGGATTCTATTAAAATTGCAAGCCTGTCATGAGGAGTAAGGGTACTAAAGTGCAAGTGCTATTGTAATATAAAGGGCTGTTCGTGACACATAAAACCGTAGCTATTCAAACATCATAGCTACAATGGTACATGTTTGAGGCAGCCAATAATTACTCAAAGATGTAAATATCTAGGCTGTAAATCAATCGCTTCAAATGCAAGGTATACCTAAACCCAGTAAGAGTGACGCTTGGACCAAGACGACATTATATAAGAAACATGTAACATAGGAAACCATGCCTGACTGCATTATTATTAGTACATTAATATTCAGGTTGGTGCCAATATACAGTACAAGATAAGGAAACAATGTGCAAATGCGCAATTTACAGTACCAAGAGATAGCAGCATATGAAGTGCAAGATTAAATATCAACAAGGAAACAATGTGCAAATGCGCAGATACAGTACCAAGAAATAGCAGCATAATAAGTGATTGATAAAACATGAATGATGTGAACGTGAGCATAAATACAACCATACACACAAACACATAAATATATATATATATGCAAAAATATCCAAAATTATGCTTCCAATAAAACCGACCAAAACCGAGTCATAAAATTCCCATAAAACCAGTTAAAACCAAAATTGTTGGCTAAACAAGGTAAAACGGGGGTAAATAAGGTCCCATAGCCGGATTAACAAAAGCCCCTTGGATAAAAACCATATATATACACACATGTTTTACTGCACAGTTCATTTCATAATCCATGGCCAATCCACCAAATACATACAGTGATGCCTGGGTGGGTATTGAATAATAACATAATCATAACACATTTATAAAAAATTGTGTAAGTCTTCACCCGTATTTAACCCGTTTGGCATCTTCGTGTCAAGTGTCAGGATGTAATGTGTCTCTAATTGTCGTAACTTCCTTTCTCTGTTTCCCCCTCTGGGTAACTTCGGGACTGCATCAATAACAAAATACGTTAAATCTTTTAAGTTGTTATTGTGTACCAGATTAAAATGTCGGGCAACAGGGTAATTGTGGTCCATATTGACAATGGCACGCAAATGTTGCAGGATACAGTTAAATACCTGCAACTTCGTGCTCCCCACATATTTGAGATGACAACTACACTCTAATACGTAAACCGCATGATCGGTGCGGCATGTGTACATGCCTTTGATTTGAACAGGTATCGGATCAAATGCGTCTGTGTATTTCTGTTTTTTTACACCAAATTTGCAGGCTCGACAAACACTGCATTTATAAAAACCTGTTCTGTTGGATAACCAGGTAGTGGGTGTTGTCGAGACCTCAGGACTAGTTCTTACTAGAGTGTCCCTCATTGAGGGTGCCCTTCTAAATGTAATGGAGGGAGAGTCGGGCAATATATGCGAAAGAGTCATGTCAGTTTTGACTATGTGCCAATTATTAAGTATAATTTTTCTGACTTGAGATTCTTGATCACTAAATGTAGTTATGAATCTTATCGTGTTGATGTCGTCTGAATTATCATTATTGCTCACAAAATCAGCTTGACTAGTTGTAACCGATAACATTTCATTGGTGTTGGCCTTGGAAAGAGCTGTGTCTAAATCCTTGCTGCTATATCCTCTTTTTAAAAACCTTTGAGTGGCTTCTGCTTGGCAAAGTTTACGATCATTTTCAGTGCTGCAGATTCTTTTTATTCTGAGAAACTCGCCATAGGGAATACTTTTAATGAGATGTCTAGGGTGGGCACTATGGGCATGTAAAGTGGAGTTTCCAGCCGTGACCTTCCTGTGTAGTTTAGTTTGTATAGTATCATTACTGATATAAATTTCAACATCTAAAAATTCCACACTTTGGTCACTGATTTGTGATGTAAATTGTAAATTAGAGTTATTAACATTGATTGAATTAACAAAACTCTCGGCTGATTCCAGAGTGCCATGCCAGATTACACAGATGTCATCTATGAAGTGCCACCATTCAATAACGTGCGCATCAAACAGCTGTTTGTGAGTGTGCCTGAGGACATGCTCCTCCCACCAGCCAACATGTAAACATGCATAGCTTGGAGAGAAGCATGCCCCCATGGCCACCCCGCGCACCTGGTGATACACTTCCTTATTGAATAGAAAAAAATTATTGAGCAAACACAATTCTATCATTTGCAATATCATTGCATTGTGTTGGTAACACTGTATATCTCTGGAATCAAGATAATACTTGATTGCTGTTAACCCATCACTATGTCGGATACTTGTGTACAATGAACAGATGTCCATCACAATCAGAAGATACTCTTTTTTCCATGTTACAGTTCTAAGTTTGGTGAGAAAGTGGCCAGTATCTTTTATAAAAGAAGGTAACTTCTCCACAAAATCTTGTAAATAAAAATCAACATATTTAGATCTTGCCTCAAGCACGCTGTTTTGTGCAGAAATTATCGGGCGCCCAGGCACTGGAAATGTTTTTTTGTGGACTTTAGGAATTAGGTAAAGAACCGGAGTGATTGGATGTTCATTTTTCAAGAATTTATTCTCGTTCTTGCTAAGCAAACCTTCCCTTTTCCATTGCGCCAAATGTCCATGGACCAGATCTTTAGTACTTTTGATGACTTGTTGAGTTACTTTTGTGTAACAGGCAGCGTCTGTAAGATGGCGTTCTGCTTCCTGCATATACATAATTCTGGGCCACAAAACTATGTTCCCTCCTTTGTCCGCGTTGTTTATTATGATGTTGTCAGCTTTTTTGAGTTTATGCATAAGATTAAAGTATTGTATCTCAGAATATCGTTTGTGTTTCTTTTTTCTCAGAATTCTCCAATTTAGTGTCTTCAATTCCTTTGTGACCACATCATTAAAAGTGTCAATGGAGTCTTTAGGCATAAGAGGGACAAAAGTAGACGGTGGACGGAACGGACTGCTCACGATTCCACTGCAAGAAATGCCCATATCCTGTAGATTAGTCTGTGTATTGCCTGTGTCTTCTTCTGTATCCGAACCTAACGTGTGTAAAGATCTTAAAATGGGGATATCTGACACTTGAAGACGAATACTGGGCTGATTTGCGCTAGCAATGGTAGTTGCAGATTCACTAGCTTTATTTAATTTGAAATACTTGATAAGTTTCAATTTACGTATAAATTTGAAAACATCGATGCGTGTTTGAGCATATTTAAAACTATTCCGTGGACAATATGACAGACCCAACGATAGTAATTGTGTTTCAGCAGCATCCAGGGTAAAGTCTGATAGATTGACAACTGTATTTTCGGTAGCATTTGTGTTGGATGGTACAAAGTTGTTTATCTCCGTTGATATGCTTTGCCTTTTCTGCCTCTCTTGCTGCCTCCTGAGTTTTCGCCTTTGTTTGCGACACCTGTTTCTCCTACTTCTGTTTGCTTCTGGAGTGGTCGTGGCCGCAGTGTCTTGCGGCGGTCTTCGATTAAAAAACCCAATTCTTCCGAAGGTGTACAATTGGTTGGTAGTTGTACTTGTGGATTTACTAAACCATTGTCTTCTGAGTCTGAACTGATTGGCACGGAGCTTAAATCAGTGTTGGAACCATCCTGATTTGTGCTGTTAGTTGGGACTTGTCTAGAAGCTTGAGGAATCATGGCTTGTCTTTTGGCTATATCGAATTTACGAGAAAATGTAAATATTCGTCCGGTTTCATAATCTTGTTTGTCTCTGGCAAACTTAAATATTTTTCTTGTTTTTATGGTCTCCTCATGTTTTTTTAGTCGAGCATCTATTTCCCCTCTGCCTTTCTTTATTGCCTCTTGTTGTTCGTGTGCCTCTACCTTTTCATTCAATGACTCTATTTGCTTGAGAACCTCCTCTCTGTCAATGGCTGCGTACTTCACCAGTATTCTCACCATGTTCATCGAGGCTTCCAGGTTGTATATATATATATATATATATTATCTGATTTTTATAGTATTAAATCAAAAAATATAACAATATAAATGTAATGTAAAATGTATGTAAAATGTATATTTTTAATAATTGTAATAATCATATATATGTATATATCAACATATACACACACACACATATTGTGCAGTTGGAGATATATATATGCATGTGATTTTATATAAGTATATATTTATATATAGTATATATTTATATAGTATTAAATATTAGTGAGATTTATTTAATTAACATTATATTACAATATTTAAGATTTACTACTTTAAAGTGTATATATATGTGTGTGTGTGTGTGTATGTGTGTATATATATATATATATATATATATATATAGAAACAATATTTTTGTATGTTTTTTTAACAATATTAATGTGAAAAGATATTTTTCCCGATATTTTTGCACTTACCTTTATAAGGATGAGGACATGATTTTTTGGTAAATTATATTTTTGACACGATATTTGTGTTACACGATATTTTTTAATTCGATATTATGTCAGTGATCCCAGTTCAAAGACCTCCAAGTATGGGAAAAATCTGAACCAATGGATTGTGAGGCTACAACCTCCCTATCGACAGAGAACCTTAGGCAGGGCATGGTAACAGGTGTTACAAGACAATTGTGTGAGAAAGTGCCCTCTTTCTTGCATGGTATGCCCCCACTTTTTGCTGAATTGCTGATGTTCTTTGACTGAGTGTGCCCTGGGCTCCTGCTAATCAGGTACCCAGGGCCCATGCTCCTTCCCTAAACCTGCATTGAAGCCTACACCCAATTGCATCTCTGGCCACATGTCAGCCCCTGGTAAATGGTACCACAGGTACCCAGGGCACTGTGACCAGAGAAGGCCTCTAAGGGCTGCAGCACTTATTGTGCCACCCTTAGAGGTCCTGTACCCTGACACTCACACACTGCCTTTGCAGGCTGCGTGTCTTGGTGCAGAACAAAACAAAGAGTCGACATGGCACACATCCCTGTGTGCTATGCCCACAAACCACTGCCCTGGCATACATCAGACACCCCTCCAGCTGGGTGCCCTATGCCAGTGGTGAGGGTACAGGTGCATGAGCCCTGTACCCCTACAGTGCCCAAGGCCATTCCTGGGCACTGTAAGTGCAGTGTTGCCATTAAGAGTTTATGGTGCTGGGAGGTTGTCATTATGAACTCCACAGCACCATGATGGCTCCGCTGAAGACTGGGAAGTTTGGTATCAAACTTCCCAGCACATTAAACCTGCACTGATGCCAGTGTGGGATTTAATGTAAAATGCACAACAGAGGGCATCTTAGAGATGCCCCTGAAACTCGACCAACTTCCAGAGACCTGACTGAGTGGCTGCGCAGGCTGCCACCACCAGACCTGTTTCTGGACCCCTGGGTTGAGAGCTTGCTGCTCTCGGGGGCCTGAATCAATGCACATCCTGGGACGAGGTGCCAAGCCTCCTCCCCCAGGATGGGCAGGGTTCACGAAGGAGAGGCTTCAAAGGCATGCCACCGAGGCGAGCCTCTCCAGACCATTTGCTGCTTTCAGCAACTGGTCCCCACTGGTTCTACCCCCCACTTTGGGCGGGAGAACCTGCGGGAAAAACAAAGTGAGGAAGAGAGGTGTGCCCACCTCTGCCAACTCCACCCCTAAGGTGGGGGAGGTGAGGTGAAACACAACCTCGAGTCCCCGCCATCTTGAGGATGGTGGGACCCAGGCAACCAGGGACAGGCACCTGCCCCCTCCCACTGGAGAGTGGCAGAATAGGGGGTGTACCCACCCCAGGGAAGGGACCCATTGGTCCCTGCCCTTTACCTACCTGTAACGCCCCTAAATTTAGTATTTAAGGGCACCCTGAACCTTCCTTCCTCAGATCCAGCAACTACAAGAAAAAGAAGAGAAGAAGAAGGATGAGAAGCCGTGCAGAGCTAACAAGAGGACGACGCCCACTGACTTGGCCACAGCCCTACAGGCCTGTCTCCCCTCGAACCTGCTCCTGCAAAACCCTGGCGTGTCCAGCGGCCAGCAACCTCAAAAACCCCGGAGGACCTGCTGTTTCTCCTGTGAACACCGGACGTGTTTGAACTGCAGCTTCTGGTGCCAGCCAGGAACCACGAATCCCGCACACTCTGCACCCGCCGAATCCGGCCCGAGCTCGAGTGGGCAAATACCCCGAGGAGGTCCCCCCGGTGATCCTGACCCGAGATCCGGCGTCCCCTGACCTGCCTCAAGCCTCCTGACGACGCCTGCAGCCTCAATCCAGAGGACCCCCCCTACCGCGACCAGAGCGGGTAAGAAAATCCGACGTCCCAAGGCACCCCTGCACCCGACGCCCCACGGCCTTGTGTGCCCAACCCAGCGGTGCCTAACCAACCCTCTACATCCCAACTTACCCCTCGAAGTGGTGGTAGCTCCTGGAAGGTCCTCGTCCCCGAGCCTGCAGTGTTTCTTTGTCCCGGAGAATCTCCATTGAAATCAACAGGGCACCCGACCTCAAAACAGCACCCTGCACCCGGCCGCCCTAGAGCTGCTGAGGGTGCCCCTTTTGTGCTAACTTGGTCCCCAACTTGCCCTGAGCTTAACCATAGGAGCTTTGCTCCCACAACCCCGTGGCCTGCTTGCCAGCAGCCACCAACCGGAGTCCCCCTATCCTCCATAGGATAACATTGGGCCTCAACACTCTGCACTCGGCCGCCCGAGTGCCGCTGAGGGTGCAACAACAGTGCATCACTGACCCAGGGGGACCCCTGAGTCTAACCCCAGAACCCTAACTCAAAAGACCGATTACCTTGAAACCGATAACCTGTTTTTCCTCATAGAATAACATTGACACTTTTTCTTCCAAAAAGTTTCTGTCGACTTTTGAAAACTAAGAATATTCCTTTAAAATCACACAAATAACCAAAACGCATTTTCTCAACTGTTTTCAGGAAATGTCCCAGTGCTGAATCTAGGTATCCAGCACTGAGTAAGAAAAGTAACGTTAAAGTAACTTACCTGTGAATTGAATTTCCTTCCATAGGATAACATTGGTGGTTCTAGGTGAAAAAGTTTCTAAGTGTCAACTTTTGAAATACAAGAATATTCTTTAAAAATCGTACAAACTACAAAAACGTAATTACTTACCTGTTTTAAATAAATGTCCCAGTGCTGAATCTAGGAGTCCAGCACTGGATTACAAAAGTAACGCAAAAGTAATATTACCTGCATTTACCTTAAAAAGCCGTTCATTTCAATGTACTGCATTTACTAAGTATTGCAACCTACTGCATCCCCTGTAAATCAAATCAAGTACAATCTTCATTGCTTTTTAAAACTGTGTACAACAAGTAACTTATTACTGAAAAGAATTGAATGCTTACCTGTATCAGGCTTGCTTGGTTCTAAAATAAAATAACAGTATATTTTTTATACAAAAACAATTGGCCTAGAGTTCAGTTCTTGAGTGTGTGAATTCATTTGCTGGCTTAGTGTGTACATCAAATGCTTAACACTGTCCTCTGATACTGCCTTACTGCTCGACCAAGCTACCACTTTAGAGAGTAAGGTTCTATCTAACTTTAACCTCTGCCTACCTCTGGAGACCCTTGGACTCTAAACACACTGAACCTCACTTTGGTGCAGTATATATAGAGCCAGTTTCTTACATTGGTGGATCAGCGGTGGGATACACAACTTGCATTTGTTGGACTACTTGGTTACCACCTGATCACACGACAGAACTCTTAAATTGACTTTAGACTTCTGATTTTTCAAATTGGCAATTTTTTTCCAAACTACTAAAAGTCTTGTTAGGGCCTTGCTTAAGTCCCTTTAGAATTTTAGAAAATAAAAAGTCACTATAGTCAAGGGTAGAGGGATTAGAACTTTTTGTTTGAATGTCTCAAAAACAGAACCCAGCTATTAGTGAAAATAACCCTGACACACAGGACATGGTTGAGGAGCTCAACCTCACCCCTTACCTCCACCTGTCTTTTCTGGAGTTAAGGTCCTTGTGTAAAATTAAAAACATAGCCATGGGCCAGCATCCAACCAAACAAAAGCTCCAGAAGCTGTTGGCTGAGTATGCCAAGGACCACCCCTCTGAGAATGGAGGTGAGGAGGATGGGGATAGGAACCCCCCTCCATCACTTCCTAGGGAAGAAAGGGTCCCTGGACCCTTGTTTCCAAGAGTTAACCTCTGGGGACCTAGAGGCCACACAGGTGGTACAGGTTCCAGTGAGGACATTGAGGGCAGCCTCAATGAGGAGGACAGCCTTTTAGCAAGGCTGGCCAAAAGATTGGATCTAGAGTCCAGACTCCTGGCTCTAGAAAAAGAAAGACAGGAGATGGGTTTAGCACCCATCAAAGGTGGCAGCAATCCAAGAAATAAGGACAGGGAGGAATCCTCTGGTCCTAAAATCCCCAAAGGGATTGTCCCTAAATTTGAGGAGGGTGATGACATCACCAAATGGTTCACAGGCTTTGAGAGGGCTTGTGAAATGAGGAAGGTGAAGAAACCTCTCTGGGGGGCACTCCTGTGGGAACTGTTCTCTGGTAACTGCAGAGACAGGCTTCTGACCCTCTCTGGGCCAGATGCAGGGTCCTATGACCTCATGAAGAAAACTCTGATTGAGGGATTTGGACTCACCACTGAGGAGTACAGAATTAGATTCAGGGGGGCTCACAAAACCCAGAACCAGTCCTGGATTGATTTTGTAGACTACTCAGTAAAGACACTGGATGGTTGGTTAACTGGACACAATGTGCATGACTTTACTGGACTTTACAATTTGTTTATAAAGGAACATATATTAAGTAATTGCACGAATGAAAAGTTACATCAGCATTTGGTAGACCTAGGTCTAATTTCTCCCCAAGAATTGGGAAAGAAGGCAGACCACTGGGTCAAGACTAGGGTGACTAGGACAACCACTGGGGGTGACCAAAAGAAAGTGGTTACAAAACCTCCCCAGGGGAAAGGTGGTGAGAATCCCCAAGATAAAAAGTCTGAGTCTTCCAAAGGGCCCCAAAAACCTGCACAGGGGGGTGGGTCCCAAACTACTCCCTATACTCCACAGCCCTATAGGGGGAAGAACTTTGATCCTTCAAAGGCCTGGTGTAACAACTGTAAGAAGTTGGGACACTTAACTGTAGACAAGTCTTGCCCTAGCAAAAAGGCCCCTAGTTCGACAAAGACAGCTACTTCTGGTGTAGCAAGTCTACAGATGGGATCAACAGTGTGCCCAGAGCAAATCAGGATGCACACTGACGCAGTTCTAGTTTCAGAGGGGGAAGTTGAGTTTGTCACTGTAGCTGTGTGGCCACCCAACTTAAAGAAATACTTACAGTACCCTTGGATTAATGGAACTAGGATAGAGGCTCTGAGGGATACAGGTGCCAGTGTCACTATGGTGAGAGACACACTGGTTTCCCCTGAGCAATATTTGATTGGGCGTACTTACCCAGTCACCAATGCTGACAGTGTTACCACTAATCATGCTATGGCTATGGTGACATTAGACTGAGAGGGGGGAGTGGGGGTTTACTGGCCTGAAACAGGTAGTGGTCTCTCCAAAGCTACCAGCTGCATGTCTGCTTGGCAATGACCTGGAAACCTCAGCCTGGGCTGAGGTTGAACTAAAAACCCATGCAGCAATGCTGGACATCCCTAAATTGGTGTGTGTGAAAACAAGAGCACAGAGCAAAAGGCAGGGTGAAGAAATAGTGTTGGAGCCTGAAAGAATGGCCCAACCTACCAAGAGAAAAGGTAAGAAGACTGGGGGACCAGCTTCTATACAGCCAAAGGATCAGGACCCCTCTCCTCAGGGAGAGGACTTGGACACCCCAGAGGGAACTGAGCCCATGGAGCTTGACCCTTACCAGGTTGAACTCTTGGGCCCAGGGGGACCCTCTAGGGAAGAGCTGTGCCAGGGGCAGCAAGACTGTCCCACTCTTGAAAGCCTGAGGCAGCAAGCTGTTTCAGAAGCAAAGGGAGATGTCAGTGGTACCCACAGAGTTTATTGGGAAGAGGGATTACTGTACACTGAGGCAAGAGACCCCAATCCTGGAGCCACCAGGAGAGTGGTAGTGCTACAGAAGTACAGGGAGTTCCTCCTAACTTTAGCTCATGACATCCCCCTAGCTGGGCATCTGGGCCAAACCAAGACTTGGGAAAGGCTAGTTAGCCACTTTTACTGGCCCCAGATGCACCAAAAGGTGAAGGAGTTTGTCAGCTCCTGTGTTACCTGTCAGGCCAGTGGCAAGACAGGTGGCCACCCAAAGGCCCCCCTGATACCACTGCCTGTGGTAGGGGTTCCCTTTGAAAGGGTAGGTGTGGACATAGTGGGTCCACTTGAACCTCCCACAGCCTCAGGGAACAAATTCATACTAGTGGTAGTGGATCATGCCACTAGGTACCCTGAAGCAATTCCACTTAGGACTACTACAGCTCCTGCAGTAGCCAAGGCCCTCATTGGTGTCTTCACCAGGGTAGGGTTTCCTAAAGAGGTGGTTTCAGACAGAGGATCTAACTTTATGTCTGCTTACCTGAAACATATGTGGAAGGAATGTGGAGTGCAGTACAAGTTTACCACACCCTATCATCCACAAACCAATGGCCTTGTTGAGAGATTTAACAAGACATTGAAAGGCATGATTATGGGGCTCCCTGAGAAACTCAAAAGGAGATGTGATGTCCTCTTACCATGTCTGCTTTTCGCTTACAGAGAAGTGCCACAGAAGGGAGTAGGTTTCTCACCCTTTGAACTTCTGTTTGGCAATCCTGTGAGGGGACCACTTTGTCTTGTAAAGGAGGGCTGGGAGAGGCCTCTCCAAGAACCCTAAACAAGACATTGTGGACTATGTGCTTGGCCTAAGGTCCAGAATGGCTGAGTACATGGAAAAGGCATCCAAGAATCTTGAGGCCAGCCAGGAGCTTCAAAAGCACTGGTATGACCTAAAAGCTGCACTGGTTGAATTTCAACCTGGGAAACAGGTGTGGGTGCTGGAGCCAGTGGCACCAAGGGCACTCCAGGACAGATGGAGTGGCCCTTACCCTATCCTGGAGAAAAAGAGTGAGGTCACCTACTTAGTTGACCTGGGCACAAGTAGGACACCCAAAAGGGTTATCCATGTGAACCGCCTAAAGCTCTACAATGACAGGGCTGACATCACCATGCTGATGGTGACTGATGAGGAGCAGAGAGTGAACCTCTCCCTGACCTCCTCTCATACATCCCAAAAGATGGGTCAGTTGATGGAGTTGTCTTTTCAGACACCCTCTCTGCCCAACAGCAGACTGACTGCAAGCAAGTCTTGCAACAGTATGCTAAGCTCTTTTCCTTATCCCCTGGTCTGACAAACTGGTGTACCCATGATGTGGACACTGGTGACAGTGCACCTGTCAAAAACAAGATCTATCGACAGTCAGACCAAGTCAAGGAAAGCATCAGAGCTGAGGTCAGCAAGATGCTGGAGTTAGGGGTTATTGAACCCTCTGAGAGCCCCTGGGCTAGCCCAGAGGTTCTGGTCCCCAAACCTCACCCACAGGATGAAAAGAGAGAAATGAGGTTTTGTGTGGATTACAGAGGGCTCAACTCTGTCACCAAGACAGATGCTCACCCTATCCCAAGAGCAGATGAGTTGATAGACAAATTGGGTGCAGCCAAATTCTTAAGTACCTTTGACTTAACTACAGGGTACTGGCAGATTGGCATGGCACCAGGAGCAAAAGAGAAAACAGCATTCTCCACACCTGATGGGCACTATCAGTTCACTGTTATGCCCTTTGGTTTAAAGAATGCCCCTGCCACCTTCCAGAGGTTGGTGAATCAAGTCCTTGCTGGGTTGGAGTCCTTTAGTGCAGCTTATCTTGATGATATTGCTGTCTTTAGCTCTACCTGGCAGGATCACCTGGTCCACGTTGGGAAGGTTTTAAAAGCCCTGCAAACTGCAGGTCTAACTATCAAGGCATCCAAATGCCAGATAGGGCAGGGCACTGTGGTGTACTTGGGCCACCTTGTTGGTAGAGGCCAGGTACAGCCCTTACAGCCCAAGATCCAGGCCATCCTGGACTGGGCAGCTCCAACAACCCAAACCCAAGTCAGGGCATTCCTTGGCTTGACTGGGTACTACAGGAGGTTTGTGAAGGGATATGGGTCCATTGTGACTCCCCTCACAGAACTCACCTCCAAGAAGATGCCCAAAAAGGTTAACTGGACAGTTAGTTGCCAAAAGGCTTTTGACACCCTGAAAGAAGCAATGTGCTCAGCACCAATTCTAAAAGCTCCAGATTATGCCAAGCAGTTCATAGTGCAGACTGATGCCTCTGAGCTAGGGAAAGGAGCGGTCCTATCCCAGACTAATGATGAAGGCCAAGACCAACCTGTTGCTTTTATAAGCAGGAGGCTTCTCCCCAGAGAGCAGCGTTGGAGTGCCATTGAGAGGGAGGCCTTTGCTGTGGTTTGGTCCCTGAAGAAGTTGAGACCATACTTGTTTGGTACTCACTTCCTAGTTCAAACTGATCACAGACCTCTCAGATGGCTAATGCAAATGAAAGGGGAAAATCCAAAACTTTTGAGGTGGTCCATCTCCCTACAGGGAATGGACTTTGAAGTGGAACACAGACCTGGGACTGCCCATGCCAATGCAGATGGACTTTCCAGGTTCTTCCACTTAGACAATGAAGACTCTCTAGGGCAAGGTTAGTCTCATCATCTTTCGTTTGGGGGCGGGGGGCGGCTGTGTGAGAAAGTGCCCTCTTTCTTGCATGGTATGCCCCCACTTTTTGCTGAATTGCTAATGTTCTTTGACTGTGTGTGCCCTGGGCTCCTGCTAATCAGGTACCCAGGGCCTATGTTCCTTCCCTAAACCTGCATTGAAGCCTACACCCAATTGGCATCTCTGGCCACATGTCAGCCCCTGGTAAATGGTACCACAGGTACCCAGGGCACTGTGACCAGAGAAGGCCTCTAAGGGCTGCAGCACTTATTGTGCCACCCTTAGAGGTCCTGTACCCTGACACTCACACACTGCCTTTGCAGGCTGCGTGTCTTGGTGCAGAACAAAACAAAGAGTCGACATGGCACACATCCCTGTGTGCCATGCCCACAAACCACTGCCCTGGCATACATCAGACACCCCTCCAGCTGGGTGCCCTATGCCAGTGGTGAGGGTACAGGTGCATGTGCCCTGTACCCCTACAGTGCCCAAGGCCATTCCTGGGCACTGTAAGTGCAGTGTTGCCATTAAGAGTATATGGTGCTGGGAGTTTGTCATTACGAACTCCACACCACCATGATGGCTCCACTGAAGACTGGGAAGTTTGGTATCAAACTTCCCAGCACATTAAACCCGCACTGATGCCAGTGTAGGATTTAATGTAAAATGCACAACAGAGGGCATCTTAGAGATGCCCCCTGAAACTCGACCAACTTCCAGTGACCTTACTGAGTGGCTGCGCAGGCTTCCACCACCAGACATGTTTCTGGACCCCTGGGTCGAGAGCTTGCTGCTCTCGGGAGCCTGAAACAATGCACATCCTGGGACGAGGTGCCAAGCCTCCTCCCCCAGGATGGGCAGGGTTCACGAAGGAGAGGCTTCAAAGGCATGCCGCCTTTGTGAGCCTCTCCAGACCATTTGCTGATTTCAGCAACTGGTCCCCACTGGTTCTACCCCCCACTTTGGGCGGGAGAACCGGCGGGAAAAACAAAGTGAGGAAGAGAGGTGTGCCCACCTCTGCCAACTCCACCCCTAAGTTGGGGGAGGCGAGGTGAAGCACAACCTCGAGTCCCCGCCATCTTGAGGATGGGGGGACCCAGCCAACCAGGGACAGGCTCCTGCCCCCCTCCCACTGGAGAGTGGCAGAATAGGGAGTGTACCCACCCCAGGGAAGGGACCCATTGGTCCCTGCCCTTTACCTACCTGTAACGTCCCTAAATTTAGTATTTAGGGGCACCCTGAACCTTCCTTCCTCAGATCCTGCAACTACAAGAAAAAGAAGAGAAGAAGAAGGACGAGAAGCCGTGCAGAGCTAACAAGAGGATGACGCCCACTGACTTGGCCCCAGCCCTACAGGCCTGTCTCCCCTCGAACCTGCTCTTGCAAAACCCCGGCGTGTCCAGTGGCCAGCAACCTCAAAAACCCCGGAGGACCTGCCTGCCTTCACTTTCCAAGCTGTTTCTCCTGTGAACACCGGACGTGTTTGAACTGCAGCTTCTGGTGCCAGCCAGGAACAGCGAATCCCGCACACTCTGCACCCGCCGAATCCGGCCTGAGCTCGAGTGGGCAAATACCCCGAGGAGGTCCCCCCGGTGATCCTGACCCAAGATCGGGCGACCCCTGACCTCCCTCAAGCCTCCTGACAACGCCTGCAGCCTCAATCCAGAGGACCCCCCCCTACCGCGACCAGAGCGGGTAAGAAAATCCGACGTCCCAAGGCACCCCTGCACCCGACGCCCCACGGCCTTGTGTGCCCAACCCAGCGGTGCCTAACCAACCCTCTACATCCCAACTTACCCCTCGAAGTGGTGGTAGCTCCTGGAAGATCCTCGTCCCCGAGCCTGCAGTGTTTCTTTGTCCTGGAGAATCTCCATTGAAATCAACAGGGCACCCGACCTCAAAACAGCACCCTGCACCCGGCCGCTCTAGAGCCGCTGAGGGTGCCCCTTTTGTGCTAACTTGGTCCCCAACTTGCCCTGAGCTTAACCCTAGGAGCTTTGCTCCCACAACCCCGTGGCCTGCTTGCCAGCAGCCACCAACCGGAGTTCCCCTATCCTCCATAGGATAACATTGGGCCTCAACACTCTGCACCCGGCCGCCCAAGGGCCGCTGAGGGTGCAACAACAGTGCATCACTGACCCTTGGGGACCCCTGAGTCTAACCCCAGAACTCTAACTCAAAAGACCGATTACTTACCTCGAAACCGATAACCTGTTTTTCCTCATAGAATAACATTGACACTTTTTCTTCCAAAAAGTTTCTGTCGACTTTTGAAAACTAAGAATATTCCTTTAAAATCACACAAATAACCAAAACGCATTTTCTCAACTGTTTTCAGGAAAAGTCCCAGTGCTGAATCTAGGTATCCAGCACTGAGTAAGAAAAGTAACGTTAAAGTAACTTACCTGTGAATTGAATTTCCTTCCATAGGATAACATTGGTGGTTCTAGGTGAAAAAGTTTCTAAGTGTCAACTTTTGAAATACAAGAATATTCTTTAAAAATCGTACAAACTACAAAAACGTAATTACTTACCTGTTTTAAGTAAATGTCCCAGTGCTGAATCTAGGAGTCCAGCACTGGATTACAAAAGTAACGCAAAAGTAATTTTACCTGCATTTACCTTAAAAAGCCATTCATTTCAATGTACTGCATTTACTAAGTATTGCAACCTACTGCATCCCCTGTAAATCAAATCAAGTACAATCTTCATTGCTTTTTAAAACTGTGTACAACAAGTAACTTATTACTGAAAAGAATTGAATGCTTACCTTTATCAGGCTTGCTTGGTTCTAAAATAAAATAACAGTATATTTTTTAGACAAAAACAATTGGCCTAGAGTTCAGTTCTTGAGTGTGTGAATTCATTTGCTGACTGAGTGTGTACATCAAATGCTTAACACTGTCCTCTGATACTGCCTTACTGCTCGACCAAGCTACCACTTTAGAGAGTAATGTTCTATCTAACTTTAACCTCTGCCTACCTCTGGAGACTCTTGGACTCTATACACACTGAACCTCACTTTGGTGCAGTATATATAGAGCCAGTTTCTTACAAATTGGCAATGAGCTGCTCTTTGCTAATGCCATAGGGTTTGTGCCCATGTCTTCTTAAGTTTGCTGTTGATCATAGCTGTGGTGGAGGCAATTGATTCTGTAGAGACAACTGTGCATGGGCTGCCGTGTAAGACCGAGCCTAGTCGGAGAGTCCCACTTGGAGCTGTTGTGTTGTTGTAGTTGTGTACACTGATTACACCTCAGATGCTAGTGTGCCTTGAAGGAAAGGAATTCAGTTCTGGTGAATAGCTGAATGATATTGGACACGGTCTGTCTTGTGCCTAGGCTGTCCTGTTGCATGTTTGATGTGTTCTGCTGTGTGGTGTTTAACAAAGCCAGGATGCAGCTGGCAGTCTGCAGTGGCTCACAGCAGTACCGTCTTCTATTTGACGAATGCTGCGTGCTTCTGTCCACCAATATGTCTCATTTCAACACCTATGTGACTGAATGCCCTGGTCTTGCAATAATATCTCCGTGTTCATATCACAGCCCAGAGAACCCTAGGAAGTTCTTGGAAAACTGCCTTCTTCCTCTACGGTCGTGGATTGTCCCTGCATCTGCGCTGAGGGTTTCACCTCTGGGCGGCAGGTATTGGTTTGTTGAAGATGGCATATAGAAAACCTCATAGAGGCACTGGTTGTGCTCTGAGCCTGGGTTCCTCCGACTCTGGTACATGCAAGGGACACATAGAAGTATATATAATGCTACCGCGCAGCTGTGGTATGTACTTGTGATAGTAGACGCCTGGAATCCCATGCGGCGTCCACGTGTATACATTGAAACATGCTGCTTATGTGCATTCAACCCCCGTGAGCAGGCTTGAAGTTTCAAGCCAGGTCTATAGGGCGATCTATGTTGACTGTCTGCAAGCAGTGCATTGTGTATGGTAAAGATGGGCATATCATCTCACCACTGTGGAGTGCATTGTACTGTGTGACGTCAGAGGACGCCAACAATTACGTTCCTTCTACGCGGACTGTTTGTGTATCACTGGTAAGTACAATAGCTGGACTTATGCGTCATTGTGGTTTTGTCATGTTTCCCTTTCGTGGTCATACTCTCCTAGATAAGAGCCCCCACCCGGGCCCCGACGTATATCTCGGTATCGCTGCCTACTCAGTCGTTCATTTTAAATCATTCACTTTTAAAGTTACTGGTGCTGCTCTGAGCTGTTGCAACTACATTCTCCTTCCGTGGATTTCCCTCTCATAGCTACGCTTTTGCTTCCAGTAACAGATGGTTCAAAGACAGATGCATTCGATTATGCCTGCTCTCCACCTGGCTGGTCAGCATCATCCTATCTCCAGGGAGAGGGGGAGGGGGAGGGGGGCTTTGGTTTTCAACAGGAGCTCCAGGGTGATCACTGTCCTTGTCCTGCCACCTGGCACGAGGCACTCTGTGCTCACCGGCAAAGATGAACATCCGTGGTGGCTCTGAGATATGTCTGCGATTCTTTGCTTCGCCCTCACGTGGAGTGAAGGCGACAGATGTAGAAATTATTACGAAGCCATTTTCTCACCATTGCAACACTTGTGCATAATTTGACTTGTTTCATCTTTTCATGCGCTATGCGCTTTTCCACGTCTTGAGGCCTGTTAAGCTCCGCAGCGCAGTAGCGCTAAAGCATCGCTCATTTTGTAATGTGTTGTAAATATATTTATGAACCAAGACATTAGCGTCATTTTTTCAGTGCTGCAGAATCTGCCACACTTTTTCTTAACCTGGCTAGTGACGAACAATCCTGTCATCGAGTACTATTTACGAATCGGATTCAAATACGTTGGGACATCGTCACCCGAACGTGCCTACACTAAGCTACTTCTTCAAAGCATTTGACTCCAGTTCAATTGATTCTTATTCGGGAAAAAATCCATAAAAGATACACACATAAAACAAACCCCGATGCATAAAAATGTAAAAGAAAATTAAAATTCAGAAAGCATAAAATATTGAACAATTACAACCATGTTACAGCGGTATAACAGGACCATCATATACTGTTCAGAGAGATGTAATACTCCACTTCAAAACAGTATACTGTGTAAAAAGGCACAGGGTTATTAGTCTGACTCGTAGTGCAATGTTTCTAAATAAGCAGACATTTTCCTTCACTTAATGTCATAAGAAACAATTGTAGATACTGCAAACATAATTCCGCTGTAGTTAAAGTGAATAGATAATTAAAAGCATCCTTAAAATAAAACAGTTTATGTGCTATAAATACTGGTTTTAAAAATCGATTCCAGTGGTCCTGATAAAATTTACAAAACAAGATAAAATGCTCGGTTGATTGTGCAGATGTACCATTACAGAGGCATTTAGTTCAATTATTCTTAAAAAAATGATTTAAAGTCAATGAAATTTAAAAAAAATCTACCGAACCCATATATAAAAAAATAATTTCCATATCACCTAAAGTACTATTTAAATATTTTTCAAGCATCAACCATGAACAAAGAGCTGAACAAGAGCCATACATTGGCACAGCATGTATTAGTGCTGCTGCATGTAGACCGGCACTGTTGCTGAAAGGGTCTCTCATTCCTTTAAAATTACATCGGTGCTATTATAGATTCCGATATGTCCTCCCACCTGTTTCTGTGTATTATTAGATTGTGCACATTTGTGGTCGGCAAGTCTCTTAGTTACAATACATGCCCGGAAGACCTTTTCTACAGACAATGTACATAAATGATTCCTTTTCTATTTTTGCAAGAAAACAAATACACAAAAGTGGAATAATTTATATTATTTTGTAATTATTTACATTGGTGTGTCGTATTTCTAAAAGATTATTCGGTATTTGTAGAAGATCAGGGTTATTATGTGAACTGCGCATAGGACTCTTGGGTATAATTACTCCACTGACAAAGAATGTAAGTTGGAATGAGTTAGCCTGCTTTATTGTGGGAAGAATGAATCCATAACTGATGGCAGTATTGAGCTGAATGTTACAGTTAGATATACTCTCACGCTGAGAGAAGCATGCTTGCAGATACAGGTAAAATGGCTGAAGCAATTGTAACGGTTTACATTTGGTTCATTGTTACGGCTCCCAAAATACAAGTGAAATGGCTGCCAAAAATAAACTTTAGCAGCTCATATGTAAGGAGCTGGCCCAGAAATGTGGCCGACAAGCAATTCCAAAATGGCTACCTCTGCTGTATTATTACTGTGCTAACCAGAGGTGAAGTGCTCATTAACTCAGTCTGGCAATAAATAACCAGAACACTTGTCTTTGGAGGCGCTCTCCTGCTGGTTCAGAGTTGCTTCACTGCAGATGTCACATTGCTCCTTATTGGTGTCAGCTCGTGCTAGCGACCGCGAGGTGCCTGGTCTCGTTGAGAGTCAGACTGGGAGCTCTGAGGCAGCGACTCCTCTCTGGCAGAACCCGGCCGTGGTCTGTCTGCTCTCTCACGCGGTGTCCTCACACACGCCTTGGGGTCTCTGGTGGACTGACAGCGTGTCAGCTCACTCATAAAGTGTCAGACGGCCTCGTTTCAGGTGTTCCAGCAACTGAGATCGGCAAGCAGCCTGTTTTCTGATAACCTGTCCTCCCCTCATCTTCATGATGGTATGTCAGCGGGTCTGTCCTATGGATGAATGTCAGCCTATCCGTTTTGAAGTGGAGTGCCAGGGAATTAATTGCCTGTGTTAATCCTATCTCCGGCGGAGCATTTGCCTGTTCTTTCTCGGTCAGATGACTGATGCTAGCCTGTCCACTCACGCAGGGTCGAGCCCATCTCGGCCCGCTGATGGGCGGTTACATAGTTTGTTCTTTGATAGTGTGTCAGTCTATCTACTCTCTCCCGGTGGTCCAATCTACGAAGTTATGTTTACCTGCCTGTCTACTCCCCTGATGGTGTACCAGCATATTTTAAATTGACAGGTACTGTCCGGTACTGAGTACCTGCACTTCTTTAATTTGAAAGGGAGAGTACCGGCACTTCTCAGCAAAGCTGCAATACATTTAATGGGGAAGTACCTGCACTTCTCAGGAGGAAGCAGGTACTCTGAATAGTGCACTCCGCCGCAGCCGTGAGGGAAACGGCATTCATGCATCTCTCCCCATTCCCTGCCAGCCGTGAGGGGAACGGCTCATCCATCTAAAGCGCCAGGGTTCTGCCGTGAGGAGAACGGCACAGGGACTACAACGCCCAGCTGTCAGTGCTGGACGCCAGCTGACGACGCCATCGTGACGCCCGGAGGCGCGTGAAAAAGCGAGCCGGCCTCCCGCAGCGCGTGACGCGCTTACCTTCATTCCGCCGCAGCCGTGAGGGAAACGGCATTCACGCATCTCCCCCCATTCCCTGCCAGCTGTGAGGGGAACGGCTCATCCATCTAAAGCGCCAGAGTTCTGCCGTGAGGAGAACGGCACAGGGACTATAAACGACCAGCTGTCAGTGCTGGACGCCAGCTGACGATGCCATCGTGACGCCCGGAGGCGCGTGAAAAAGCGAGGCGGCCTCCCGCAGGGCGGGACGCGGGCGGGCCCGTCCTCGCCCGTCAGCGACTGGGGGAGACTGGGCTGGGCCACCCCTCTGAGATCTATCCTCACAAAATGAACTATTGGTAAGACTGTAAGACTATAAGACTATAAGATTGTGTGCACTGCTCTAGAACCTGGCGGTACCTATTGTCTGGTCTTTTAAATAAGAAATCTACGATTGTTGTTACTAACATCTCCCTGATTATGAGTAAGCGCAAAGGTGCAGCGGGCACTCTAGATGCATTTTTAATCAGAGCAGAATCCCTACTGACGCACGAAATTCAAATGACTGAGAGAAGGTTGTCATTTGATTCTATACAACTCCCAACATATATGCAATCATCCACCATTAACCCGCTCCCACTTAGTCCAAAGATAATTGTTCAAAATAAACCATTGATATCAGCTTTGCCAAATATATCACCGCCTGTTATAAGCCCAGTCCCAAATGACCAAATTAGACAGGGTATAGAAACAAGATCACGAGCTTCAAAAGTTCTAGAAGATCCAAAAGGGAAAGTCCATCGAGCAAAGCAGAAGCGAGCTATGGGTTACCAAAAATCTAAAATTAAGAGTTCAGTGGGATCTAGGCCCATGCCCCAAATACCTACTGATGTAGATGATCAAGCTGCAATGATAACAAATACTGCTAGTACACAGACAGATGTAGTTTCCCACCCTTCCATTTTAGTAACGAAAGAAAGTTCAGGGGTTTATGATGGTAAAATTACAACAATACTAGAATCAGCACTGGGGTCTATGCTATTACAAATCACTGAACTAATGAATAAGAAGTTTGGTATATTAGATAAAAAGATCGATCATTTATATACACTGATAGAAAATATGGGCGGTAGTAAGGACATCAGTCAGCCGGATGTTATAGAAGAAGCATGTGAACCAATGAATCTGGAAGGTACCCCAACTTTTAATTTAGCCGGAACGAACAATAGAGACAACGGCACACACGTAGAAAATTCCATTCCACAAAGAGGAAATAGGGAGAAAAGTACATGGGGCAAGGCACAGAAACCAGATAATAGATCAGAGCATATAGCTTGTCTTTTCCCTAAACAGGTAGCCCCAAATGTATTGGCAAATCGCTCAGGTTCAGTCCTAGCAACAGACTTGCAAAGTTCAATCCCAATCCCAAACACTGATGTTATAGGTTTACCACCTGCTTCATGCCCCTATGTACTAATTTTAGCTGGGGTTCCTGCCTTAAGGAAGGAACAGAGTGAATCATGGATCAACTTGCGAAATAAGACTGTCAATTGGTTGTCCAAATATGAAAATTTCAACCCACGGAACGCAAACGATATTTTGATGGTTCGCAGAGTAGGGTGGATTGGTGATTCCCTGAAGAAGATTAATGGGGATTGTATAATAATACATTTTCGTCGACCCCATATGGTTCAAAGATTGCTAAATATGCAAGAGGAGGTATCCCCTCAAAAATCCTGTGTTTGTGTGCTTCCTTTAGATTACTTTTATAAACCACACCCCAGGAAATTTGTACAAGATAACATCCCAACTTCTCTCTCAAATAGATTCCAGGCGTTATCTGATCTAGACGCCTTAGATTGACAACTAACCCATGTAGAAAATGATACTTACCCTTTTGCTAGTAATCAGTTAAGTTGCAACATGGAGCAGATATGCCCTCTATCTACACAGTGCCCAAAGGAGGAACATGGCAAGGAGAATGGTTGCATTATTACAGCTGAGTCAAATGGTCAACTATGGGTGGAAGAGACTTGTGAGACACTGTCTAGCTTTTACCTGCCCCGTTTAGAGGAAATATCCAATCAGCATAGTTCTAACAATACAAAGACAGGAGTAAAGAAGGCACCGGAATTACGTCTAACCTCCTGGAACATTGCAGGTTTAAATAGGAATCTAAGGGACACTGAATGGCTGGAATACATAGAACAAAGTGACATCTGCCTATTGCAAGAGACTTGGACATTAGATACCCCTCATAAGGTCGGGTTTAAGACCTTTAGCATTAATGCTATCCAATCAGTTAGAGGCAGGCCTTCAGGGGGTCTTGTTATATGGATAAGAATTACTCTTAAAATCGAGTTAACCCAGCTGGACATACCTTCCCATGATTTGATTGGTGTGAAAATTAAAACATGGGACAAAAAAATAATATACTTGATTAACATCTACAATAGGCCGAACCCAGCCACAAAAGAATCCCTGGTAATTAAACAGCTTGATTCTTTTTTGAATTTACTAGAGCCTGGGGCTTTGGTAATTATAGGGGGCGATTTGAACTGCAACTTTGAACCAGTGGTGGGTTTTGAGGACCTCTTTGAAGAGGAAGATATAGTAAATAACATCCCTGCTCTTGAAAGTAGTTTGCCAGTGCCTCGTACAATAGCTGTCACACAAATTATGAAATTGACAACAGGGCAGGGAATCCGAGCGTGCAATGGTCGTTTACCCTCTGACAGACCCAAAAATGTTACCTTTAGTAGAGGCAATTGCAAGAGCAACATAGATTATTTATTGGTATCAATCGAGTTTTGGCCAAATGTACTTGATCTGAAAATAGACTCTAGAACTGATAGTGATCACCGTCCCTTACATTTGACATTAGCAATTGATCACTTTATTGATTTTAATGAGAATAATGAAGATAGTAATATCTCTACTGATGGCACTTTAGTTAGTAACAACCGTCGAGCTGTAAAGTGGCCATATATCCTAGGAGATATCCAAGCTATGACGCAGATATATGACACCTTTGCAGAGGTTGTTTCCCTGCACATGGTTTCACCTGCAGCTGAGTTCCCGATATTGGCCGCACATTATGCATTGATAGAAGCTTTAGCTCCGATTGTGAGTAGAATAATCAAAGACCGTAGTGGGAGAGACTCAAAGATAAGAGACAACCCATGGTACAATAAAGAGTGTCGGGAAGCAAAAACCGATCTCATATTGGCACTTAAAACAAATGACATAATGGGCATAAGGGAGAAAAGGTTTAATTACAAACATACTCTTGCCCATGCGAAAAAAATATGGGACGACAATATCTGGACGGACTTAATCAATGCAGCTAAGTCTAAGGACCAAGTAGGCTTTTGGCGCCTAATCACAAAGGGCAACAAGACTGGTAGGGATATTAAGGATCTTTATCTCGATGCTAAAACTTGGGAGGACCACTTTTCCAGCCTTTATGCGGCCACTCAAAATGAAGAAATTTCTGTAAGTGCAGTTTCTGTAGCTAATCATAATATTAATGATCTCCATTTTAGTTTGGAAGAAACATTAATAGCAATTAATGCAGTCAAGTCAGGAAAGCGCCCGGCCCGATAAAATTCCGGGGGATATGTTAAAGCATGACAGTAGTGTTTGGGGGCCATATATAAATCGCTTATGCAATGCAATTGCATCTGGCTCTCCCATACCTGAATCATGGAAAGGGGCAGAGATCATTACGATTTTTAAGAAGGGCAATCGTTATGACCCATAAATTATCGACCCATAAGTTTAATCGATATTTTACAAAAATGTTTTGCTAGGCATATTTTAACGAGATTAAATGACTGGCTCAAAGAGAACAGTGTGCTTTCTAAATTCCAGGCGGGATTCAGATCTAAAATAAGCACAACTGATCAGGTTTTTAGATTTATTTGTCTATGCTGGAAATATATTACTTTAAAAAAGGGCCATCTGTATATTGCTTTTGTAGACCTCAGGGCCGCTTTCGACCTCATTCCACGGAATCATTGAAATTTCAAGGATTACCGAATGAAATACTCGTACAAATAAAAAGGTTACACGAGGATAACTATGCCAAAGTAAGATGGGGTCTGAGGGGCGAACTCACTAAGGCAATCCCGGTCAAAAGGGGCGAGCGCCAGGGGTGTGTACTGGCGCCCACCCTATTTTCATTATATGTTAATGACATTCCAAAATATTTGCTCGGGTGTTCCAATGATTCGCCCAAGTTGGGGGGGGGACCTGGTGCCAGCACTTTTATTTGCAGACGACACAATATTAATATCACAAACCCCCAAAGGCCTACAATGCTTATTGGATTCTTTTAATACATATTGTAAGACTAAGGGCCTTGAAGTAAATGCCAGCAAAACGAAATACATGGCAATAAACCCTCATAAGTCTTTTAGAAAGAACTTAGTAATTAATAATCAAAAATTAGAATGGGCCTGATTCACAGAACTAACTTACGTGAAATACATAAAGTTAGTAATTTTCGGTATTCACAGAATACACTTACCACTACTAACTTTATGTCCGCTCCCGGGCCGGAGATTCCGGCCCTGTGGCGGAATTTCCGCCTCTGGGCCGGAATCTCCGCCTCCGGGCCGGAATACCCTCATTTAGGCCGTTTGAGCATTGAAACGGCCTAAATGAGGGTATTCCGGTCCGGAGGCGGAGATTCGCCACAGGGCCGGAATCTCCGGCCCGGGAGCGGACATAAAGTTAGTAGTGGTAAGTGTATTCTGTGAATACCGAAAATTACTAACTTTACGTATTTCACGTAAGTTAGTTCTGTGAATCAGGCCCCATATGTCCAATCTTTTAACTATCTGGGTATAACCTTGGACACAAAGTTGTCCTGGAAGCCACAATTAGAAAAAAACAAGATTACTCTGCTTCAGAATATTTTGCCCATTAGAAAGAAACATGGAAGCAGCATCTCAAAGGCGGTGTCTCCCGCCCTAGAGGTCTTTAAACACAGAGCTCAATCAGCTTCTCTTTATGGGGCAGAAATATGGGGGCCTAGTTGTAAAAAGAGTTTTGAACCAGAAGAGAATACATTTTTTAGAAGATTGCTAAGCCTGCCTGTATGTACACCCCTAATTCCGATCGTTATGGATCTAAATATTAAACGAATAGACTATCATGCAATATTAAGACCTTTATTATATTGGGTGCGGCTCTGGACAACTTCAGAACTGATATACTATAAGGAAGGTTTAGAGGAGATCCTTAGTTTTGACCAGAGCAAGAACATTCTGTGGCTCAAACATGTCTCTGCTTGGTTAGAGAAACTGGGCCTGTACCATTTTTGGGAGTATCCGACACAGCTAACACCATTATCTAGGGCACTGCTAAAATCAACATTTTGGGCTCACATTCAAAACAATGTGTTTTTTGCTAGGGACAATGGTTCATTAACAATTAAGTTCCTTCTGTTTAAAGAGGTAGCCAGTTTTGAGTCTTTTTAGATGAAGTTCAGTCCACAATTGGCCAAATCATTATATATGAAGTTTAGATATGGAGTGCTACGAACTAACACGAATACACTAAACTGGGCTACAAACCAAGATGGAAACAGTAATGAATGTTGTGAACTATGCCAAAACATGTCCAAGGAAAACGATCTACACATACTATTCTCCTGCCCGGCGTATGCCAAACCGAGGAGCAAATGGATTAAACCCATTTGTCGCAATATGAATACTAGACATTACTTAGAGGCAGGACGAATATTGAAAACCGATACTTCACAAAAAATCGTTTTTAGTGTGAGCAGATTTTTGTTTAATGTAAGTCTTATAAGGGCAAAAGCAGGGCTAAAATTGTAAGGCCTAATAATTTAAGAATATGTATCTCAAGTTAATGACTCTAGTAATTTTTGTATATGCACCATAGGTTAATGGTGATATAAGGAAATTTGAGCACCAATTGATTGTTTTAAAGTATTGTAACCTGTGCTAAACAAATGTGAATACCACTCATAGCTATATATAATGGATAATGAGCCCACATGGAGTAATGGATGCTAATCTCTAATTGTTTATGTAAATGAATTTTAAAAATTTTATTATGCCAAGTTTTAATTATTTATACATTTTATATTGTTGCTTTTTGCGGTTAGGAAATGGAATATATATATATATATATATATTTTTTGAGCGAAAGCCCTGATTTTGATGAAGTACCATTAAATATAGGTGAAGCTGCTATACTTGTATATTCATATTCAAACAATTGTATACAAATTTTTATGATGCATCTTTTATGGTTTTATGTGAACCGAAATAAAGATATATTGATTGATTGATTAGCGTCAGTAATGGTAACAACCATTGATGTAGCCAATAGTTCTGGCGTTAATGTATAAATGTATGCAAACACAGGCATTCACAAATGGCCTTTCTGAGTGTTTATCACATTAAAGCTTGCCAATGCTAGAATAAAAGTAGCAAAATGGTTGTTTCTATATAGAATGTATGTATGAGATAAATAAGTGTATGTGACAAACAGCATGATGATTGACTGCATTTTTGGGGGTGAGGGGGTGTTGGGTGGGTGCGAGGCCAGGGAAGCAACAGAGTGGCCGCCATGATAACCTCACTATACGCTTTCAGACTTGTGACAGGGAATATTAGAGGGATGGAGGTGGCAGCCAAGAGCCACACATCCACATGTACCTTAAGAGGCGAGGGGTTCACGTAGCCATGCTACAAGAAATGCACCTCACGAGAGTGGAGGCAGAACGACTACAGCACCACTGGTGAGGGCAGGTTCAAGCCACCACATACTGAATGTGCACAGGGGGCACTAGTATGGGTGAGGCCGGGTGTCCCATTCAAGGCCAGGGCGGTCAGAATAGACAAAGAGGGTAGGTATATCCTGGTAGAGGGATGATTGTGTGGCAGGCAGGTGGTACTGGGGAGTGTGTACGTACCGAACCAGGATCACATGCCTTTTCTGAGCTCCCTCTCGACATAGTTGAGCCACTTGGCATGGGGAGCCCTGCTACTTGGGGGCAACTTCAATTGCATACTTGACACCACGCTAGATTGAGTGATCCCCCCACTGCCTCGGGCACCAGTCCACAGTGCGGTGGAGGGCATGAGGGACTGGATGATTCACTGGGATATGGAAGATATATGGCGCATGCAGCATGCCTTAGAAAGGGACTACTCATACTACTCCATCATGGATAAGGTGCACACTAGACCGGACAGATACATCTGCTCAAGGGAACTGTACCGCTACGTAACACACACTGAATACCTCAGCCATATGTTATCAGACCATAACTCACTCATACTGTAATTCCAACCAGTAGACGAGCGCCCCACTATCCCAACGTGGCGATTGCACATGGTGGCCCTCACAGACATTGCCTGTTGGAAAACACTACAGGACCCGATAGTGCAATATTTCACTATGAATCCTGGGACTGTCTCAAATTGCCTGATACCTGATATAATGGGCGGCCTTCAAAGCAGTGGTGTGGGGGTATTTTATAAGTCAGACCATGAGGATCTACTTGGAGCTAGACCTCAAACTCACACTCCTCGATGACATGCTCCATAGGTTGGACAGTGAGTTTGGTCCTGACCCAGATACGCTCCCTTTAACTTCTGGCACCAAGGGAGTAATACAACACAGCCCTGGAGCTCCCTAGATGCCATAATGTTATGTTATGTTATATAGTATTTGTAGAGTGCAGTTTGTACTCCGAGGAGAATCATGGCGCTATGCAGAGCCCTAATAGACACACACCCCCTAACTGAGGGGATCAAATAAGTGCTCTACATGGTGCATCAGGGGCGGAAAAGATCCAGGTTTTTAGGCCCTTCCTGAAAATGGTCTCTGTGTGAATAAAACGTAGATGGTTAGGGAGCATGTTCCAAGCTCTGGTCCCTAGCTCCGCAATAGATTTCCCACCCTTTGTGATACATCTAAAACCATGGGGCTTCAAAAGATTCGCAGTGGAGGATCTGAGAGTGCGGTGCGTTACATAGTGGACAAACCTGGCCCGAAGATAGTGGGGGCCTGAGGAGTTGAAAGCTCTGTAGGTAATTACTAGGATCTTAAACTACAAAGAGAACATTAACCGTGCTCATGAATAGGGGTGGAGGCCAGGGAGACTCTTGGCCTGGCTAATACACCCAGAGGGCAGAGGCACTCAATTGTTGTTCCCTAGGGGGGATAATCTATATTCTCCCAAGGAAATAAACTCAACTTTCCAGGACTACTATGTCTCCCACTATAGACCACTGGAGGCGGACCTACCAAGGGCGCCTCACACCCTCCTGGGAGAGATTGAGCTCTGGAGTCTCCCCACAGAGGCAGCGGAGGAACTGGGGGGTCCAATCACGGTCCAGGAAATAAAAACAGCCATCAAGAACATGGCTGCAGGCATAGGGGGAGCCCGGGTCCAGACGTGCTCCCCCTAGAGTTTTACACAACATATGTTAGGGTGCTGGCTCTGAGACTAGAGGCACTGGTCAAGGAGGCACTTGTGCTGGGGTGACTGCCAGACTCGACCAGGGAGGCTCTGGTTGTACCGCTACCCAAATCCAGCTCCCCGGAAGCTGGGACAACGGGCTTCCGACCCCTCTCCATGCTCAGCACAGACTTTAAGGTCCTAGCCAAGGTGCTGTCCTCCCAGCTGCGTCCATACATGCCAGAACTGATATACGTCTATCAGAATGGGTTGATCCCTGCCTGCAACACCTCCCTCAACCTTCACAGGCTGTATAACATCATCTATAGCTCTGACTAGTCAGATTACCCCCATGGCATGATCATATCAGTGGACCTGGAAAAGGCCTTTGACACGTGCGGTGGGACTTCCTTGAGGGGGTCATGCTCCGTATGGGTCTGGGCGAGGAATAGGTCAGATGGGTTGCAGCTGTTGTACATGAAGCCCACAGCAAGGGTAACAAGCATTGGCATAGCCAATAGGTCTCGCCTTTGGGACCTTATAAGTGTTTCGCCATGCAACAGTTGATGTTGTTGTACCAAGGATATTGTGCTGCATAACAAAATACTTATAAGGTCCCAAAAGCGAGACCTATTGGCTAAGCCAATGCTTGTTTCCATTTGCTCTTGAGACTGCGAAAGGGAAATATATATAGAGGGAGAGAGACTGTTCAGAGAAAAAAAGAGGAAAATTGAGGAAGCGAGAGAGAAAGTAAAGAATGCCAGCGAGAAACAGGATAAAGAAAGGAAAATAAGAAAAGCAGATATTAATAGAAGGAAATTGGAAGAGAAAATAGTGAAAAGAAGAGATGGAAATGACTGACCAAGAAAGAAGGCGTTCATTAAGTGAAAACAGCAAAGATAGAGAGAATAACATAGGATGGCTATGGCTGATGGTTAAAGACTGGGGCCAGCTTTGTGTGAACTGCAACACTACCACCTATACGGCAAGCTAATTGAATTTTATAAGTAGTCACCATTTGAGGCACACTGATGCTTTATAGTCAGCTGTTTGACAGATTACTGTACTGCGTAAACTCATTCCAGCCTTTGCTAATTATTTCTAATTAGACACACAATGATTAGCTGTCCTTAGAAAAGTGCTGACAAGATACACATATATGTAAGATGTTTGAAACACAGCAGTATTCCATTTAGAACATTAAGGAAGCGTGCAGTGATGTGTTAAAAATAATTTGTGGCATATCATAAGTTTTGGGGGCTTTTGTTGTGAAGATAACATAAGAGGGCAAAAATGGCAGGTGGGAACAGCAACTCAAGAATGTGGGACCATTGAGAGAGGTAGGGGTTTGTGCAAAAGCAATGATGCCGAAGCAGCAAGTAGTCAGAGACTAGGAATGGGCAAAAAAATTTCTCACCATCGCACTGTATTTCTTGCAAAAGTGCTAACATTGTGAATATTGCCAAGCTGTACACACCCTGCTTTGTACGAAAATCTTCACTTCTGCTGGGATTTTATGCAACGAACTGAAAGCGCCACGTGCATTTCTGACTGTGGCTACAGTATAAAAACTGTATACATGTTTGCAAAATTGAATTCACGCATGCTAGTCCTAATGTTACCAGAATGCTCCTACATTATATGAAAATGTATACATAACCAAGATAGCAAAATTGTTTATTGTCTGGTTTGAAAAGTAAATGTGCACACAAAAACTGCAACTAGGAAAAAGGTTTGCTAAAACACAATTACTAAGCAACTTTAAATGGCATTTCTTTGAAGCAATATTTTGAAAATACTATTAAAAACCTGAGGGGCCTGTGGCACTCCGAAACAGCATGTCTTATTACAACCCGGCATGTTTACCGTCAGACATGAAACAAAAGATGCGGAGACCTGCAATGTAGCCCGGTAACTGACGATGAGGGAGGGGGAGAAGGGAGGGGGTAGTGAGAGCAGAGAGCAGGCACGCAAGGCTTAATGAGCCTTGACAGAAACCCACATGGCGGCTGCGCGCATGCACGCTCGCGTGAACGCAAGCTTGAGGCCAGCAAAAGCCTCTGGTAGCACTTTCTAAAAGCCACTCACTAAATTTCTCGCAGAGCAGCGCATGCGCTGGCTCAGCGAGACCTAAAAACGAGACGCACCATCTTGGAAGCTTACGAATTCTTCCAAGGCACGAGGCATGGGTGCCTGTTGTTTCTCCTCTGCTTTGCCATAACTATTGAACCACTGGCAGAGTGCTTCCAAATGGTGTGCAGGGGAAAAGGACTCACAGTGGAGGTGGGATAGCATGTCATCTCCCTGTATGCAGATGACCTGCTAATCTACCTGCAGAATGGAGATAAGGAAATAACCTATGCTTTGCAGCTCCTCGAGGAGTACAGAACTTTTTCGGGCCTCCAGGTTAACAGGGCCAAGACGTGTGTCTTCCCGGTGACCTGGGATGCTCCCCGGCCTGCTGGCTGTTTGTCCGACATTGGGAGGGCAATCTGGGTAAGGCAATACGCTCCCTCAGATCCTGTGTCCCCTTCTGGTGATCGCTCTGACTGCCCATAATGGCGCACATAGCACTCTCTAAGATGGTTATGCTCCCAAGGTTCCTTTACTATTTTGAGAATCTGCCAGTGAGGGTTCCAGTACCGTTGTTCCGTCAGCTAGACTCGCTCCTGCTGGAGTTGATCTGGGACAGAGGCCATCAGAGTCATGCTTGCCACCCTTTGTCGCCCACCTCTGGAGGGGGGAACTGGGTGTTCCTGATTTTGAACTGTACCACATGGCAGAACAACTTCAGTGGGTTACAAGGTGACTGGATGGGTCCGGGCTACTAGAGCTGGGTCCGATCGCCTCTGAACCAAACAGGAGACATTGCTGGCGAAATTGCTCTGACCTGCGCTAAGGATCCCACAGCCAGGACTCCTCTTGGCAACAGCCTTTAGTTGTTGGCATTGCTGTCTTAAGTGACTGGGTGGCTCAGTGCTTTATGCCCCAGATCTACCGCTGGTAGGCCTGCCACAGGGGGACCCACTCACGTACTTCAGGGCAGGGCAGACAAGCTTTTGGACAGGGGCCGGGATAATAACAGTGAGCGACTGCTATCAAATAGGCATCCTAATCCTGCTGCCAGACCTGATTGAGCAAATAGCCTTACCAGCGGGCCAATTCCTCATGTACAAGGCACTTTCACGCACATCCCGTGAACTATGGGGGCAGGGAGACGCAGAACCCACAACCCACTTAGTTCTGCAGTTGCTACTGACAATGGGGACAGCGAGGCACTTGATTACATGTTTCTACAGGGCACTGAGCACGATGGTTCGGAAATCCCTGGAAACCCTTAGAGGGCACTGAGCCGCTGAAATGGGCTGAGGTATACCAGACACTGAATGGGGGAGACTGTAGGCATACCAACAGAAGGGGTCCCACAACACCGGCCTGTGGTTTTCAACACTAGTCAAAAGGATACACGCAGGTGTAAATTGGGTTATATGTGCTCTTTATTACTAGTGAGTAGGTCTATATAGGTGTCAGTCGTAAAGACACAATGTAGCGCTTCACTTCTCTCCCTTGTAGCCAGTGGTTGTCTTCCCAGCTTCAGTTCGTTGGCTGTCTGGCTTTTTTCCACCCTCAGAGTGCTGTGTGTGGTGACACTCGAACAGAAGTTTAGAATAAAAGGTCCGTTAGAAAATAAAGGGTTAAGGCTTGAGTGTGCTCTTATTACTGTGCCCTCTACCGGGTGATCATGTGACCTGTGTGTTTTGTTTTGTGTGACACTCTCCAGTTCCCCAGATGCCTCACTTGTGCCAGGTGCTTTATATGGAAAAAAATAAGTGCAGGTACTCACCAAATTGAGATGTGGGCTAGGGGGCGGGGTTAGGGGCAGACAGGGCTATGGGGGTGGAGCTATGGGGGCGGGGCTACGGATAGTGCTAAGGGACCGGGCCAGAGGCACACATTTAATTTTATTGAGATTTAATTGGTGTGCAGATATTCACACTGCAGACAACACTCACTCATACAAGAACACACACAGGAACATAGAAGCACTCGTGCATGCAGATAGGGTATTTAGTTCATGTGCACCCACAATAAACTGTGCTAAAGCAACAATTACCTAGAACGAGCGGATGAACATGGAGGGCTGGCCATTAATTAAAATCATTGATAAAACTTCATGACCGAATGCAACTCTTCATTTAAGATTTTGTTTTATTGGTGTTTTATGTTAGAAATTGTTTCAAAGGCACTAAGAAAAAAGTTCACTAACATTTATTTTCTAATGTCATAAATATTTTACTTTTAATTGAATGTAAACCCCTCTTAAATTGTTTCCAGTGTAATAGCACCTTGGGCCTCACAAGCATTGGGAAAGTGCTATAGAAATTAAACATACATAACACAATATCACTAACTTTCTTGTTCAATTACATTTTAAAGGAAAGGTATGTATATTATTTCTCCTTTCTATAAGTTAAGCTCTGACAAGGTACGGCTGCAGTGTGTTTATCAGTAGGGAGAGGGGCGAGATGCAAATTGGGCCTTTCATCTGTCCCCCCACCAAGTCTTTTACGCCTTGCAAATGGGTTGAAGAGAGCTCGACTGCAGGGGGCACAAGAAGAAATGTAAAAATAAAAACAGAGCTTCCTCCACTTTTCGAAGGTGTTTGGATGGCAAACAAAGCACAATAGCCCAGCATGCAGGTCTGCTGAAAGAATCCCGTGTGTCCAGGACGCTGCAGCAGCCCGGGCTAGAGAGCACTATGGGGGGGAGGGGCGTTGCTCAATTAGCAGATGTTAAGGGGAGATTAGCACTCGACTGCTTCACAAAAACGGACCAACTCGTCAGCTGTGTGTCACGCTTCTTTTTTTAAATGCCAAATTACAATGAGTTGGCTTGCTGCCCCATGAGTACCGGTACTCTCTTTGGACAAGAAGAAGTTCCGGTACTCAAGCGCAGAAAATTTAGAAGTGCCGGTACTCAGTACCGGTGAGTACCGGCCCATTTAAAGCACTGCTTGTGCCCCTGTACACCAGCCCACCACCTCTAAAAGAGACCCCCACGTGGCGTCAAGACTTGCCTGGTACCACGACCCTCCTGTGTCATGGTTTTGGGAGTCACAGCATCTGCTCCTCCTCGGGGTCTGCTGGACTTGCAGACAGTGCTCCTAGAGCAGCTTCCTCCTCCCTCTCTTCCTACGCCGTCAGTTCTCCAACTGTTCTTCTCCATGCTGCTGTTCTTCTCCACGCTGGTTTCTTCCAGCGCTGGTTTCTTCCCAAATGTCCTCGCCTTTCGCCTCCTCCATCGTCCTGCAGCCTTCTTCCACTCGGTTCACGCTCTCCTTCCTCCATCCGACACCATAGGACTTGAATAGTCCTTCTTTTATGTTGCCGTCAACCACATGCGATTTCCCCTGCGCAACAGGTATGGTGCTATTTGCGTAGCCTGGAGCATTTGCCAGTCGGTATGTTGAGGTTCGCAGGCGCGTCTGGCGCCATACTACACCATCTTAAATACATCCAGTACAACTTCATGCACAGAACATATTTGACTCTGCACAGGATCAGGGTGATCTACGGGGGCAAACCCAGGCCTTGCCCCCGCTGCATGACGCTAGATGTGGAATTCAAGATTATAACATGGTGGTGTGCCCAGCTGCAGGTGTACTGGGCTCAGTCCTCTCAAAGCTTAATGTGACCCTGAAATGCACACTAGAGAATTCCATAGAGGTATGCATTTTATGGACCTTCCCTTGACCCCAGCCTAAGAAGGTCGGGAGCAGGTTCCTGGACCTGGCACTAATATTTGCAAAGGGAAGAATAACTATGGCTTGGAAGTCGGCAGTGGGACCTAGGGTGGAGACCTGGATTAGGGATGTGACATTGTGGGCCCAAGCAGACGAGAGAGCACTACAGAGGGAAGAGGCCGGGGGGGTTTGCAGTCGACCCCCTAGCGGACCTGTGACCGGAGGTTGTGGGCGAATGGGAGCACCCCTCGGATGCAGACACACAGACTGAGGGACCTTGAGACGAGGGTGGGGGCACGAATCTGGCCCTGACTGACTGTCTGGGACACCGCACTGGAGGGACATAGTGGATGGAGATGACTGGCCCGAAGGCCTCCGAAGAAGATGTTGCATGAGGGATCCTCCCTAACCTATTTGGCGATGGGTTGGATGCTGGGGTTTGCCGGGTATCGAAGGGATGTGTGGACCCGGGTGGCCTTAACACCTCCCTCTTCCCCATGGGATGGACCCCATTGCCCCACAGCAACACTAAACAGAAGAGGCTTTTATCTCCCCTGAGATGGCAGTTAGAAGGTTGCAGTTTCGGTTAAGTCGCTAACATTAGGCCTATTCTGAAATTCAAGATCACCATGCAATCACAGAAAGGAGAGGCAACCCCCCCAGTGGCATTGAGTGTATGGGGAAACCCATCAGCCCAGGTAACTGGAGACTTGATGTGGGAAATGCCATACCCAGTCCACACACCCGCACTTGCCTCTCAAGGTGGATGGTAACACCTGGGTCACACCCATCACCACTGTAATACACATTAGGGCCTTGGGAGCGGAGATAAAACCATTAAGCCGCAACTCAAATGGGCGGGGTTTGAACCACCATTGTATTGCATTATAGTATGATGATTGTTAAGATTATTTACCAATTGCCAATAAAAATAAGTTTTAAATAAAGGAAATGATTGAGTGCATTTTTCATATTTAAAATAATGCCTCATGCATTCCAACAGAAGCACTTAGAAGGCGGAATGACTACATACCATACTGCCAATTGCATGTTGTTAGAAATGGGGGTCTCTAGTTTGCAAGGGTTTGCACCTTTGTCCAAGTAGGGACCTGTTGGAAATAGCCCTTTTTGCAGGGTTATCCCCAAACTTTTAGCTTCTTCCTCCTATTTTTTCATGACCTGTGTTTGTTGGCTATAGGACTCTGGGCACTTTACCACTGCTGATCAGTGCTAAAGTGCATATGCTCTCTGTGTAAATTGTTATTGTGATTGGTTATTAATGATTGGCGGATTTGATTTACCAGTAGGTCACTAGTAAAGTGCACTGAGTGTGCCAGGGCTGGTAAATCAAATGCTACTAGTGGGACTGCAGCACTGATTGTGCCATCCACATGAGTAGCCCTGAAAAGATGTCTCAGGCCTGCCACCGCGGTGCCTGTTCGCAGTTTGTTAACTGCCATGTTGACTTGGCAAGTGCACCCACTTGCCAGGCCCTACCCTTCCCTTCTCTTACACATTGGACACCCCTATGGTAGGCCCAAGGTACCCCCCTGGGCAGGGTGCAGTGTATGTGAAAGGTAGGACATGTACTGGTGTGTGTAACATGTCCTGTAGTGAAATACTGCCAATTTCGTTTTTCACTATTGAAAGGCTATCTTGCCCCATAGGACAGAATGGGGAATGCTTTGTAACATTTTACAAGCATATCTTCCCATAGGGATAAGATGGAGAAATTATGTTTGGTATCCCTGAACTCAGGATTTAATAACACATATTTTAGTAAAGATGGTTTTTAAATTGTGTGTTTGAAAATACCAATTTTAGAACATGTCTATTTTCTTATTCAACCATACTGTGTGCCTCTGCCTGTTTGTGGATTGACTGTCTGGCTTTGGAGTGACAGGGGCTGGGGAGGTGCAGTGGCTCCAGGAGTCTGGATGAGTCAGCACTAGGCTGAATAAGCCTGATCTGCATTTTGAGTGGTGGGAGGAGTAGCACCTGTACCTGAATAGGGCTGTGCCTGCCTTCCACAATGCTGGCTCCGCTCCCCTGTGGTGTGTCTGGAGCCAAGGCTCACACTGACAATGGATGTTGTTGTGCACTTGCAGAGTGCCCCCCAGAACTGGTTTGAACTGGGCTCAGAGCCCCTTGCATAAAGAGAACAAAGACATTTTGGAGTATAAATATCAGACCCCAAGCCCCTGACTTTAGATCATTCCTGGAATTCAAGAGGAACCTTTGACAAGGAGAAGAGCTGGAGAGACTGAGGAGAAGTACTGCCCTTGCTGTGTGTCTGGGGTTGGCCTGCAGTTGCTGTTTCTGGCAAGTAAAGGAGGACTTTGCTGTGTGCTGTGTCCCCTGCTTGAAGGAGATCTCCAAGGGCCTGAAGTGAGCTGGCCTCCTGTTCTGAAGTCTCAGTGACACAAAGACTTCACCCCCAGCTCCCCTGAACTCTGCTGCTGTGAGTTCTGACCTGCCAAGAGGTGCCTGTGCCAGTTTTGGGCCTCTGGAGGTTGTTGCTGCTGTTTGGGAGCTGGAAGAGACTCAAAGAACTACAGAAATCAAAGCATCGCTCTTCTTGCGGCTGTTTTCCCAATGCATCTCCACGGCGCTAGAAGAAATTCCACGCATCGCCTGTCGCCGCTGCAAGAATTGACGCATCGAGGGATCGCGGCTGAAGAGGACCGACGCAGCGCCGCTCGACGCCGCTGCATCGATTGCCGACGCATCCCGGATTTCCACGCATCGTACCTGTGCAGCAAGTTCTTCCGACGCATCACCCACGGACCGGAACCGTCACGAAGAATCGACGCATCACTCCCTGTGTAGACCGGATTCGACGCAACCCTTCCTCTGAGTGCAGCGGGACTGTCGCATCGCCTCCCCAAGGTCTCAGGAGTGTCTCATCTCTTTGTTTTCCGACTCTGCGGCTGTTTGGCTTTTGGAACTTTGACGCATCTACAGGTACTTTGGGTGAAAAATCACGCATCCATAGTTTTCTATGGTACAAGTTCTTGAAACCTTTTGAAAGTCATATTTTTAACTGTGTATGTTGGATTTTTGTCGTTTTGGTCTTGTTTAGTTTAGATAAAGATACTTTATTTTTCTAAACTGGTGTGGTGTCCTTTTGTGGTGTTTTCACTGTGTTACTGTGAGTGTTGGTACAAATACTTTTCACATTGCCTTTGGGATAAGCCTGTCTGCTCGTGCCAAGCTACCAATGGGTGAGCAGGGGTCATCTAAAGTGTGTATCCCCCTTACCCTGACTAGAAGCAAGGGTCCCTATTTGGACAAAGGGGCCTACCTCTGCCAACTAGAGACCCCCATTTCTAACAGGACCCTTTTTTCTAGTCAGGGTAAGGGGGACACACTTCTAAAATAACCCCTGCTCACCCCCTTGGTAGCTTGGCACGAGCAGACAGGCTTATCTCAGAGGCAGTGTGTAAAGCATTTGTTAACACATACAGTAATACAGTAAAAACACTACAAATGGACACTACACCAGTTTAGAAAAATAAGTATTCTTTATCTAAACCAAACAAGACCAAAACAACAAAAATCCACAATACAGTAATCCAAATATAGCTTTTAAAAGGTAAAAATAGTTCTGTTCAAAGCAAATTGCAGATGCAACACTTTTCACACAAAGTACCTTGGATGTGTCGTGCACACAAACAAAAACTGTCGCAGGGAAGGTGATGCGTCGGTTCCTTACGCCCAGGGAAGGTGATGCGTTGGTTCCTTACTTCACAGGAGGTGATGCTTCAGTGCCTTACTGCCATGCAGTGGCGGTGATGCGTCAGTTCCTTACTTAAGGGGAGGTGATGCGTCGGCTTCTTACTGTGCGGGGAGGTGATGCGTCAGTTTCTTGCTGTGACCCCAGTGTTCTTGCCAGCGTGGCGCCCAGATGCAATGAGTGAGGTTTGGGGATGCGTCGGCGACGACACTGTGTTGTTCTCTCCAGCCGCGGTTCCACGGTGCGTTGGTTCTTGCAGCCGCACAGCAGGGCCTGCGTCGGAATTGGTTCGATGATCTCGGACTTCGTAGATCTGTGCACTCGATGCGGCGTGCAGTGATTCCTTGAGCCGCGGGCAGGCGCTGCGTCGATTTCTTCAGCGATGCGTCGGAAACAGGTGCGGATGCGTTGCACTTCTTGAAGTTGCGTTACTTTTCCAGCTCCCAGCGGCAAACAGCCTCCAGAGGTCCAAAGCAGCAGCAGGCACCTCTTAGCAGGTCAGAACTCCCAGCAAGGAAGTTCAGGGGAGCTGGTGGGGAAGTCTTTGTGTCCCTGAGACTTCAGAACAGGAGGCAAGCTCTATTTCAAGCCCTTGGAGATCTTCCTCAAGCAGGGGGACACAGCACACAGCAAAGTCCTTGTCCTTTCCTTGGAAGAAACAGCCACTGCAGGCCAACCCCAGACAGCAAACAGCAAAGGGGCCGTACTCCTCCTCAGTTTCTCCAGCTCTTCTCTTAGGCAAAGGTTACTCTTGATTCCCAGAAGTGATCTAAAAGTCTGGGGTCTGGACCCCTCTTTTTATAATACAAAATCCTTTGTTCTCTGTAGCAGAGAAGCTCTTTGCCCAGCCAAAACCAGTTCTGTCCTCTCTGGTGCAGCTTCCTGGCAGGAAGTAGAGACAGCATTGTCCAAGGCATACCAGGCCCATTCAGGTGTGAAAGAAATCTCCTCCCCCTACTCTGGATGCAGCCCAGGTCTATTCAGCTGAATATAGCACGTTACAACGCGTGCATTTACAACGCGGTTGTTACAACGACTGCGTTGTTTCCACACGTGTCATTGCATCGCAAGTCGTAACAACGACTTGCTGTAGGGGGCGCGCTGGACTTAGGAATAGTATTAAGTACTATTACTACTCCAGTTTGTGCAACAGCAGGGAAGGTGTTGGATTTAAAATCCAACACATTCCCTGGTGTTGCACGCCCCCTATCGCAAGTCGCTGTTATGTGGTAACAACGCGGTCATTGTAACGACCGCGTTTTAAACTACCGCGTTGTGTTTACAGCATTGTAAACGCTGTTTCCCATTCAGTCCAGCCCTGACTACCCTGGAAAGGCAGGACACACCTCAACCCCCCAAGTGGCTGTCTAAACAGAATGCACATCCCCAGCCCCTGTCACTCCAAAGCCAGACAGTCAATACACAACCTAGCAGAGACACACTGGATGGTTAGGCAAGAAAATACCTACTTTCTAAAAGTGGTATTTTCAAACCCAGAATGTAAAAATCATCCTCACTAAAAGATGCATTTTAATATTCTGAGTTCAGGCATATCAAACTTTATTTTCCTATCTTGTTCCCATGGGCAGTAATACTCATAAGATGTTATGAGCAAACTCCCCATTCTATCCTAGGGGACAGATAGCCTTACAATAGTGAAAAACGAAATTGGCAGTATTTCACTATCAGGACATGCCACACACATCAGGGCATGTCCTACCTTTCATATACACTGCACCCTGCCCACAGGGGTACCTTGGGCCTACCTTAGGGGTGACACATGCAAGAAAAAGAAAGGTTAGGCCCTGGCAAGTGGGTGCACTTGCCAGGTTGACGTGGCAGTACTAGACTGCAAACAGGCACTTCGATGGCAGGCCTGAGACTCTGTTGCAAAGCGGCTTGGGTGGGTGGCACAATTAGTGCTGCGAGCCCACTAGCAGCATTTGGTTTACAGGCCCGGGGCAAACACAGTGCACTGTACTAGGGACTTAACAGTAAACCAAACAAACCAATCATGGAAACACCAATCCATAATAACAATTTACAAAGGGAGCACTTGCACTTTGGCACTGATCAGCAGTGGCAAAGTGCCCAAAGCACCTATACCAGCTAAACTAAATCTATCACACGGTAAGAATACAGGAGGCAAAGGCAAAAAATGCAGGGGAAACCCACGCCAAGGCTGCCAGGTCTAACACATGTGATGAGAAAGTATTACTCCTCTGGGTGCAGTCAGAGCCAATTCAATGTATTTTTTAAAGAATTGGTAACAATAGTATCTCACGCCGCTGCACTGTCACCCCATACCTAAAAACGTGTTTTTATGTTTAAATTTGATAATAGGAATAAAACACATACTAAACCACAGTATCTGCCTTAGAAACACACAAAATATTAGCCATTCTCTAAATATTACCGCAAAGGTGTGACTCCTGCATGTCTTAATGGAACCAGGAAGGAAGAAATCAGAGCGCTAACCACCAGATCAAGTGAAACCAAATAGATGACTTCATTTTTCAGTCTCCGTTCTCCTCCCACAGCTCACCTTGAAAGAGATCTCATACCTGTCTGTTGCCAAGAGAACCCCAAGCTGATCTAAGAAAAGATGCTATTACACAATATTTCCCATCATTCATTGGTACATTATAAAGAAAGCACTTTGCAGAGTCTGCTTGCGAAAACGCATACTGCTGCCCCTTGAGTGACACTCTTAGGCAAGCCCGAAAGCCAACTGATGCCTCTGCTCCCCATGATATCACTTACTTCTTGATCTCCACTAAGGCCTTATTTCTTACCAGGTGTTGGAACTGGTCCTTTCTGCAGGGTCATCCCTAAACGTTTTGCCTTCCTCCCCCTACTTTTTGCTGAGTTCATTTTTGTTGGCCTTATGACCCTGTGTACTTTACCCCTGCTAACCAGTGCTAAAGTGCTTGTGCTCTCTCCTTAAAACATTGTGATATTAGCTTATACCATATTGGCATATTTAATTTACTTTCTGCCCAGGTTATGAGCATCCGAGGAAGTGCTGGTTCCTTTCTATCTTTAGACAGCTTGGGTGCAGACAATGTTGTGTGGCACTAAGCTTTTTGCGAGATGAAACTAAAGAATCCATGGTGTTCCACTCGTGAATAATGCTTCTGCATTTCTTGCACTTGCTACTTTTGCACACTGTGTCAACGCACCTAAGAACCTATTCTTATTTTATGAATGTTGTGATCCATTCTGCTAAAACTTGAAGTGGAATCCCTTTGATATTGGATGTACCATTTTACTATTTTAACTTATTTTATCATGTAAATTGTATCTTTATGTGTATTTGTTGTGCACACTTGTATGGTTCTTTTAACCAAATAATGTTTTCAAACTATAAACGTCACCCCTGCTAACCAGGGCTAAAGTGCCTTCTCCTTAAAACATGGTGGTATTGGTTTATACACAATTGGCATATCAAATTTACTTATAAGTCCCCAGTAAAGTTCACTACATGTGCCCAGGGACTGTAAATTAAATGCTACTGGTGGGCCTGCAGCACTGATTGTTCCACCCACTTAAGTAGCTCTGTAAACATGTCTCAGACCTGCCACTGCAGAGCCTGTGTGTGCAGTTTAAATTGCCATTTTGACCTGCCAAAATAAACCTTTTGCCAGGCTCAAACCTTCCCTTTTTATACATATAAGCCATCCATAGGTTAGGCCCAAGACAGATCAGAGGGCAGGGTATAGTGTATTGAAAAGGTGGGACATGTACTTTTAAGTTTTACATGTCTTGGTAATGAAAAATTCTTACATTCGTTTTTCACTACTGCAAGGCCTATCTCTACCATAAGATAACATTGGAGTTGCGTTATTACATTTTATAAGCGTAATTTTCAAATGGGAAGAGATAACTAGTTCATGTTTGGTGTCTTTGGAATCCTGATTTAAAGTCCCAGTTTATGGTGAAGTCGGATTTTTAATTGCAATTCCACTTTTAGTAAGTTAGCATTTTCTTGCCTTAGACATTTGATGCCTGCAACCTGTCTCTGGTCACATGATTGGGTGTAGTTGGCAGATGGGCTTTGTGTATTCCTCCTAGGCAGCCACACACAATGGGAACTTAGGCGTGGCTTGATGGGCCATCAATAGTAGGATATGAGGAAGGAGCTGGGCCCAGCCTCAATTACACTTGAATAGGCTGTGTCCTGCCTCCACACAAAGGGCTGCATACATCCTGTAGTTAGTCCATAGCCAGGGCCAGGAAGGCAGGGCATCTGTGCACTACAAAGGCATGCCTCTAGAAGCTTCTCCCCACTTCAAAGACACAGCTGTGTATTTTATAGGACCTCAGACACCACCACTTCAGTATACTTCTGGACCTGTGGATACTCTGCCAGCAAGAAGGACTGCCACTCTGCTGGACTGCTAATCTGAAGGAGCTGCTACCCTTTTGTGCTTACCTGCTGCCTTCTACCCTCTTGCCTGGGAAAGAAGAACTGGGCCTGCAACTCCATCTTGAACCCAGGACTCCAGAGTGACTCAAAGTGCTAGTCTTCTGGCCTCCTGACCTGAGCCTCAGGGACATAAAAGGCTCCCCAACAGCTCCTGAACCCGCCTTCAGTGAGTTCCTAAACCCCAAGTGGTTCCTCTCAAGTCCTAGACCCTTGGTGTGGCTCACGAGCTCTTGAAATCACGTTTTTGGACTCTTTGCGACTGTAAACAGACCCGTTCGCCCCAGAACTGTGCCGCTCGCACATAAATTCAGTGTGAACCGCCGTAAGCAAGTCTGCTCGCACAGCAAGCCTCAATCGCCGTGGGGGACCGCAAACACCAAACTCCAGCCCACCAGTCCGCGACGCCTAGCTTGCTCTTCGTGCAACACAGAACACCTTCAGCAATGCTCTCCTTGCTCCCTGTGACCCTCTCCAATGCGTACGGGATTCTTGGCACAATTTTGAGAAGGTAAAACTTCAATGGGACTAATCTGGTACTGTGTCCAACACACGCTCCATCACGGTCGACTTGAACTTTTGACTTTGACCAGGTCCAGCATGTCCAGATACCTCCGGGTGGCACTATATGCTTTTAGGCGCACTTTTGCAGTTTATTTTTTAACAATTCATAACTCCGGTTCTACTGATTGGATTATTGTTGTTTTGCTCTTGTTTTATTTATTAAATTAAGCTGTATTTTTTTAACCTGTGGGATCTTTTGTATGGTGTTGTCACTGTTTTAATGTTTGAAGTGTACACAAATACTTCACACATTGCCTCTAAGTTAAGCCTGACTGATCTTGTCAAGCTGCCAGAGGGTTGAGCACAGGTTAATTTGGGGTTTGCTTGTGCCTTACCCTGACTAGGATTGTGGTTGCTGCTTGAACAGGGATCACACCCCAATCAACCAGATACCCAATTGGTGATCAGCAGTGATGATAGGACTTGTGTTTTTGCAGTGCCATACAGTGCACTACTATACCATATCTAAGACCAATTCAAGGTAAAATTCTCCCTAATTGGCCTTTGTGATTTTTCAAACTTTTCTCTCTGTGACTTATGCCTGAATCCACCTCTAAAAGCATGGAGTTTGGGTGGCTTGGATTGTCAAGATGGCGGTCGCACTTTAAGAGTGATCCCGACCCCTCTGTCATCCGCTCTAATCCCACAAGCCCATCAGTGAAAATCAACAGCCCGGCGGCAGGCACCGACCCAATAACACTGGCGGCGGGCCGCCATGACATGTGAGGCTGCCGAGGCGACCGCCTGAGACCAGACCAGTTCCGCGGTGAGCGCGGCGGCTCCACCCAAGATGGCGGACTCAGCTCCTCGGCTGGCACGGCAGGGGATTCAGCCACCTTGACCGGCCACTGTCCTCCAACGTTGCAGCGGAAAGACGCCCGGTCTCCCAACTGGGGAATCGGGCGCAACAGAAGCCGAGAGCACCCACCTGCTGCAGCTCCTGACGGCGGGTGTGAGGCTCCGGGCCCAGGTGGGAAGGAGATTCCAGGCAGTGAAACGAACGCAGGACGACCCCAAAGACACAGGCCGCACTTCCACCACAGGCGCAGCACATCCATGATGGGCCCGAGACGTCGGGCCCCACCGTGGCCAACACCAACACGGACTGAGGGCCGGAACGTCCCCTCTCCTCCGCCTGAGAACCCGGGGTGGAACAGCCCACCAGATCTGCCCGAAGCACGAGGCCGGCAACTCAGTGCCCTCCCAGAAACATGGCATTGGGGGCCGGGGGCCCTGGCGACGGGCCCCTCATCCAGGACCGCCAGAAGACACCGGAGCCCTACATGCCACCCTGCAGCATCATTTAAAGGCGGTAAGTGTGCGCTCTGGGGCTGACCGGGTAGCGAAGCAGGGCGGGGGGCCGGAGGACTAGGGAAAGACTGCCGTGGGTCAACCCCCCACCCTTAACCCCAAAGTACCACCAAGTGGGACAAGCACAAAGGTCACAGGGCGTCAGGCCTGGGTCCACACCCAGGGCCCTGTAAGAGACCTACCCACCGACCCCACCAACGAACTGCCCGCTAAAGGCCCGACACAGTACACGCCAGAAGCCCGACCAACGCGGATACAGGGTCTGGCCCCCTAGTGCCATAGCGGTAGCCCATAGGGAAAGCCCCCCCACAGATAGACAATGAGCCAGAGCAGAGGGCGGCAAAACCCGCGAACCCCATCAGCCCACAACCATCCACCGACGTGGGGGTGACAGTGTTCGTGGCGCAAGGCCCTAGTCTCCCTAGCGGGCGAACAAGCAGCCAAATTCACACATCTATATCCGCCTTAACGAGACAGGAGACCCCCCATCAACTGAAGAGCTCCAGAAAATCATCCTGATGTGTCAGGCACACACCAGAGGCTGGTCACCAGTCCCGGAACAGTGGCCTGCCAAGCGACCCAGAGACAATCCTGAAGAAGGGTCTCCCCCCTCATTTCCACTCAAATATGGGGAAAGACCAAGGCCCGAAATCTACCGTGACACAAACCAAAATGGACCAATTCTACTTGAACGGGCCCGGACCCGCGGTGGGCGCTGTGGAGAAGCCCGCTCTCCCCGAAGGGGACCTCACATCCTACAGGCCATCAGCTCATCACAGGCCTCAGTCGAAAACAAAATTGGCAAAGTCCGGGTGGACATGCCCCTCATATGGCAGGACCTCCGTAATGCCACAGCCCGCATCACAGAAGCAGAATCCCGTCTCTCCACTGTCGAGGATGACATCCAACATCTAAAAGAGAAAGTATCCCAACTGCGGACCCACACAAAAGAACTACATAGAAGGGTCGAAGACGCAGAAAATCGATCGAGGCGCAACAATCTCCGACTGGTGGGTTTCCCCGAAGGGATTGAGCAAGGCCAAGCGGCGACCCTCATCGAGAAGTGGGCTAAGTCATGGATGCCGGAAGACACACTTTCGGCATGGTTTGCGGTGGAGCGGGCACATCGATCCCTGGCGGCCAAACCACCGCCGGGTGCCCCACACCGGCCCATCATTGCCAGGATCCTTAACTTTAAGGACAGAGATGCAATCTTACGAGAAGCCCACTCCCAGAGCACTCTGAACTACCAAGGACACAATATAATGATTTTCCCGGACTACACCAGAGAAGTCCAGGTCCAACGACACTTGTACACTGACATCAAGCAAAAACTACGTGCCCTCAACCTCCAATATAGACTGCTCTTCCCAGCCTGCCTCCCGGTCGTCTTCCAGGACAAAGCCCACTTCTTCAAATCCCCAGAATCGGCCGGGGCCTGGCTGACTGAGGAACGTCCCCTCAGGCCACAGGCCACAACCTCCCCTCCGAGGCCCCAGACCGGAAGTGTTCCACCTCCATCCCCTGGAGCCTGGAGAAGACGCACACGCTCACGCAGGGGCCGTGGCTCCCGAAGAGACGCATCAGTATCGCCCACCGCAGCCACCCAAGGCCATGGGAGCCAGCATGAAACGTCAGACTCCCAGTCTCAACAACAGGGCCGATCCCTGGAGCGACCGCCCGCTGGGGTAAGCCCCCCATATCTCTGAACACCGCTTCCATAGACACAGACATCTCCAGAAGCCTGGTGATCTGAAGACGGGCGACCTAACCTTAGCGTCACATGGAGCCGAAAAAGCCTGCCCGGGAGGTCGGGACAGACTGTCCTAATCAGATAGTTTCTGCAGATGCAACGGACATATCCTGATTTAAGGAGGGGTCCACCACGCAATTTCCACGCTAAGTGCAACAGTTTAGCTTGTTCATTTTGATGTTATTAGGGCGACAGATGCTTCCGTTCCAGAAGTATAGGGTGGGGGGAAGGGGGTCGAGACCGTTGTCCTAAGTTTTGGTTCACCTTTGTTAGATACTCACAGCACTCAACCCATTCACCAGCGCGAACGCACACGAGGCCTACAAATCATACACCAAGAGCCCAATACACACCTGCCCACGGCCCAGCCCAGCCCTCCGGGGCAGTGGTGCCGCATATCCCCCTGGTCCCAATGCAATACTCATGACGCACACACCACATAGAGAGGAGACCCTCTGGGTCCTATCATGGAACGTCAATGGTTTGTTAGACAGAGTTAAACGCACAGCAGTCCTGAGACACGCCCACAGATGCGCTCCCGATGTACTTTTGCTCCAGGAGACTCACCTGATGGGGAACCACTGTCCCTTCCTAGCGAGATATGGGTTTGACAGAGCTTCGGAATCCTGGCTTTGAGCGGGGCTCACTTGGGGTGGCAATCCTCATCAGCCGGAACCTTCCCTTTGTACTTACCCATGCCACTAGGGACCCTCAGGGCCGCTTCGTGGCTCTGTCCGGGACTCTAGGAGGAAACACCATCAATCTAGTGTCAATATACGTGCCACCAGCTACCCTCACAACCACCCTGGGAAACGTCAGCAACGTTGTCACCTCCCTGCCCCTGGGCGAGACAGTGATTGGGGGTGACTTCAATGCAGTTATGCAGCCAGACCTCGACACCACAGGTACACCCTCTACTAATAGGATACTGTACGCAAAAAAGATGGTAGACTGGGCGATGACCCTGGGCATATGCGACGTCTGGAGAACGTGGAACCCCAAAAGCACTCAATACACCCACACATCCGCGGCACACCACCCGCATGCATGCATCGACATGGTATTCAGGCCGGCCCTCGAATGCCGGAGAGTAACCGACATTAACATCCTCCCTCAGGGAATCTCGGACCACTCACCACTTCTCCTTCAACTGGGCGGACCCACAGACACACTGCGCCCCATCTGGAGACTGAACGCATGGTTCCTCCTAGACAACAATATCCGGAAGGCAATTGGGGAGGAACTCCGGCAATACTTCCTCACTAACAAGAGCTCGGCCCCCTCTCCGGGCACTCTCTGGGAAGCAGGCACAGCCACCATTTGCAGCTTCGCCAAGGGACAACTCAAAGCTAAGCGATTGGCCCAAGACAACTGACTTGCCCTCCTCGAAGTCCAGGCGACTCGCCTGGAGAGGGTCTCGGCTGGGGCGGCAGACAAAAGTAACGAGAGACAACTGACACTACTGAGAGACGAGATCAAACAAATCTCGATAGACTCAGCTAAACTGTTGTGGAGGTACTCCATTGCCCGGGTCTACGGATGGTGAGATAAAAACGGAAAGATACTGCAAAGGCTGGCATCGTATCCCCTGGCAAGTCGCATAGTCCCCGAGGTCCAAGACTCATCCGGAGTCACCCATTGCACGCCAACCGCAATAGCCCAAGCCTTTGCCGACAACTACTCCCGGCTTTACTCACCCAAAGACCTGGGGCCTCACTCTCCAACCTGACTAGCCTGGGAGGGATACATCTTCCCCAACTCTGTGCAGCCGAGGCAGACAGTTTGGACCTCCCCATCACACTGGAAGAAATAGGCGATGCCATTTCCCTAGTTGCAGCCGGGAAAACACGTGGCCCGGATGGGTTCCCGCAAGAGTACTATGCCGCATATCGAGACACATTGATTCCCCACCTCCATAACCTATTCACAGAAGTTGCAGAGACCGGGACATTCCCTCCCGAAACAGACTCGGTGACCGTGGTCGTCATTCCTAAAACACAACCTCCCTCACCTTCCTGCGTGGACTACCGCCCAATATCACTCATAAATACTGAGGTCAAGATATATGCCATGATCCTGGCCCAACGACTGCGACCATTCCTCTGTAAACTTGTCCACCCCGACCAGTGCGGCTTCATGCCGGCACGTAGCACAAGACACTGCCTTCGGCGCCTCCATCTGGCCCTTGCGAATCGTCACTCACTCACCCCCTATCTAGCACTGCTACTAATTGACTTTGAAAAGCCTTCGACACGATCAATTAGCAGTACCTAGATAGTGTGCTGACCACAGCTGGCCTGGGTCACCACTTCCGTCGCCTCGTCCGGGCTCTATACTCCAAACCTAAGGGGAGAGTACTTAGAAACGGAGCTCTATCGGAGATCTTTCTGATCAGAAGGGGGACAAGGCAGGGATGCCCCCTTTCGCCCCTCCTCTTTGCCCTGGCGATGGAGCCACTGGCATGCCTCATTCGGGCAGACGAACGAGTACGAGGCTGGAAATGGAAGGGCACCCACAAGGACAAGATCGCCCTTTACGTAGAAGACGTCCTGCTCTTTCTAGCAGCAGACCCGGAGCAGTCTGGGCCCAGATGCCTCCAAATCCTTCGCACCTCTGAGCAAGTGTCAGGATTGCACCTAAACCCTGCCAAATCGACCTTAGTGCCCCTTCACATATTAAGGGAATGCTTCGACTGGCAGTCAACCATCCCCATACGGTGGCAATTGTTCAAATACCTATGGATCTGGGTCGCGTTGCTCCCAGACTTGGCATGGTCACTCAACATCACCCCACTGGTCAAGAAAGCTAAGGAGGACCTCCGAGGATGGCAAAATCTGCTACTCAACCCCCTAGGGAGAATAGCCCTATTTAAAATGATGATTCTCCCCTGCTTCCTGTACATTATCCAGAACACCCCGTTCCACCTTACACGCAGCTGGTTTAGGGAATTAGACAGTATTGCCACAAGATTCCTCTGGGGAAACTCGAGACCACAAATGGCCCTCATCCACTGCCAGATACCGCCTTTCGACGGAGGCATGGGTATGACCAATCTTTACCTATACTACTTAGCAACTCGGCTGCTCATTCTGCACGATTGGTTTAATGGTGGCTGGTCCGACCCGGCCTACAGGGTCGAGCTGGAGGACCTGGGACTACCACGAATCCAAACAATGATGTACAGAGGCCCAGTGCCCAATGCCCTACCGACGGTGACTCGAGCGGTCCTGTTAGCCTGGCGCTCCCTTTTACGCCACACCCGCTAGGACAACAAACTGACACAGCAAACACCCCTCTGGCAGGGCACCTGGCTTAGGGAAGTAGGGTTCTAGAAGGCTTCAGGAGGTGGGACCTCATTGGTATCTCACAATTGGGAGATGTGTGGGTAGGGGATCCCTTACGTTCATTCCAGGACCTAAAGACTCGCTACACTCTTCACCCATCACAATTCTATAAATATCTGCAGCTACGCCACGCTCTTAGCGCACATGTACCGATAGGCACAACACTGCCAGAGTTCAGCCCAATGGAAGCGCAGATCATGATGGGGGACCTAGGGAAAGGAGGGATATCGAGGATATATCGCTCCCTGACCAACAACAGCCCAACAACACTTGACCCGCTCAGACTCCGGTGGGAAGCATGGTTGGGTTCGCTAGACGAAGAGGACTGGTGGGATGCCTTGATGGCTCCTAAAACCATTACTACCTCAGCCAAGCTCCGCCTGGTTCAGCTGTACTACCTTCACTGTGCGTATCTCACCCCCAGTCGCCTCCATCGGGCGGGCCTAAAAACCACCCCATCTTGCACACGATGTGGGCTAGAACCAGCAGATTTTTATCACATGGTGTGGACGTGCCCACATCTCACCCCGTACTGGGAGGCATTGGTATCTGAGCTGACGGACGTCCTGGGCAGGGAGGTGCCACACAAACCCTTGAACCTACTCCTGGGTATTATGGATGGCCTGGACGGGACCAGGGCAGACAAACTCTTCTTGGGCACCGCCATCATGGTGGCCAAGCCGGATATTGCTGCCACATGGAAGAATTCTACCCCACCTAGCATAGCCAAATAGCGCAAAGGCGTTGACTGGTGCACGGCACAGGAAAGACAACTATACGAGGCTAGGGGATGTTCAACCAAACACGGGAGGGTCTGGGGTAAGTGGTTGGGCCAGGTTGAGTAGCAGAGTTTCCCTTTTCCCCTGGGTTGAGTTTGTACACGATATTGGGGACGAGTGCGGGTCAAAATGTGTGCTTGCACATATTTGGTGATGACAGTCATTTAATGTACCAGGCTCGAAATGAACTATCAGTGCTGTATTTTTTCTGTTTTTTTAAAAACTCAATAAAATTGGTTACAAAAAAAAAAAGCAAGGAGTTTGAGCTGGCAAACATGTAGTTCTATGTCAGGATTTACTCTGCTGGTACAATGGCCTGCGTGATTTGTCAACACCCCCATGGTCTTTAATGTAATCATGTTGCAGTATTTTCTCCAGTTGCTTCCCCTAAAATCATGTTGCAGACTTTAATTGTATTTGCCAATGTTTGTTGGTTTATCTTATTGTGTCAATGCTGATTATGACCTTGATGGCGTTTTTTATGCCATCTCTTTTATTGTTGTATTCATCCTATTAATGTCTTTAAACCAAGCCAATGCGTTCTTGAACACTCGCATAGACTTGGCTTTCTGGTTGTTAAGGCAACGCTCCTTTCATGAGCCCGGAACAGTCCCGCTGGCCAGACACGAGGACGAGCGTCATAGCACACATTGCTAACGACGCTTGGACAACGCCCTGCTCACTGGCTATAAATAGCTACACCCCCGGTATGCGGCGCTTGGCTTTGTTTACCTGTTTCCCGCCTTCGTCTCATCTGAGGTGAATTCCCTCGTTTCACATGTCTTTGAGAATTCTTTGATCGGAGGACGTGTTAACCCTTCAGGATTTCATCAGAACTTCATCCACGTTGTCGAGCCGGCTCCAACTCTTCGGATACGCAAGTGCAGGACACTGGAATCGTCGAAAGTCAGCTAAGTGAATATTTTCAACTTAGCGTCTCATGTTTTCTTATGCCTATGATCATAACAATGTTTCGTACTTATTTTAATTAGTAAGTTTGCGCGCAATTGACTTTTATCTTTTAAAAAGGACATTGGCATTTGTTATTTGGACATAGATATTTATCTTTAGAAATCACGTGCTGGGCTTGTCTGTTTGGTATGCACTTGAGAAGCATCAGCGCAACGATATTACCTTTATAACGTCACATGTCAATTACAGGTGAGAGGGTTCAGAATAAGAGTATATGAGTATGTATAGTGAAAATTGTGCATATTATCATACATATTTGTTTCTTATTTATAGCACCGTTTATCAACCTTGTTGTGAATATCTGTATGAGATAAAGAACATCAAGGGAAGAAGTGAAACTGTATATAATCCTAAATTAGGAGAACTGCCAATTCATAATAGAGGTAACTCATAGTCTTACCACTCTATGCTTAGATAGTTACACGTTCCCTATATTACCTGTTAGTAACACAAATTCCTTTCTAAAGGTGAAGAAGACAAACGGTGATTCTGCAAGTCCAGAACTAGGATCTTGACTGGTCCAAGTGGCAGAACTGAGCTGTGTCTTCTCTTCTCTCTTTTCTCTTGGTCCAAATCCCCTTCCCCCTGGAACACCTGCCAGAGCTCCTGTTTTCCTCAGTAGTGCTGAGAGGTGTTCTGGGAGGGTTGGAGAGTTAGTCATCGCCCCTGCAGACGGTCCTGGATTTCAGGTGAGTGCTTGGTCGCAACTCCATAACATCCTACACTGTGGCCCAGCTCAAGGAGTTCTGTAAAGAGAGGGGCCTTCCCATCAAGAGCTGCAAAAGGCATTGAGGGCCTGGGCAGAAGTCCACCAGTTACTTGCTACAGTACCTGAAGGAGATAAGGAGATGGACAGATAAGGAGAGGATTTGGATCTCAGTTCTTAGGGCCAGCAGCTTGATGAAGGGTGACTTGACCGCTAATTTGGAGCTCCATGCCAGGGCAGGGAGCATTGTATATTCCCGCAGCTTGTCTCAAAAGGAACTGGCGGAGAAAAGAGAGGAGAGAGAGTTCAGGCTGGAGATGGCCAAGCTCAGGATGGAGGAGAAGGAACTGACTATGGAGGAGAAACTAGCTTTGGAGCGTTTGGCTCATGAAAGGAACCTTAAGGAGCTGGAACTGAAAGCCAGGCAGGCAGATTCCAGCAGCACTGGTGTCAGCATACCTGAAGGGTCTGATGGAGACAAGATGGTCAGCATACCCAAAGATCTTGTGCCTAACTATGTTTTAGGGCATGACATAGACAGGTGGCTTGCCACATATGAGGTAGCTCTAAAGGTACACAGTATTTCAGAGGAGCACTGGGGGGTGGCTTGTGGAAACACATGCCTCCAGTGGGGAGGTACACAGTGCTTACACTAGGAGTGGAAAACCAAACAAAATATACTACCATGAAAGGCATTCTTGTCACCAAGTTTGGCATCACCCCAGAGAAAAGCCACATCAGGTTCAGGGACAGCCAGTAGATTCAGAATCAGTCTTGGGTGGACTTCTTGGATCATGCAAGCAAGATATTGAATGGTTGGGTGCAGGGCATCAATGTTAATGATTTTGTTGGACTGTACAACTTACTCTTTAGAGAGCACATGCTCAGTACCTGTTTGCCAGAGTTTCCTAGTTGACAGAAAGCTGACTGACCCCCAGGAAGCTTGCTGAGGAGGCGGACCTCTGGGTCAGTACCAAAGTGTCCAGAAAGGTACCTGGGAGTGACCCCAAAAAGGGTGGTTTAGGTTCCCACCAGAATAGTCTGGGTGAGGTTGAAGATGACCCAGATAAGTCCTAGAGTAAGGTGAGGGAAAGGGTTTCCAAGCCCCTTCTGAGAAACAAGGGGATGGTCCTGGTGGGCGGTGGCCCAGGGTGTCCCATTTCCAACCCCCGCTGCTTTGAGTGCTCCCACTTAGGAGACAAGCAGGGGGATTCTGTCTCTGCAAAGAAACCATCCACTAGTGGGACCTCTACAGGGGTGGCCAATGTGGTCTTAGGGGCAAGTAGACCCCAGCGGCAGGTCATAGATCATGCTATGATCTCCCTTAGTTGGGAAATAAACTCAGAGGGTGAGCTTGTGATCTCTGAGGGTGGGAGTCTTTACTTCCACTAGGTGAAGGTGAATGGGATCCCTGTCACTACTATGAGGGGCACTGAGGCTAGTCAGACCATGATAGTAGAAAGGTTAGGTTTTCCAGAGCAGTACACAGGCTAGGTGTGTGGGTGACGCAGACCCATGGGCAGGACTTTTCCCCCCTATGGTGCTGGTATCCCTGGAGTGGGATGTGGAGGTGACCCAGAGGAGGGTCATTGTTAATCACCAGATGGCCATAGCTTGCATTGTGGGAAATGAGTTGACTCTGGTGGTAGGAGAACTGAAGGGGCGGCAGCCAAGGGCACCCTGACAATTTAGTTTTCTCAGGATACCACTCCCAAACGGAGGGTATTGGAACTCAGATGTAGGGGCAGGGTGAGGGAGGAAAAATCCCCGGCGCCTGTTCAACCTCAAGGTACAGACCTTGGGCTGAGTGGCCAGACTCAGGCTACTACCCCTGCACCGATGAGAGGTAGAGTGGAAGTAGGGGCCTTACCCCTGGGGCTTCTGCCCCCCACTCTGAGACACCTTAGAGGTCAGAGAAACCTCAGGAACCCAAAGGGAACTCCTTGCCAGCCCCAAGGCTGGAAGAGAGGCCTACTCAATATCCCCACTTAGAACCTCCACCTGGCAGTGCATGGCCCGGGGCCTGGCTCCTGACACTGACAGCTGTCAGAGGCCTCTGTTTGTTGTTTTCCTTATGGACAGAGTTTTCCTTGGGTTGGGGACAGAAGTCTGATCCAAGGGGTGGAGTGGGCCACATCACTTTGTTGGCCATGATGGTACTGTCTACCTACTGGGATGCATCTGTGAGCAAGGTAAGGTTAGGTGTTGCACAGATGGGGTCCACAGATGAAGAGAAGGGTTCCCCATGGGTCAGTTCAGTGGCTCAGGAGAGTGTAGACAGAGGGGTCCTATTGAGTTCAGAGAGGCATAGAACTGACAAGTGCCAATGCGGTAGAGGGCCATTGTCCACGTTCTATCACCTAAGCAGGGAAATCCATCAAGCATAGAACTGGCAAGTGCCCCTGCAGTAGAGGGCCATTGTCCACGTTCTATCCCCTAAGCAGGGAAATCCACCCAGAGGGATTAATTTCCCCTGGCTTTAGGCTGGAGGGGTTATGTTGTACCTTGCCCTTTCTGCAGGGTCATCCTCAAACTTTTTGCCTTCCTCCTCCTACTTTTTGCTGAATTTGTTTTAGTTGACCTCATGACTCTTTGCACTTTACTCCTGCAAACCGGTACTAAAGTGCTTGTGCTCTCTCCTTAAAACATGGTGACATTGGCTTATATCCAATTGGCATATTTAATTTACTTATAGATCCCTAGTAAAGTACACTACATGCACCCAGGGGTGATAAATTAAATGCTACTAGTGGGCCAGCAGCACTGATTGTGCCACCCACTTAAGTAGCCCTGTAAACATGTCTCAGGGCTGCCACTGCAGAGCCTGTGTGTGCAGTTTAAACTGTCATTTCAACCTTGCAAATTAAACCTTTTGCCAGGCCCAAACCTTCCCTTTTTAGGTTTCACCTGCACAGCACTTGCGCTGTGCTTGTGAAATCTATTGATTTCAATACATCTTAAAAGGGACTTCTCTTATCAGTTTCCAAGGCCAAAATACTCATCCCAATCCACTTTAGTGGGTGGAACTTTTTTTCTTACATTAAAGCTGTACAGCATTTACTGTTTACTGATACTTATATTCCCCTGGCTGCACGCATTTACGATACTTATCTTCTACTAAAGCACTTCACACTGTTTAAGCCCCATTTACTGTCGAGGCTTCAGGGACTGTTAAACTATAAGATAAGATCTCTTCCCAGGGAAAATACAGACAGCTTCTAATAGTATGTGGGAATGCTTGCTTTTTTATTACTTTGTTGTGTAAGGCAGATGCTTTAGCTTTTCCGATTCATGCATCAGTGCCTTTCTTTGTACTTGTAGGCATTATCGGGTCGATTTTAGTACTATACAGGCAGTCACAATTGCAGTTAAAAGTGGCTTGATTTAAATGGTGCAGCAGGTGCAGTGGCACTGGGCCAAAAAGTTGTCAGAACTAATCTAAACATCTAATATTGATATATTTTACTACTAAACAGGCAGTCACAATTGCAGTTACTTTGCAGTTAAAAGGGGCATATTTTAAACGGTGCAGCAGGTGCAGGTGCAGTTGCATTGGGGCCAAAAGTTTTAGGGACCCCACTAAACACAGATTATTGCTAAATTTTACTACTAAACAAGAGAGTCACAAGTGCAGTTATCTAGCTGGCAACAGGGTCACAATTTCAATAGTGCAGCAAGTGCAGTTAAACCAGGACCAAAAGCTCTAGGCACCCCACTAAACAACTAATATTGCTATATTTGACTACTAAACAGGCAGTCACAATTGCAGTTACTTTGCAGTTAAAAGGGGCATATTTTAAACGGTGCAGCAGGTGCAGGTGCAGTTGCATTGGGGCCAAAAGTTTTAGGGACCCCACTAAACACAGATTATTGCTAAATTTTACTACTAAACAAGAGAGTCACAAGTGCAGTTATCTAGCTGGCAACAGGGTCACAATTTCAATAGTGCAGCAAGTGCAGTTAAACCAGGACCAAAAGCTCTAGGCACCCCACTAAACAACTAATATTGCTATATTTGACTACTAAACAGGCAGTCACAAGTGCAGTTACCTTGCAGACAACAGGGTCATGATTTGAATGGTGCAGAAGGTGCAGTGGCACTGGGACCAAAAGCTCTAGGGACCCCACTAAACGCAGAATATTGCTAAATTTTACTAATAAACAAGACACAGTTATATAGTAGGCACTAAGGTCATGATTTCAATTGTGCAACAGGTGCAGTGACACCAGGACCAAAAGCTCTAGGCACACCACGAAGCACCAATTATTGCTACATTTTACAACTAAACAGGCAGTCACAAGTGCAGTTATCTTTCAGGCACTAAGGTCATGATTTGAATGGTGCAGCAGGTGCAGTGGCACCAGGCCTAAACATTGTCAGAACTCCTCTAAACACCTAATATTGATATATTTTACTGCTAAAAAGGCAGTCTCAATTGTAGTTACCTTGCAGGTAAAAGGGGCATAATTTGAATGGTGCAGCAGGTGCAGTGGCACTGGGGCCAAAAGCTCTAGGGACCCCAATGAACACAGATTATTGCTAAATGTTACTACTAAACAAGACAGTCACAAGTGCATTTATCTAGCAGGCAATAGGGTCATAATTTCAATGGTGCTGCAGGTGCAGTGACACGGGGGCCAAAAGTTGTCAGAGCTCATCAAAACACCAAATATTGCTGTATTTAACTACCAAATAGGCAGTAACAAGTGCAGTTCCCTTGCAGGCACTAGAGCCATGATTTCAATGGTGCAGCATGTGCAGTGACACCAGGGCCGAAAGCTCTAGAACCCCTTTAAAAACCAAATAATGCAACAATTAACTACTAAACAAGCAACCAAAAGTGCAGTTACCTTAAAGGCAATAGGGTCATGATTTGAATAGTGCAGCAGGTGCAGTGGCACCTGGGTCAAAAGTTGTCATAAGTCCTCTAAAAACCAAATATTGCTATATTTTACTCTTAAACAGGCAGTCACAAATGCAGTTTTCTTGCACTAGGGGCATGATTTGAATGGAGCAGCAGGTGCAGTGGCACCGAGCCGAAAAGAACTCCTCTAAACACATAATTAGGGCTCCCGGTTTTATGGTATTTATTTTTCGACCATTTCCGTCTGTATTTATCCATATTTATTTTTTGGCTATTTTATCTGTATTTATCCATATTTATTTTGTGTTTTGCGTATAAATTAAGTTGTAAAACTGTACATTTCCATATCTATTTAACTGATAGACTTGCACCTCTTACTTTGATGTCTGTTGTGTTTTAGCTATTTAAGCTGCCAAATATTACATAACAATACATCCATTGGTAAATACTAGCATTATACCATAAATGTCTTATTTAAAGAAATATCATCCTGTTTTTTAATTAACCATGCTGTTCATCTGCTGGCCTATAATTCACGAAAGACAGCACGTAGAGTCACTTAAAAGAAGCAACATTTTTTGTATTTATCCACTTTTAAAAATAAATACAGACAGAAAACACATTGTTTTCTGTCTGTATTTATCTGTAAAAAACCGTAAAAACGGAAAACAGGGAGCCTTACACATAATATGTTTTTTTTTTTTTTTTTAGATCTTCATCTTACCAATAGACTTCTGCAGACTGAAAAGCCGTCATATCTTCTAACTGGGGAGCCCACAGCTAACTGCACCCGCCTAGATCAACCAGACCGGCCCCAATTAGTAAGGGCTTGGTATAATCATAGGACCCAGTATGTAGGAAGAAGAAAAAAGAAAAAAAGGAGGAGAACAACAATGATATACTATCAGATGCATTCAGATAGGAGGAATTAGCCTCTGTTCTCTGCCCCATTTTAATAGAGGCTGCCAGATGTTAAACGGGGTTTCCCCATTCCCTTCTCGCTCTAGTCTCGCCATGGCAAACGAGGCTTTTAGCCAATTTTCCCTATTTGGGGGAATAGGATCTTTCCATTTTATGCAAAGCTCTCTTCGTGCTAGAAGAATCAAATATAGCAACAGCCCCTTGTCTGACTGTGACGGAAAAGAGTCGGATACATCGTTACCCCCAAAAACACCAGCTGAAGATTAACCTCAATACTAGTCCCAAAAATAGCTGACAAAGAGTCTCCCACCTCCTTCCAGTAAGATCTTAATTCCGAGCACTCAAAGAAGACATGTATATCATCCGCTAGAGGCGATCTACACCTAGGACATTTCGGGGGGGGGGGTAACGGGGCAAACTTAGCTATTTTAGCCGGGGTGTAATACAACCTATTTATTACAAAGAAATGATTCTTCTTTAAACTAGCTGATTTTATGGTCTTATACATCATTTTTAATGAGAGCTCAAAGGCAGCTTCAGCATCGGACTCAAGAGGGGTATGTTTCCAAAATGATGATTGAGGTGGGATATCCAAGTCCTCTGCTTTGAGAAGACTCGAATACCACATAGATATTTCTCTCTTTTTTGGTTGGACATTTTGTAATGCCCTCTCTAGTTCCCATTCCCCCCTGGATTCACTTCTCTCTGCCTCATACCATGAACTAAGTTGTATAAACTTAAATTTTGAGAAGGCAGGACCTATCTTTGTTCTTAGTACTTCCCAAGGGAGAATCCCGTCTGCGTCCTTTAAATCGAGCCAAACAACCACACCTGCTTGCTTAATTGTAATTGCTAAACTATCTTGAAGACAGGGTGGAGTACCAGGGGATTCCCAGATAGGGGCAAAATCAGAAAAATATCCCAGCCCCCATCGGCGTCTAACCTTATACTAGGTTTCCAAGGCTGATTTTAAAACCTTAAGACGTACCCGTTTGAAGTTCTTTGGAGCTCCAAACTTATATAGAAAACCACCTCCGCCACTCCCTCCTTCAACCAAAATCATCTCCTCTAAAAGCCTGCCCCAAGATTTCTCATCCGGGTTCAGAAGCAACATCCTAATACCTTTAAACTGAAAAGCAATTAATTAACAACTAATATCTGGGAGGGCCAACCCTCCTTTGTTCAACCTCCTCCTCAACTTCTTCCATGACATTCTGGCCCCTTTATTACCCCAGATGAAACTCCCAATTTTCCCCTGAATTTTACTAATGTTCTTATTAGGAAAGGCCAAAGGAATGGCGTTAAACAAATAGGTTATTTTAGGGAGAACAATCATCTTCACCAAATTGACCCTCCCGTAGATCGTCAGAGGGAGGTTCCCCCACCTAGCGAAAAGTTGGTCAATTTCCTTTGTAACTTTTTCCAGATTAAGTACCGGGATTTTAGCTATATCATTAACAATTTTAATACCCAAATATTTAAATTCCTTGCTAATGGGACCTCCCAAGTAGTCGGTATTCCAGCACATTACTTCTGTTTTGGAAGAGTTGGCTAGATACCCAGATATTGAGCCAAATTCTACAGAGAGGGCTTCAAGCCGTGGGATAGACGCCTCAGGGTCGCTAGTGTAAATGATGATATCATCTGCATATAATGCAACCTTACACTGGTATGTTTGTGAACTAAATGGATATATTAGATCATCCAATCTAATAGCTTGCGCCAAGGGCTCTATATATATATTGAATAACAAGGGTGAAAGAGGACACCCTTGCCTGGTCCCCCTCTCAATGTTAAAACTTCTAGTCAGCATACCATTCAGCAGAATCTTTGCTGATGCTCCTTGATAGCATTTCTTCAATATTTGAACAAAGAAAGGGCCAAAACTCATTCTCTCTAATACCTCCCAAAGGTAATTCCAACATACTCTATCAAAAGCCTTGGCCGCGTCCAAGGCTACTACTGCCAAAGGATCAGATCTTACCACGGCCAGGTCGATATTCCCAATTAATAATTGAGTTTGTTCCTGGATATACCTCCCAGCTATAAAGCCCTTCTGGTCAATGTTGACCAGGCTTGAAATTAACTTGGCGAGCCTCCCTGCCAAAATGCCCATAAAAAACTTGTAATCAGCATTCAGCAGGGAGATCGGGCGATAAGAATCAGCTACTTGTGGGTCCTTCCCTGGCTTCAATATCAAAACAATAGTGGCTTCCTTCCAGGAGCTCGGGATCTCACCCCCTAATCTGTAGACTGAGTTAAATAAAGTTTCCATTACCGGTACCACTTCATCCAGCAGAAGTTTAAACACTTCATTTGGGAGGGCATCCAACCCAGAAGCTTTATTTTTCTTTGATTTCTGAATTATATCCCTAATCTCTTCTACAGTGATCGGTGCATCCAGTATGGTCTGGCTGTCTTCATTTAACGTTGGCAAATGTTTACTCGCTAGCCAGGATTGTATTTTGTCATTGGTGGGGACCAGACTTTCCTTATATCGACCTGAGAAAAGATTTAGAAGACAATTTTGTATTTCTTCTACATTACTGGACCTATCTCCATTTTTATTAATTATTAATTCGTTAATGTTATTTCTCGATCTATCCACCCTGGCCTTCCATGCCAACAAGGCCCCGGCCTTTTCCCCATATTCAAAATTCTGCATATTTTGAATATGCCATTGTGCCCTACACTTATGATCTAATAGAGTTCTGACTTCCTGTCTAACCCCATCCAAGGCCGTCTGAATTTGTGCCACTCTTTCTCCACCCATCTGACCCAGAAAGTTCCTTTCTGCTTCTAATTCTAAAATCTACTTCTCTTTAACAGACAACTCCTGTGCTCTAGCCCTGTTTTTTGAGGAAATTAGACCGTGTAGCCACCCTCTCAGACTTGCTTTAAACGCATCCCATACGTATTCCATGGGTGCTGAGCCAATATTCAAGATAAAATATTCTTTTGACAATGTTTTAATAGATTGAATTATTTCAGAATCTGACAACATCACTCTGCTCAGTGTCCATCTGGTTTGTAAGGTGCTACCTATCTTGAGGTATGTAAATAATACTGGAGCATGATCTGAGAGATGACTAGGTAATACCTTTATCTCGGGCAAATTGCCGACTACATCTCTGTTAACCAGGATATAATCAATTCTGGAGGCATGATGATACTTTTTGCTAAAAAAAGTGTATCCTTGCAGATCGCCTTTCTTAGCTCTCCAGAAGTCGACCAGAACTAAATCATGCAGCAAATTTTTCAAGGCCCGCCGTGTTTTTGATGCTCCTATTACCCGGCCCAAGTTAGACCTATCTTTAACAGAGTCAAGCAGAACATTAAAATCGCCCCCTATCAGTAGGGGAGGGGATTCTAATATCAATCTATCTTGCATTTTGTAGATAAAGGAAGGGTCATCCACATTGGGACCATAATATGAGGAACAAGTTAACTCTGATCCCCCGAAGTCCATCTGGGCCAGTATCCAGCGCCCTGTTTGGTCCGTCTGAACATTTTTGATCATACAGGGAGTCCCTCTCTTGATTACTATTGCTACCCCTCTACTAGCGATTAATTGCTGTGAGGAACAGAAACTATCTATCCATGATATTTTAGAGAAAATTGAATGAAATTCTATATGGGTCAAATGGGTCTCTTGTAGCAAAAAGACCTGAGCTGGTGAAAGTTCTAAGTATTTAAGTATCATCCTTTGTCTACGGGGGCATCTTAAGCCATTCACATTCCATGAGATAAAACAAAGTTTGCTGTTTCTGTTAGAATTCCCTGCCATCAGCTAAGATGCCCCCTCTCTCCCACCTTACGGCTTGCTACAGAAACAGAAAAGATGAGGATTACTATTTTTTTTATATTTTCTCCCAACTGCTCCCCACCCAGTGACCCTCTCCGCCCACCCATCCTCCCCCCGTGCCCCACTACTCCCTGAGGAACCCTCCCTTCCAATAGGCGAAGCCTATTCGGTCAACTCTCCCTCGGGTAACATTTAACAATAGCTTAATAAGAACACACTGGGGACCAAATGCTGAAAACACATTTAGCCTCTTGGCCTTTCGAACTCTATTTCCCTCCTAAGCTCCCCTCCTGATCTTTTTTGATTTTAATTAATAGGGCATCCACTTCTTCCGTTGATCGAATCATGTGCATATGATTATTCCACATCACACGTAATGTGGCAGGAAATCTCAATTGGGCCTTAGCACCGAGAACATTCAATTCATCTATCCTCTTCCCAAGTTCCCATTGCCTCGTTGCGGTTATATGGGAAATATCAGACCTGATGGAAAAGGAGAAAGGGTTAGAGTCCAACAACGAAGAAGTAATCAAACCTTCTTTAAGGGCAGTAGTAAGGATCAGTTCTTTCACGGTATAGGACAAAAAGTTCACCAAAACTTTCCGAGGCTTTTGTCTCCCTAAGTTTCTCCTGAAGGGGTCCCGATGTACTCTTTGGATCTCATGAGCTAAAACGATATCGGGAGAGTTCCTTAATATTGACCCTTTTAGTAGGGAGACCACAAACCCCTTTATGTCCGTCCCCTCGAGGCCTTCCGGGATATTCAAGAGCTTCAGATTATTTTTCCTTGAATGATTTTCCAGCCTCTCTAGATCGTCCTTTAAATCCTTATTTTGAGCCGCTAACTTCATCAAATCAGCTGAGTTTGTTTGAATTGCCTCTTTTATTTTAGGGATCTCAGCCTCAACTGCATCAGTTCTTATAGTAACTTCCTCCAATTTCTGTGCTAAGATCTCACATGACAATTTTATAGCAGACTGATTCGCCTCTGAAACAGCGAACCTGCTAGCCAGCTCAGCTTGATTGGTCTCTGATATTTTAAACCTATTGATCATCTCTTCTTTCATAATCGTTAATATGTCAACTAGTGAATGATTTGGAGGGGGCGATATCTCATCTTCCCCCATTGTAGGGGGGGAAATGTTATTGCTAGCCCTGAATTGAAAGTCCTGATCTGGCTCCTGCTCTTGTTCTGAGGCCTGCTCATTCCCCTGGTCCCGACCTTCTTGTACATCCAAGATAGAATATCTATTAGAGATGCTCACCAATGGATGTACTTCATTCTCCGCTCCAGTCGTAGCTCCGAAAGGTATAGGGAAGCGCATAGTGTCATTAGCCTTCTCTTTAGGGGCAGTTACCAAAACCTCTATCCTCTTATCTTGATGCGGCGATGCAGACACTACTGCTGCCTGAGTTTTAGAGTTATCCCGATTTTTTAGCTTAACTTTAAGCTTTGGTGGGATTGTTTTCTGGACCCCAATGTCCACACTGCTTACCCTACCTACACTACAATCCTGGAGCTGTATTTCCTCTCTTACTGGGCAGTCCTGAATGGAAACCACAGGACTCCCACTGTTAGACATAACCACTGATTTTCTATTGTCAGAAATATTAAATGTGGAGGTAGACAAAGAAATAACCCGGTAGTAGGTTTTCAAAGAAGGAGTAATTTTCGGTTTTTGTGGAAGTTTCTTATTACCCCCTCTGCCCTTATTAGCCCCTCTCCCCTTACTGGCAAGCCCACTATTCGATGTAGCCCCTATCTGTTTAGAATGTTTTTTTATTAATTTTGTTTCAGAGATGGGGGGGGAGATCCGGGAAGGAAGAATGGGCTGTGTGATGGTCGTATTTGCGGAAAAATGAGCCGCTCTAGCACGCAAGGTATATCTGGACAGCTTTGGGGGAGAGGAGCCCTTATTAAGTTCACCTGTCTCCATACGGCAAGGGGGCGCCCTCTCCTCCCTAACCGAAAACCAAGAGATCAAGAAAGCTCTGCCCTGACAGAGTGAGGAACTTTCAGACCTAAGATTCACAAAAGACTTTTCTATTCTTAAATTTCCACCGGAGCGCTGTTTTTCCTCTTTAGTACTATCACCATAAAAGGGTCCACAATATAGACTTAAGCTCACCTAACCTTCAGGAAGGCAGCGAGGGGGAAAGCAGATACGGCTAACTATAGCCGAGGATTGATTAAAAAACACTCGCCGCTCAGTCCACCATTCCACCTCAGCTTCTACCGCCTCTACCGCACAGAGCTTCCTTCCCACAGAGGCCGCGCACACGCTGAGACAGGTACTAGATCTGCCCCCTGTGAACCGGAACAACAGAGAGCCGCGTCTCGCCGCCTCCTTCCACACGCTGCCTCTCTCCACTTCCAGCGCTGCGCCTCCAACCCGTCACCGTAGGAGACCGCGTCCTCAGACCCGCGGACGCAGCAGGAACCAGGGAACAAACTCGGCTGCATAGGAGCCCACACAGGAGGGTGAGTAGAGGGAAATTCAGCACTGAATCACATCAGCATAGGTCCCGACAAAGAGACCCGAGGGAGCGTGGCCGCGACCGTTAGCTTACGGCCGCCATGTTCCTCGGCAAGAGCAAAGTGCTTATGTGAAATGGGTTTATGGGTTTGGCAATCGTAGAGTGTAGAAGATACACTCCCCCTCTAAACACATAATATTGCTATTACATCAATTAATTCTATTATTTCCCTCTTTCATTTAATTTTTCAAAACGTTGCTATTACTTACCCGCACTATACCACTAGTAACAGCACAATATATTGCCTTTTAACACATAAATAAGTCATAACACTTTAACAGACTTTCTGTAACATACTGTACAACTACTTAGCAAGCTACTACCTACAACACAAAACAGCTTATTATTAATCATATAGGCGAAACCTAATGCATTTACCAATGCTTGTTATACATATAAATCACTCATAGGGTGGCCCTGGACAACCCAGAGGGCAGGGTGCAGTGTGTTTAAAAGCTGGGACATGTACTTTTAAGTTTTGCATGTCTTGGTAGTGAAAAACTCTTACATTTGTTTCTCACTACTGCAAGGCCTATCCCTCCCATAGGATAACTTTGGAGTTGTCTTATTACATTTTATAAGTGTAATTTCCAAATGGGAAGAGATGATTGGTCCTTGTTTGGTGTCTCTGGAATCCTAATTGAAAATCCTAACTTATAGTGATCATTGATTTATCTATCCGGAAAATTTTGCCAACATGTTTTGGTTGCATTAATAGCCTGTGTGGCTCACCAACCTTTGTCAATAATCATAAAATCCTTACCTGTCTACAAACTTGTGCCATATACTAACATGAGGCCTAATGCTCTCATACCTGTTTCTTTGTTCTTCAAAAAGCACCTCCAGAAATATTTTGTTAGGGACAAAATGGAGTGGTTATATACATAATTCATCTAACCAATTTGGTACACTCACCCCAAACAGTGGCCACTGCACATCTCAAGGCACTAAAATTGTGTAGCATTGAACTATGAGCTGTATTTCACTGCAAAAAAAACACTGCTCACGTGATCATGTGTGTGTATTCTCACTCACAGATTCATTTAGTTTACCCTAACTTAGAGCGTGTACAGACTTTGTGGTCAAAACAGGGAGGAACTCCCCTGTAGTCACACACTTATGATTTGAAAGAGTTAGTATGGTTATAATTAAACAGATTTTTGCTTTGCACTGATAGGATCGTCCCTTCTAATTTCAAGTCCAGACCACGCGGTAATACAATCAAGTGGTAAAAGTGGACAAATAAAAAAAAAAGTTTTTTTGTGGATTCATAAATTGAAACAATGTGTACCACATCAAACAGGCTTGATACAGCTGGATGGTATGAGACAATAGTGCAGCTTGAGATCCACAGTGGAGAAACAAACATTTCAAAGGATGTTTGACACAATGATGTGTACAGGTATTGACCAAAGTAACCTTGTCAGGTAGGTGCAAACACATATCGAAGGATTTTGGCCATAGTACTCTCTACAACGTCTGGTGAATTTGTTTGTTTTGTTGCCAGACCAATCTGCCTCGTTATTATTGTGGCATCTCCCGTAATTGTATTGCTATTTATATTGTTGTTCTTTATGTTGCAGCTGTCATACTTTTTATACAGTAACTTTTATATAGTAACTTTTCCCTCTTAGTTTCATGCTTGTGTTGGCTGCACCATCATATACGACATCCTGTATATCTCAGTGCCACGAAAGAGGAACTTGATGTCAAGAAAAGCTGGAGTTTTCTTTAAAACTCGTTTGCATAGTCAAAGGTAATAAACGTACCTCATCAAGAAGAACGTGCCACTCTCAAACCTGTGGCATTCCTCGTCTGCTGGTTGCCCAGCATCATAGATACACCCGGGCTGCTTTTAACTACGCCCCTTAGTCGTGGTGATTCATGACTGTCAGCCATGTGTTATGCAGTCGCATCCGCAACCGCTGGGTAATCATCGTACTCAGGGCACAAGTTTAGTGTACAAGTGGGTCTTTTCACAGGGTGGATGCCGTCTACCCTACCAAGAGGTTCGACCCCACAGAAATATGGTAAACTTGTCCCGTGTGATTTTCAGACACCCGGACACATTCAGCAGCGCCTGCATGTTCGGAGCAGCAACTACAAATAACAAATGCCGAAGTTAAGGGGCCATCAGGCCTCCTTTTGTTGGAGTATCCTGGCTGGGAGCTATCTGGAGCCTGACTAGCTGCAAATACACTGGAGGAGACAAAGGCACACAAGTTGGTTATCACTTCACAAATATTTAAGAGAAGCATGCTTTTGACTTTGTTCAGTCCCTGTCTATAGGAGATATACATTCAATGTAAGAATGTCAGATGTGTTGGTCTGTCCAAATGTTTACACAAATAACAATTTAACTACCACTTTTCTGTTTTACTTGTTTTATAGCTCTATAGTCCTACACATCCCATTGCAGGGTGTGAGGGCACTTTACATCACACGTACACATTGTACATTGACAATAAATCATATGTGTGTTAAATCAATGTACAGTGTGTTTTATATAAGGCAGTTCGAGTTACAAGGAGTAGGAGCCACATGCCCTTCATAGGTCACTGTGCTATATTACGATTGCAATTTATTAACTGCAAATAACAAAAGGATCTCTGTGTTAAAAGCAGTAACCCACTTACCAATTTACATAAAATAATACAAATCTATCATCTGCGTGTTACGTAGTGTGTTTTGCTTGAGACACATTAACCCTCTATGCTACTTTTATTCAAAACTGGAACTAGCCAAAACGCAGATCTCTCCAGCAAATACGTTAACCTCCAGAGTTATCTTGCCATTATTAATTTTCCCTGAGATTTAGTTGGCACACAATGATCTCTGCAGCAGGTGCGTTAACACCATAAGATATTTTAAAATGCAGACTTTGCAACCAATTAGGTAGAACAGATTTACTGCCACATTTCTCCTTGTTGCCAATTTCTTTGTGGCAGGGTTTAAAAAAATAAATGTATACGTTGAGGTCCAGATTTTGCGTCGCGTAGCGTCACTTTTTTGGCAAACCTGACGCAAAATCCAATTTGCTAAATATTGTAATGCATTCAAATGTACTCATGATACACCTGCTAAACATATGTGTGAGTTCTTAAGATCTGGCGACACTTCTTGTGATGTCACTTCCTGTGATGCCACGTGTGATGTCACACGCCATGATGTCACACACTATGATGTCACCTGCATACAGACTAACTTGGTTAGCCCCCCCACTTCTTTATTTAGGACTTGTGCCCTGATTGTGCTACTGGTAATACAATGAATTTCTTTATAAAATTGTGAACGGTTCAGTAGAAGCCAACATTACCTGTCTTCTGGGCTGTTTGGGTATTTTTAACAATATGTATATATATTTGTAAGTAATCAGGTCCCTACACTACAGGTGAATGGTCAGTGCTTTCCTCAGTGGTTGGTAAAAGATGACACACCGGTGTGATTACAGAAGCAACATGACCATTTTTTATCCTGGGAGCACGGGCCATGATATAACTGAACTTTGGTGTTAGTAGGTGCAACCTTGATAAGGAAATATCAATAGCTTGCTCAGTATTGCACACTAATCTGGAAAGTATTGGGTTACACTCACTACTAGTAAGACTTCTGAGTGTCCTCTCTCTAAAATTGTCCACGTTGCTGGGAGGGCGAAATACTCTTAATGAAAAAAGCATTTTTCAGTAAAAGGTAAAAGACACACGTATATAGTTTATTATTTCTCGATTTTCCCAACCCCACAAATAGATTTTGAAAAATAAAACAATTAAACTAATGTTTTGCTCATGTTTTACTTTTCAGAGAAATTATTTCTGCTGTACATACCCAGGAAAGCCAATTTCATTGAAAAGGACAACGGAATAAACATATTTTTGAAATATGTCTTATTTCCTCACCGTATACTTATTGTTGAGAGACATAAGATGATAGAATTTTCCTGGTAATTAAGGAAGCTTCTAGGGCCCGATTTAAGTTTTGGCGAATGGAGTATTCTTTGTCGGCCTGATTTAGAAATTACCGCCAAGCCAGCGGTCATTTCTGAAGCATCACGTCATGGCGCTTCCTGTCAATGCTAATTTAAGTTTGTCTGACGGCTCCATCAAAATGACGGAGTCGTCGGTCAAACATTTTTTTTTTCATTTTCCGGATTTTCTTTTTGAAAATAAATGAAAAAAATGCACTCTTCACCATGTGAGTTATTTCCCATAGTGAGGGTGTCATTAGACAGTTTTCACTGTCCCTTACTGGCAGGGTTTTCCTGGCAGTGAAAACTGACCTGTATGTCCACCCATCTAAATCAGCTGGGTGGGCATAGAAGTGGATGGTCCTTACTCTGTTGGCCGTCAGAGGGCTGTAACCATGGCAGAGATGGAGTAGTCTTCGCTGCGGTTACACCAATGGTCCGCCCTCATTTAGATCGGGCAGGTGGACCAATATCGGTAAGGATACTCCGTCACCTCTGCGACGGAGCAGGGGCGCAACACAGGCCCCCGCAGCCCCCGCGGTGCGGGGGGGCCCCCAAGCTCCAGGGGGCCCCCTTGGCACAGCTCTTCAGCCAGAGAGCTCCTGATAGAGTCCAGAGGGGTCCCTCCACGTACCTTGCAGGGGGGCCACCCTCAATTTTCGTTACGCCACTGCGACGGAGTGTCTTTACCACCAACATATAAATCAGGCCCTAAGTAACACATGAAAAGACTCTTTACTGGGGAATGGATCCAGCATCTCTTAAAATGTTTTTTATTATTCTGCCTTTAATGTGAAAGTCTCAGTCATACTTAGAGAGTGGGTCAAATGGTAGACCAACATCAAATTTACCTTATCAGAGGGAACTTCAGGAAGCAATGGCGTCTCAACAGCTCTTGAAGTATAATGAACTACTCAACATCTTGGGTGAAGCTTGGATTTCCTGGGTCAGCACTGAATTTCAAGGGACAAAATCAATCCCTGCAGTCATACTACAGACATCAGAAGGGAGATGCCTTGGTAGCAACCTCATCCACTCACGAGGCTTCCCTATTCTATCAAGACCTACGAAATAAGTGAATCTATGATTAAATTATTGCATGGCAGAATGTATAAATTAATCTGCCGAACAATCCATGATTGGAGTAATAAAGCTATAAGTGATAGACTGCATATGAAAATGGGTGAATGAATAGATTAACTATGTATGAATGAACGTAAATAGCACAGCTTGCAAAGACAATCTCCTTTCAAGCATTGGCAAACCTTTAGGAACTCAACGGATTGCTTTCATGAGGAGGAAACATAACAGCATCCAAAAAAATAGTGCATTCTGATATTGTTAAGGGGAATTCAAAAGTCTGTGGACGAGACTGCTCGAACGCCAATGATTTGCATTGCACTGCGAACAGGCTCAGATTTAGAAGCACGGTGGGGTTGCCTAATCCTTCGGTTTACAAGAGGACTGTGCTCACTGAGGAACAAACCTCCCGCCTCTTCCACATCAATGGGGCGGGACCTGGCTCTGCATCTAATTATAAACACGAGCATTGTTATGATAGAGGTCTGCATGGGATACTAGACCTCGGTCTAAGCATTCAGATTCGGAATTTGCTGGCAAGAGTCACATGCATAGTGCAGATCGGAAGGTGCATGCTCACGCAAAGGGCACGCTGTCAGAAATTGATAGCCATCCCGTTGCAGATGGTTACTACCTGCCATCAGCAGGCAGTAGCCATTTTATGCATTTAAACCACTGCTAAGATTTTCTGCATAGCGTTGTGAGTCTTAAAGGGGGAACCCCTTTACTGCCCTTTGCCCTTGCAACTTGAACGTTTTACGAGGTATGAATTGCATTGCTATTACAAATCACAATGGCAATTGGTACACTGCTGCGCTGTCTTTGCAAAGGCCCTGCCTGTTTCTTTTATTTTATTACTTTTATTAATATGGAATAGCACTGACATAGATTGCACTGTTCCTCTTCAGTCATTTGTATTTCAATGTAGAGTGTTCCTGTAAAGTTAAAACACAGAACTTGGCTATTCGGTTCTCACAGTGGAAAATAGGCAATGCGTTGCTATGTCTGTGGCTCAATGCACTGATTGGAGACTCCAGTTTGTAAACTCCATGTCACATTCCCAGTCCTGATACAGGGTATGCGTATATTTCAGAATTCGTATTTTGGCGGGATAACTTAATAGGTAGGTGCTCTTCTGGCAGGTAACTGTGCAGAACATGGAGGTCCCGGGTCCATGTTTCAGGAAGATAGCCCAGAAGGTAAAAGCATCCGAGGAACAGGTGTGTATACAATTCTAGATAACAAAATCAGTAAAGTAGCTCACCAGTGTATTGCTATCAATAGTGCAGCAGGTGCATTGGCATCCCGCCCAAGGGGTTTAAAGGGCAAAGCCGTATCATAAGGACGGTTTTTTACTTCTGAAACTGAAGGAATGGGGCACATTTTTCTTGTTTGCCTTAGAGCCCATGGAAGAATTGGAACACTACTGGTAGCTTAGTATACCCATGCATCTGCTGAAGAGTTTTGTTCTCCTGAACAAGTCAACAGTGCCCTATTCTGGGAAGGTTGCTATTTATATCACATGTTTGAATCCCGAGAAAGCTGACTTGTCCTTTCACATGACATTATGTACTCTTGGAAAAATCACAATCTCTAAACATCTCCGCTTGAAAACATTGTGAGATCTTGGGTAAATTACTATTGACTAATACTTAATGGCAGAGTTTATACAAACTTTCTAGAAGCTGCTATTAAGCACATGTAGGGGACCTTCAGCAGACTCACTGTACAATCAAACCTTTTTCTGTAAGTTGTCGACTATGGAACAAAGATATTGTGAATGAAACCCTGCCTTCCTAGTTTGACCATATTGTGTGAATTTAACCACTTAACTGCTGGGGATCCCCTGCTCCCCCACTGCTGAGTCCTTTTTTGGCTATTTGAGGTAGTTTGCGCTTAGGGCTCCATAACTATTTTCCATATAAGGTTACCATGCCAAATTTGCATCCCTTTTTTATTATCATGGGGATTCTAAAGGTACCAAGGGTTTGTGGATTCCTCTGGAGGGGACCCCAAAAATAGGCAAAATATAGCTACATTTTCAATATTTTGGGAAAAATAGGAAAAAACACTCCAGATAAAAGTATCTATGTTTTTCCCGAAAAATAGCATCAACGAACGGTTTCCTGTGGTAAAGTCACCATTTTCCCAGCTTTCAGAAACATGGAGCTGAATCCAAAAACCTAATTTCTTACCATAGTTTTTGTATTTTTCAAAGGGGAAGCCAATGTTTCCAATTTTTGTGCTTTCAGCCTACTTCCAGTTTGTGGTGGGAACCAGTGTGAAACCCATATGCGATCCAGGAAAGCTATAGACCAGCTCTCCCCTGACTGCTGCCAGTGATCGCAGGCCTACCTGACCTGACAGTCACCTAGCAGCATTAAGTACTAGGTTCCCTCTGCCCCCCAAGACCAGCGCCAGCACCAAAGTCTCCTGTCCCCTAGGAGCCTTGTCTGACTTGCCCTCTCGCTGTTCTTGCCATTTTACCACCCTCCCGCATCTCGCTCCCCACTCTTCCGCCTCCCCAGTGCCCCTCCCCCTGCCCAGGACCTACTTAATGGACCAGCTCTCCCCTGACTGGTGACTGCTGTCAGTGACCGCAGGCCTGCCTGACCTGACAGTTAACCTAGCAACAGTAAGTCCCAGGATCCCTCTGCCCCCCCAGGACCAGCTCCAGCATCAAGGTCTCCTGTCCCCTAGGAGCCATACCTGACTTTTTGCCCCCTTGCCGTTCCTGCCGTTTTCCCGCCCTCACGCATCCAGCTCCCCCCTCTCCCACCTCCTCAGTGCCCCTCCCAGGACCTGCTTAATGGAGGCTGCAGCGCAGCCACGCCACTGGTGCGCTGAAGGTGCTCCAAAGGCAAGCCTGTCTGCGCCTGTTTGTGCCTGGACCATGCCCAGTGCCAGGAACCGTGGCCCTCTGGACTACCACAGGTACTCCGCCACTGAGCTTCGTACCCTAGACCCTGGACGCAACATGTCTAGCAACAGAATCAGTTACAAAAGCACCTTGGAACTCACCTGGTCCAACCACTCCATCGTACACTTTACCATTGCCGGACAAACCCGCACCACCCCCAACCGGCACAGCGCCCCTTTCCGCAGCTGGTCTAAGGTCACTCAGCAAGATTGGACTGATGCCCTCAGCTCCACACTGCGCAAGGACACCACCAACTTGGACCATGCAGTAGAGAACTTCAACGACTGGATCACCAGCACCGTAGACAATGTCACTTCCACCAAACCAGCCAAAACGCACAGACCCTCCAAACAAGCCAGCTGGTACACCCCGGCGGAATTCAGCACATCAAAACGCAGGTGCAAACAACTTGAAAGAAGATCGCGCACCAGCATGAACTATACCAACAGAGCCACCTTCAAAATAGCCCCTTACGACTACCATCGGCAGATAGAAGTGTCAAAGAGGGAAGCTCTGACCCACCAGATTGACATCAGCACCAACCAAACCAGGGAACTCTTCACCATCGTCAGAGATTTTACCTGCCCGTCAGCCACCGAAAACTCGACTTCCTCAACACAGGGAGTCTGTAACGTCCTTGCCAACCACTTCCGCAACAAAATAGCAACCATCTATAAGACCTTCGATCCTCAACCTTCCAACCTCCTCAGCCTCCAATCAACCACCACCGCCAACCACCCGCTCGCCGCATGGAAACAACTCAGTGCACCGAACACATCCTTATGAGCTCCATCCACTCAGGAGCACCCACCAACCCCTGCCCCCATGACTCTTCAACCTTGGAAGAGACGAGATCAGCTGCTCACTCACCACTATCATCAATGCCTCTCTAACCACGGCCACATTACCCGATGCCTGGAAACACGCCGATGTCAGACCCCTCATCAAGAAACCCCCAGCAGACTGCAACGATCTCCAGAACTACTGTCCGTTCTCCCTGCTACCGTTCCCTGCCAACGTCCTGGAGAAGGCCATCAACCTCCAACTCACCGAATACCTGGAGCAACACAACCTACTAGACCCCTCCCAATCAGGATTCAGAACCAACCACAGCACCGAAACAGCTCTGATCACCGCAACAGACGACATCCGCACCCGACTCAACAGAGGAGAATCAGCCGCCCTGATCGTGCTTTACCACTCCACCGCCTTCAACAAGGTATCCCACCACACACTCATTGATTTTCTATGCCAGATTAGTATAACAGACGATGTGGTCAGATGGATAGCATCCTTTCTCAGAGGACGCACCCAGAAAGTCCGCCTCCCTCCCTTCACATCGCAAGCCAAGCACAACATCTGCGGTATTCACCAAGGCTCAACCCAACACTCTTCAACATCTAAATGACACCACTTGCAGACATAATCAGATCGCATGACATCAACATCATTTCCTACACCAATGACAAACAGCTCATCATATCACTCTCTGCCGACCCCACTCAACGAAGTCTAACTTCACAACTGCATGAAGAACATTTCAGCATGGATAAAAGACAACTGCCTAAAGCTCAACATTGACCAGACGGATGTTCTCATCTTCAGCAAACACACCGCCATCTGGAATAACTCCTGGTGACCATTGGAACTTGGACCCATCCCCATGCAGAAAGATTACACCTACAACCTCGGCATCATCCTAGGCAGCGAACTCTCCATGAAACGTCAGGTCAGGGCCATCTCTCAGCATGCTTCCACACGCCCCGTATGGTCCACAAAATTTTCAAGTGGCTCCCCATCACCACCAGGAAGACAGTAACGCATGCCCTTATCAGCAGCCAACTGGACTACGGAAATGCATTCTATGCAGGCACCACCACCGAACTCATGCAAAGACTCCAGATGATACAGAACGCAGCTGCCAGACTGAACCTCAACCTGCCCAAGAGAACCCATATCACCCAGCACCTGAAAGACCTCCACTGGCTCCCGGTCCAGAAGAGATGCCATTTCAAGCTCCTGACTCACGTCTACAAAGCCGTCCATAACCTAGGACCCACCTACTTGAACCACCATCTGCTCTTCCACCATCCCCCCAGGAACCTCCGCTACGCACACCTCGCCCACGTGCAGATCCCTCGTATACACCACTGCCACACCGGAGGACGCTCCTTCTCCTTTCTCGCTGCTAAAGCCTGGAACCCCCTCCACCTCCACCTCCACACCTCGACCTCATTGACCAACTTCAGGAAGAAGCTCAAGACCTGGCTCTGTGAATGAGACCTACAGCACCTGGACACCCTCTTGGGTGACAAGACACACTTTACAAATAATGATTGATTGATTGATGATCAATTTCTGAAAAGTAGACGAAATTCAGAATTCAGCAAGGGATCATATGTGTATATCCTTCAAGGTTTTCCCAAAGAAACTAACTATTGAAATGAGTAGGAAAAAATGGCCATGTGTGACAACGTTTTCATCTGTAAATTTTTGTCACAATGGCCGATTTACAAAAGCAGTATACTATTACATCCGTTAAACCCATCTGGTTGCTGGGATGTATAGAGTTTGCAGGTTCTCCAAGAACCCGAGGTACCCAGAGCCAACAACTGAGATGCACCATACAATGGTTTTTCATTGTGTACCGAGTATAGGCTAATTCATATGGTGAAATATGTAGAGTGAAAAATGGGTATCAAGGAAACCTATGTAGTTCTTAAATGGACACAAGATATGGAGTTTAGGAGCACCGGTTATTCGTACATCTCTGACTTTGCGGGTACCCGTACTAGCATATGATTTAGAGAATATTTTTATTAATGCCTTCTTTCTTACACACTGACTTACATTTGGAAGGCAAAAATGCAGTGAAATCCAATTGGTAATAACACGTGTTCTACTGTTCTATGCTCCCACATGTCTTCCGATAAAAATGGTACCTCACTTGTGTGGGTAGACCTAGTGCCTGTGACAGGCAAGGCCCCAAAACGCAACATGGACACCACATTTTTCCACTCGAAACTATGCTTTCTTTGCAAAGTGGGTAGTTGTGGATTTTGGGCCCTAGCTCAGCCGGCCCCTAGGGAAACCTAGCAAACCTGCACATTGTAACAAACTAGACACCTGGAGGAATCCAAGGTGGGGTGACTTGTATCTCACTTCCAAGGGTTTCTTACTCAGAATCCCTTGCAAACCTCAAACACACACTTTCCTCATATTTCTGTGATGAATAGTTCTGGAATCAATGGGGAGTCATAAACTTCCATCTACCCAGCATTACTGCAAGTCTCCCGATAAAAATATTACCTCACTTGTGTGGGTAGGCCTAGTGCCCGCGTCAGGAAAAAGCCCAGAACGCAACATGGACACATCACATTTTTCCACTCAAAACTGACCCTTTTTTTTGCAATGTAAGCAGCTGTGAGTTTTAGGCCCTAGCTCAGCCGGCACCTAGGGAAACCTATCAAACCTGAAAACTTTTCAAAACTAGACACCTTGGGGAATCTAGGGTGGGGTCACTTGCATGGCTCGCCCAAGGTTTTCTTACCCAGAATCCCTTGGAAACCTCAAACTTTGACAGAAAAACACATTTTTCTCACATGTAAGTGATGGAAAGTTCTAGAATCTGTGGCTAGCCACACACTTACTTCCACTGAGAATTCCCACAAGTCTCCTCATAAAAATGGTACCTTACTTGTGTGGGTAGGCCTAGTGCCCATAACATGAAAGAGCCCAAAGTGCTGCATGGACACATCACATTTTTTCACTCAAAATTGACTCTTTTTTGCAAAGTGGGTAGCTGTGGATTTTGGACCCTAGCTCAGCCGGCTCCTAGAGAAATCTAGCTCACCTGCAAATTTTTGAAAACTACATGCCTGGGGCAATCCAGGGTGGGTGACTTGCATGGCTCTCACTAGGTTTTTTTCTACCCAGAATTCCTTGCAAACCTCAAACTTTGACCAAAAAAACAAATTTTCCTCAAATTTCTATGATGAAAAGTCATATAATCTGTGGGTATCCACAAATTTCCGTCCACCGAGCATTTCCTCAAGTCTCCCAACAAAAAATATACCTCACATTTGTGGGTAGGCCTAGTGCTCGCAACAGGAAAGGGCCCAAAATGCAACATAGACACAACATATTTTTCAACTCAAAACAGACCCTTTTTTTGCAAAGTGAGTAGCTGTGGATTTTGGGCCCTAGCTCAGACAGCACCTAAGGAAACCTAGTAAACCTGCACATCTTTTTCAAATTAGATACTTGTGGGAATCCAGGGTGGGGTGACGTGCACTTGATTTCTTTTGCCCAGAATCCCTTGCAAACCTCAAACTTTGCTAAAATAACAAATTTCCTCGCATTTCTGTAATGGAAACTTATGGCTTCTGTGAAGAGCCACAAAATTCCTTCCACCCAGCATTTCCCCAAGCCTCTCAATAAAAATGGTACCACACTTGTGTGGGTAGGCCTAGTGTCCGCGACAGAAAAGGGCCTTAAACGCAACATGGATACATCACATTTTTGCACTGAAAACTGACACTTTTTTTGCAATGTGGGTAGCGGTGGGTTTTGGGCCCTAGCTCAGATGGCACCTAGAGAAACCTATCAAACCTACATAGTTTTGAAAACTAGATAACAAGGGGAATCTAGGAGTGTGTGACTTGTCTGGCTCTTACTAGGTCATGTTACACAGAAGCCCTTGCAAAAGTCAAACTTTGGTAAAAAACACATTCTCCTCACGTTTCTGTAATGAAAAGTTCTGGAATCTGTGGGGAATTGCAAAGTTCCTACCACCCTGGATTCCCACATGTCCCCCGATAAGGATCATACCCCATTTGTGTGGATGGGCCAAAAGACCACGAGACAAAAGGCCCTAAATTGCTACATTGATAGACAAGCAATAGGGGTAGCTTTGGTATTTGGGGCTGTGCTGTTATGTCACCCATGCAAACCTACGAATCACAGACATTTTTGAAAACTAAACAACCAGGGGATTTCAGGGTGATGTGCCTTGCGTGGATCCCATGAGCTTTTCTTACCCAAACGGCCCTGCAAACCTCAATCTTTGCCAGAAGTCACACATTTTCCATACATTTCTGTGATGGGAACTTCCGGATACTGCAGGAATCCACAAAATTCCTACCACCCAGCGTTACCCCACGAGTGCTGATAAAAATGCTGTGCCACTTGTGTGACTGGGCCTAGTGCTTGCAACAGAAACGGATCAAATCGAGGTTAATGGGAGTCCCCTCGCAAGAAATCGTAAAAGATAGTGGTGCGGGTGTTGCACTTTGGCATTGGCCACACACCCACCCCAAATAGAACAAACCAGACTGCCCCCCACCCCCCTGGGGCGGGAGGGGGGCAGGTAGGAGATTTTTCCCAATTGGGAAGCTGGCCCAAATATGCTCCCCGGGGAGGGTAGAAAGTCCACCTGACATCAGGGATTTTGCATTAAGGCCAAAAGAAAGTGGTGCGGGTGTTGCACTTTGGCATTGGACAGACCCCCACCCCAAATAGAACACACCAGAGTGCAACACCCGCACCACTTTCTTTTGGCCCTAATGCAAAATCCCTGATGTCAGGTGGACTTTCTACCCTCCCCGGGAACATATTTGGGTCAACCTCCCCAATTGGGAGAAATCTCCTACCTGCCCCCCGCCCCAGGGGGGAGAAAGACATTATAGCCCCTTCTGGGGCACGGTATGTCGCTAAGCAAGGGTAGGCCACCGCCTCCTTTTGTTTGATTTGGATCCATTTTGAAATCCCTAGTGTTTATTGGGCTTTCTGCCCCCTCGTAGGAGCACTTTGGGAGTGAATATTCCTATTCACCCCAGGGGGACAGAAAGTCTGTTGGGCCATGGGGTGGGGGAGAGCATGGGCTCATACCAAGGGAGGCCAACCCCTAAAAAACACTGCATAAATGCAGTCCCTGGTGTCTAGTGGGCTTTCTGCCCCCGTCGGCGGCACATTGGGGGTAATTGCCTCATCCACTTCCAGGTGGGCAGAAAGATTGTCTCTGCCTTTTTGGGGTGGGGTCAAGGCCATGCCCATCGTGGGCAGCCCCCACCCCTGTACATTGTTTTGCAAGATTTCCCTGGTGTCTAGTGGGCAATCTGCCCCCCGAGTGGGGGGGGGGAGTGGTGGTAATCACCCCATCCACCCCACAGGGGCAGAAAAACTGATGCCACATTTTTTGGGTTGGGGGCATGGCCATGCCTATGGTGGCCCCCACCCCTACATTTTTTTAAATTTTTTCCAGGCGTCTAGTGAGGTTTCTGCCTTTGAGGGGGGGCAGATCCGTGTATTTACCCACATTCGTCCCCAGGGGGGGCAGAAAGACTGATGCCACAGTTTTTGAGGTGGGGACTGCCCACCATGGCCATAGCCATGCCTCCACCCCAAAAACGGTGGCATCACTTTTTCTGCCCCCGTGGGGTGGATGGGAGTGATTACATTATTTTTTTTACAAAATTTTCTTGGTGTCTAGGGGGCTTTGTGAGCCCCCACCCAAGGGAGCAGATTGCGGGTAATCACACCATCTGCCCAACAGGTAGGGCTGAAAGACTGATGCCAAGTTTTTTTGGGGTAGGATTATGGCCATACCCATGGTGGGCAGCCCCCACCACTACATTTTCTTGTTTTTTTTATATTTTCTGGCATCTAGTGAGATTGGGGTAATTACCTCCATCTGTCCCCCTTAGGGGGGCAGAAAGACTTGCCGCGTTTTTGGGCTGGGGGCATGGCGATGCCCATGATGGGCAGCCCCCAACCCTGTACATTTCTTTTACAAAATTTCCCTGGTGTCTAGTGAGCTTTTTGCCCCCCCCAGGGGCAGATTGGGGTAATCACCCATCTGTCCCCCAGGGGGCACAAAGACTGATGCTTCTTTTTTTCGGGTGGGGGCATGGCCATACCCATGGTGGGCAGCCCCCACCCCTACCTTTTTATATCTTGTATTTCCCTGGCGTCTAGCGAGCTTTCTGCCTCCCTGAGAGGGATGGGACGATCTGTGTAATTACCCCCATCCGATCCCAGGGTGGCAGAAAGACTGATGTCGCCTTTTTTGGGGTGGTGGCAAGGGTATGTCCATGATAATCACCCCAACTGTCCCTCAGGAGGGGCAGAAAGACTGATATCATGTTTTTTGGGGGCGGGGGCGGGGTTATGGCCATGCCCATTATGGGTAGCCCATACTTAATTTCCTTTTTTTTTAAATTTTCCCTAGCGTCTAGTGAGATTGGGGGGATCACCTCCACCCACCCCTCTGTGGGGTTGCAGAAAGACTTGCCACATTTTTTGGGCTGGGGACATGGGCATGCCCATGATGGGCAGCCCCCAAACCTGTACATTTTTCTTTTTACATAATTTCCTTGGTGTCTAGTGGGCTTTTTGCCTCCCGGGGTAGATTGGGATAATCACCCTCATCTGTCCCCCGGGGGGAGGGGGGGGCACAAAGACTGATGCTTCTGTTTTTGGGGTAGGGGCATGGCCATGTCCATGGTGGGTAGCCCTCACCCCTGCACATTTCTTTTACAAAATTTCGCTGGTATCTAGTGGGCTTTCTGCCCCCCGGGAGGAGGGAGCAGATTGGGTGCAGTCACCCGCATGTAGCCTCTGGGTGGGCCGAAAGACTGTTCATGCATTTTATAGGGGTCGGGGCATGGCCATGCTCATGGTGGACAGTCCCCACACCTACCTTCCATTTTTTCTAGTTTCCATGGTGTCTAGTGGTCTCTCTGTACCCCAGGGGGGGGCCCATCTGCCCCCTGGGAGGGGCCAGAAAGGCTGAACTTTTCGGAGTGGTGGGGGGAGCAGAAGCCCTTGTTTAAGAGGTTGCTCCCCCATGTCCCTGGGGCCCAGTGAGTGAATCCCTGCTTGAGGATCACTCTCCTGTTGCAACCCCAAGCAGGGATCCACTGGGCAGAGGTACCATTACAAAGGGGAGATTCTCCCCTTTCCAACAATACCTCTTCCAAAGCAATTAGTGCTCAGGGAGCTGAGGTATGCCCCCTGAGCACTCATGGCAGTGAAAGTAAAATGAGCCAATGGGCTCGTTTTACTTTCCTTTTACTGTAATGATGCTAGTGCACCCAGTGCGCTGATCGTCATTACAGTAAAAAAAAAACAACAACACTCAGGCTGCTCGGGAAGCTCATCCCGAGCAGCCTGAGGATAAAATGAAATACAGGACTCCTTTCTGGTACAAGGTCAATGAACGGCGCACGCGCTGGGGAAGTCGTGCAGGTGTCGGCCATTGGCCGACACACTCACTTAACGGGTTAAGAAAATAACATCCTACTTGTAGCTGTAGATCACTGTGTTGCTTCTGGCCACGAGGGAGGACTGCAGAGACCAGGCTAAATCGCGGCAGGAGCAGCGTCAACATCCCGCGCCAGCCGGCGCTTTAAATACCTGACTTGCCTCCCGCAGCGCGGGAGCTGTAGATCACCGTGTTGCTTCTGGCCGCGGGGGGGGACTGCAGAGACCAGGCTGAATCACGGCAGGAGCCGCGTCAACATCCCGCGCCAGCCGGCGCATTAAATACCTGACTTGCCTCCCGCAGCGCGGAACGCGCGCGGGCGCGCCCGGTCGAGGCTGGGCTGGGCTGGGCCAGCCCTCTAACTTTGAAACCTGCGGTGAGACTTTTCCTCCTATTACTGCTTATGATTTGAACGCTTTGGGGGTTGCAAGTGGCAATAGCTGCCTGACACCGTCCTTCAGGAGAGCATGTGCACAATGAGCAAGGCCAAACATCTAACAGGGAAGGGTGTGGTGGGAACACTAGATGCTTTCCTGCAGAGAGCAGAATCTACGCTGATGCACGAAATAGCATTGACCGAGCGGAGATTGTCTCTAGAACCCCTGGCGAGGTCTCCTCAAACGCCTCGGTTACGTGCAACGCTCCACGACCCTATCCCCACTGACGTACTGCCGGTGGAAACATCATCACCGGCATCTTTGGCTCCGGTGCCTCTGGTGGGGAATGACCATGTCTGTAGCCCAGGACAACAACTCCCTATTGTGGAAAATCCCATAACTGCAAGGACTCGGGGCAGAAGTCAAAAATCAGCCAGACGAGACCGCATCAACCGCCCGCAAAGAAAAGAAAAGATCAGGGCTCAGTCAGACAAGGAAATATAGGAGGGAGAAATCAAATAACTGTCTCTGCGCAAGTAATCCCTCACTTGAAGGAAGCCAGTACTCTAACGAATACTCTCCATGACCATGATGACGGAGAACTCTGGAATAAAGTCAAGGAAATCATTACTGAACTACTAAAACCTGTCGTAAATAAGTTGGACATCATGGAGAAGCGGTTAGTTAATATAGAGAAAGGACTGCTTACTCAGATAGCGCCATTGAGTACCCATACCCCCAAATATCGATTCACATCAGCTGGTAGAGGATCAGACGCCCGTATCTCGGGCGAGCGGGCATAGCGATACGAACCGCAGAAACCACACTAACATAGGTCTGCACCCCCGACAATAACAAACGCCTCTGCCGGTCCATCTTATCAGGGAACGGGGAAAGACAGGATGGCAGAGAATAGGAAGGGGGTCTACCGCACCCACAGATAGAGTCCTCGGGGCAAGCTCATCAAGGTCGTCAAACAGATAGAGGGGACCAAGGAGCTAAAAAGGAAAATCATACCTTTTTATATCCGCAAACACCATCGCAAACACGACCCCCTAAGACTCTACACTTACCACCAGATGCGACTCCGATAACTGTGGTGTTGGTCAACGTCCCGCCTCTCCCATTTGGAGAAATAGAACATTGGCAAGCACTAAGAAATAAGGCAAAACACACAAGATGATGGACGGAATGTTGCACATTGGCAAACACTCACCCCCAGTCACAGATCTGGGTTTAATCCATCGTTATTTTGCTTCACCACGCCACCCCAGTTCAGACATAGCCATATGCAAATCAGTCTTGACCCTGTGCCTCATGGGAACAGTCCAGACCGAACTGCCAAGCCATGTCTTTCCTGGACCGGAATCAAGCATCCTAGGACCGGTTTCAGGCTATCAGCCTTCATCAGCCAGGATAGCTTGACTCCAGTGGCGTAGTGAGCACGGGACCCACGTCTGGGCATACCCTTCCCACTTAGGGCAAAATGCAAAACACACAAGATGATAGACGGAATGCTGCACATTGGCAAACATTCACCCCCAGTCACAGATCTGGGTTTAATCCATCGTTATTTTGCTTCACCACGCCACCCCAGTTCAGACATAGCCATATGCAAATCAGTCTTGACCCTGTGCCTCATGGGAACAGTCCAGACCGAACTGCCAAGCCATGTCATTCCTGGACCGGAATCAAGCATCCTAGGACCGGTTTCAGGCTATCAGCCTTCATCAGCCAGGATAGCTTGACTCCAGTGGCGTAGTGAGCACGGGACCCACGTGTGGGCATACCCTTCCCACTTAGGGCAAAATGCAAAACACACAAGATGATAGACGGAATGCTGCACATTGGCAAACATTCACCCCCAGTCACAGATCTGGGTTTAATCCATCGTTATTTTGCTTCACCACGCCACCCCAGTTCAGACATAGCCATATGCAAATCAGTCTTGACCCTGTGCCTCATGGGAACAGTCCAGACCGAACTGCCAAGCCATGTCTTTCCTGGACCGGAATCAAGCATCCTAGGACCGGTTTCAGGCTATCAGCCTTCATCAGCCAGGATAGCTTGACTCCAGTGGCGTAGTGAGCACGGGACCCACGTCTGGGCATACCCTTCCCACTTAGGGCAAAATGCAAAACACACAAGATGATAGACGGAATGCTGCACATTGGCAAACATTCACCCCCAGTCACAGATCTGGGTTTAATCCATCGTTATTTTGCTTCACCACGCCACCCCAGTTCAGACATAGCCATATGCAAATCAGTCTTGACCCTGTGCCTCATGGGAACAGTCCAGACCGAACTGCCAAGCCATGTCTTTCCTGGACCGGAATCAAGCATCCTAGGACCGGTTTCAGGCTATCAGCCTTCATCAGCCAGGATAGCTTGACTCCAGTGGCGTAGTGAGCACGGGACCCACGTCTGGGCATACCCTTCCCACTTAGGGCAAAATGCAAAACACACAAGATGATAGACGGAATGCTGCACATTGGCAAACATTCACCCCCAGTCACAGATCTGGGTTTAATCCATCGTTATTTTGCTTCACCACGCCACCCCAGTTCAGACATAGCCATATGCAAATCAGTCTTGACCCTGTGCCTCATGGGAACAGTCCAGACCGAACTGCCAAGCCATGTCTTTCCTGGACCGGAATCAAGCATCCTAGGACCGGTTTCAGGCTATCAGCCTTCATCAGCCAGGATAGCTTGACTCCAGTGGCGTAGTGAGCACGGGACCCACGTGTGGGCATACCCTTCCCACTTAGGGCAAAATGCAAAACACACAAGATGATAGACGGAATGCTGCACATTGGCAAACATTCACCCCCAGTCACAGATCTGGGTTTAATCCATCGTTATTTTGCTTCACCACACCACCCCAGTTCAGACATAGCCATATGCAAATCAGTCTTGACCCTGTGCCTCATGGGAACAGTCCAGACCGAACTGCCAAGCCATGTCTTTCCTGGACCGGAATCAAGCATCCTAGGACCGGTTTCAGGCTATCAGCCTTCATCAGCCAGGATAGCTTGACTCCAGTGGCGTAGTGAGCACGGGACCCACATCTGGGCATACCCTTCCCACTTAGGGCAAAATGCAAAACACACAAGATGATAGACGGAATGCTGCACATTGGCAAACATTCACCCCCAGTCACAGATCTGGGTTTAATCCATCGTTATTTTGCTTCACCACGCCACCCCAGTTCAGACATAGCCATATGCAAATCAGTCTTGACCCTGTGCCTCATGGGAACAGTCCAGACCGAACTGCCAAGCCATGTCTTTCCTGGACCGGAATCAAGCATCCTAGGACCGGTTTCAGGCTATCAGCCTTCATCAGCCAGGATAGCTTGACTCCAGTGGCGTAGTGAGCTATCCTGGCTGATGAGCGAAACCGGTCCTAGGATGCTTGATTCCGGTCCAGGGAAGACATGGCTTGGCAGTTCGGTCTGGACTGTTCCCATGAGGCACAGGGTCAAGACTGATTTGCATATGGCTATGTCTGAACTGGGGTGGCGTGGTGAAGCAAAATAACGATGGATTAAACCCAGATCTGTGACTGGGGGTGAGTGTTTGCCAATGTGCAACATTCCGTCCATCATCTTGTGTGTTTTGCACTAAGAAATAAGGCTCTAAACTTTTTTTCGGGGAAAACAGGAATTAATAGCAGACTTTTCTCCGAATTTAAAATGGCTCGGCGAATCACTTGGGTGGAGAATTCTGCGAAAACCCTGTCTGGTGACTGCATAGTGTTATCTTTTGCTTCACGACAACTGGTACGAATGATTATGGAAAGCGTGGGGAATTGGCCAGTAAGGAGCACTGGGATTAGTGTGGTCCCGCTGGGTTTCTTTTATCGCCCCCCTAAATTAGCATGGCCCAGTAGAGAGGATGGTCTCTCAACCGGTCCCCTGGCGTATGTTTACACGGTACCTACTTCCAACCATTTTCAGGCGTTAAACAACCTGGAGGAGATAGATTGACTCTGTAATACATCCACGTTGAGATCAGGGGAAATAGCAGCTTGTGATAACATCTCTACAGAGCAGTCGAACAGGGGGAATGACGCATCTTTTCCTCTAACTCTAGGCCAAGCAGCGACTTCACCCAAAATACCGGTCCTAGCAACTCCTACCGCTGAACAGGTGGTGGCGAGTGACCGCAGTATTGATATAGGGGGCTCGGATATCAATAATCTTTATTATGCATTGCGCCCAGGTAAGGAAAGCTGTGTAACTTCCCCCTCTGCCATAACTTGGAACATTTGTGCATGGAATATAGCAGGGCTGCGCCCCAAGATCGATAATAAAGAGTGGGTTGAGTTCATACAAGATCTGGACATCATAAGCCTCCAGGAAACGTGTTGCTTAGAACCGATACATATCAATGGCTTTAAAACGTATAATAGTCAGGCCATGAAGGGTAGGGGGGGAGACCTAAAGGAGGGCTGTGTACTTATGTCTCCAACCGCCTTAGTGTGGACAAAATTATATTCCATCAAGGAGATTGCCATTTCCATATTATTGAAATTGTATGCAGAAGAACCCACTCCTTGATTGTGACAAATTTCTATAATAATGCCCCGATAGAAAATCTTAGCAGTGTGATCAAAGAGTTAAGTGGGAATCTAAGTACCATTCTTGAAACAGGCACCAGAGACAGTATGATTATAGTTCAGGGAGATTTAAACTGTCCACCCTGCCCAAACAGGGATCCTAAGATGTGTGGTCTGGCCCAGATTGGAGATTAATCTTGTACTCATTTTAGTCACTCAAGGGCACGAGACTGCTTCAACGAATTCCTGCACATGTTTGATCTCAGCATAGTAAATGATCTTTTAACTCATTTTTTACCTTTGTCATACACCTTCAACGGTCGAGGCTACCGTTCTATAATAGATTACATGCTAGTCTCTCACCCCCATTCATCAAGGCTCAAAACCTTTAAGGTAGGGGACATAGCAATAAGTGACCATTTTCCCCTTTGTTTATCACTTATGCCCCCCCTGATCACTCACGATGAGCATAAGAATAACAGAGGCATTATTTTGCCAGGAGATCTAGTATTAAATCAAATAAACGGATATTCTATCCGATGGTCTAAGGTGGACCCCGTGGCGTTGACTAAACAACTGATCTCCACTAGTAAACACGCTATGGATATCTGTCTGAATGAGCATGCTCCCTGCGATCAGATAGTACAATTCTATTTAGAATTATCTAAAGAGGTGAAGAACCTCTTGTGGGTTCAATTAAAAAATAAACAGAATACTGTGGGTTGGTTTGACAAAATTTGCTCGCAAGCCCATTCCAAGCTAAAGACAGCGTTGCATAAAAACCCGAGGTCTATCCCTGAAGTCAAAGCAGCTAGGTTTGATTACAAGAGAGCAGTTAAGGCAAGAAAGAGATTCCTAAGGGAAGAGGAATGGTAAGCACTCCAAACAGCTGCACTGCAGAAAAACAATGTGGCTTTTTGGCGTATAGTTAGATCCCCCTGTTTGACCTCGGCTGAGGGACCCTCTATAGAGATAGCGATCGCAGAAGAGGATTGGGTAACTTTTTTCTCTAATGTATATAATGATAACTTGGATGATGACCCTAAAAGGTGTGGGAATAATGGCTTTCAAGAGGCCATTCACCTAGAAGCAATGCAGGTGACATTAGAGGAAGTGATTACGGCTCTGTCACGGAGCAAGGGAGGTAAGGCCCCAGGACCCGACGGGGTCCCAGTCGATTTGTTTAAAGATAATGTCAATCTGTGGGGTCCGTAGTTACTCAGGTAATTAACGCTAGCCTTAGGTCAAAACCGCCCAACTCCTGGGCAGAATCGACCATAATTCCGATATTCAAGAAGGGGGAGAGAACTGATCCGGGGTGTTATAGACCTATCTCCCTCCTTGATTCAATGGTGAAAGTGGTAGGGCGGATTATATTAGAGCGATTGGAAACATGGGCAGATGAAGCCGGTATCCTCTCGGACCTACAATACGGTTTCAGAGAAGGACTGGGCATGATTGAGCAAAGCCTGAACTTATCAATGCTAGTAGGGAAGTACATAAGGGCAAAAAAGGGCCGTCTGTTTATGGCCTTTGTGGATTTAACGGCCGCATTTGACTCAGTGAGACACTGTAAGTTATGGAAGATCTTAGTCTCACTGGGTGTGGATCAGAACATAGTAAATTTTTTACAGCAATTGTATAGTGATGCGGCAGCTAGGGTCCGATATGGTAAGGGAGGTGAATGCACTAAAGCATTTCCAATTAGGAGGGGGTCAGGCAGGGTTGTGTCCTGGCCCCCTTCCTTTTTAATTTGTATATTAATGAACTAGGTAATGAACTTCTCAAGAGCGGGCTACATTTTCCTCAGGTGGGAGGTCGCTCGATCCCTACCTTACTATATGCGGACGACGCAGTATTGATGGCTCGCACGCAGAATGGTCTCCAAAGGGTTTTAGTTAGTTTTAACGATTTTATGAAGAATCTGGGTTTAAATATTAATATTACTAAAACTTTTATAATGAATTCTGGTCATAAGAAATTTAGAGGTAGAGGCAGGGAAATATACCTGGAGGGTAAAAGGGTATCTCAGACTCTAAGTTTCTCATATTTGGGTATATTATTCAATGACGATGATACTTGGGCAAAAACTGTAACTGCAAAAAAATTAGCCTTTATGAGAACCACTAGTGCACTCGTCACTTTTTGTAGGAATCTGGGACGCAGGCCACCAGCTGAAATCATACAAATTTACAAGGCAAAATGTCTCTCGGTGGCTATGTATGGAGCAGGGGTTTGGGGTTTTACGAACACACACGAGTTGCAACTAGTGGAAAATGCTTTTCTACGTTTTCTGTTATCGGCCCCGCAAAGTACTTCCACTTTTGTGTGCCATGAGGAATTGGGTTTTATGCATGTCTCGGATCTAATTAAATTGGAACCCATACTCCTCTGGCACAGAATATGGACTAGGGCGCAGACTGTGTTAAATAGAACCATTATGCAGGACATAATGAGACCGGAGGGGTTTCATTTGATACCGTGGGTGAAGTACGTGGAAACATTTTTATTAACATTAGGCCACCCAGAGTTTTATACAAACCCCGCCTCAATGTCCAGACTCTCTAGAAAAGATTTGAAATTAATGGGCTTAGCATATTTGGGTGAAGTAAGATCGGCAGGAGAGCTATCGAAACCTAGTGCCCTGCAACACCAGCTAATACGCACTTCGGAGGGGTTGGAGCCCTATCTGTCATTTGTTTCCAGCGGGTTTGATAGAATGATATTATTTAGATTTGGGATGGGTACTATCCACAGACTCCTGTCTTTCCCGAAAATGAATGACTGGTCCCGCACTTTACCTCTCTGTCCGTGTGATTTGCAATCAACTCAATCTACATCACACGTGATGTTCTTTTGTAAATTTTATATGAAGCAAAGAAAAGAGTTACTGATCCCAGTTTTAAAAACTTACGGCCTTAAACAGTGTCGCCCAGCACTAATCCGCCTGCAATTTCTGGAAAATGTTCATACTGCATGGAGGATTGCATTATATATTAAAAGAGTCCTACGGCTCAGAATAACTATGATCTGGGATAGCAATGAGATGATGGGTCAGGATCGAGATTGTTGACTAGGACTTTGGACATACATTCTTAAATGTATTAACCGCTATGATTGTATCCAATAAGTGCTATGAACTTGTTTTTATGTGATCTTTTATGCTTCGGGTGACAAGTACATTGGATACATATCTTTTTTAACGTATTAGTATTTATGATTGTATGTAATCAGTGACATGAATTTGATTTTATGTGCCTTTTATTCTTTTATGATTGTCTTTGTAACAGTCGAATAAAGCTTATTATTGATTGATTGAACATCCTACTTATCTGTTCACTTATGCAAAAGTCTGAGATGCAACCAAGGACACTTTTCTGGATAGACCCTTTAAAGAAAATAAAATAAGTGATGAGTACTGGACAGGTCATGTAATAAATGTTACAGTCATAGCTAGTGCACTCCTCCATTTTGTACCAAATAGCAGACTTGTATAAAGGTCAGTACCCCTCTTTCTGTTTGCAGTATTTCAACATAATACACAAGAAACAATTTCATGCTCAATTCACAAAAGGTTTTCAACAAAACTAAAAAAGTAACAAAATACTAGACCCAGTGGCTCTGCCAGTGCCTTTTAACAAAGTCTTGCATGCATGTATATATTTAATGAATATTTTCCAGGTTTGTTAGAGAAGGAAAGTCTTGATTTTATTAAAGACATAGAGGTGAATATTATATTGTCTTATGTTCCTGATTGATTTACAGCAGCCACAAAACCAAAGAAAAGGAAAAGAAAACATCATTTTATAGCAATTCAGTGGTGTGAAACTACAGGATGAGGGAGAAAATAACAGCCTCAATCCTAGTCCATAAAAAGTAGTCCTTGTCAAGCTGAGGCCTCTCCTCTTTTCTTGATGCAAAGAAACTCAAAATCCATGAAGTAAATGAAAGACCACCAGCAGAAGAAATTCCCTGAAGAAACAGGTTCACTTCGATCCTGTAACTCTCAAAAGATTCTCCAGAATCCAATGTAAAAGGTGTAGCTTGTGATTCCACTTCTGTCCCATTCGAGTACCCTTTTTGCAGGACCTCGAGTTGTAGCAGCTTGGACTAGAATAGAACAAAAAAACGTAACAACAAACCAAGGCAGGGGAAACATAATCTCTAATATAATGAAGACAGTGAAGAGATAGTATTTGCTTCCTTGCTTTTAATAAGATCAGGACTTTCCTTCACTAACGAGCTAGGAAAATCTGCATTTTATGGCAAGAGAGCAGGCTTGATCATGCTTGTTTAAAGCTACTGCTATCAAAAAAAGGGTGAGCTCACCCGCTTGCAATAAAACCTTCCAAATGTAGAAATCTAGATGCATTGGTCAATCAAAGATTATCCTCTAACCTTGCCCAACATGCTCTAGAACCCATAGCACCTCTTTCTCAGTGCTTAATATGAGCCGGTGGTTTTTCGTGCTCAGCACCGGCACTTAATCATCAACACCGGCGCTTTTCATGAGAACCAGTTAAGGACACATTAATTTACGGGGAGATTAAGTGATCTGCCCAGAATCACATGATCATGAGCCAATGCCAAGACTCGAAGCTGGTTTCCCAGCTCCGAAGTCTGCAGCTCTAACCATTATGCCACATCCTCTCCCCACTTTCATGGTTAACAGTTGGTTCTGTTTTAAGAGGCGCTAAAATGAGAAATGGGCTGGTGCAGGCTGCCTCCTGACGAGAGCCCCAGCATTTACAAATTAACCACTGCTCTTGCTGAATGAGTACCAAAAGTCTAGGGGCCTGATTCACAAAGGTAAAGGTACACTTTTGTGTAAGTTTATGATTTTTTGTAATTCACAAAGAATTATATGAGTAGTATCTTTGCGACTGTGGAGTCTGTAGACTTGTAGCGAAGACTCTGCACATAAAAAGATAGGCAGTAGTAAAGATACTACTCATAAGTTTTAAGTTCATATTCCTTTAAATATTGTCACACACATAATTTTAGGTGACAATAAAAATATGAATACTCAACTGAAATAGAGGCATTTGTTGTACATCCTGTAATCAAATATAACAACCCTGAAAGTCAATAGTCTTGTTGAAATTTCTAAAGCCCTTACACTCTTTTAAAAGAGACCAAGCATGAAAAGGTAGTGAGCTTTTCAGACAACATCTTAAGGGATAACATTGTTATCTGGCTAAGTTTGGACTAATTGGAGTACTTGATTAACACCCCATAAAGATGACTAAAGGGGTTTACACAAATTGGATTATCTAATGTCTTTTATTAATCTGCAGACTAATGGATGTTCACCTACAGGTTTGCCATCAACCAACTCATGACAAAGAGAAGCTGTGGATCTGTATCTGTTAACTTTCCTAAATAATATATTCCTGCAGTCAAGCTGCCTAAAAAGTAGAATTGCAGTGACATCTGATAAAATAGGATCAATATTTTCCAAATGTGGGCTCGACCAAGATCCCCAAGCTGACTTGTAAACTCTAGAGGTTGCTGGGGCTCATGAGAACTGTATGAAGCTAGCAGCTGAATCCAAAAGTCCTGGGCGAGACTAGGTTGCCCAGAAAGGTTCAAATCCATCAACTAAAGGCTGCCCAACAGAATTAGAATATGACTACAAACGTCCAGATCTTGCAACAATCGAAGACAATATGGAAGAAGGATAGGTTTGATTATAGACAACTTAAGAAGGGAGGGAAACTAATGTTGCACCCCCAAAGTGATATCACAAGAACTACGTGGACGTTGTGCCTGGAAATTTGAGAAAGTGCCTGGAGATACGGACAAGAGAAGGAAGTGCATACGCTTATCCAATTGACCATCCTGGAAGAATATGTCCATGTCTAAAGCCCCACTGCGTGGTTTTTGAATCTCAGACAAAATCGGAGGATGTACTTAAATGACATGATAATTTCAAACATCTATGCAACATTGCCATTCTGCTATTTCTCCCTGTGTATATTTGGCTACAGAAACTAAATCTGCATGAGGAAGATTCTTTCTCAGATGTTTGATTTTTGGGCAATGAGCGGTGAGATAATGGAGGGGACATGGAAATACCAGCTTGGATGGAGGATGCTAATAGACCCGCTGGCTAGCTGTTTGGAAGATATATGAGAAAGGGGGCTCACTCATTTTAGTTCCTTTTTTTCAATGTTATCTTGGACTCTGGGAATTGCAAAATCTCCTTCTTTCTGTGCACCCTGCACCCCAGAAACTCTTTCTGCTGAGGGGGGAATTCTTCCAATTTAAGATAAATCCCTAATCTTTAATCACACAACTGCAGTTACCTCAACAACAATACTTGGTCTTGGGCTAGAAAATACATGCTGTCAATGTAGATCAACATACAAAGTCCCCAACTTTGAACTACAGTTACCAAGAGTTTCAGAAGTTTGTTGAAGCACCAAGCAGAGGACAGGCCAAAAGTAAGAGAAGTGGACTGGATTTCCCAGTCTTGACTTGGCACATAGATGTACGTATCCTTCAAATCTAATATTATCATTCATTCCCCATGTATAAGAACATCCTTAGATGGAATCCATCTTAAAATTGCAATACATGTCAAAATAGTTGAAATCTTTTAAATTTATGATTGTGCTATACTTCTTGTTCTTCTTCCTGACCAGGAATATATAATGCTTATCATCCAATTTGAATGTAAAATACACTCTTCTATGGCTCTACAACTCTGAGAGATAAGGCTGGTTCCCCTATAGAACAAGCATTGGCATAGCCAATAGGTCTCGCCTTTGGGACCTTATAAGTGTTTAGCCATGCAACAATTGTGCTGCATAACTGACACCTGGTTAAACACATATACAGTCCCAAAGGCGAGACCTATTAGCCAATAGGTCTCGCCTTTGGGGCCTTATAAGTGTTTAGGCAGAGCTATTGGTTTTGCCAATGTTTTTAAGAGCATTGTGGCTGCTGTGCAGCATGTTGAAAAGTTATAATAAAAAATACTTATAAGCATTTTTGTTACTTTATATATAACTAAGACGACATTATGTACAACTGAATGACCCAATTAAAAAAGAATAAACATAAGAAAGGTCTTGTCGTTTATTTTGTCGTTGCAATGTTGGCAACTTCTTCCTGCCTATTCTAATGTTGAGGTGGTGCTTAGTGATGCTGAGGTGGTGTTGAGTGATGTTGAGGTGGTGCTTAGTGATGCTGTGGTGGTGCTGAGTGGTGTTGAGGTGGTGCTTAGTGATGCTGAGGTGGTGCTGTGGTGGTGCTGAGGTGGTGCTGTGGTGGTGCTGAGTGATGCTGTTGTGGTGCTGAGTGATGCTGTGGTGGTGCTGAGTGATGCTGGGGTGGTGCTGTGGTGGTGCTGAGTGGTGGTGTGGTGGTGCTGTGGTGATGCTGAGTGATGCTGTGGTGGTGCTGAGTGGTGCTGTGGTGGTTCTGTGATGCTGTGGTGGTGCTGTGATGCTGTGTTGGTGCTGAGTGATGCTGTGGTGGTGCTGAGTGTTGTGGTGGTGATTAGTGATGCTGTTGTGGTGCTTAGTGGTGCTGAGTGGTGGTGTGGTGGTGCTGAGTGGGGCTGTGGTGATGCTGAGTGATGCTGTGGTGGTGCTGAGTGGTGCTGTGGTGGTGCTGAGTGATGCTGTGGTGGTGCTGTGCTGGTGCTGAGTGATGCTGTGGTAGTGCTGTGGTGGTGCTGAGTGGTGGTGGTGTGGTGGTGCTGAGTGATGCTGTGGTGGTGCTGAGTGGTGCTGTGGTGGTGCTGAGTGATGCTGTGGTGATGCTGAGTGATGCTGTGGTGGTGCTGAGTAGTGCTGTGGTGGTGCTGTGGTGGTGATGAGTGATGCTGTGGTGGTGCTGAGTGATGCTGTGGTGGTGCTGAGTGATGCTGTGGTGGTGCTGAGTGATGCTGTGGTGGTGCAGAGTGATGCTGTGGTGGTGCAGAGTGATGCTGTTGTGGTGCAGAGTGATGCTGTTGTGGTGCAGAGTGATGCTGTGGTGGTGCAGAGTGATGCTGTGGTGGTGCAGAGTGATGCTGTTGTGGTGCAGAGTGATGCTGTGGTGCTGCTGAGTAATGCTGTGGTGGTGCTGAGTGGTGTTGTGGTGGTGCTTAGTGATGCTGTTGTGGTGCCGAGTGATGCTGTGGTGGTGCTGAGTGGGGCTGTGGTGATGCTGAGTGATGCTGTGGTGGTGCTGAGTGGTGGTGCTGAGTGATGCTGTGGTGGTGCTGTGCTGAGTGATGCTGTGGTGGTGCTGAGTGGTGGTGTGGTGGTGCTGAGTGTTGCTGTGGTGATGCTGAGTGATGCTGTGGTGGTGCTGAGTGATGCTGTGGTGGTGCTGAGTGGTGCTGTGGTGGTGCTGAGTGATGCTGTGGTGGTGCTTAGTGATGCTGTTGTGGTACTTAGTGATGCTGTGGTGGTGCTGAGTGATGCTGGGGTGGTGCTGTGGTGGTGCTGAGTGGTGGTGTGGTGGTGCTGTGGTGATGCTGAGTGATGCTGTGGTGGTGCTGAGTGGTGCTGTGGTGGTTCTGTGATGCTGTGGTGGTGCTGTGATGCTGTGTTGGTGCTGAGTGATGCTGTGGTGGTGCTGAGTGTTGTGGTGGTGATTAGTGTTGCTGTTGTGGTGCTTAGTGGTGCTGAGTGGTGGTGTGGTGGTGCTGAGTGGGGCTGTGGTGATGCTGAGTGATGCTGTGGTGGTGCTGAGTGGTGCTGTGGTGGTGCTGAGTGATGCTGTGGTGGTGCTGTGCTGGTGCTGAGTGATGCTGTGGTAGTGCTGTGGTGGTGCTGAGTGGTGGTGGTGTGGTGGTGCTGAGTGATGCTGTGGTGGTGCTGAGTGGTGCTGTGGTGGTGCTGAGTGATGCTGTGGTGATGCTGAGTGATGCTGTGGTGGTGCTGAGTAGTGCTGTGGTGGTGCTGTGGTGGTGATGAGTGATGCTGTGGTGGTGCTGAGTGATGCTGTTGTGGTGCAGAGTGATGCTGTTGTGGTGCTGAGTGATGCTGTGGTGGTGCAGAGTGATGCTGTGGTGGTGCAGAGTGATGCTGTTGTGGTGCAGAGTGATGCTGTTGTGGTGCAGAGTGATGCTGTGGTGGTGCAGAGTGATGCTGTGGTGGTGCAGAGTGATGCTGTTGTGGTGCAGAGTGATGCTGTGGTGCTGCTGAGTAATGCTGTGGTGGTGCTGAGTGGTGTTGTGGTGGTGCTTAGTGATGCTGTTGTGGTGCCGAGTGATGCTGTGGTGGTGCTGTGGTGGTGCTGAGTGGGGCTGTGGTGATGCTGAGTGATGCTGTGGTGTTGCTGAGTGGTGGTGCTGAGTGATGCTGTGGTGGTGCTGTGCTGAGTGATGCTGTGGTGGTGCTGAGTGGTGGTGTGGTGGTGCTGAGTGTTGCTGTGGTGATGCTGAGTGATGCTGTGGTGGTGCTGAGTGATGCTGTGGTGGTGCTGAGTGGTGCTGTGGTGGTGCTGAGTGATGCTGTGGTGGTGCTTAGTGATGCTGTTGTGGTACTTAGTGATGCTGTGGTGGTGCTGAGTGATGCTGTGGTGGTGCTGAGTGGTGCTGTGGTGGTGCTGAGTGATGCTGTGGTGATGCTGAGTGATGCTGTGGTGGTGCTGAGTAGTGCTGTGGTGGTGCTGTGGTGGTGCTGTGGTGGTGATGAGTGATGCTGTGGTGGTGCTGAGTGATGCTGTGGTGGTGCTGAGTGATGCTGTGGTGGTGCAGAGTGATGATGTGGTGGTGCAGAGTGATGCTGTGGTGGTGCACAGTGATGCTGTGGTGGTGCAGAGTGATGCTGTGGTGTTGCTGAGTAATGCTGTGGTAGTGCTGAGTGGTGTTGTGGTGGTGCTTAGTGATGCTGTTGTGGTGCCGAGTGATGCTGTTGTGGTGCTGTGGTTGTGCTGTGGTGGTGCTGAGTGGGGCTGTGGTGATGCTGAGTGATGCTGTGGTGGTGCTGAGTGGTGGTGCTGAGTGATGCTGTAGTGGTGCTGTGCTGAGTGATGCTGTGGTGGTGCTGAGTGGTGGTGTGGTGGTGCTGAGTGATGCTGTGGTGATGCTGAGTGATGCTGTGGTGGTGCTGAGTGATGCTGTGGTGGTGCTGAGTGGTGCTGTGGTGGTTCTGAGTGGTGCTGTTGTGGTGCTGTGGTGGTGCTGAGTGATGCTGTGGTGGTACTGAGTGGTGCTGTGGTGGTGCTGAGTGATGCTGTGGTGGTGCTGAGTGATGCTGTGGTGGTGCTGAGTGATGCTGTGGTGGTGCTGAGTGATGCTGTGGTGGTGCTGAGTGATGCTGTGGTGATGCTGAGTGATGCTGTGGTGGTGTTGAGTGGTGGTGTGGTGGTGCTGAGTGGTGCTGTGGTGGTGCTGAGAGATGCTGTGGTGGTGCTGAGTGGTGGTGCTGAGTGATGCTGTGGTGGTGCTGAGTGGTGTTGTGTTGGTGCTGAGTGATGCTGTGCTGGCTCTGATTGATGCTGTGGTTGCGCTGAGTGATGCTGTGGTGTTGCCGAGTGAGAGATGGAGTGAAGATATAATGCCCAATTAGAGAGGGTGGTGAGAGAGAAAGAGAGAGAGAGAAAGGGTGTACATAGAATAAAGAGTGGAGCGGGATAGAGAGAGAAGAAAGAAGGGAGAGAGAGTGAATGAAGGAGTTTGAAAGAGAAACAGATAAAGGGGTGAGAGAGAATGAAAGGCTAAAAAAGATAGAGAGGGGAGAGTTAATTAAGTAGAGAGAGAATTAGAGAGGGAGAGAGAGAGAAGGGAGAGAGACAAAAAGAGTGGGGGGTGTGGAGTTTAAATAGAGTGAAGAAGTGACGCGGAAAAAGTAACCTTAAATATAGCTTTGTGCTTTGCGCGAATAAATATAAAAAAAAAAAACAGTGAGAGACAAAAATACTGGTAATTAGGCTGTGACTCCCAATATAAAACAAATAGCGATATAAGGTGAAATCAACCCACCGAAGCAATATTTCTAACTAGACAAAAAAAGCTTGCATTTCAATGCTAATTGCTGTTGTTTTTCATGTGACTGTAGTCCAGGGCCCTCAGTTGGTAATGTGAGCTGCTGCTGCGATTGAAACATCAGAGTCCAGAGAGTTAATGAGCCATGACGAGGAAATGAGGAAGAGATAGGAAACAACAGATGGCAGCTGCGGCGCTGCGCCTTCGTGAACGCAAGCTGGTCGCCAGCCAAAGCCAGTGTTTGCACTTCCAAAACCCGCTTACTAAAACTCTCGGCCAGACCAGCGCAAGCGCTGGTGCAGGCCGAGACCTAAAAACTGCTGGTGCTCACCGGTGAGACCTGGCCCACTTAAAGCCCTGCATACATTCAGTATTCGAATTCAATACTGATGAAACATGGCGCCTGGTGAGCTTGGTGCCCAGGTCTGACACACGGAATATGTGGTTCCAGTCAGCTTTAGAGCCCCGCCCCCCAAAAAATTAGGACTCGCTTTCACAAAGCACATAACGTCCCTTTGGTTATTAAGTTGACATCCCCTTTCCCTACTGCATTTAGTTTGATTGAAGAGCGGAAATAGCATTTAATCGAAAGTGACAGAGTGCTTTTATTTTTAGAATATTCGCTCTGCCAGTGCCTCTACTGCGGTCGCCATCATAAGAATTATTTTTTGACAGGAATTAAGTCAGTAAAATCATGATCTGTGGCCATTCCGGAAGAAGCGAAGACAGAGCGGAGGGGTGGCTCAGCACCAGAAAGTGAAAGTCTCCCGAGTGGCGGCTTCTCGATAACAGAAGATACTTTCATTTCTTCGAAACTGTCTTCATTCTGCCAAAGTTCCGCTTGTTCTTTTGAACACTGCCTTGAACAGCACTCAGCTGTATCACTCAAGGACCAGTTTGAGCACGAGCAAGCAGCAGCAAAAAAAAACAAACAAGCAATGGCCGCGCGGCCGTGAAACTGACACGGCCGCGCGGCCGTGAAAGTGAAAATAAGCGGGTTTTGGAAGTGCAGACAGTGGCTTTTGCTGGCGACCAGCTTGCGTTCATGCGAGCGTCCAGATGGCGAGGGAAGCCATATGGCACCTGATCGCGCGTGCACGCTCGCGTGAACGCAGGCTAGTCCGCAGCAAAAGCCACTGTTTGCACTTCCAAAACCCGCTTACTAAAAGTCTCGCCAGAGCAGCGCATGCGCGCTGGCTCAGGCGAGACCTAAAAATGGATTGGGCTAGGAAAAACACTTGAAAGGGAGGGAAGTAAAATTCTATTTTGAACCCCTCCGCAGTGTAAAAGAAGACCCAAGGGTCCCCTGAAATCTTCTTCTCAATGTTCAGAAAATATGCTAATTTACCACCTTGATACTAATAGAAAAGGTAGATTCTTTCTCTGTGTTTCTACTGTGCCTTTATTTAAAAAATGTGTATTAAACTGATTCTAATATTTTTTTGCAACAAATATCTAACAGCTTTTCTGATGTGTTTAATTTTGCACTAGAGATTCTATTTTTATTGTTCATATTTTCAAACATGCTCTCTCTTTCATATGAAAGAGCTATGCACCAAGAGTTTAAGTGGTTTGTTGGAAAGGTGATGGTGTGACCTTGTATTATAAGGAATAAAGTACCCCATGTCGAACATAATAAGGATACTGCAAGTTACCTCAGAGTTCCATAACCATATAAAGGAACTCCTTAGCACTTACAATATTCTCATAATGTATGGTGGGGAACTTTATCCCATATATCTTTAACCTGTTCAGCAAAAAAAACAAAAAAACAAGACAGTCAGCCGGTTGAACAAAAGGCAGATTGAGTTTTACTGGTGGCTACCACCTTCATGGCTCTGTAAGGTGTTTGGGTCCACTTCCTTGGTGCGCTGGGGCTTGCCCAATCCATGGCTTTGTGTGTTTGTTTGGAGTGCAGCCTGCACTTTCTGTGGTCCTGTTTGTATTTGTTTGTGGGGAATATCCTGTCAGGGTTGTGTGGGTGGGTGGTTGAAGCCTGCACTTTCTGGGGGTATGAGTGTGTATTTGTGCATGTGTGTGTGTCTGGAATTTTCTGTGATGTATCATTTTCTAAGTCCATGGATCTTTTTGCACTGCTGTGCAGCAGATGCACAGGAAGTTTCTGGATGGCGCAAAATCACTTTTGGTAGAAGTGACTGAGCTGTGTTTTCATTGCTGCTATGTGATAATGCAATTGATGTTTTATTGAGCATATTTTAGAAATCTTAAAATTCCATTTTCCTTTTTTCAAATGAGGTGTTCTTGAGCATAGTATTGCTTAGTCACCGCTAAGTAGCTAAGAGAGTTCAGGGTGTCGATGGGTGTTCAAAATGGGGTACAATTGAGAGCTCTCGAGTTGAAGGTGAAAACAGTGCAGGCCTCTCACAATGCCTGACACAGGATCAAAAGGTGTTCAGAATAAATGCTTATCAAATCCAACGCAGAGTGCAAATTGCGTCGGTCACGTATATGCCGATTGTAAGGGAAAGGATCTGGAGGAGGCACGCAGCTGTCCAAATATTTCCAGCGCCAAAGGAAAAGAAAATGCTCTGTTTACAGATGGGGTTTGTTAATGCGGAAGGAGGCTGTGAAAAGACTGTGGTAAAGAGAAAGAATACAGTGTGGGAGACTTGCAAATGGAGGAACTTTACAAAGAGTGCTATAGGGAAAACTGTGTAAGTGACTAATGCAGAGGAAGATATTGTAGATGGAAGTGATGTGAAGGAGAGAACAGGAGTGAATCATACACTCAGGCCCACATTATGAGTTCAATGTAATTTGGTGCATAAATAGGAGGGAAAATCGCCGATTCCGAATGGCATCCCTGGGCCTGCACCATATTACGTCTATGGCAAGTTTTTTCTCCGGAATGAGGAATAATTGCATGGATCCACAGTTACCGGGTCCTTTGTTATGTGGCTTTCCCCGATTCGGCAGGGAAACGGCGTCAGCAGGAGACGGGAGAGTGGTGGTGGGGGGGTATTGGGGGAGAGGTGCAGGGCAGGTTTGAGTCAATTCAGTGGAGCATTCGGCGGCGCCTGCACGTTGTCTGCTTTCCTTCAGAGCAGAAACCTGCAGGCGGGGAAGAAGATTATCAGATTCCAGCTTTGCCCATAACAAAGGCTGAAGTTAAGGGGCCATCAGGCCTCCTTTTGCTGGAGTATCCTGGCTGGGAGCTATGGGCAGCCTCATAGATGATGTAGCCTTACGGCTAGAGCGATCGACCTCGAAGCTGGGGAACTGGGTGCGAGTCTCGGCAACGATACTCAACTTCCTGTGATTCAGGGCAAATCACTTTATGTCCCATTGCCTAACAAAAATGAATGTGTCCATCTTTAACAAAACTGGTGCTCATGTAAAGCACTCTGATACCTGATATCTTCGGGTGTAGTTTGTGCTATATAAAACTCTAAAAAAAAAAAATTAAAAGAATGGGTGGGAACCAAAGGCACACAGCTTATCACTTCACAGGTACTTGAGAGAAACATGCTTTTGACTTTGTTCAGTCCCTGTATTTAAGAGATAGGCATGCACTGTAAAAATGTCAGATGTGTTGGTCTATCCCAGTATTTACACAAATAATTTAAATACCACAATTTTGTTTTATTGATTTTATAAGGCTATAGTGATACTCATCCTATTGCAGGGTGTCAGAGCGCTTTACATCCTACGTACACGTCATACATTGACAATAAATCATAAGTGAATAAATCAATGTACAGTATGTGTTACATAAGACAGTGAGGGTTACAAGGTGTAGGAGCTACATGTCCTTCATAGCTCACTGTGGTACATTAGAAGGATTACAATTTATGAACTTCAGTTAACTAAAGGATCTCTGTGTTTTAAGCAGTAACCCACTTACCTATTTACATAAAATAAAAATCTGTAATTTGCATGTTACATAATGTGCTTTGCAAGAGACAGTATAACCCTCTATGCTACTTTGATTCAAAACTGCCTAGACAAAACACAGATTTCTCCAGCAAATACTTTAACCTATAGAGTTATCTTACTATTATTATTATTCCGCGATATAGTTGACACACAGAGTTAACTTAATCTTATTAGTATTCCCTGAGATTTAGTTGGCACACAAAAATCTCTGCAGCAGGAGCCTTAACCCCATAAGATATTTTAAAATGCAGACTTTGCAAACAAGCAGAACAGATTTACTGCCACGTTTCTCCTTATTGCCAATTTCTTTGTGGCAGTGTTTTAAAAAATAAATGTATAAGTTGAGGCCCAGATTTTCCATCTTGGTTGCATCACCATTTAGGCACAACCCTAACGCAAAATCTCATTTGTTAAATATTGTAATGTGCTTAAATGTGCTCATGATAGACCTGCTAAACACATGAGTAAGGTCTTAAGTTGTGATGTCACTTCTTGTGATATCACTTCTTGTGAGGTAATGGGTTGTGATGCCACTTCCTGTGATGCTATGTGCGATGTCATGCACCGTGATGTCCTGCATTGTGATGTCACGCGCTATGTCATTTGCGTACTGCCTACCTTGGTTAGTCCCCTCACTGGTTTTTTTAGGACTTGTGCTCTGGAAAGGCTCTTCTTTTGTCTCCGGGCTCAGAATTATTGGGTTTTGACTTTGCAGACCTGATAATTCCACACCCAAATCACCTCAAATTGTGAATTGTGGTATTTAACCCCAAGTTGCCCACTTCGGGTGAAATACCACAGCTCATAATCAGGGCCGCAGGACACCCGTCTTCCACAGACATTTGTAATGTTTGAATCAGATTCTCATATTTCCACAGTTTTTTAGGAGTATTTCATGAATTTGTCAAGCATAGGATTTTTGTTCACATTTTAGGCACCGGGCTTAATTACAAGCGACACGCTTCTTGTAAAGGATTTCCATATATGCTTATTTAACCGCGACCCTTTCAGAGACCTCCCCTCCCCTTTCATCCCACTAGAAGCACTGGCTCAAGGACACCAGCCCTGCTTCTGCCCGAGATAATACCAGCTAGCATCCCGCCACGGTTTCTCAAGCTACCCTTGGGTTCACCTCTTCATTTCTGCATTTTGTGTTTACAGTAGGCTGGAAATATTCTCAACACATTCTGGGCAGTCCAAGGACTTCAACTGCTGACATGCCAGGGATTTTGATGTAAGCGGTTGCAAAACAATAATGTGCTTTATCCGGACTAGGATTCCTAATTGCTTTCGAAGCAAGACCAATGATTTAATGTTTCACAATAATACGCTATTGTATTTTTATCCACACTATTTTAGGATTATATAAACATCTCTTGAGATCTTCCTGGTATCTAAATCTGTAACAGACAGAGTGTAAAAATGGCACATTACAGAATTGAGTAGAGCTTTCCTTTAGTATGTTTCTATTTCTGACCATGTCTAATGGCCGCCTCCATTTATAGCGCATTGTTTCAGTTACTTTAACTGCAACAGTGGAACAGGCTGTCCAGCCGACGCTTTCTGCTGAATACGTGAGCTGAGAGCGATTATAATTCATGCATTATGCTGGAAGCAGTCGAGGTCAGGAAAGCAAAGACTATTCGGCCTAGTGCAATGTGGTGGGTGGTCTGCTGGTAACAGGCTTGGCATCTGCCTTCATATGGGCATGCCAGCCTACCACAAGCGGGACTTCTGTGCCACGTCCTGATAAGAAGCTCGAATCCAATATGTTAGAGAAGTAAATCAATGTGTAGTAGGCAGAAATCGATTACATATATGAAATTAACCGATTTTTAAAAATAGAAATGACTTGATTTTTCACAGAAATGTTTGAATGTGTAGTTTGTATGTTAAAAGCCGCCAGTCAAGCAACACATTATACCGAAAAATTCTATTCTGAGAGAAGAGACTACCTTGAAGCAAAATGAGCAATGCTCTCACCCTGCCCTTGACTCTTTCGAGAACTTTTAAGCTGCATGAAGCACACTTATGTAATGTGTATGTTAGGGACTAAGTGGTCAATTCTCCAGAGTTGGGATTTTGGGGGTCGTGCTCAGTTTTTGAGTGAGGGGTTGAACACTCCCCCAGAGGGAGCTCTAATCTCTCATTACTGGGCTATGGAAGTGTGGGCCTGGCTATGCTGGTTGTTTATGCAGCAGTGACTTTCCCTGTTGTTGCCTGTGCCTATATGCCTGTACCTGGCCTGCTGTCTAATAAACGTGCCTGGGTGAGGCATAACACTGCTGTTGATCAGATAGGTGCTGGCACTGCCTACCCGGTCTGCACTTTCAAACGTAGGTGGCCTGACTCAGGTGCACACAACCAAATCAGAGATAAAACTCAATGAATTCAAAATTAAAAAATGTACCTCCATCTGAGAATTCCTCATTATTCCTAGGCCAACCCATTTTCCTCAATTTTTAATTTTTTGAAGTCTTATTTGAATCTGACATAGCTATAGTCCCACAAATATCAAGAGTGCTTATGCCATTTGTGTCTACTTAGGCCCTCTGTGAGAAGCTGTTGTCAGCCTTTCTCAAGCAGCAGCCATAATTCTTGTTGGGGTAAACTACAAAAAGTCACTAAATGAACCTGTGAGGAATCCTCTGGTAGTTTAGCACAAAGCAGTCAGGCTTAACTTAGAGGCAAAGTGTAAAGTGTTTTATGCAGCACACAATCAGCAATAAAGTGAAAACATAACACAAGAAAAATTCCACACCAATTCAGAAAATAGAGCATAATTTAATAAATTATTTGACACCAAAACGACAAAGATCCAATCAGTAGAACCGGAGATGAGCAATTTCAAAGATTTAAGGTACGTAGAGCGCTTAAAAGCACAAAGTGCCACACACGATTATCTGGTCTTGCTGTGCCGGTTGAAAGTCACAAGTTCAGGCCAACCTAGATGGAGCAGGGACAAAGTTAGTCCAGCTGAAAAAGTTACTTCTTAAGTCCAGCATGAAGAGTTCTGTTCAGGGTGGAGGAGTCTGCGAGGAGCAGGGAGAGCGTTGCAGATGGTTGTCGCTGTAGAGTGAAGAGCAGGCTGAGTAACATGGACAGTTGTCACTGTACTGCGAAGATTCTGTCAGGCATCGTGGATGGTCGTTGCTGGGGCTTCATGTTGATAGTTGCTGCGGGCTGTTGATGCTGTACTGCGAAGTGCAGATCTCACGTTTCCGGTCATCGCTGGTGGGCGCTGTAGTGTGAAGAACCGGGTTCACTGGAGCTTTGCATTGGCGGTCGGCACAGGCAGCAAGATCTTGACATGAACTGGCCTGTTCATGGTCACGCAGAGCCCAAAGCTTTAGGTTTTCTCCTTTAATTCAAGGAGGAGCTCAATGGATGCAACACCAATGGTCCAGCACCTGGGAGGCACCTTTTGGGGATCAGGAACTCACTCCAACAGAGGCAAGCAGGGGTCAGGCAGGTCCAGTTGCAGGGCCAGACAGGTCCAGTTCTCAGCAGGTCAGCTGGACAGTGCAAAGAGGCCCCTGGAGCTTGTTGTGTCCCTGTAGCTCAGAACAGGAAGTCAGTCAGCTGACCCTTAGAATTACTCCAGCCTGGGATGAAGGGTGCAGGTCTAGTCTTTCTTCTCAGACCGCAGGGCAGACCTCAGGCAACAAGGTAGTCCTCTGGCAGCAGGACAGTTCTTCTTCTGTAGTATCCGCAGGTCCAGGAGTGTACTGAGGAGTGGGTCTAAGGGTCCTCTTTTTTTATACCTGGTGCCTTCTTTGAAGTGGGAGAAGCTTCTGGAGATTTCCCCTTACAGAGGTGACAGACATTTCCTGCCTCCCCGCCCTGGTCCCAGTCTGTCTGGGGGCATAATAGGCTAGTGTGAAGTCCTTTGTGTGTGAGCTGGGCCAGAAGTGCAAGTGTGGTAGGTGACAACTCCGCCCTCCCCTCCAGCCAACCAGGATGGCCCATCCTGCCAATACCCAGACCCTCTATTGTGATACTGTCTCGGAGATATACACTATGACCTACTGCCAATTAACCTAGTCATGTGACCCAGGAAACAGGCTGCAGGCACCAACTGGTTAGGACAAAAAACCGCCAACTTTCTAAAAGTGGTATTTTCAGAATTGTGACTTAAAATCTGACTTTACCACTAAAGAGGGTTTCAAATTACAAGTCCTCAGACACTTATTACATTTAATAAGGTTACCAAGAGGTAATCCTATGGGAGAGGTAGGCCTTGCAATATGGAAATCAAATTTGAGAGTTTTTCCCTACCAGTAAATGTATAGCTTAAAAGTACAAGACCAACTTTTAAATACAGCGCATCCTGCCCTATGGGTTGTTTAGAGCCTACCCTAGGGGTGACTTATATGCCCTATGGGCTTTTATAGGGCCTACCCTATGAGTGACTTATATGTATTAAAAAGGAAGATTTAGTCCTGGCAAAATGCTTATTATAAAACTTAAACAATATGGACGAACCCACTATGTGTATGTAGATAAGTCACTGTATGTAGTATGAACTTGGACCCATTAGGTGTTCTTAAAAGACCCCTCACACACCAACCTAGTTGGTGTCATGCTTCATCATTGGGGTCCCAACCGGGCGGCCGAGTGCCCCCGGTTGTGCTACGACGCCTGATTACAGCGGAGCTGGTGTTGGTGCGTAAAGTGTGATGTGAAGTGAATTTTTTCAGTTAAAAATATCTCTGAGAATCCTTGCCTCAAATTTTAATGTTGGCGGCTCAGGATATGTCTAAAAATAGATATGTGTAGTGCAACTATTCATGGATTATTACCATTAAGTTGTCTATGTGTGGCGGTCTACATGTTTCAGCCCCTAGGGAGAAAATGAATGGGGCTTTCTTCAGGACCAGGTGAGTGATAGGTGAGTGGCAAAGGTGAAGGATGCCACGTGAAAACCAGTGCGGTACCTACACACGCGCTACGGTGTGTGGTAAAAATGTCGGCGTACTCACTGACACTTTAAAAAGCAAAAATTCAATGCTAATGGGTTTTACGGCAGATATCGAGGCTCGGGGGTGGGGTGCTCGTCCAAGATTCCAATTTGGTAATGGAGAGTCATCCGCTGCAAACCTCATTCGGTCCCCCGTAGTCCGAGCCTCGATATCTGCCGTAAAACCCATTAGCATTGAATTTTTGCTTTTTAAAGTGTCAGTGAGTACGCCGACATTTTTACCACACACCGTAGCGCGTGTGTAGGTACCGCACTGGTTTTCACGTGGCATCCTTCACCTTTGCCACTCACCTATCACTCACCTGGTCCTGAAGAAAGCCCCATTCATTTTCTCCCTAGGGGCTGAAACATGTAGACCGCCACACATAGTCAACTTAATGGTAATAATCCATGAATAGTTGCACTACACATATCTATTTTTAGACATATCCTGAGCCGCCAACATTAAAATTTGAGGCAAGGATTCTCAGAGATATTTTTAACTGAAAAAATTCACTTCACATCACACTTTACGCACCAACACCAGCTCCGCTGTAATCAGGCGTCGTAGCACAACCGGGGGCACTCGGCCGCCCGGTTGGGACCCTAATGATGAAGCATGACACCAACTAGGTTGGTGTGTGAGGGGTCTTTAGAACACCTAATGGGTCCAAGTTCATACTACATACAGTGACTTATCTACATACACATAGTGGGTTCGTCCATATTGTTTAAGTTTAGTACACATCCGGGGAACAGGACGCGCCCCTAAGCCTTATCCCTTGCTCTCCCATTGTTTTTTCTAAAAATGCTTATTATGCCAGGTTTAAATGGCAGTTTGCAACTGCACACAAAGGCTGCACTGACAGGCCAGAGGCAGGTTTTAAAGGACTATGTAAGTAGGTGGCACAATAAGTGCTGCAGGCGCACTAGTAGTATTTAATTTATATGGTATACCAATTTACTAGGGATTTAGAAATAAATTAAATATGCCAATTGGGTGTAAACCAATGTTACTATGGTTACAGGAGTCAGCACAAGCATTTTAGCACTGGTTAGCAGTGATAAAGTGCACATAGCCCTAGAGCCAATAAAAACGAGTTCAGCAAAACAGGAGTGAAGGCAAAAGGTTTGGGGGTTTGGGTGCATGCCAAGGATGTCAGGTTTAACACCCTCATTGTGATTGTCCACTTAATTCCGATGAGGCTGTTAACATTAGTTTACAGCACAATATGAACTATGAGATCTGTGGGAACACAGCAGATTTGTTTACTTTCAACCTGAGATATCAGATGCTGTAAGCAGCTAAAATCTTAGGTGAAGTCAGTGACAAAATGAGTTGGACCTAGAATTACTGATTCCCCCAATAATTCCTATTTTCTTAATAGACCCCGCCCCCCATAGGGTCCGACTCATAAAAAGTTAGATTTATCCCGACACAATGTTTCCAGTATCCCTTTATTGTTAACTTCATGGGTAGGAAAATACTGGCCCATTTCCCTGGCCACTCATAAGTCCTTACCTTGAGTAAGGACTTTTGCATTGTGGTGAGGGTTGATGGGTACTCCGCAGTGACTACTACAATGTTATCTATACAAGAGTATCAGAGTGCCCCCTCAATTAATTACAAATAAACCAGAATGCTGCTGCTCGCCCAGTAGCATGTTCAAATAAGGAAGTTCATGCCTCAGATGCCCTCCACCCCTCCACTGGATTCTAGGGAAGGCTGCACTAGGTAGTTAAAATGGTATATTTCCACTTACCAAGATTTCCACTAAAGGAGGCCTATGTGTCTTCAAAGATCACAGGAAGTTGTACAGATATTGTTGCTTTAGAGATTTATGCTTAGCATCTCCATAAGGCTCATACGCTTAGACTTTAAGGGAACAAGAAGTCTTGCTCTTCAGGCAGATTTCCTTGGAACACTTTTTCACTTTCCTCGAGACAATTTTGAAATATTTTTCTCTTAGATGGCAGCCTTGATGCCTTCCTATTTTAGAACTACCTTAATCTATGTATAAGTTGAACACGCCTAAAAATTGGTAAGTTTGTTAAGAGCTCATTGTAACTGCTCTCGTTCACTCACTCAGTCACCATAACCAGTGACGTCTGAATGGATACGTCACAAAATCAATCTTAACCAAACAAAAACAGGCAGCTTTCATCGTTGACCTTTGCTGTGCGACTAACTGCTATGCGCCCAATACCAAATAACTTACAAAAACAGTACGTATAATCAAAGAGGAATGTGCGTTTTACCTCCATTGTCTGAATATTCTTACAGGAAACACTCCAGTTATACGAAGTATACATATACATTTCAGCATGACTAGTATTCTAGCAGATTGTTCCAAACTCTATTTTCTTGCACAGTAAATAGTACAGGAGAGTCGGTCACCACTAGTATGGTATAGCATGACATGGTAGGGTATATAAGGGCATCTATAAAGGGCCGATTGCAAAAAGGATTGTCTCTAGGCTCTGGCCTTCACAGTGTTGCCAGAGAAGAATAGTCCAGCAGCTAAGATGTCCATTCGTTTTTGCATTTATGGACATGTTTAGTGTGCCATCCAATGAAGCCCCTATGTTTACCTTAGTTTTCGATAGGATGACATGGTTGAAGAGTGGCAGAGCCAATGATCCTTATTCAGGAGTCTCGTTGTACTCAGAAACAGTCTGGTTTCTGTTTTACTCACGCTAAGATGGAATTAAGTTGTCTCTTCAGGTCCTCTTCTGTCTATAAGCTGCTCAGGGAAAAAAATATTTTCACAGCCTCCTTCAAATTGAACAGACCCTTGCCCGTTGCCTGTTGAACACTAAAAAAGGCGTATAATACCAGGAACTGATACAAACAAATCCTTCACTAACCATACCTGTACTCAACTTCTAACAGTTACACTTTCCTCAATCAAGTGAGACAGATACCCGCCAACCCTTGATAATGGTTGAATAGTGACAGACACCCAGCCCCCTCAATGGTTCCCTGTGGTAGGAAGGTACCCTTGGTTCTCATGGTCAAAACCCCATTCTCCTCTCATTATCATGAGAACAAGGGGTGTTTGTGCACGCCATTATTGTATTTAGCCCCAAAGCACCAGCCACAGCCCTCTCATAAACACCAAATGAGGTCAAAGGACAGAAGAAACCATGTACTTGGACAGTCCGAGTCGTCTGTGGCCTTCTAATGTAAGTATAAGAAGACTTCTTTCTTCTTGAGACACCACATTTCATTCACACAACCTCAGTGTTTTGTCTTTCAGGCTGCTGTTTGTGATCTTTGCACTAGAGCATTCTTCTCTGGTTCCTATACCTCCTTACAGGTTATTTCCTTTAGTCAGTGCCCAATTTTTAAAAGAATGAGTACTCAAAGCTCTGCTTAAAAGCCTGCAGCAGGTGCAATTAAATGTTAGCAAACCCAATACCAAGGCTGTGCAGTCTTCAATCCAGCTCATGCCTCTTTAATGTACTACTAGACACTCCGTGCTGCCTTGTCTCACTCTTGCAGGTTCCTGCTTTCTCCCTTTGTCACGTTATTTCCGTCTTTCTCTACCTCCACCATTTGGCTTTTTTTCCCTCTCTTGCTCTAATGCAAAAAAATAAGTGTTGGTCCCCAAAATTCAGTGCCGGTGGCCCCCACTGGCTACCACCTGGCCAGATTAAGCACTACCATGTAGGTCATGGCCCTAGATAAGACTCAAGATTAATTTTTGATTGATTCTTTGGCTAAATTCATGAACGACAAAGGTGAGTGAGAGATGCCTCCTTCGAAGATTTTCGAATCTGTGTGGAGTTCCAAGAGTTTTGAAATTCCTCTCCAATCCCCCCCACAAGCCCGCTGTTTTACACACCATTCAACAGTTTCATTCCATAGCTCCTTTTTCCTTTACTGGCTCCAAACATTAGCAGAGGGTATCTTTTGCACTTCTTTCTAGGGCCATGACAAGATCTATGGAATCTGCATGGCAGTCCCTGTTCTGAGGCAGGGAAACCCATTAACGGCCCAGAGAGAAAGTTTCCTGAGCATCAAGGATTTGTTTAATGCTAACAAGGGGGTTTGTTTGCGGTAAATACGCAGAAATGTCTTGTTACTTACCGGTAATCTTCATTACCCCGATTAGGGTCCTCCCCGTCCCAGTCCTTACTACGTGAGGCAGTCCTGCCTCCACCCAGCCAATCACAACGCCAGTATTTGAATATTACATAAGACCCGCCCACCTACCGCCATGCCTGTTATCAACAAGACTCCGACACAAACACAGCGGGAGGGAGGGAAGAGGACTGGGACGGGGAGGACCCTAATCGGGGTAATGAAGATTACCGGTAAGTAACAAGACATTACCCCCTCATGGGTCCTCCCCGTCCCAGTCCTTACTACGTGAGGAACTCACAAGCAGAGAACCAACAAAAAACGCAGGACACCAGGGATCCATGCAAAGTACAAAACTTTAATCAAGAAATGATCAACGAACAGCAGCGTTCAAGACGCCAACAGAAAAACTGTCAGCAGAGGCATGTAAAACATCAAGCCGATAATGCCGCACAAAAGTGTGATGGGACTGCCAGGTGGCTGCCCTACAAATCTCCTGGATAGAGACCCCCGCCGCCTCAGCCCAGGAAGCAGACACAGAACGCGTCGAACGGCCCTGCACCTGAGACGGAGGAGGCAGATCCAAAGACTTATAAGATTGGCAGACCGCCAAACGCACCCACCGACTGATCCTGGAAGTAGAAACCTTCTTCCCCTTAGCCACACCCCCACAGGAGACAAACAGGGCAGGAGAAACCCGAAACCCCAGGGAACGTTGGAGGTAAATCTGGAGAGCCCTGCGAACATCCAAGGAAGGGGGAACAAGGGAATCCCCCACAGTAGGCAAATCAGGACGAATCACCTCCTGTTGCAAATGAAATTTGGAAGAAACCTTAGGCAGGAAAGCCGGATCAAGCCGCAAAACGACCCGATCCTGCAGGAACTGCAAATAAGGAAACGAAATGAGCAAGGCACCCAACTCACCCAACCTGCGAGCGGAGGTTATGGCCAGCAAAAAAGCCACCTTAGCGGACAGCCACAACAAATCCGCCTCCAGCAAAGGCTCAAAAGGGGGCAACTGCAGACCCCGCAAAACAGTAGGCAAATCCCAAGAAGGAACGAGAACAGGAGAGACCGGCCGACGAGGCCGAAAACTCCAAAGAAGCCGACTGACCAATGGGGCAAGAACCTCCAATGAGGCCCCAGGACCCCTACAAGCACGGACCGCCGCCCACTGAGCAGACAAAGTGGAAGGGGAAAGGCCCAACAAAAAACCATCCCTGAGAAAATCCAACACAGAAGCAGGATCCCCCAGCACAGGATCCACCCCATGGGAAGAACACCAAGAGACAAAAGAACCCCAATGTCGACCATAGCACTTAAGGGTCGAAGGGCGCCGCTACAACTGAATGTCACGAGCCACCACAGAGGAACAGCCCAAAGACTCCAACGTCAACCGCTCAAGAGCCAAGCCGTCAGCTGCAAACGACGAAGACAAGACAGAGACAGGAGCGGAAACTGAAGAGGAGCCGGGCACAAAGGAAGCCGGACAAACCGACCCTCCGCCAGCCGCCACAGGAGAGGAAACCAAATGCGGCGAGGCCAGAAAGGAGCAATCAACAGGACCGAAACCCTCTCCCCCCGAATCTTCTGCAGCACCCTCGGGAGGAGGGGAATAGGAGGGAATGCATACAGAAGGCCCGAAGGCCAGGGAATTGATAGAGCATCCACCGCCCAAGCCTGAGGACACAGCACCTCCGAACAAAACCGGGTTAGAAGAGCTTTGTGAGGAGAGGCAAAGAGATCGATCCAGGGAGCCCCGAACCGAAGACAAAGGGACTGAAACAGAGGAAGAGAGAGATGGTACAGAACAGATGATGGAAGGTTGCGGCTCAAAGCGTCCGCATGAAAATTCAACTGTCCCAGAATGTACACCGCCCTCAAGGCCAACAGATGAGATTCCGCCCAAGCACAAATCAAGGAGGCCAACAGGTTCAGAGACGCGCACCTCGTCCCCCCCTGACGGTTCAAGTAACAACGAGCCACCTGATTGTCGGTACGAACCAACAGATTCGACCCGTGGAGATGAACCTGAAAGAACTGCACCGCCTCCCAGACGGCCGCCAACTCCCGCCAGTTCGAGGAACGGGCGCTGTCCCCCCGAGACCACCGACTCTTCGCTTCCAAGGACCCCAAAGTGGCCCCCCAACCCCAAAGACTGGCATCCGTAGTCAACAGAAGGGGAGGGGGTAGACAAAACCGCACCCCCTTCTCCAGATTGGGAGTGCAAAGCCACCAGTCCAAGTCCAGAGCAGGAGAGAGAGGAACCAGAGTCTCGTAATCCGCCCGGGAGGGGTCCCAACGAGCCAACAGATGAGTAACCAAGGGCTTGAGATGGAGGCGAGCCCAAGGAACCACAGCAGTGGTTGCAGCCATCAATCCCTGGACCCGCAACCAAACACGAGCCGGGGCAGAGGGACGGCTCAATAGATCCCGCAACAGAGTCTGTAAGGAAAGGATCCGAACAGGAGGGAGAAACACCGCCCCCAGAGACGTGTCGAACAGACCCCCGATGAACTGCAGCCTCTGAACAGGATCCAGATGAGACTTGGCCAGATTCACCTTGAACCCCAGCTCCTGGAACAGGGTCAGCGTAGCCTCCACCGCCAGAAGAGCCTTAGGAAAGGAGGAAGCAGAGACCAAACAATCATCAATATAGGGAAACACGGAGAAACCCCGACGTTGCAAAACCCCCACAGCAGGAGCCAATACCTTGGTAAAAGTCCTGGGAGCAGTGTAGAGGCCGAACGGCAGAACCTGAAACTGGAAATGCTTCCCCTGAACAGCAAACCTCAGGAACCGCTGACTGGCAGGATGGACCGGAACGTGAAAATAAGCGTCCTCTAAGTCCAGGGAAGCCAAAAAATCGCCCTCCTGGATGAGGGGAATGACGGACTGCAACGTGACCATCCGAAAATGATCCAACCGCACCAATTTGTTCATGGAACGTAGATTCAATATGGGGCGGAAGGAACCATCGGGCTTTGGAACCAGAAACAGATGGGAATAGAACCCCAGGCCCTCTTCTTCCACTGGAACCGGCACCACAGCCCCTTTCCGTAACAACATGGCGATGCTGGACAACATGGCAGAGCGCCGCACGGGGCTCTTGACAACGGGGTAACCAGAAAACAATCCAGAGGGGGAGGGCCCCGGAAGGGAATCTGGTAACCCCACCTGATGACAGACAAGACCCACTGGTCGGAAATCAGAGCTGACCAACGGTCCAGAAACAAACGGAGACGAGCCCCCACAACGGCATAGTCACTTCTGTCCTGCACCAGAGGGAGGCTGTTGTTGCTGCTGCTGCTGCTGCTGTTGCTGAGGCCGGGATTTATAATGGAACGCGGCCCCCCGACCACGGGCCCGACCACGAAAGGGCTGAGATGACAAAACCCCTTGAAACCCCTGCTTCTGGAAGAAAGACCTTTTCTTAGGAGCAGGCTGAAAAGGCTTCAACAACTTCTTTTCCTCCGCAGAGCGCTGCACCATCGTATTCAAAGCATCCCCAAAAGACGGGGACCCTCAAAAGGCAGTTTATGGACCAAGGCCTTCTGTGCAGCCTCAAGACGCCAAGGTTTTGTCCACAGAGACCTCCTTCCAGCCACCGCCGCCCCAGCAGCCGAGGAGAAAGCCCACAAGGAATCAAAAGTGACATCCGAGAGGAATTGTGCCAACACCTCCATTTGAGCCAACACAGGAGTAGGGTCCCCCTGATCCTGAAGACAGTCAAACAGTTTCTCGAAATCCTTAAGCAGGACCTGCGAAGCATAGGCCGCATAAGTGCTAGCACGTACCCCAAAGTGAGAAGCGGCGTAAGAACGCTTGAGAGCAGACTCCACCTTACGCTCCACCGGATCTGACAGGAAGCCTCCTCCGAGGACAAAGAGGAAGAAGAGGCGGAAGCCATAGAGGACAAAAGAGAATTAACCTTTGGAATCGCAGGAAACTGGGAATCAAAGTCCGCCAAGCGATACCGCTTCCCCAGGAATCGCGGAATACCCTGCTTATCCACCTCAAGCCACTCCTTTGTGAAGATATCCTTCAGGACATCATGGAAGGGGAGGTCATCCACCACAGAGGAACTATACTGAGCGTAAAATCCCTCATCAGCCAGGGATTTAGGGTCAAACCCAAGCACCTCTCGAATATGGACCAGCATGTCAGAAAAAACCTTGCCCCGGACGTACTTTCCCTTAGGGGAATTGTCCATGTCGTCCTCATCATCCTTAGCCCGCTTAGCTGCAGGCTCCAGCAGCGCAGACTGGACCGCAGAATCAATCAAGTCCTGTAAATCCGCCCTAGAAATCTGCAAGACGTCATCTTCCTGCAGATCCTGAACATTATGCTGCTTTGAAATCGCCTTAGCAGGCACAGGTGAAGAAGCCCCTTCACTCATGGCGAGAAATCCAGTGTCAAACTAACAGGAACTCACCACACAAGCAAAGGAAGTGCCCAGCAACCTCCAATAAATACAGCCCCCAATCACCCAATCACGCAAAGGTGAGACAGGCGAATGAAATAAAAAAGGGCAGCCCTGTAGTCTCCACCCACAGCCATAGATCAAAGGACAATGGCCGCGGGGGCCGGACGCTGCACGAGAGCCCCAGCGCCGGAACGACCCGGGGCCAGAAAACCACAAAACTCCCCGCCCCAGCCCAGCACATGAACGGGGAGCGTCCCTGTCCCCAGAACAGGAGTGTGGTTGACCGGAATACCGGAGCGGCCGCGCCGATAAAACAAGTAAAACAATGCAGAACATAAAACTGCAACTTCAAACACTCACGGCACCGTCCTGAAGAAAATCCAGACCAGGAAACAGGAACCGGGAGCACCAGCGTTCCGACCGCCGTCGGAGCAGAAAAAAAACAGGCATGGCGGTAGGTGGGCGGGGCTTATGTAATATTCAAATACTGGCATTGTGATTGGCTGGGTGGAGGCAGGACTGCCTCACGTAGTAAGGACTGGGACGGGGAGGACCCATGAGGGGGTAATGCTGAGCAGCACCGAAAAACATGAGGGCATTGCCAATTTCTTAAGTCACAATGTCCCTGAAAGAAATTCTTTAACTGTAATGGCAACATTGGAGAGGGGCTTTGCTGTTCTTTTCCAATATGGTCACCAACAGGTTAAAATTGAATCTTTTATTCCTTCTACACTGAAGGTGGATTGCCGCATGTGCCAGGGTATCCCTGTTCTCCCCAGACCCCCATAGTATTTGGATACCTTCATGTTTTATTAAGACAAAGCTAGGTGAGATGAAGGAGGCTTCTTCAAACTCTATCAGCTAAAAGGATTTTTACTCATTCTTCCCAGCAGCTTCTATACGTTATAGATGAAGCCTTAATAAAGTTAAAGCGTGATTAAGCTAAAGCTCTATGCTTGGGCCTTTCTGACAATACGATGAAGCATCTTCAAGTAGTTCAGAGTGCGGCTATTCCTTTGATCCCTGGACAAAGGAAAAGGGTCCAGTCTCTTCTGCACTGAGAACGTTTGATTACTTTCACTGTGTAAACAAACTGATTGTAAGATTCACTGTCTGGCTTCAAGGGTTTGCATAGTCTGTCTTCAGCCTCTAAAAGAGCAACTGATTCAGCTTAATCTTCAGGTGCTCTCCAGGGTGTGCCCCTGGAATGTCGAGGTAGGACTTTAAATGCTACTAAATATCGTGGACACAATATCGAAGGACAGATTAGCTAAAGGTAAATATAGATATTCTATACCTAACTGCACATATGTGTACCTATACAATATACATATCTTCAAGGTGCATAGTTAAGAATAGTAAACATTGGAATAGTACTTACTCTATATGCACTTACAATTCCATATTTTGTCCCTTTCTATGATATTAGTGTACCACAATGCTTCTTGCATTGATATTCCATAGTACAATCCTCCACAGTAGCCCATGGAATCTTAGTTATCCCCACACACAGTCCAGACCTCTAGTCTTGGGAGTAAACTTACATCAGACATAATTTTTTTTTTTTCAAAGGTTTATATAGCGGGAACTTGACCCGAAGGTATCAGGTATCAGATCGCTTTACATGAGCACCAGTTGTGTTACACAAGGACACATTCATATTTGTTTGGCATGGGGAGATTAAGTGATTTGCCCAGAATCACAGCGAGATTAAGTGATTTGCCCAGAATCACAGGGAGATTAAGTGGTTTGCCCAGAATCACAGGATGTTGAGCGTCAATTTATTTATTTGAAAAGTTTTATAGAGTGCGAACAAGACCCAAACGGGTATCAGAGCGCTGTACAAAGTAACGAACATTGGCATGAGGTAACAGCATGAGTACAGTACAATAAGGAAACATAAGAAGTACCTGAAACATAAAAAGTACATGGGGGTGCAAGGGGAAGATGAAATAACAAGTGATCAACAGGTAACAGCCCTACTAGTAGGCGCAGTGAAGTTCTAGCAGAGCAGTATGTCAAAAGGACAACAAAATACATTTTGAAACACAATGTAAAACAATTGTCAAGCAGGAGAAGGAAGTGACTTGCAAATGGCATCAGGGCTATTGCTGATGAAGTTCATTCAGCCATTTGACATGTTTTTTAAATGAAGCAGTCGAGGGGCTGGATCTGATCTCCGTCGGAAGGGCATTCCAAGTTCTTGGAACAAGCCCGGAGAAGGCACGGTTGTAAGTTCTTTTTTTGTTGAATTTAGGAGGTTTCAGTAGTAGAGTATTAGAGCTTCTTAAGTTCCGACTAGAGCCGGGGAGCTCAATTTTTTTTGCCAGGTAAGAGGGGGTGTTGTAGTGAATAGCTTTATGCGTCAGACAGGCTATCTTGAAGTGGATCCTTGCTTCAATGGAAAGCCAGTTAAGGTGAATTAAGTCAGGTGTGATATGATCATGCTTTCTGGAGCCCGTGATGAGTCTGGCAGAGGTGTTCAGAGTAGCTCTTAGCAGAGCTAACCTAGCCTTAGGAAGCCCAGCTAGGGTCACCAAACCATATTCCGATCGTGAGATAACTAGGGATTGGACTGCTGACTGGATGTTCTCAGGATGTAAGAAAGGCTTGATTTTCCTAAGAGTGTTGAGCTGATGATTGGCACTCCTAATGGTGGCACTGATGTGCGCTTGCATATTTAGGTATTTGTCCAGTGTGACGCCTTAAGAACTAACAGAGTCAACAATATGAGGGGTACAGTTGAGTGCTGAAAGTTTTTTGATCCAGCTTTGCGTAGGTGCCGAGTGGTTACAGGGGGATTCAGAAGAAATTTTGTTTTGAGGGTATTTAGTAACAGATGATTATGCGTTAGCCATTGTTGAGTTTTTTGAAGCGCACCATTAAGAGTTTTTATGTCATCTGGAGAGGAAATCTTCAAATAAAGTTGAGTGTCATCCGCATACATATGGTATTGAATGCTAGCGCAGTTCATAATAACAGTTCAAGGTTCCATGAAGAGGTTGAAGAGCGTGGGCGAGTGTGCCAACCCTTGAGGTACCCCAATAGTGACCGGGGTACTAGCAGCAAGTTATTGGTTGACTTTGATTCTTTGGGTATGGTTATGTAGGAAAGAGGCGAACCAATTTAAGACAGGGCCAGATAACCCCATTCTATGTTGAATAAGAGCAATCAAATTATCATGTTTGATAGTGCCAAATGCAGAGGACAAGTAAAGAAGAATCAGAAGACAAGGAACATCTTGGTCAAGAGATCTCAAGGCGTCATCAACTATGTGAGTTAGAGCTGTTTCTGAACTGTGCCCCGCTCTAAAGCCTGACTGGTGGAGGTCAAGGAGCTGAAATTTCTTGATGTGGCTGCAAAGCTGTGTGTGAACCCATTTCTCGAGCAATTTAGGTAAAGACATGATGCTGGTGATCGGACGTAAATTGTTGGGATCCTCTAAGTCGGCATTAGGCTTCTTGGGGATGGGCGTGACTTACCCAATCTTAAGGCAGTCAGGGATCCTCCCCTGCAAGAGAGATTGTTGAATGATCCGGGTCCAGAGAGGGAGAATGGCCGAGTTGAGATCAGTGAGAAGCTTAGCGGGAAGTGGATCACTGAAATGGTTGGAGAGTTTAAGAGACGCCAGAGAATGTAACAGCTCCTCCCCATCCGGGAGCAGGAAGGAATTCCAAGAGGCATTGTTTTTGGGAGTGTACACTGTGGGGTAGAGAGGGGCACACACTGCAGTAGGTACTGCCGAAGCAAGGGCACTCATAGACCGCAAGTTAGGAGCGGCACGTTGTAGCTCCCGTTCAATAATCCTAGACTTTTCTGAGAAGTGCGCTGAGAAGTCCTCCTCACTGGGGCCGGGAGTCTTGAGTGCCGAGATAAGATTAGTAGAGTGGTTAGCTTGTTGTTTGATGATTTTAAACAGTTTCTTGGGTCGGTTATTGGCGCTGTCAAGCTGAGCCCTGAAATGATCTGTTTTAGCACTGCGAATGTGTTTGTTGTAAGAGCTTCTCAACCTCCTTAACTGATTGAGACTAGTCATGGAGGGAGCATTTCCCAATCGTCTCTCAGAGAGCCTAAGTTTGCGACGTTCCTCATTAAGGGAGCCATTGAACCAGGGTTTGGATTGTTTGATCGGAATCCTTTTGAGTTGCTTTGGAGCAGCAGAGTCGAGAATACTTGACAAAGAGTTGATGTAATGATCCGTCAACTCGTCCACATTGTTCATGTTAGGGGGAGGTTCCAGCAGATTGTTGCTCATGTTGGATAGATTAGAGATGTTGATGTCTCTCAGATTACGAGCCAGCTGTTTGTTTTTAAGCATTTGACCTTGTCTGAGCAAGACCTTTTCCAAAATGTGAAAGAAGATTTGGTGATGATCCGACCAATCACAGGGTACTGTCACGTGGTTACCAGAGACATTATCGACATCTTTAAGTTAGCATGAGCCCGGTAGCCATGATGCTGCTTTTGCGCACGACACTGCATGTCTTTATTTTTGCACGACTTTGTTTATGCCTTTCACATGAGAACTCTCTGCTGTGCTTGTTCTCTGCCTGTTCCTGGTGTTTAGTCTGAACATAGTGAACAAGGTCGATAAACACTGACTCTTGTTATTCTGTTCTGGTCAGGCCCTAGCACTTAGACAAAACATACTAATGCAGCTGTTTCTGCTGGTGGAACGTACTTTGATATTATGAGGATGCATGTTTAGGTAACACACACTTGGAGAGGGACTTTTCCAGGGAGAAGAGCAACACGCATCTGTGATGTAGAAAAACGATCTATGTCCTAAGGTATGGGGTCTGCTGACAAAGCCCAGAGATCTTCTATTATATAATAATACTTCTGCTTCCCAAGGGTAGGGTTGTTAGGCCTTATAGTCCTTTATCCACTGTCTTTATAAAATAATATCTCCCTTTATGATATATGGCCTTGCTGCAATGTTAACTGTATTGATATTATGCATTTTGCTGCTGGTAGTGGCTCGTAAACTGCATTTTAGAACACAATAGTTAAAATAAACATTTTCAACTATTTTCGTGTTTCTGTCAGATCTTATTGTGGACATGTACGAGAATGTGAGTGAAAAGGAGTGTCTTGTTACTGCGATTCATGAGAGATACGGGAGTGTTGTGTTCTGGGGTGTCTAATCACTGGTTTCACCATTTGTGAGTAGGAAAGCGAGTGAGACACTATAGCTAGTCGGTACTGGGTTCATGGGCACTAAGGTGGTGGGAAGGCTTAGCCCCTATACACCGAGGTCCCATTTTCCTGCGCATAGTTCTGTGTATGTGAAGAATCCCTGAAACAGTACAATGTCATCAAGTTGAATGATGTGGTCTCTAGCTTTGATAAGGTCAAGGGTAGCACCCTTGTTGTGGGTGGGTCCATTGCAGGCATGGATGAAGTTGAGGTCGGAGAGGAAAGCCTTAAAGGAGCAAACTAACGGATCATTTGTGTCATTCCAGTGAAGGATGAAGTCACCGAGGAAGATATGGTTAGGGTGAAGGACCAAGCAAGAGAAGATGGACTCCATCATTTGCTCTATGAAGCGCAGGTTATCCCCAGGGGGATGATAAATCATGTGAAGCACACAAACCATCTTGCCCTTGTTCCAGATCTCAGTGTCTAGGGTGCTCACAGGAGGACATCCGAGCATTTTGAGCCTGCTTCAACATGAGGCCGGAATGATGGATGCAGGCAATACACCCCCCTGGATTTGACAAGTCTGTCGCATCTGATTCTGTTATAATCAGGAGGTATTAAGATTCGAGTATTGGGGAGGAGGAGTCATTGAGCCAAGTTTCAGTAAGGATCAGGATGTCCAATTCTTGTGAGATGATGAGTTCAGAGATATCTGCTGCATGTTTCACTGCTGATCTGCAGTTGAGAAGCATCGATTTAATATGAGAGTTGGTAGTTGCCTCTACTAGGTGAGACGTGATAACCTGAAGTAGGTTATCCTTATTCATGGATCTAATGTTAACACTAGGTTTTCTAGTGGAGGAGATAGGAGAGACCGCATAGCCATCATACGACAGCAACAGTGTGAGCGTGTCATCATCCCACAACTGAGGCAGGAACCTAAGGGGTCTGAACTGGTGGTTAGGAAGAGGTCGAGAGGGCCAGCGTGGGTGAGAGGGTTAGTGAAAGAAGACCTTTCCACTCCGCAACTTTTAATACTTTCTGGAAGAGTAGGAAGATCAGTCCCCAAGGAGGGATAGAGTTTGCGAAGCTTCTCAGTCTTCAATGAACAGTTTAGGAGGGTCTGGAGGTTATCCTTTACAGTAAGGAGGTCTTGCTTGAGGTCAACCAATTTCTCCTCAAGCAGGCGGAGGTTATCATAACCAAGTACCAGCCCAGAATAAGATGATGGGTGTGGCCCCTTACCCTCACAAAGAATGCATAAGGGAGATAGACCCCCGCTTGAGATCAGTTATAGTAACCATTGGGGGGGGGAGGGTTAGCATAGAGGGTGTCCGGGTTCCGAGTAAGAGGTTAAAGAGAAAACTTTTGAGGTTGAATGGAGGGGGGCACGGTGGCTATATCCTGTGAAATGGGTGGAGAGATAGGAGAGGAGGAAGGACATAGAGGGTTAAAAGGTAAGGTGCTGGGGTACAAAATTGGGTGCAGGGTAGGAGAAGCAATCAGATTAGAGTTACTGGCACTTGGAGATGGAAAGCATGGTGTGTCAGGGTTGGTATTGAGAGTATTACACTCATTAATCGTGTCATTGGAGGTATCAGAACGGATCATCGTGAGTGAGGTGGAGGTGGAGGTGGAGGGGGCGAACACATAGTGTGAGGGAGCAGGAAGTTCAGCAGTAATGGGGAGACTAAAATGATCTGGCCTGGCAGGTTTAGAGTTGAAGATAGGGTTGTATGGAGGGGAGACAGGGTGGGAGGGCGCTTAAGGTACAGCAATTATGGGGAGACTAGAATGACCTATACTAGCAGGATTAGGGTTATTAAGTGCATTTTTAATCCTATTAAAAATACGGTCAAATCGATTCAGATGCAGGTTAGAGGCTTGAATAAGGATGTTGCTATTATTGTAGAGAGAAATGGTCAGTTCAGCATTGAGGACATGAAGAGGAATTATGTTTATATGCAACCCGTGGGGTGTTTTGCACAGAGCTTTGGAACGAAGTGTATCAGTTAAGGCTCTTCTCCACTGGGCTCTTCTGGTTGTGTAGAAGATAAGGTCTGTCACCACTACGCCCTTAGATGCACACAAATAAGTATCAAAGATGAGAGTTTCAGGACAGCGTTTGAGTGGATTCTGTTTAAAAGTCTTTGCTGCTTTCTTCAAGAGGTTGGGAGGGTAGACAATCTTGAACGCATTAATGCCTACCAGTGCCAGGCAGTTAGAGGAGCGAGTAGTAGGTTGCGCCATGGTAGGTAAAGCGAGCAGAGTAAGGGGTGAGGAAGGCAGCGTTCCGATACGAAATTGCGTTTTCCTTAAGCGAGGAGTTGTAAAACCAACTTTTTTGGGGGAGAAAAATACAGCTCTTGGGTTACAAGTTCAGAAACACAATGTGCAATATTCCCCACATAGGTTTCAAGTTCGACAGAGCTATGTACGAGGATGATCTAGTACGTTGTTGCGATGTCTAGTCCCTTGTTGCAACCAAAGAAAAGTTCAACTTTTGGGTTACAAGTACGAAATCGCAAAGTGCAATAGCCCCTTCATAGGATTCAGGTTCGACATAGCAATGTATGAGGCTGATCTAGTTAGTTGATAAGATAACCCCAGCAGGAGCATAGTACCTTGGTGCAGCCAGGCAGATTCCAATTTCCAAGCCGGCCACATCCCAGGTGGGCCAGGGGGAGAGTCCAACCTTTCTTTCTCTTCCCAGACTGAATGGAGACTAAAAGTGCCTTATTGCAGCCCGACCATTCCAAGATGGCCGCCCCCACATTATAGCCTGCGATGAGTCCTACCTTTCTTTTCACAGTCCAGACAATTAGGGCTTGAAGCGAAAGACCCTTGACTACTAGGGAAATCAGCACTTCTCATTCCCCCAGACGTAGCGGTTTCCCAAGCCCACAAAAGAGTCAGAAGTAGTGCCCAACACACATTCCAACAACAGGTGCCCGGGGAGAAGTCCCTCGATACAATGATAAGCTCCTCCCTGAGCATGGGTAGAAGCCCAAGCTGAATATCGGCAGCGGGCGGTGGTTCCCAGGAGTCGCGCCGTAAATTTGTGAAGCAATCAGCCCAGAACAGTATTGTCAGGGCAGAAAGCTCCGCTCCGCTCCTCCACGTTGTGACCGCAAGGCGGTGGGCGGTCCAAAACAGTCCGGGAGGTTTCTATGATCAAGCCTCTGGGCCCATGCTCAAAGCGCGAGCCAGAACACCAGGGCTCCAACGTGTATCAAAGCGAAGCCCTGCAAGAGCAGCACACGCCTGACAGCCATCAAGGGATCGGAATGGCTCCCAGTGTAAAATTTGGCGAGGACCGCAAGACTGCACGGGCGCGCCCCGCATATGAAGTAGCGCCTGACAGCCCACAACAGGGAGCCGACCTCCAGACTCTGCCTGGTAGACTGCTACTCGCTCTTCTCAGCACCACCACGAGCTGCACCGTGACCACGGGGGATGGGGACCAAGACTCACCCGTGCCGATCATTCGACCCAGCAGCCAGTACCTGCCTGCAGACGGCAGACGGATCCTGCGCCAGCGAGCCTGCGACTGCGAGCCGGACCTATCCAGGTGACCCCAACAGCTCTGTATAACGATGGAATGGCACAACCAGTGTGCCGGACGGCTACCAGGTATCTCCACTGGGCCAGCATCCAAAGACCAGGCCAGTTCCTGCTGATTGGGACCTTCCACTCGGACTACTGCGTGCTGGTAAAGCGAAAGAGCCAAACCGGTTTAGTAATGCAAAAACCAGTTACTCACGTTAAACAAATATCGTTTGTTCCAGAATTGAGGGTGGATGGCAGGGATTGTGACAGGATACCTCACGGATTCAAAATCCTCAAACCAGGAGCTCCATTTTGGGGCACCCACGCAGCGGCCATCTTGGCTAAGATCAATGCCGAGACTCGAACCCGGTTCCCCAGATTTGAGATCCACTGCCCTAGCCATTAGGGTACATCCTCTCACATTATTTTCTGCTTTTCCTTGATTCCCTTCTGTGAATCTCTCAAAACTCTTCTCTTTTACTATTTGGAATTGTGAGTCTGGTCTCATCTTAATTAATAAGCATGATGCGCTTAGTGATGCTTTGATTTGCTAACTGTGTGGAATAATTGAGTAAATAATTATATAAAAAGAAATAAACTGATGGTGCTTTTTGCCTGCCAATTTTAACCGCAGAGGATCATGTAGAGGCTGAAGAAGGTAGATTTCCGAGGACTTGGCATGACACAGGCTCACGGGGCAGTGAAGATCTCCATATGTACATATTATTGACTCTATAAGGGAATCGTAGAAAAACAATTTAGAACCTTGTGGTCACAGTCCATTAGTATCCAAGGAAAGAAAGATAAATGCTGTAAAAAAAAAAACCTGAAACATGCCTGCTGCAGCTATTACTTTTTGGGTGCACATTTCTGGGTAGATGTTTGATCAGGGCAGACAAACAGGATATAGGCATGAGAACAAGTTACATTTATGGGAAATATGATACACATACGCCCTGCCAGATCATTATCATAGTGTCTACTCTGTGAGACCTGCCTGAGATAACATAGGAAATCTAAATCAGGACTAACAAGTCATTAGTAGCATTTTGGATACACAGTAATCTTATTGAGAGGTGAGAAGCATACACTTTGGTCGGAAAAGCTACACAGAACTAGGAATTATGATTTAAGGTAATGGGAACTATAACTCACGGGGTCTACAACTACAAAATGAAACGCAATATTAAAGGAGTACCAGGCTTGTCACAGGTTGCAAACAGAGACTAAAATACCCTCTGTTGAGTGTGCTTCATAAGAATGCATAAATAAAAAATTAAACTCTAAAGATGTACAGTAACGGACTCGGCCAGCTAGAACGGAATGCCAGAACTCTCTGAGAGTAAAGCAGTGACATTCCAGGGTATGACACTAAATATATCACCAGGCGATTCACAGGGGAAACATCTATGTTCTGCAACATCAATGAATCTTTACACTGTCACACTTTACAAAGAAAAATGTGTCATTGTAAGAAAGAGTTGGAGCCAACGTATTGTTTTGCTGCATGTTATGTTGGCTCATTGTGAATTTTTTAGATAACCACACATGCCATTGCCATTAATGCAGTAATCTGACTGGGATAGGAGTCCGCCTCAACATTATAGACAGTGCAGCACAGAGTCTGGGACTGCACAGAGCCTTGTGAATGTACATTCAAAATCTTTTCGAAGTGGATGGCACCTGTGTTCTTGTCCAGAGCATAGTTACTTAGGCTGTGGCTGGGCTGCTCCAAAAAACAATGACCTATTAGGTAGCAGCTACTTCTCAATTACTGTAAAACCAAATAATCAAAACATCAGGTCTTGAGTAACAGCACCAGGGGTTTCAGGATTCTGACATGGAATATCACATAGTGAGAAGAGTGTCAGAACTGGCATATCTCCTCACTCATCCTCCTGTACATTCCTTTCAGTGACTTAGACACCTGCTCTAGAGATCTGTCTGTAATCTACATGTCACTCATTCCTCAACTGTACATGTTCCGTAAATGATGAAAGCTTGTACTAGTTTATCCTGCTGGATCTGTTCTGCATGGAATGGAAGATTACAATTTACTGCCTTCTGCGAAGTAAGATTGCTTTGCTACTGCCATGCTGTACCTGTTCTGTGATAAAGCAAAGCTTGCACTGCTGCTTCCCTAGCTCTCTATCTGTCCTCTGAATGAGGAAAGCCTGCACCCTTCCACTCATGACGTACCTGTTCTATGAAGAAGGGATGTTTCCATGGCTGTTGGGTCGTTATGGAAAAACAAAGGACATTTTGAATGCACTTGAATAACATGCCAGGCCAGTCAGAAGCTTTGGCAGGACCGCAGGCAAAAGTTAGTTGAGAGGCTCTGACCCAGAGACCCCAGTTTCAATCTAGGCTTTCCAGCTTGACCATACTGTGTGACTTGGGCAAGTATTGTTCTTCACAGTGCCTCCTTTTCCAAGCTGATCACACTTGAAAGCACCTTGAATTAATAAATTTGAGGATGCGCACTCTACAAACACCTCTCTTCTATATGGTTTAATAGACCATAGTGTTGCTCGATGTCCAAAAACAATAAAAGCCTTGTCTAAGAGGCACAAGATAACTGACTTGCTTCTTGTGTCACTAATAACATTGGCATCATGGCAGAAGGGGAAAAGTATGCAATACTGAAAAGGAGGCACACTCTCCATTAGGGTAAGTACTCCAGTGTAATGCTTCCTGTCACATCAACTGCCCGGCAGCAACTGCCACCTCAGAGTTCTCCCCTCAACAGTGTTCCTCACAGGGAACAACACATCACCCATGAAATACCCATTGAGGATCTGAACTGCACAATCTCTAATTAGGAAACCTGATTTCAGTCCCGGCTTCCCAGTTACAGCAAACAGTGTGATCCTAGGCAATGACTTTTCTTTACTGTGCGTTCTTTTCCATGTCCAACATATTTGAGAACACCTTGAAAAAATGTAGTTCACGATGTGCACTGTACAAAAAATCTCCTGTGTATATGGTTTAATAAACTATAATGCTGCTCCACCTATAACAGCAAAGGCTTATGTACTGACTTGCTTTTGAGTCATTTATAAAATCGTTAGGGCATGAGTGGTGTGGTTCACGAATGCTAATAAAGGCCACTCAATGAAGTGATATAATCTTATGTAGTAAATTAAAACAATCCAAAATACACTGCCCCAATTTCCGACAGCCTCACGAATAGTGTGTTGTGGGACTCTTCAATGACTGTGGCCAAGGGAAATTTGCCCAGCCTACCGCCCCCCCCCCCCCATTCTGACACTGGGGAACATGCCCTCTAAACCAAGGATTGTTTCACAGTATTTGATGTGAGATACCTATAGTTTCTGAGGAAGATGCCTGGTCCCATAGGGCAATATTCAAGCGATGAAACATGTCAACGGAAAAGAGCAGCAAGGCTGTTCAACCCTCCTTTTTTTAGTCTTGTATAAGGGAGACACCAGTAAAACACATTTCAGCTAACCCACACTCATTTTTTATATAGTTCTGATAGTTTAACAAATGGACAACATAACTGTTGACACAAAGGACATGACCCCCACCCAAACTAGGGAACCCATAACTAGGAGACTGTACAACCAGTAAAGAATGCTGGATTCTTATCATTGCTAGATGTGCAATCCACTGATGAAGCATACCTTAGTGGGTAGGTGAGGGTTCATTATCCTATATCCGTATATGAATGTATGGGAATTGCATAAAAGGTTTGGCTGTTTCTTCCAGCTGTTTTTTACTTCCAGCTTATTTATGCTGTTTACGAAAAGTGTACAAAGTCCTCTATAACCTATCATTCCCTCTTCAGTGTGTTAGCAACCTGTGCTGTACCTGTACTGAATGTGTGAGAGAATTGTTTGATGTTCCTTCTGCTACTGCCACCTGCCCCTTGGATGTTCTTAGTGTTAGGGAAAGTTGCACTGCAGCAGTCCATGTTGTACCTTTATTATGTTGCATGAGTAAACCCTCACAAAATATGTGAGCAGACTTTACTTGTGGTTTTACTTGTGAAGAATTCGTTTTTAAAATGGACTAGACAGCTTAACTGACAAGTGGCTCCATGTGATGTGTAACACGTCCAGTCAATTCTGGTATTTTAGCCAACATCACTTTGTATGCTAAGATTTTGAACCCATAATGAAAGTGTTTAAACCAAAACTACAAGCCTCATAAAAAAACATGCTGGTGGCAGTGGTGCTGGGACAATTTTCAGAGTAGGGGTGCTGCCATCAATGTTACATCCCTGAAGTTATATAGATTCTGAAAAATTCAAGCATCACACTAAGAACAGGAAAGGGGTAATGGTGTGGTTGATACATAGCTGGTGGTGCACTTTGGAGTACACTGTCACACTTATATTAGTAAAACATGGTGTGGCCAATCAATCAATCAGTATTTCTGAAGCACTGCTAATCACCAGTGGTGGTATCCAGGCGTTGAGAGCCAAGCTGCTCAGGAGCAATCAGTTGAATAGCCAGGTCTTGAGTCCCCTTCTGAATTCCTGAAGAGAGGGTGAAGTCCTGAGGTGTAGGGGAGGCTGTTCCAGGAATTCAGAAGGGGACTCAAGACCTGGCTATTCATTCAGGTAGGAGAAGGAGTGTCCTCCACTGTAGCTTTGGCAGATGTGGGGGATGTGAGCAAGGGAGAGGGAGGCAGAGCGCAGGTGACTGGAGGGTCGGTGAAAGCTCAGGCGGTCGTTGATGTATGCAGGTCCTTGATTGTGCAGTGCTTTGCAGGCGTGGGTCAGCATCTTAAATTGGCAACTCTTGCGGACGGGGAGCTAGTGGAGTTTATTTAGGTGAGGGGTGATGTGGGTTCATTTGAGGTCAAGGATGAGTCTGGCCACTGAGTTCTCTATGGTCTGCAGTCTCTTCAGTAGGTGAGTGGTGATTTCAGTGTAGAGTGCTTTGCCATAGATCAGGTGGCTGGTGACGAGGGCTTGAGTGATGGTGCGTCTGGTGGTGACTGGGAGCCACTTGAAGATGTTTTGGAGCATGCGAAGGGTGAGGAAGCAGGCGGAGGAGTCTGCGTTGGTCTGGTTTTTCATGGTGAGTTTGCTGTCCAGGATGATGCCGAGGTTTCGGGAGTGGTCTGTTGGGGTAGGTGAAGGTCCCATTTCAGCAGACCACCAAGAAGCGTTCCACGGGGAGGGGTTGTTCCCAAATATCAGAACTTCTGTTTTGTCCATGTTGAGTTTGAGGCAGTTATCCAGCATCAATCAGTGATGTTGGTTATGCACAGGCGGAAATTGGCCCTCGTGGTGGATGGGTCTTCAGATAGAGCGAGGATGAGCTGGGTGTCGTCTGCGTAGTAGATGATGTTCAGCCTATGGGTTCTGACAATGTTGGCCAGGGGATCATATAGGCGTTGAACAGGGTAGGGCTGAGGGATGAGCCTTGAGGGACATTGCAGATGATGTTCTTGGGTTCCGAGGTGAAGGGTGGAAAGTGAATTCTCTGAGTTCCTCTGGTGAGGAACGGTGCGATCCATTTAAGGGCGTCCTCTTAGATTACAATCTGATAAAGCCTCTGGATTACGGTGTGGTGGGAGATGGTGTCCAAGACAGCTGAGAGGTTGAGGCGGTACAGGGAGGCCACTTTTCCCCAACCTATGAGGGTTCAGATGTCATTGGCGGATGCGATCAGGGCATTTTTGGTGCTGGGTATGTGCGGAATCCAGATTGGGGCGAGTCCAGAAGATTGTTGTTCTCCATGTATTCTATGAGCAGGTGGGTGATGGCCTTTCCAAGGACTTTAGCGGTAAAGGGGTGCAGGAAGATGGGCCGGTAGTTCTTGTGCTCATTGGGGTCTGCGGACGGTTTCTTGAGGAGGGACTTGACTTCAGCATGTTTCCATTCTTCTGGGAAGGTGGCCGAGGTGATGGATCTGTTGATGATGGCTGTGAGCTTGTTGCTGACAGTCCTGTTTTTGAGGTTGAACATGTGATGAGGGCAGGGGTCTGAGGGTGCTTCTGAGTGGACGGAGTGCATGATGGCTGTGGTGATATGTGTCCAGAACTGGGTCTAGGCGGTGATCTGGTTGTCCGAGTTAGCGTATGCGGGGAGCGAGGAGGCTGAGGATGTCAGAGACATCAAGGGTTCAAAATGTTTGCAGATGTTGGAAGTCTTTTCATGGAAGAAGTCTGCCAGGGTGTCGCAGAGGTCTTGGTAGAGGGTGATGTTGTTTTCCGTAGCTGAGGCGTTGAAGAACTTCTTGACGATGATGAAGAGTTCCTTGCTGTGGTTGGAGCTGGCTTTGATGTGGTTGGCTAGGGCATTCTTATTCGTTTCTTTCTGGAGTCGTGGTAGTGGTTGAGTGATGTCTTGAAGGTGGTGCGGTCTGTGGTCTCCTTGCTGGTGAGCCATTTCCTTTCTAGTCGCTTGCCATTTGGTTTTGTGGTTCTCAGTTCCACAGTGTACCAACTGGCATGTCTGGTGGATTTCTTGAGTTTGGTGGGTTTGATGGGTTTGATGGGGGCGACTGTGTCAGCGCAGTCGGTGTTCCAGATGGTGAAGTTCTTGACCGCCTGTTGAAGGTTGATTGTGGTGTCAGGGTGGTAGATATTGAGAGCGTCGGTCAACTGGCTTTCGGATACTTTGTTCCAGCTGCGGTGAGAGGTGCTGGGCAGCTTGCTGGTGGTGCTGGGGGCTGCTGTGATGGTGAAGTGGATGAAGGAGTGGTCCGTCCAGGTGATCTCGATGGCATGGCTGTACTTGACTCGGTTGCTGGCTATAAAAAGGGGGTCGAGCGTGTGTCCTGCATTGTGAGTGGCCTCTGTGACTCATTGGGTGAGGCCGATGTTATTCATTCTTTCGCGGAGGTTGGCTGTGTTGGTGTTGTCAAGTGAAAATTGAGGTCTCCGAGGAAGATGTAGTGTTCGCTGTCATTAGCTTGTGGTGCAATAAACTCGGAGATGGCGTCACAGAAGCTGGGGCTAGGTCCTGGAGGTCTGTAGGCAAGTGTGCCTTTGATGGTGGTTTTGCCATCTGTTTTGAGTTGGAAGTTGAGGTGTTCCATGATCGGGGTGGTGTCGTCTGTGGTGGTGGTGCAGTGGATGGTTTGTGGATGATGGCAATCCCACCTCTGTGTTTGTTGATGCAGTCCCGGTGTACTATCTTGTAGTCGTTGGGCATGGTGGTGGCAATGTTAGGGGCAGATGCGGGCTTGAGCCAGGTTTCGGTGAAGAAGATGACATCGGGGGTGAGGGAGGTGATGGTGTCCCAGATCTCAGTGGCTTGCTTGCAGAGTGAACGGGTGTTGAGCAGGAGGCAGTGGAGTTGTCCAGGCGCAGTAGTGGTAGGTGTGGTGGTGCTCCGGTGTTGCAGGAGAAGAGAGTGGCAGCAAGTAAAAGGTCCCACTGTCGAGCGCAGAGAGATGCAGCAGCAGTTGTTCTGGATTTTGTAGTCCAGGTCTATAAGCTCGGCGCTGGTGTGGCTGCGGGTAATGGGAGATCAGGGTTCCTGGTGCTGGGCGTGGTCCAGGCACAGATGGGTGCAGACAGGCTTGCCTTTGGGTCACCTTCGGCGCGCTTCGGGCATCCACTGTGCAGCCACGCTACAGCCTTTATTAAGTGGGTCCTGGGTGGGGCTCTGTCAGGCTGGAAGCGGGTGATGGGATCGGCAGGAAAGCGAGCGCGCTGCAGGCTGGCTTGCAGTGCAACATGAGAAAGGAGCACAAACAAAGCACAAGTAGACACAAGATACTAGGCTTAAAGCCAGTAAAACAGGCACAGATGACTAACTAATGGGGAGAGAAAAACACATAAGAGATATACAACCAGACGCACAAAGTAACAAAATAACAGGCACAGCAACAATATGACGGGGCACAGAGGTCAGCAAAAGGGCAGAGGCAAACAAATGAAGCACAGAGCTAGAGTGGTGAGGGGAACTGGCACAGGGACCTGCTCCTGTGGTAGCGCCCAGTCATTTATAGACAGCATATTTTCCATTGAAATGGCCACTAAATTTGCACAGACATGCAGTTTTACTAATAAACTAAACATATTGTGTGGATATCGGATTTCATTAATATTTATCATTTGCGCATCACTAGGTAAAGTACTTTACAAAAAAGCACTTCATTTGGGCTTTGTGAACTACTGATGTATTTTTAATGATTTGTACAGCTAATTTGCAGGTATTTATATTTTTTTGTGTGTTAGAAAACAATCGATTCTCCCATAGTTCACTTTACAAAATACACTCACTTTAAAGTCAGAGAAAGAAAAGTAAACATGATCTCCATGTTAAAAAATAAATAAAATAAGCAGCCTGCCGGAGTGTGAGGCCCAGGTAGTGTCAGAGGGATTTCGATATCTAGCGATTTTTGTGACTAGAGACCCGGCCCAATTTTATGCCCGAAATCTATTGAGCCCCTTAACTAGACTCCAAAATGACATCCAGCACTGGCGGGCCCTCCCCCTGTCCCTTCTGGGCAGGACAGCCCTATTCAAAATGATGGCACTGCCGAGATTTCTCTATATGCTACATAATACTCTCTTCCCGGTCCCCGAGTCATATTTCAACTCAATAGATGGAGCAGTTCGAACGCTCCTGTGGGACGGTGGATCCCCCAGAATCACCCTTAGCAAACTGACTCGTAGTTGGTATGACGGGGGAATTGCACTGCCACATATACAGTCATATTATGGAGCAGCTCAACTTGTAACAATAAACCAGTGGGTTCATCAGCCGCCCTCGGAACCAGCCTACAGAATGGACCGCCTAAATCTCCATCCGAGAGGGTATCTCCAGGCGCTATATACAAACCCGAGGCGTCTCCCGGTGAAGGGCCCCACAGCACTAACAGTCAAAGTCTGGCACTCAACACTGGCTAAACTGGGGTGGAAAGACAAAATCACAAAAGCAACACCCCTATGGGATTCTCAGAAATTGGGCACAATGGGGTCGATAGCAGGATTTGATAAGTGGGACTTAATCGGGATCTCGAGGGTGGGTGACCTGCACACAGGGGTAGACATGAAATCTTTTGAACAATTGTAACAGTCAAATGAACTAGCCCCCACCGAATTCTTCCGGTATCTCCAAATTCGACACGTCATAAGAACGGTAGTTCCCCGGGGTGAGTCAATACCTGAGTCCTCGCCGTTGGAGTGTAGACTCCTTGAAGAACATCTCACTCGCAAAGCCATATCACTGACGTATCAAAAACTTATTAACAACATGCCCGAGACAGGGACTAACTTGAGAGAACGCTGGGGACAAGACATCGGGGACTTACAGGAAGATGACTGGCCAGAAATCCTGGCATCCCCTAAAGAAGTGGCCATTTGGGCCCGTTTTAGATTGATCCACCTCAAGATCCTTCATAGGGCATACATTTCCTGCAAGACATTACATAAAATGGGCAGGAAAACAGACGCCCTCTGTTACAGAGGCTGTGGGGAGGAAGGGTCGTTTTTCCATATTCTGTGGGAGTGTCAAAGAATCTAAACCTATTGGGAAACCACGTTGTTTGTATGACAGAGATAATGGGAATGGAATTAACACTTGCCCCAAAGTGGTGTTTATTGAATGTGTGGGAGGACTCCGACTTGGGGCAGTTAGAACGGATCTGGGTCACCCTGGGATGTTATGTTACCTACCTACTTGAATTCAATAAAAAGATTTATAAAAAATAAGCAGCAATTTGACAAAAGACATATACTGACATTCGACCTCTGTCTTTAAATGCACAGCTGATAGGACAAGATGAAAACAAATTTTTAATGCATCTTCATTGCTCATTCACCTTCTGAACTAAAGCAGGTTTTTTGGCAGGGGTGCTGCAGCACCCCCAGCACCCCTACTTCCAGCGCCTAAGGCTGGTGGCTGAAAAGCCAGAATTACAGAAAACACAGTGCAACTTAGCAGACTTGTGAAATGCAAAATAACATTTAGCTTCTAACTTTCTGTCCCTTTTTAGGTCAAGCCTAGTCAGCGCGCATGCTGCTTAATATTGACTCCAGCGTTGCTCTTCTTTGGTGGCTCCTCCTTGGTTTGCGCTCCAGATACATCATTTTCGTTTGGAGCTGAGGAGCACTGCTGAACTACATATTAATTCTATTTAATTAGTGGCCGTCCGCTTTAATGCAGGTACTATTTCTTCCACCCCCCTCCTATTCTATATACCGTCTTTGCCAAGTCCCTTTATGATATGGTTTGGAAGAACTGTTTGCTTGAAATTGTTGCTTTTCCGCTCATCACTGCTTATTTCATGTTTGGTTTTTTTCTTTTGCAATTAGACAGGTATCGGAGGACTTTACATTAAGTGATTTATGCACACACACAGGATGTTGAGCCTCTGAGACTCGAACCCTGTTCGCCGGCCTCAAGGTCAGCTGCTCTAGCACTTATGCCATGTCCACTCCCCTCAACTCAGCATGTAAGATGTCTGACACTCCTTTGCAATACACAATTATAATGCATTTCCATTCTGTGTTCCAAAGCAGCGCCAGCCATCTTGTTTTCTACTGCTTGCCTGGGAAGGATAGTGGTGCTCATGGTCGCGGGGGTACTGCAGTGTGTTAGTTTACCAGCAGCTCTGCTTGGTACAGAGTTTGGACAATGTGCTACTGCACGTCCATGTCTACGTACATCCACTACAATTTACAACACCAATAGCTCCTACTCTCGCAAATGCGAGACCTATTGCATTGCAAATGCTTGTTTTTCTTGTTGGCAATCAAGGGTTAAACAGCCCAGTGGGTGAGAGGGCAGAGATAGCTTTCCAAATGCAAACAAGAGCAAATCACTGCTAATGGGTTGACATTAACATTCTTTGGAAAACTAGCATGCTAACCAGATGTTATTTAACAGACCAATGAGAGCAACAAAAGCTGTGTCTGAAGAGACACTGAGAAAGGAAAAACAGTATGCTGGCACCCCTCTTCCTAAGCCTATCCTCAGCACAGAAATTGGTGCGATTTAGGAGGCGTGTCTGCATGATCACGGTGATGCGCCCTGCCTTGAATAAGTGAAGCACGTGCTGCCCTGCTAGTCCTTGCGGCCCTGTCTGGGGGCAATAAAGCCTGAGGTGGATGGGTTACCTGAGTATATGCACTAAGATAAGGTGGGTATAATGAAAGAGCTGCCATGAAACAGATGACATTGCAGTTAGTTTAGTAGTTCAGAAATCTTATCTTGCAGATCAGTTTTCAAGATAGATTAATCAAAATTTGTTGACCTCAGGGTCCTGATGAATCCCCCATATCTTGCGGAAATAGTGCACTTCCATTGTTTCACTGAATAATGTTCCCCTAGAATACTTGGGTGAGAAATTACTGGCCATTTTGACCCACTTATATGATTGTAACGTCCCACTGCCCTGCTGGACACCCTGTTCAAAGATGTATAACATTGATAGAATTGATATTTGGCCCTTTGATCCTACTGTTTTATGACACCAGAGAAGCATTAGAGAACCAACTTACCAGTTTATTTGGTAAACTCCTCACTCATATGTTACAGGAGACAAGGCTTACTATTGCACCATCCTGGAAACTACCTGCATCTTCACTCTTGAATATGTCGTGCACTAAATTATGATCTTTCTACCTAATGGAAAAGCTAACTTCAGTAGTTTGGGACAAAATTAGTAAATTTTAAAAAGTATGGGCTCTGCTTCATACACACATAAAGTATGTTGGTCATCGCATAGGGATCCTGGGCCATATGTAAGTGGTATTGCATAGATTAGCACTGTGTCGGCCTTGCATCCTCTTCTGAAATCTTGTTGTTGAATGCATGAATATTTGCGTGTGCACCTCCCTAGCATGCATTAATAGTGACTTGTTCTACTGATAGCACTTATGTTATGGTCTTCCAATATAATTGTTACATGTTTGCTCTGCATACCTCTCTGTACCTCAAAATGTTACATACGTTTTTGGAGAAAAAAATATCCAGTGGAAAAATGTTAGTAAACATGTGACCTTAGGAAATATTGAGGAAACAAAATATGGAAAAATAATAATCATAAAACCAATGAAAATTAATGATAAAATGTAAACGCAGCAATTAAAAACTATTTCCCCAAAAGAATAATTGGCCAATATTACCTTAATAATCCCTGGAAAAATCTAAAATATGGTAAAATAGCGAGCACCTTTGTATGTGACCAGGACCTAGGTAAGTAAGCTCTCAGAGCCAGCTTTTTAGCCCTCATGATCAAATACAAGGTCGGGGTGTTTGCCCTGGTGAAGGATTTTACTCGTGTACTTAACTGATTTGCACCTCTAACCTTTTCAGTTGGACCTTTCTGGATTTGGTGTCCAATTGAATTCCACCACACCAGATACCTCTTGCAGAAGCTCTATGTCAACCCTGGATGTCCATATGAGATAAATCCACTTTCTGTTGAACCCAATTCAATGCAGGATTGCTAGCTGGAAACAAGGCCTGACTGGGAACCCTAAGCGTGCCTGGCAATATTCTAGGACCAGCCCCTGGAGAAGCACTACCTGGCCCCGGGAGGCTGGAAACGCCTGCTTGCTGCTTTTGTTACTAGGGGCTGATATTGCAGCACCTCTGCAAAACCGGCTCCCAGTAACAAAACCGTCCTCCACCTCCGCAAAACCGGCCGCACCCTTCCAGCCTTCCAGCCTTCCAGCACCTGTTCTGTGATAAAGCAAAGCTTGCACTGCTGCTTCCCTAGCTCTCTATCTGTCCTCTGAATGAGGAAAGCCTGCACTGTTCCACTCATGACGTACCTGTTCTATGAAGAAGGGATGTTTCCATGGCTGTTGGGTCGTTATGGAAAAACAAAGGACATTTTGAATGCACTTGAATAACATGCCAGGCCAGTCAGAAGCTTTGGCAGGACCGCAGGCAAAAGTTAGTTGAGAGGCTCTGACCCAGAGACCCCAGTTTCAATCTAGGCTTTCCAGCTTGACCATACTGTGTGACTTGGGCAAGTATTGTTCTTCACAGTGCCTCCTTTTCCAAGCTGATCACACTTGAAAGCACCTTGAATTAATAAATTTGAGGATGCGCACTCTACAAACACCTCTCTTCTATATGATTTTAATAGACCATAGTGTTGCTCGATGTCCAAAAACAATAAAAGCCTTGTCTAAGAGGCACAAGATAACTGACTTGCTTCTTGTGTCACTAATAACATTGGCATCATGGCAGAAGGGGAAAAGTATGCAATACTGGAAAGGAGGCACACTCTCCATAAGGGTAAGTACTCCAGTGTAATGCTTCCTGTCACATCAACTGCCCGGCAGCAACTGCCACCTCAGAGTTCTCCCCTCAACAGTGTTCCTCACAGGGAACAACACATCACCCATGAAATACCCATTGAGGATCTGAACTGCACAATCTCTAATTAGGAAACCTGATTTCAGTCCCGGCTTCCCAGTTACAGCAAACAGTGTGATCCTAGGCAATGACTTTTCTTTACTGTGCGTTCTTTTCCATGTCCAACATATTTGAGAACACCTTGAAAAAATGTAGTTCACGATGTGCACTGTACAAAAAATCTCCTGTGTATATGGTTTAATAAACTATAATGCTGCTCCACCTATAACAGCAAAGGCTTATGTACTGACTTGCTTTTGAGTCATTTATAAAATCGTTAGGGTAAGAGTGGTGTGGTTCACGAATGCTAATAAAGGCCACTCAATGAAGTGATATAATCTTATGTAGTAAATGAAAACAATCCAAAATACACTGCCCCAATTTCCGACAGCCTCACGAATAGTGTGTTGTGGGACTCTTCAATGACTGTGGCCAAGGGAAATTTGCCCAGCCTACCGCCCCCCCCCCCCCCCATTCTGACACTGGGGAACATGCCCTCTAAACCAAGGATTGTTTCACAGTATTTGATGTGAGATACCTATAGTTTCTGAGGAAGATGCCTGGTCCCATAGGGCAATATTCAAGCGATGAAACATGTCAACGGAAAAGAGCAGCAAGGCTGTTCAACCCTCCCTTTTTTAGTCTTGTATAAGGGAGACACCAGTAAAACACATTTCAGCTAACCCACACTCATTTTTTATATAGTTCTGATAGTTTAACAAATGGACAACATAACTGTTGACACAAAGGACATGACCCCCACCCAAACTAGGGAACCCATAACTAGGAGACTGTACAACCAGTAAAGAATGCTGGATTCTTATCATTGCTAGATGTGCAATCCACTGATGAAGCATACCTTAGTGGGTAGGTGAGGGTTCATTATCCTATATCCGTATATGAATGTATGGTAATTGCATAAAAAGTTTGGCTGTTTCTTCCAGCTGTTTTTTACTTCCAGCTTATTTATGCTGTTTACGAAAAGTGTACAAAGTCCTCTATAACCTATCATTCTCTCTTCAGTGTGTTAGCAACCTGTGCTGTACCTGTACTGAATGTGTGAGAGAATTGTTTGATGTTCCTTCTGCTACTGCCACCTGCCCCTTGGATGTTCTTAGTGTTAGGGAAAGTTGCACTGCAGCAGTTCATGTTGTACCTTTATTATGTTGCATGAGTAAACCCTCACAAAATATGTGAGCAGACTTTACTTGTGGTTTTACTTGTGAAGAATTCGTTTTTAAAATGGACTAGACAGCTTAACTGACAAGTGGCTCCATGTGATGTGTAACACGTCCAGTCAATTCTGGTATTTTAGCCAACATCACTTTGTATGCTAAGATTTTGAACCCATAATGAAAGTGTTTAAACCAAAACTACAAGCCTCATAAAAAAACATGCTGGTGGCAGTGGTGCTGGGACAATTTTCAGAGTAGGGGTGCTGCCATCAATGTTACCGCCCTGAAGTTATATAGATTCTGAAAAATTCAAGCATCACACTAAGAACAGGAAAGGGGTAATGGTGTGGTCGATACATAGCTGGTGGTGCACTTTGGGGTACACTGTCACACTTATATTAGTAAAACATGGTGTGGCCAATCAATCAATCAGTATTTCTGAAGCACTGCTAATCACCAGTGGTGGTATCCAGGCGTTGAGAGCCAAGCTGCTCAGGAGCAATCAGTTGAATAGCCAGCTCTTGAGTCCCCTTCTGAATTCCTCAAGAGAGGGTGAAGTCCTGAGGTGTAGGGGAGGCTGTTCCAGGAATTCAGAAGGGGACTCAAGACCTGGCTATTCATTCAGGTAGGAGAAGGAGTGTCCTCCACTGTAGCTTTGGCGGATGTGGGGGATGTGAGCAAGGGAGAGGGAGGCAGAGTGCAGGTGACTGGAGGGTCGGTGAAAGCTCAGGCGGTCGTTGATGTATGCAGGTCCTTGATTGTGCAGTGCTTTGCAGGCGTGGGTCAACATCTTAAATTGGCATCTCTTGCGGACGGGGAGCTAGTGGAGTTTATTTAGGTGAGGGGTGATGTGGGTTCATTTGAGGTCAAGGATGAGTCTGGCCACTGAGTTCTCTATGGTCTACAGTCTCTTCAGTAGGTGAGTGGTGATTCCAGTGTAGAGTGCTTTGCCATAGATCAGGTGGCTGGTGACGAGGGCTTGAGTGATGGTGCGTCTGGTGGTGACTGGGAGCCACTTGAAGATGTTTTGGAGCATGCGAAGGGTGAGGAAGCAGGCGGAGGAGACTGCGTTGGTCTGGTTTTTCATGGTGAGTTTGCTGTCCAGGATGATGCCGAGGTTTCGGGAGTGGTCTGTTGGGGTAGGTGAAGGTCCCATTTCAGCAGACCACCAAGAGGCGTTCCACGGGGAGGGGTTGTTCCCAAATATCAGAACTTCTGTTTTGTCCATGTTGAGTTTGAGGCAGTTATCCAGCATCAATCAGTGATGTTGGTTATGCACAGGTGGAAGTTGGCCCTCGTGGTGGATGGGTCTTCAGATAGAGCGAGGATGAGCTGGGTGTCGTCTGCGTAGTAGATGATGTTCAGCCTATGGGTTCTGACAATGTTGGCCAGGGGATCATATAGGCGTTGAACAGGGTAGAGCTGAGGGATGAGCCTTGAGGGACATTGCAGATGATGTTCTTGGGTTCCGAGGTGAAGGGTGGAAAGTGAATTCTCTGAGTTCTTCTGGTGAGGAAGGGTGCGATCCATTTAAGGGCGTCCTCTTAGATTACAATCTGATAAAGCCTCTGGATTACGGTGTGGTGGGAGATGGTGTCCAAGACAGCTGAGAGGTTGAGGCGGTACAGGGAGGCCACTTTTCCCCAACCTATGAGGGTTCAGATGTCATTGGCGGATGCGATCAGGGCATTTTCGGTGCTGGGTATGTGCGGAATCCAGATTGGGGCGAGTCCAGAAGATTGTTGTTCTCCATGTATTCTATGAGCAGGTGGGTGATGGCCTTTCCAAGGACTTTAGCGGTAAAGGGGTGCAGGAAGATGGGCCGGTAGTTCTTGTGCTCATTGGGGTCTGCGGACGGTTTCTTGAGGAGGGACTTGACTTCAGCATGTTTCCATTCTTCTGGGAAGGTGGCCGAGGTGATGGATCTGTTGATGATGGCTGTGAGCTTGTTGCTGACAGTCCTGTTTTTGAGGTTGAACATGTGATGAGGGCAGGGGTCTGAGGGTGCTTCTGAGTGGACGGAGTGCATGATGGCTGTGGTGATATGTGTCCAGAACTGGGTCTAGGCGGTGATCTGGTTGTCCGAGTTAGCGTATGCGGGAGCGAGGAGGCTGAGGATGTCAGAGACATCAAGGGTTCAAAATGTTTGCAGATGTTGGAAGTCTTTTCATGGAAGAAGTCTGCCAGGGTGTCGCAGAGGTCTTGGTAGAGGGTGATGTTGTTTTCCGTAGCTGAGGCGTTGAAGAACTTCTTGACGATGAAGAAGAGTTCCTTGCTGTGGTTGGAGCTGGCTTTGATGTGGTTGGCTAGGGCATTCTTTTTCGTTTCTTTCTGGAGTCGTGGTAGTGGTTGAGTGATGTCTTGAAGGTGGTGCGGTCTGTGGTCTCCTTGCTGGTGAGCCATTTCCTTTCTAGTCGCTTGCCATTTGGTTTTGTGGTTCTCAGTTCCACAGTGTACCAACTGGCATGTCTGGTGGATTTCTTGAGTTTGGTGGGTTTGATGGGGGCGACTGTGTCAGCGCAGTCGGTGTTCCAGATGGTGAAGTTCTTGACCGCCTGTTGAAGGTTGATTGTGGTGTCAGGGTGGTAGATATTGAGAGCGTCGGTCAACTGGCTTTTGGATACTTTGTTCCAGCTGCGGTGAGAGGTGCTGGGCAGCTTGGTCTTGGTGCTGGGGGCTGCTGTGATGGTGAAGTGGATGAAGGAGTGGTCCGTCCAGGTGAGCTCGATGGCATGGCTGTACTTGACTCGGTTGCTGGCTATAAAAAGGGGGTCGAGCGTGTGTCCTGCATTGTGAGTGGGCTCTGTGACTCATTGGGTGAGGCCGATGTTATTCATTCTTTCGAGGAGGTTGGCTGTGTTGGCGTTGTCAAGTGAAAATTGAGGTCTCCGAGGAAGATGTAGTGTTCGCTGTCATTAGCTTGTGGTGCAATAAACTCGGAGATGGCGTCACAGAAGCTGGGGCTAGGTCCTGGAGGTATGTAGGCAAGGGTGCCTTTGATGGTGGTTTTGCCATCTGTTTTGAGTTGGAAGTTGAGGTGTTCCATGATCGGGGTGGTGTCGTCTGTGGCGGTGGTGCAGTGGATGGTTTGTGGATGATGGCAATCCCACCTCTGTGTTTGTTGATGCAGTCCCGGTGTACTATCTTGTAGTCGTTGGGCATGGTGGTGGCAATGTTAGGGGCAGATGCAGGCTTGAGCCAGGTTTCGGTGAAGAAGATGACATCGGGGGTGAGGGAGGTGATGGTGTCCCAGATCTCAGTGGCTTGCTTGCAGAGTGAACGGGTGTTGAGCAGGTGGCAGTGGAGTTGTCCAGGCGCAGTAGTGGTAGGTGTGGTGGTGCTCCGGTGTTGCAGGAGAAGAGAGAGTGGCAGCAAGTAAAAGGTCCCACTGTCGAGCGCAGAGAGATGCAGCAGCAGTTGTTCTGGATTTTGTAGTCCAGGTCTATAAGCTCGGCGCTGGTGTGGCTGCGGGTAATGGGAGATCAGGGTTCCTGGTGCTGGGCGTGGTCCAGACACAGATGGGTGCAGACAGGCTTGCCTTTGGGTCACCTTCGGCGCGCTTCGGGCATCCACCGTGCAGCCACGCTACAGCCTTTATTAAGTGGGTCCTGGGTGGGGCTCTGTCAGGCTGGAAGCGGGTGATGGGATCGGCAGGAAAGCGCGCGCGCTGCAGGCTGGCTTGCAGTGCAACATGAGAAAGGAGCACAAACAAAGCACAAGTAGACACAAGATACTAGGCTTAAAGCCAGTAAAACAGGCACAGATGACTAACTAATGGGGAGAGAAAAACACAAAAGAGATATACAACCAGACGCACAAAGTAACAAAATAACAGGCACAGCAACAATATGACGGGGCACAGAGGTCAGCAAAAGGGCAGAGGCAAACAAATGAAGCACAGAGCTAGAGTGGCGAGGGGAACTGGCACAGGGACCTGCTCCTGTGGTAACGCCCAGTCATTTATAGACAGCATATTTTCCATTGAAATGGCCACTAAATTTGCACAGACATGCAGTTTTACTAATAAACTAAACATATTGTGTGGATATCGGATTTCATTAATATTTATCATTTGCGCATCACTAGGTAAAGTACTTTACAAAAAAGCACTTCATTTGGGCTTTGTGAACTACTGATGTATTTTTAATGATTTGTACAGTTAATTTGCAGGTATTTATATTTTTTTGTGTGTTAGAAAACAATCGATTCTCCCATAGTTCACTTTACAAAATACACTCACTTTAAAGTCAGAAAAAGAAAAGTAAACATGATCTCCATGTTAAAAAAAAAAAAAAAAAAATAAGCAGCCCGCCGGAGTGTGAGGCCCAGGTAGTGTCAGAGGGATTTCGATAACTAGCGATTTTTGTGACTAGAGACCCGGCCCAGTTTTATGCCCGAAATCTATTGAGCCCCTTAACTAGACTCCAAAATGACATCCAGCACTGGCGGGCCCTCCCCCTGTCCCTTCTGGGCAGGACAGCCCTATTCAAAATGATGGCACTGCCGAGATTTCTCTATATGCTACATAAAACTCTCTTCCCGGTCCCCGAGTCATATTTCAACTCAATAGATGGAGCAGTTCGAACGCTCCTGTGGGACGGTGGATCCCCCAGAATCACCCTTAGCAAACTGACTCGTAGTTGGTATGACGGGGGAATTGCACTGCCACATATACAGTCATATTATGGAGCAGCTCAACTTGTAACAATAAACCAGTGGGTTCATCAGCCGCCCTCGGAACCAGCCTACAGAATGGACCGCCTAAATCTCCATCCGAGAGGGTATCTCCAGGCGCTATATACAAACCCGAGGCGTCTCCCGGTGAAGGGTCCCACAGCACTAACAGTCAAAGTCTGGCACTCAACACTGGCTAAACTGGGGTGGAAAGACAAAATCACAAAAGCAACACCCCTATGGGATTCTCAGAAATTGGGCACAATGGGGTCTCCAAATTCGACACTTCATAAGAACGGTAGTTCCCCGGGGTGAGTCAATACCTGAGTCCTCGCCGTTGGAGTGTAGACTCCTTGAAGAACATCTCACTCGCAAAGCCATATCACTGACGTATCAAAAACTTATTAACAACATGCCCGAGACAGGGACTAACTTGAGAGAACGCTGGGTACAAGACATCGGGGACTTACAGGAAGATGACTGGCCAGAAATCCTGGCATCCCCTAAAGAAGTGGCCATTTGGGCCCGTTTTAGATTGATCCATCTCAAGATCCTTCATAGGGCATACATTTCCTGCAAGACATTACATAAAATGGGCAGGAAAACAGACGCCCTCTGTTATAGAGGCTGTGGGGAGGAAGGGTCGTTCTTCCATATTCTGTGGGAGTGTCAAAGAATCTAAACCTATTGGGAAACCACGTTGTTTGTATGACAGAGATAATGGGAATGGAATTAACACTTGCCCCAAAGTGGTGTTTATTGAATGTGTGGGAGGACTCCGACTTGGGGCAGTTAGAACGGATCTGGGTCACCCTGGGATGTTATGTTACCTACCTACTTGAATTCAATAAAAAGATTTATAAAAAATAAGCAGCAATTTGACAAAAGACATATACTGACATTCGACCTCTGTCTTTAAATGCACAGCTGATAGGACAAGATGAAAACAAATTTTTAATGCATCTTCATTGCTCATTCACCTTCTGAACTAAAGCAGGTTTTTTTGGCAGGGGTGCTGTAGCACCCCCAGCACCCCTACTTCCAGCGCCTAAGGCTGGTGGCTGAAAAGCCAGAAATTACAGAAAACACAGTGCAACTTAGCAGACTTGTGAAATGCAAAATAACATTTAGCTTCTAACTTTCTGTCCCTTTTTAGGTCAAGCCTAGTCAGCGCGCATGCTGCTTAATATTGACTCCAGCGTTGCTCTTCTTTGGTGGCTCCTCCTTGGTTCGTGCTCCAGGTACATCATTTTCTTTTGGAGCTGAGGAGCACTGCTGAACTACACATTAATTCTATTTAATTAGTGGCCGTCCGCTTTAATGCAGGTACTATTTCTTCCACCCCCCTCCTATTCTATATACCGTCTTTGCCAAGTCCTTTTATGATATGGTTTGGAAGAACTGTTTGCTTGAAATTGTTGCTTTTCCGCTCATCACTGCTTATTTCATGTTTGTTTTTTTTCTTTTGCAATTAGACAGGTATCGGAGGACTTTACATTAAGTGATTTAGGCACACACACAGGATGTTGAGCCTCTGAGATTCGAACCCTGTTCGCCGGCCTCAAGGTCAGCTGCTCTAGCACTTATGCCATGTCCACTCCCCTCAACTCAGCATGTAAGATGTCTGACACTCCTTTGCAATGCACAATTATAATGCATTTCCATTCTGTGTTCCAAAGCAGCGCGCCAACCATCTTGTTTTCTACTGCTTGCCTGGGAAGGATAGTGGTGCTCATGGTCCCGGGGGTACTGCAGTGTGTTAGTTTACGAGCAGCTCTGCTTGGTACAGAGTTTGGACAATGTGCCTACTGCACGTCCATGTCTACGTACATCCACTACAATTTACAACACCAATAGCTCCTACTCTTGCAAATGCGAGACCTATTGCATTGCAAATGCTTGTTTTTCTTGTTGGCAATCAAGGGTTAAACAGCCCAGTGGGTGAGAGGGCAGAGATAGCTTTCCAAATGCAAACAAGAGCATATCACTGCTAATGGGTTGACATTAACATTCTTTGGAAAACTAGCATGCTAACCAGATGTTATTTAACAGACCAATGAGAGCAACAAAAGCTGTGTCTGAAGAGACACTGAGAAAGGAAAAACAGTATGCTGGCACCCCTCTTCCTAAGCCTATCCTCAGCACAGAAATTGGTGCGATTTAGGAGGCGTGTCTGCATGATCACGGTGATGCGCCCTGCCTTGAATAAGTGAAGCACGTGCTGCCCTGCTAGTCCTTGCGGCCCTGTCTGGGGGCAATAAAGCCTGAGGTGGATGGGTTACCTGAGTATATGCACTAAGATAAGGTGGGTATAATGAAAGAGCTGCCATGAAACAGATGACATTGCAGTTAGTTTAGTAGTTCAGAAATCTTATCTTGCAGATCAGGTTTCAAGATAGATTAATCAAAATGTATTGACCTCAGGGTCCTGATGAATCCCCCATATCTTGCGGAAATAGTGCACTTCCATTGTTTCACTGAATAATGTTCCCCTAGAATACTTGGGTGAGAAATTACTGGCCATTTTGACCCACTTATATGATTGTAACGTCCCACTGCCCTGCTGGACACCGTGTTCAAAGATGTATAACATTGATGATAGAATTGATATTTGGCCCTTTGATCCTACTGTTTTATGACACCAGAGAAGCATTAGAGAACCAACTTACCAGTTTATTTGGTAAACTCCTCACTCATATGTTACAGGAGACAAGGCTTACTATTGCACCATCCTGGAAACTACCTGCATCTTCACTCTTGAATATGTCGTGCACTAAATTATGATCTTTCTACCTAATGGAAAAGCTAACTTCAGTAGTTTGGGACAAAATTAGTAAATTTTAAAAAGTATGGGCTCTGCTTCATACACACATAAAGTATGTTGGTCATCGCATAGGGATCCTGGGCCATATGTAAGTGGTATTGCATAGATTAGCACTGTGTCGGCCTTGCATCCTCTTCTGAAATCTTGTTGTTGAATGCATGAATATTTGCGTGTGCACCTCCCTAGCATGCATTAATAGTGACTTGTTCTACTGATAGCACTTATATTATGGTCTTCCAATATAATTGTTACATGTTTGCTCTGCATACCTCTCTGTACCTCAAAATGTTACATACGTTTTTGGAGAAAAAAATATCCAGTGGAAAAATGTTAGTAAACATGTGACCTTAGGAAATATTGAGGAAACAAAATATGGAAAAATAATAATCATAAAACCAATGAAAATTAATGATAAAATGTAAACGCAGCAATTAAAAACAATTTCCCCAAAAGAATAATTGGCCAATATTACCTTAATAATCCCTGGAAAAATCTAAAATATGGTAAAATAGCGAGCACCTTTGTATGTGACCAGGACCTAGGTAAGTAAGCTCTCAGAGCCAGCTTTTAGCCCTCATGATCAAATACAAGGTCGGGGTGTTTGCCCTGGTGAAGGATTTTACTCGTGTACTTAACTGATTTGCACCTCTAACCTTTTCAGTTGGACCTTTCTGGATTTGGTGTCCAATTGAATTCCACCACACCAGATACCTCTTGCAGAAGCTCTATGTCAACCCTGGATGTCCATATGAGATAAATCCACTTTCTGTTGAACCCAATTCAATGCAGGATTGCTAGCTGGAAACAAGGCCTGACTGGGAACCCTAAGCGTGCCTGGCAATATTCTAGGACCAGCCCCTGGAGAAGCACTACCTGGCCCCGGGAGGCTGGAAACGCCTGCTTGCTGCTTTTGTTACTAGGGGCTGATATTGCAGCACCTCTGCAAAACCGGCTCCCAGTAACAAAACCGTCCTCCACCTCCGCAAAACCGGCCGCACCCTTCCAGCCTTCCAGCCTCCCGGGGAAACGCCCGAATCCTGGTACGGCCAGTCAGGCCCTGGCTGGAAAATAGAATCACCTCCAAGTTTAAGCATGGCCCTTAGATTGAATATAAAACTTTAGGTGAGGCAGTGTTCTTTTGACTAGTCATCTTGAAATTTTCAGGCTAGATCTCAATTGACCATGAGTGAGACCAGCATGTACGCTAGCTTAAGTGTCCTCCCTAAACAGAAGCCTCTCTAGCCTGCTCCTCTATTGACAGGCCAAGGTCTAGTTTCACCACACAAGTGCACATGCTGAGGGCCACCACTTTACAGAAGGGTCAAATTGGCTGGCTTTGCCAGACTGTACCCTTCTTGGTTTCCCTCCCCAAAGAGGAGCACCTCAGGACTGCTTCTGCATTGAAAGCTAGGCCAGAGATGTTGGCCCCAAAGCCACATCAAGGTCACTTTAAAGTCTCCATGGAGGGTCATGCAGGAGATTCCTTACACCTCAACAGGAGTGTAGGTTGGTCAGTAAGACTGAGGGGCTGTAAGCTTCGGATTTACCAACAATCACGCTGGAGTATCTTGTTAAAATACATTATGAGAAGCACAAGGCTTAAGAGGCAGTGTAAAGAGAGAGGAGTGCGGACTGTTAGGGGTACTTAAAACACAATAGCTTTCAAACTAACCACTCTTTAAGGAAGAGAGGAGAGAGAGAGTGTGTATGTTTTGTTTGTCAGTGTGGGCATGTAAAAATCCAGGGTGTAATCCGACAAATATCTCACCATACCCGACTGAAGGCACCTGTACCCAACTATTTACTACAGAATACCTTTTTTAGAGGGGTGTAACACCCCAAACACCCCCCCTGAAGCTACGCCCCTGACCTGTAATCTGAAACAAACGTCCAAGAGTGGTAGCCATTGTAAACTCCTAATGTCCTTCAGGCCCTCTCATGTGGGAATCCTCAGCCGCATGCTACACAAACCATCCTTTTGCCATCACATCAACTGTCTCAGAGGGTCCTACTCCGAGACCAGTCCTTCACCTCAGGGGTATCTTTCAGAGACTGGATTACAGCATGGACCATAAAAGGTGATACACCTTCCCATGCAGGAGTCTGCTTGACCTGGGTCTCCTGTTACTTTCCTTACAGAAAGAACAGGCAGCAGTTAGTCTCAGTGTGGTTTGTCGCTTTATCATGGTCGTCTCTACAGGCAGGAGTCCATATAAGAACCACCAATCCTAAATTAGAGTCTCATGTCACATTTACAAGCAAACTTAATAGTGGCGGCTACACTGGGAATTGAATGGGGTGGTCCCAATAAACGTTCTGACATACTCAATAGACAACCTCTATAGACAACTCCTATAAAAGCCAGCAAAGAATCTCATTCAGACACCCAAGTCTGATCACATTAGGATCGAGAGGGAATATTGAACTGCAGGCAATGCAGAGTGACATTGTTGCATTAATAATGCTAATTGTGCTTGTTACGTCATTGCTATTTTCGTATGTAACTTCGCACATTTAGTGAAACATCTAAAGTGCGAATACGATTGTAATTTCTCTCGTCTATTTTGTTTAAGGCTACTGGAAAATGAAACCAAATGGTGACATTAAAACAGAAAATGTGAGTGGAAAACGTGAGTTGAAACAATAGCTGTAATGCTTGACAAGATTGGCAGTCCAAAATCATGAAATGGAAACAATGTAAATAATATGCACTTTAGATTACTTTCTTTACTGACAAGTACTTTATATTACTGCCTTTTACTAAAGCAACACTTGTGCAATCAAATCTGAATTCAATATAATGCAAAGATTCGGCCTTTTATTTACCCATGGTTGGGTTCTGAAAATAACTAATGCTCTGTGTTTGTTCCATCGCAGCGTTGGTGACCAGAGCGAGTGCTTTTGTTCTTTTAGTCCCCTTTGGAAAGGGGTGTCGTTTATCAGGTTCGGTGAGATGGCACAGGTCCTGACTCATGAGTGTTTCTGTAGGTAGGTCATATGTAAATCTGCCTGACTGGGTAGGGACAGGCCTGCCTGTGCTTGTCTCTAGCTCTGCTCTTTGATGTCATCAGGGAAGTTTCAAAATGCCTGCTTACGAAAAGAAAGGAACCCATGGAACATTCATTGTTCACAAAGCATGTGCACCCTGCGGATATCACTTGCTTTATGTGCGCATGCTCAGTGCTCATGTTTGTAAGAGTCAGCATAGTGATCAAACTACCTCACATCAATAATAAATACGCGCATACCTGATGTCGATGGTCTAAGTACAGCGAGATCCATGAGAGCCTCATTACTCAAGTATGCATGTTGGCATCAAAACCAGCACGTCCAATTATGAGTACTTTTCATTTTTTCTACATTTATCATTTCCGTTGTTGGGTAGGGCTAACAATAAGATTAACACTTTAACAGCTGCTCTTTCGCCATCACTGCCATTTAGGGTGGCCTCTAAGATTAATAGGGTAGCCTGCAGGGCTAGTAACTCCTTCCACATCTTTCCTGCGGACGTAACCATATTCTCATTGCTTCCTGGCGGTGTCCTGCAGGTTTCTCTACAAATTCCATTTGATGTCCCTGACATTGTAAAAAATGTAAACCGTCATCTTAAAAATACAAAAGCAACCCAGAGGATTCGTACCTCCAGGCAGTGGCGGCTGGCATGTGCCGAGGGTGGTGTTGGGGGAGGGGGGAAACGCAAAAATAATAATAAATAAAACACGCTTACCTTGAGGCGCAACGTCCTCCTCTGCTGGTCGTCTCTCTTCCAGGCAGGCTCCAACACGGGACCCAGCCAACCCCCCTAGCCAATCATGGTGCTGCTCTCACCAGCATGAGAGCAGCGCTAGGACTGGAGGGAGTGGCCTCACTCAGCGCTCTCAAGAGACTGGAGGCCTGCGCTTTTACTAACCCAGCTGTCTAAGACAACTAGGTTAGAGAAGTTTAAAATGCGCATGTCTTGCTAGCTGTTGCAAGAAGGCCGGTCGAAGAGACATGCGCATTTTAAAGCACACAGCTCCCAGCTGCCACTCGGCAGCACTGTCCCCATCCTGTCTTGCCACTCAGTTCAGGACGGGCCAGTTGCTGAAAAATAAAGTGGTAAAAAATAAACTTTATTACCATTTTATTTTTCAGCTCTGGCCTGGGGCTTTTCTTTGTGGGCTGACGATCCTCCGCTCAAACGGAGGAGCCGCCCTTGCCTCCAGGTCCAAAAAGATCACCTATTGAGTCCTGCGAAGTTTCATACTGTCTTCTGTCATTTTCAACCTCTACATGGAAATACTTGGAGCTCTACTCACAGGTACAAGCATCACGATTCACCAATATACTACATAACTTTACTTGAATGTATCCCCTGTCACAGACATCCATCACCTCAAACACTTCCTGCACATCATCTAGACCTGCACATCCGGCAGCTACCTGAAGCTCAACCCAACCAAGACATAAGTCCGTCCTGTCATTTTGCAAGAACTACAAACAAGGAACAGTACACTCCTAGCTCAATGACATGAAGGTTGACGGTTTCAAACCCAAACTTTCATTGAATGCCAAGTCACTTGGTTTCACCCTGGACTCCAGCCTCAGCCTCACCCTCAAGAAACACATTGCCAAAAAACAAAAACAAAAAGGACAGCATTGTATAAGCTCTCTCTTCTAAAGAAAGAGAAACAATTTCTTATAGAAAGTGACTTCAGAACATCCGTTAAAGCCCTTGTACTCTTGCATCGGGATGGTGCTAGCGCCCTGCGCCATGGCCTTCCAGATTTCACGCTGTAACCCCACACCTCTACCTTCCCCACCACTCGTCTACACTCCTCAGAACAACTCATCCAGGGACTTAAGAAATATGATCTCATCAACCCATTCTGATGGAATTTCATTTTCATCCATTGCCAGCCGGCACCAAATTCAAAACCAGCATCATCATCCACAAACCCATCACGACCAGCACTCTTACATTGCTGACAAGCTCACCATTTCTAGTGGTTCTTAGCAGGCACACAGAAGGACACCATCAGATTTCAGACTAAGAACTGTAAAAAAGAAAAAACAAGGCAGCAGGCCTTTTCCATCTGTGCACCCAGGATCTGGGAGTAGATGTTGAAGACTCATCTCTTTAACATCACAATGCATTAACCCTCCATAAACAAGCTACCTCTCATAGGACTCAACAACTTTATGGTGGTCTTTGATCGTATACAGCGCTCCACTACTTTTTGGCTAGATATTCGCTATTGTCACATACATACATGCCCTAGAGACTACCTACCTTGCAGCATCACCTCTAGCTGCTGCTCCTTCAGCCTCATCCGAACATGATGATTATATACTTGTCGTTGGCCCTGTACGTAGCTCGTACCTTTTGACTATGTTCGCATTATACAAATAACAAATACACAAATATACATAAAAAATCATGGGCTATGCCCAGAACACTTAAGCGCAAGTACCCCTTGGTAAACTAAACCTGCAAACGGGTGGCTTTAATTCCCCAGAAATACGCTAAAGTGGACAATCCTGACCAAAAATACACTTAAGGCACTTAGGAGTCTAATAGGATGGCGGTCGGAAAACCACCCCGACCGCCATGGTAGCGGAAATCAACCGCCCGCCGGTACCGCGGCAAAACCGGCGGTCAGATTAGGATCAACCGCCAAAAAATGCCGACCGTGGCAGAAAGAGGCAACGAAAACCCGCTTGCAACGGGCGGAGCCAGTGAAAAACCGTCCGCGACGGTCGGATTCACGGCGGAAACACCCAAAACCCCGCCAGGCACGCGGAGTAACCGCCCGTGAAATTAGGATTCCCCCGATGTGACAGCGGTACGTTCCGCAGTTTCCGACCACCGCGGTCGCAAACAGTGATGAATGGGAGAGCCGGCGGAAGGGCTGTAGCATAGCCACCGCTGCGGACGCTCCGTGACAAAAATGGCGGTCGACAGAAAAAACCCACAAGAAGGCCACCAAGTGCACACAGCAAACTAGCCCTGCCCCCAAAAACACCTAACACACCCCAATGACACACCCCCATGGCAACTCCTAAACTACAAATCCCAGGACAACCCACACAACACACCTGACACCAATACCCCATTCTGACACACCTACATAGCTGAGTATAAAACCAGCCCCTTCCCTGACCACAATCCTTTGCAATACTCCAGAAGTGAAGGGCCAAACACCACAGCTGAAAGGAGAGGCAAATCAACACACCATCACTACACACACACACCACACACATCACCACCACCACTTCCACACCTTCACCTCTAACCCCTTTGCACATCACACACCATACACATCACCACCACCACCACTACTTACACACCTGCACCTCCAACCCCTTTGCACATCACACACCATGTCACCACAGAAAATGCCCAAATTCACAGAGAGTGAGTTGACAGTCATGGTAGATAAGATAATCCGAGTTGAACCACAATTGTTTGGTAACCTGGTCCAACAGACACCATTAGCCACCAGAACGCAAATGTGGGTAAGGATAGTTGACAAGATCAATGCAGTAGGGAACACCCCACGCAACAAACAGGAAATCATGAAGCGGTGGCATGACCTGAAGAGTGTTGTCAAAAAGAAGAGGAACAAGAACCATCAGCTGGCTCAGAGGACTGGCGGTGGGCCTCCCATTCCACCAAGAACATTCACTGCATGGGAGGAGAAGGTGCTTGCCATACTGCATCCAGAGAGTCTCACAGGAATAGCCGGGGGAGTGCAGGCTGGTAAGTAACAACAAATGTATACCATTTCACTGCTATGTACTGTCCTGCACAACTACAAAGCTACATCTCCGAGGCCCAAGTACATTCATCTGCACCACAATACCCAACACAGGTCTCACAGATGTAACATGCACTCCATCTGAATCACCCCAAAGGCAGCCAACATTTACAGGGTTGTATGTGTCCAGGCAACCAGCACTACAACTCCCACCATGTCCCACTTACCCATCCCTGAGCAGGATGTAGCACTCCCCCCCGAAGCATGTGTCAGCCATTGTCTGGTTCCCCCTCACCTAACAGGTAGTTAGCCATCTTCCCAGGGAGGGCTGTTGAGGGGTGGGAGGCCTGCACAACAACTCCCACCAGGCCCCCTGTCAAACCCCAGAGCAGGATGGAGCACTCCACACCCACCCAGAAGCATTTGGCAGCCATTGTATGGTTCACCCTCACCTAACGGGTAGTTAGCCATCTTCCCAGGGAGGGCTGTTTGGGGGGTGGGAGGCCTGCAATACAACCCCCATCAGGCACCCCTGTCCCACCCCTGAGCAGGAGGTAGCACTCCCCCCACACCCAGCAGCACGTGGCAGCCATCGTATAACAAAAACCAAACTCACAGGTAGGCAGCCATCTTCACAGGAAGGGGTGTTTGGGGGTGGAGGCCTGCACTACAATTCCCACCAGGCCCCCTGTCCCACCCCTGAGCAGGATGGAGCACTCCACACCCACCCAGAAGCATTTGGCAGCCATTGTATGGTTCACCCTCACCTAACAGGTAGGTAGCCATCTTCCCAGGGAGGGCTGTTTGGGGGTGGGAGGCCTGCACTACAACTCCCACCAGGCACCCCTGTCCCACCCCTGAGCAGGAAGTAGCACTTAAACACACAGCCAGAGAGATGTGTTTCAGAAAGTCCACCCCAATGTGACAACAGAACAGGTAAGTAGACAGTGCATGCACACCACCATTCCTCTCAAAATGCATGGAGCCATATGACAACACCAGCCCTCACATCCCAACAAAATTGACACAGATACAATATCAAATTACAGTGTGCAGACAGCTAAGCGTATGTAACTGTCACAGAAACAAAAGTGTGACTCACCAAATACCATGTTGAAGTGAATCAGGGCCCAGACATGTACAGCACTGAATGCTATCTGTAAGATCCATGTGGGCTGAGCTTGAAGGACCATATGAAAACAAAGCAAGCATGGTCTGTAGAACAAATAAATCAAAGCACAGGACATGACAAAGGTATGCATGAGATGACAATGGCTAGTTCATGCGCAGATGTAACGCATGCCAGGCCCTGTAATCAGCAAAGATGCCGCACATCAAGTCGTATTCCCGCCAGTTGTCAGATGACAATATGTCCTCGTAATCACAAAATCTGCACGTGGGGCATGGTATCCATTGACATGTCACACCGTGGAAAATTAATGTATGTACCTCCACATCATGTCAAGATGCACCTTACTGTGCAGACATGCAATGTGCGAACTAGTAAACTGTGTGTTGCATGACCTGTAAATAAGATACATCGAACAACAAGCCTGAGGGGTGCACGTCAATGACCATTTCCCCTCTGTCCCACAGGTGACCAAGAACTGACTGCAGAGGATGACAACACCAACCTGCAGAGCCAGCCTCCACCCCCGGAACATGCACTCACTGATGATGACTCCCTGGAGTTCGAGGATGCGGAGCTTGAAGCCGGCCCATCTGGCATGCCAGGGCGCAACAGGCCCTAGGACCCCACTGTCCCCCCCCGCCACCACATCAGCAACAACAACAACTACGCTGACCCCTGCTGTAACAACCTGTGCGGCCTCCACCACCACCACTACCAACACCACCAACAGTGCTGCCTGCAACACTCTCCCTGCACCAGAGGATGACCACCCCACCCCACCAACAGAGGAGGGCAGGGAGAGTAGGCGGGTGCGTGCAGTGGTGAGGCAACAGGTCCGTCACAGCAGGGCAGATGGGAGGGCAACGAGGAGTCTGAGCCAAACGGACACTGGGACCGAAGCCCTGTCCAACATCACCAGAGTCCTTGGGGCCTATGAACGGGCCCAGGGACAAATGTGCCAGGCTCAGGAAGATTCCTGTGAGCTCCGCCTGCTGCTGAGGTCCATAGACACCCGCCTGGGCCAAATCGTGGACCTCTTGGGCCAGCTAGTTGAGGTTCTGAGGGACAGGCCTGCGGCACAAACAACACCTCCACCTCCCTCCAGTGGCCCGCAGGATGACAGTTCCACATCCTCGCCTGCGGCCACAGAGAGGGGGGACTCCTCAGACACCACTGGCCCTGCAGCAGAGGCCCCCCCTGCAAAATGATCAAGGGGCCGTCCTAAGAAGTCCCTGGGAGTATCCCGTGGCAAAGCACCTGCCAAACGCCAGTCAAGGAGCCAGCCATGATGGCACCCCTCTTCACCCTGCCATTGACTTTGTAGACTGTCCTTCCCCACACTGCCATGTTAATGACATCCGTCTGTTGGACTGGGTCACCTATCTATGTGGTGACTACTCAATTGTCTCATCTTCCATCACTGACAACTCATTGCTTCACCATTCACCTTTTAGTAAATATTCACTCCACTGTCACATGTACCCATTGTAAATAAACACTCCTTACACACCAATGTCGTTGTGTCTGCTCCGTGTTTTAATCACAGGATGTGCAATGTTCACCATGAGTACAATGTACCAGGAGCACGGATTGTTTGTAGGCAAAGAGAGGCTGATGGGACCTGGAAAAACACAACATAACAATATTCACTAGTCAGGCGGTGGCATCACAGCCATCACACAACACCTGTCATCAAGGTACTCCAATATGCACACATCACAATGAGCAACAGTACCAACATAGACATCCTGCAACTGTGCCAAACTACCCTGTCCAAGAAACATTGGCAGCCAGCACTGAGTCAACAACAGGCTGCAGTCACAAAGCTCACATAGACCTTTTCACCAACAACGACATCAGCAGACAATGGGTCTGTTGTACATTGTCACTCACCTTCAAGTGAAATAGCGGTTGATGAGCTGTTGACGCAGGTCGACACCTTCCTCCTCTCCACTATCCTCGTCACTGGACAGGGTTTGGTTTGCAGGCGGGGGCCTCGGCTGCTCATCAACGTCCAGGAGCAGGGGGATCTCCTTGCGCAAGGCCAGGTTGTGGAGCATGCAGCATGCTACTACAATCTGACACACCTTTTTGGGCGAGTACATCAGTGCACCTCCGGTCCTGTCCAGGCAGCGAAACCGTGACTTCAGGAGACCAAAAGTACGTTCCACCACACGACGTGTCCTCCCATGGGCATCATTGTAGCGGACTTCACTTGGGGTCCTGGGATTCCGCAGTGGGCTCAGCAACCAAGGACGGTTGGGATATGCAGAATCACCTAGGTGGGAGATACACAGACCAACTTTGTAATACAACTGTGGCAGAGGACAGCATGTCACACACACAGCACGCTACTTGACACTGCGTACTCACCCACAATCCATGCATGCTCCGGAAGCAGATTATCCATCAGCTGTGGCACAATGCTGTTACGCATGATGTACGAGTCATGGGCCAAGCCAGGAAATTTGGCACAGACATGTGAGATGAACATATCGGCCTGGCACACCACCTGCACATTGATGGAATGGAAATGTTTCCTATTCCTGCTCCCGTGCCTGTGGTGGAACCAGGCCAACATGTGTGCAGTCAATGGCACCAACAACATTGGGGATGTGCCCAAGTGCATAAAAATCTCCCTTCACAGCCGCCAATTCATGCCTCCTGGGGAAATGGATATATCTGTCCTTGTAGATCATCATAGCGGACAGGACATCCCGTAGCACCATACTGAACAGTGGTTGCAACATCCCACCTGCGTTGGACACCGTGTGCTGGAAAGATCCAGTGGCAAAAAAATGCAGGGCTGCCATCACCTTGGACGTTGGTGTGAAAGCTCCCAGATATGTCCTGCGAGGCTGCAGGTGGGGCTCCAACATAGCACATAGGTCTTGGAGGGTGTCTCGATCCAGCCGGAATTTCCGTATGACCTCCTCATCCTCCATGTCTGCCAGCACTGTGAAGGGACGATGCAGATTTGGTCTCCTCCTAGGTGAGATGAAAGAGGACACATGTCAACGCAATCCACCAGGAGATGTGTCTGACAACTTACGTTTTGACTGACACAACGGAAACAATGACTAGCATCACAGTACACCTTACAAAACAACTTAATTGTAGGGACACCTTCAGCTACACCATCCGTACACCTGTCCACTTTTCACACAGCTAGCATCTCACAAACAATATCCGACTATGTGAATGCACAAAGGGACATGGCCACATCTTGCATGGGCAGCCCAGAGAGTAGTACCAATAGCATATGTGTGAAACGTCAACACTACTGTATCCTACATAGCTGCTGTACCTGCCACACCTTCTTGCGTAAGTTACACAGGGCACACATCAACCACACAATGACCCAACACTGTGCGTTTATTGACAAGTATGTGCATGAGCCAGGAAAAGTAGACAGTCAAATCTGCACATTGCGTAGTGAGACATTCATCACTGTGAGTTGCTCAGCCCTTTCACACATTGACATGTGTACCCATTGGAGAGTCCATCACAACACTGATCTGTGTACATGCCCAGAAACTCACAAGAGACATGTGAGTGAGTACATGCCAATGTTTCTAATCATATACAACAACATGGCATGTGTAGTCAGCAGTGGGGTAAAGGTCAAATTGGCATTGAGTGCACAATCTTGTGCCATGAATCATGTGTCGACTGTGCACTGTGGAGGACTTGCCTTTGGCCATTCACACTGCATGACGTGTCCATAAGTGCTGTCAAGGTGATCTGACACCCAAATCACGGTCACTGGCTCAAATGCATGGCACACATATTGAGGTAGCTACCACCTGGCCCCTGCAGTGTGTCACCGCCAATGCCCCAGCCACAATCGCTGTAGTGTTTGGCATATACACATGGTCAAATGGTGGTTGGCATGCTCCGCCACCCAAATCCCGGTCATTCTTAGCAAGGCATGGCACACATATCGCGGTAGCTACCGCCTGGCCCCTGCAGTGTGCCACCGCCAATGCCCCAGCCACAATTGCGGTAGTGTTTGGCATATACACATGGTCAAATGGCGGTTGGCATTCTCCGCCACCCAAATCCCGGTCATTCTTAGCAAGGCATGGCACACATATCGTGGTAGCTTCCGCCTGGCCCCTGCAGTGTGTCACCGCCATTGCCCCAGCCACAATCGCGGTAGTGTTTGGCATATACACATGGTCAAATGGTGGTTGGCATGCTCCGCCACCCAAATTCCGGTCATTCTTAGCAAGGCATGGCACACATATCGCGGTAGCTACCGCCTGGCCCCTGCGGTGTGTCACCACCATGGACCATGCCCTTACAGCCAATGGGAACCGCAATCGCGGTAGCCTAATGCAAGTTTGAACATCGCGGTAGGCGTGCTCCGCCACCGCGGAGCTGGTCATTGGATGCAATTGAAAGATGCACGACCGCGGTAGCGCCAGCCTGGCCCCTGCGGTGTGTCACTGCCATGGACCATGCCCTTACAGCCAATGGGAACCGCTATCGCGGTAGCCTAATGCAATTTTGAAAATCGCGGTAGGCGTGCTCCCCCACGGCGGAGCCGGTCATTGGATGCATTTGATAAAGGCTGACCTGAAACACCAATTGCAGAGCTTAGAACAACTGAAACTACCCCACGGGGCTATATATGTTTGGGCGAGAGCCTCACATTTCCATAGCTTCTTGAGCCTGCTGCCTGCCACCCCTCACCACCAACTGCTGCTGCTCCTGTCTCCAGAGCCTGCTGCCTGCCACCCCTCACCACCAACTGCTGCTGCTCCTGTCTCCTGGACACAGTGATGGCGAGGACTGAGAAGATCCGTGCCAGTCCCTTCACCACCGAGGAGCTGGAGGTCCTGGTGGACGAGGTGCTCACACAGTATGGGAGGCTATATGGTGCTCCAAATGTTGTGGTAAGTGTTTCAGAGTGGAAGTGAGAGTGCAGGGGGTGCACACATGACGTTGATGTGGTGCAGTATGTGCCTGAGAGTGTGGGTTTGTGTCATGCACTGCCTAGCATGCTGTCGCCAGGTGAAAGGGGTGTGTAGCCTATTTCACACGTTTCCCTGCCTGAACATCAGAACTGGAGGGACATGTATTGTCTTGTCAGCCATACAGTGATGCAGCAAGTTGGGAATGCAGGAGTCAGGACAGTAATTGTTTGTGTGAATGGCTGTGTGGGTCCCTGATGTCCTTCACAGGCTCATCTGTGGCCTTAGCAAGGCTTTTCGTCCAGAGGGTAGTGATGGAATTGTGTCTGACTCAAAATTGGCATCATCTATAGTTCAGCACTATGCTCAGGACGTCAATACCCGAGGGTGACACTCTTGGTGGTCATTCACCTATGACACAGCTGATTGTCGTACTATTGTGCACAGCCCCGTCCATTTCCACCAGCATGTGTACAGACTGGCTTGTGTAGGCACTGTTCATGCTCTCAAATTGTCCCTTCATGTGACATTTCTGATGCCCCACGTTGGACCTCAGTGTGATCACACCTGGCCTGCACAGTCACTGCCCAAGCAGACAAGGACACATCACTGAATATACAGAGTGTCACGTGTGTTTTTTCCAGGACTCTCCATCAAAGAGCCATCTCAGCGCTATAGATTGCACACGACAGGCCTTGTGAGAAGGGTGTGGGTTTGTTGGATCATGTCCCTCAATGTGACCTCCATGACACAGTGAGCCATTCACAGGGCAAGGAAATTGAGGGCTGCGCAGTGTTGGACACAGTGAGTCTTCCCCTGAACATATATTGAAATGTCATGTATGTCTTGCTCACCCTAAAAATGGACAGTAGATGTGGGCAGCCTACACATAGCTTTCTGTGTTGGCATCCTGCATGTGTATGAGATGGGCAGGTACTGTGTCCACCCTCATACCTGCATGCATTTGCGTATGAGTCTCCCATGCTGATGTACCATGTGAGATGCATTATTGTCTCTGCTAGACATATCTGTGAAGTTGTGATGAGTTAGTATCATGCTCCTGTACTGTGAGATAGTGGTACATGACACTGTGGCACTGATTGTTTCCCCCTCTTGTCTCCCATGCCTGCAGCTCAAAGTCCACCAGCGTAAGGCTGTGTGGAGGGCCATTGCATGCAAGGTGCGGGCTCTGGGTGTCTCCAAACGACGGCGCATGCACTGTCACAAGAGGTGGGATGACATCTGCCGGCTGAGCAAGAACGTGGTGGAGATGACGCTGGGGCTGATCCCTCGGACTGGCAGGTTGGCGCGCAGGAGCATGACACCACTGATGGCCCGCATCTTAGCTGTGACACAGCCTGAGCTGGATGCACGTTTGAAGGAGCATGAGCAGCAAGCTGGGGGTGAGTATTCAGGGAAGGGTGACTTTGGTTGTGAGTGGCTGCATGTGTTCACAGCCTGGGCTACCGCTGTGACCGGTGATGTTGGTAGTGTAATGCAGTGGCTTCTAAGTGGCCTCTGTGTTGGGTGCAGCTGTCATGCATTTTCCCTACCTGTACTTTCTCATGTCATTGAGGTAATGGCCCTTGACATTGCATTCTGAGTCGTGGCCTTCTGGCATCGTCTGCATTGGGGTAGTCAAGGAAATCCCATGGAAGGGAACGGCAGTGTGCTTCATCTGAGTGTGCTTTCATCAATGTGTGCATTGCCTGACCTCAGAATTGTGGGGACTAAAAATCTGACACCAATGTGCAACTGTATTTGGGCCCCAAAGTACGACATGGTGGATGGCATGTGCTCATGGCCATTGTGGACTGTTATGTTGTAGTCTGTATCTGTGTTGTCCCCTTCTGCTCCCTCCAGATGTGACAGTGGCAACATGTTGGGAGGTACAACTTTGCCCCCCTCAGGGCCCTGGGTGTGCTCAGAGGTATTTGTGTGTCTGGTTAAATGGAGCCACCGGCAGGCAATTTGTCTGTGTGGTCATCACATGGCTCACTTATGCCACGTTTGCTTGATAACACGCTAAATTAAAATTCAAAATTGAGGTTGCACAATGTTACTGCACCGGGTGGTGTGCAACATGGAGACATCATTATCTTGTTTAGTGCTTTGCTTGCATATGATGGTTGTGTTGAGGCCAATGAACTGACCCTACATCTCTCTCTCTCATGCAGCATCTCCCGTGGGCACAGAAGGACAGGGGACGGACACCAGTGGTGAGGCATCAAGCACGACTGCTACACACGAGCACAGTGACACTGATGTAACCACCGCCTCGGAGGGGGACAGGAGTCTGCTTGAGGAATCACAGCCAGAGACACCAACCTCAACGTCATCTGACGCCAGTGGTGAACATATCTGTTGGCGGGCACAGGGAGCGGGAACTCTGCCTCCTCTTCCACCACACAGCATCCAGCACCGACCCTCCTACCTACTTCCACTTGTGCTGGCCGTGTTCGCACCAGTAAGAAGGGAAGAGTGTCCTTCACCCGAGGCACCGCTGCCCCTGCCCCTGTCTCTCCTGCTGCCCTCAGTGTTGAGTCTGTGGACCTTTTGCGCCAGCTGTGTGTGGGCCAGACAACTCTCATCAACGCCTTCCTAGACCACGACAAAAAATTGGCAAAGGTCGTTGCTTTCATGGAGGGCATTCATTCAGACGTGGGTGGGCTACACCGGACTGTCCAAGCTTTGTCCTCCGTAGTGACGACAGCCATTCAGCTTGCACAGTCACAGAGTCCAGCTCCAGTGCCTTTGTCCACCCCCCTGCCAGCTACATCTGACGATAGTGACCACACACCACAGAACTCAAGGGCAAGATACAGCACACGCAGCACACAGCAGCAGCAGCCCAAGCGGTCCAGGGTGCAGACACCATCCCCACAGAAAGGTAAAGCCACCCCAGAGCGCAAAGGCAAAAGCCCGTCTGGCGACACCCAGGGCCATAAAGCCAAGAAGCAGGCCTCAGGCTCACATGCCTCAGAGGCATCCCCAGCCAAGGACTGTCCTGTCCCAAAAGCGTCTCGCAAAGACAAGCAGACAGTTTCCGTGCCCGCTGAGAAGCTGGTGCCTGCTAAGAGTACACATAAGAAGAGCTCCAAGGCTGATTCACCCACGACCTCAACTCCCACCCAGAGCCCTGTGAAGCAGGGAAAGGAGGGCACTGTAGGGGGGACACCTGGTAAACAGGGGATGGAGGGGCAAAGGCAAGGCCAAGCGTACCGCTGGATCCAGCATGTCCCCAGAGGGAGGGCCACCGTCTGCACCTGATGCAGCTTTGGTGGTGAGTGTGCCTGTTGTGTCCGCCCCACTTATCACTAATACCAAGACAGGGAAGCCATTTAGAATCCCCAAGAAGCGGAAAGGCACCCCTCCACAATCTCCCACCCACACTGTGTCTCACGGCAGCATGACTCCACCTCCACGTGCCACCACACCACCTGGTCCAAGCAGCCCTCCGGCTTCAAAAGCCACTGATGGCTCTACCTCAGCTGTGACTCTCTCTCCCCGGTCCAGTCCTCCGAATGTCCCCGACACTCAGCCACCTCCCAGTCCGACTGACAGCCAAGTCTGAGTGGAAGTCCCCCTCACACACCTGTCTCTCCCACAGCGGTGCCTGGACTGACCATTGTTAGCTCCCTGACTGTGTTGCTGACCATGGCAAGGTACAGTCGCACACATTCCCTGTGCATCTTCTCATGTACCTCATCTGCACTTTGTGCTGGGCACTGGCCTTGATGTTCACTGCTGTTTGCCCCTTCCCTGTGCAGCTTCTCATGTACCTCATCTGCACCTTGGACTGGCCTTGATTTTCACTGCTGTTTGCCCCTTCCCTGTGCAGCTTCTCATGTACCTCATCTGCACCTTGGACTGGCCACTGGCCTTGATGTTCACTGCTGTTTGCCCCTTCCCAGTGCAGCTTCTCATGTACCTCATCTGCACCTTGGACTGGCCACTGGCCTTGATGTTCACTGCTGTTTGCCCCTTCCCTGTGCAGTTTCTCATGTACCTCAACTGCACCTTGGACTGGCCACTGGCCTTTATGTTCACTGCTGTTTGCGCCTTCCCTGTGCAGCTTCTCATGTACCTCATCTGCACTTTGTGCTGGCCACTGGCCTTGCTCTTGTCTACTATTGGTGCCTATCTGTGTAATATGTGAATAAAGACAGTTACTCCTGTTGTCTGTTTTGTCAGTGTCCTTGCTGAATAAAGGGTTTTCTGTGTGGGTATGGTTTACTGTGACACATGCTCTGTATGCCACTTCAACATTGCCAATGGCTTTTCTCACTTTTTAAGGGTTTTACAGGGGTAACTGGCACTTCAGTTCTTGTTGACTGTGAGGCTTGGGGGTGCAATGATGGTGGTTTGTGATGGACTACTGTTAAGATCATTCTTTTGTCAGGTTGGCTATGTTGTACACATGTCATGTTTGTATGCACTGCCAGCACAAGGTGGGATTCTATCCACAGGATTGTAGGCAGGCTGGCCAGGGTCATCATGTATGTGTGATCTTCCTTGATGTGTGCACAGCAGTGTTGGTGTATGGTCATCTTGTGATGGCCAGTCATCCTAGTCACATGGGTTGATTTCTATGTGTGCACTTGGGTGGTTAAGAAGTGTGCAGTGTGAAGGGGGTGACTTTGTCGGTAGTGTTGATGTGTGTGTGCCCCTGCAATGTCAACTGCACACATGTGTCAGCCAGGATTTGAGTGCCTGTTTGTTTGATTGGTCAGCCCTATGCTTGTGATTGTGTGCACATGTGGAAGTTGTAGGTTGTGCACTGTGCAGTGTGTTGGTGTGCACTTGCACTTCTGGGGGATTCCAACTTGTTGTTGTTGCCAATTGTGGGTATGCAGGGTGTGTGACTGGCAATTCAGTGTTGTGTTTTGTTGATCAGCCATGTGTCTTGATACTCTTTGTGGTCACTGTGCAGACCTGCTCGGCCACACCGACATTGTTGGTGTGTATTCTCATGCATTGCTGTCACTTGGTGCTTTTTTGCCTCCAGTATAGCATGTGGGGTGTGGAGTCATACCATCCCCTATCTGTGCTTCTGATGCCTATCCATTGTGAGTCTGCACTCCATCTATTTGTGTATGGTGCATTCCTGCCATGTCCACTACTGACGTACACAACACTTCACTCTCAGGTCAGCTGTCCCCTTGTGTTGACAGTGTGTGTGCCTCCCCATTACTTCATTTGTTACACAATGGTTTGTGGTGCTGATCTGTGCACAGGACCAATGTGCCACTCATGACAGTTTCCCTATTGGTTATATGTGATTTTCTGATACTGTTTTGCAGCCATGGTTGCTCATATGCAGTTCAACTGTTTGTGCTGCACAGTCCTCTGGTCATGTTGTTTTCACCTGGGTGTCCCAGACTTGTGCATCTGTGGGTGTTGGGTTAGCTGTATGTGTGTTTGCTGAGGTACTGCTTCACTTCCTGAGTGTGATATTGTCTGTGTGCTGTGCTGATTGGTGTTGTGGGTGTTCATGGTGTGTCACTCATGTCTGTGTGGAACTGGTATGTTTAGTGTGCACACACTGCTTGTCGTGCATGCAGTGCTGTGAGTGTATGTTGCCTTGTCCTTGCCTGGTGTGCATCCCCTGATGTCCTGCTGTGTTTGCAATGTGATGTATTGGCATGTGCATCTGTTGTGTGTTTGATGTGGATGTAGGCAGTGTTTGGGCTGTGTTGTGTCTTGCAGCTGACAGATGCTCTGTGTGTGTTGTTGTATTTGCATGTCAGTGTGTGTGTTTTGTTGGTGTGTTGTGTTTCAGTCACTTGTGTCTTGCCAGTGTAGTGTGCATTACTTGTGTGTCTGTCACATGCACTTAGGGCTATTCTTGTTCCTGGGCTTGTTTTGGGTGCGTCCTGGGTGTTTTCTCCTCTCATATTTGAGCTGTCAGTTGTCATTATTGTGCCTGTGCAAGCATGTGGTACATTATGACACCATGTTGACTTTATGGGTGGTGTGGTATGTCTGTATGTGTATCATTGTAGGCCCATTTCTCCCAGTTTGTGTCCATGATTGTTTTGTGGTGATGCACTTCTTGTCTGTGTTGTGGTATGTTGTCTGTGCATTGTTCCTGACTGATGAGGTTGTGTACTCCTGTTCTGTCTGGGCTCCCATTGCCTTCCCACAGTTTTGCTGCACAGGTCAGGTCTGGTCTGGTTGTACTTCTGTGTGTGTTGTAATGGAGTTTTGTGTTTGGCTGTTGGTTTTGTGCAAGCATTGGTTCAGGCATCCCTGTGTGTGTGTGTGTGATGTTTGTGGATACCCCCCAGGGAGTGTGGTTGTTTGTCAGTGTATTGACTGGACATTATTGGCACCCTTCTGTGTGTTGGACACTGGTGTTGTGTGCTGCAGGTGTGAGGGGGTGGGTGGGGTATGTGTGAAGGTTCCTACTTGTGTTTGACTGTCATGAAGTGTTACAATGGGCCCTGTGTGTTGTGCTGCTGACATACACCTGTCAGGTAGTTGGATACAGATATGTGGCTGTTCACTGTTGGACTTCAGACCCTTCCTTTCATCCCTGTGCCTGTCCATGGGTTGCCTTGCTGTCTCCCTGAGTTGTTGCACTGAGGTGACTGTGGTTTGACTTCAATCACTGTGCCAGCCATGTGTGATTTGATGGGCTGAGGGTGTTGTTATATGTTCCTTCTCTTGCATGTGGTGTATACATGCTTAGTGGTTAGCTCCTTGGCCTACCATTTGTGTGCACCTCACTTCCTATTTGTTGTCCTCCTACTTGTTGTCCTCCATTGTTGCTGACATCTGGTCTGTGTATGTGGCTGTGTGTCAGTGTGGGGTATGTCTGTGTGACTTGGCAGGCTGTGTGTCCAGTTGAGTGATTGTTCCTTATCTGTATGAGTGTTAATTTTGTGCTTGGACTCTGTTTTCTTGCTATGAGTGTGGTGTAGGTGTGGTGTGTGGGTTGCCCTGGCCCTGTGCTTCTGTGCTGTGTGTTCCTCTGCAGCCCCACCTGCTGTGCTGTCTCCCTAGTCGTTTTGTGTGTGGTGCAGGGTGTGGGTTCACCTGGCTGGTTATTGTGCATGGGGAGCACAGGGTTGGCACATGGCATGTCCCTTCATGTTTGGGGTGGGGGCCTGTTGTGTGGAGGGTGGAGGTGTGGCCCTATGATCTTTGTGCACTGCCCATGCCTTGCGCTGGCCCTGCCTTCTGCCTTGTGCACATGTTTCCCCGCGTCTTCACCGCTGCGGTGACGTGACCGGGACATTACATCAAGATCGCGGTTGGTGGGTGACCTGGATGCGGAGGGGTGATTTGGTGAGAGGTAGGACATGTGTGGGTACACTTCTGGATGTGTTCCTGTCCCCACCAGGGTGTCTGGTGTGCACAGGAACCCTATATCTGCCCATGAGTTGTGTGTTGTTGTTGTGTGCGGAGTTGTGTTATTGCGTACCTGCGGCGACGTCCGTGACGGTGCATGAGTTGCTGGTAGTGTATCAGGTACAGCGCCGGGAAGACATGTAGAGCTGGATCCATTGCGCTCGGGACCAGGCGGATGGGACCGGGAATCAGGTTTCGCGCTCCGCTGTAGTGCTTCCCCCATCTCTGGTTGGGCGGTTTCTCCACTGCGGTGCGACTGGCTGTTTGGGGCATCCTGATTTGTACGGCGGTCGGGACGTCATTCCGCATGGCGGTGGATCTCCATTGGCTACCACAGCCGCGGTGGCGGGTGCATTTTTATGGCGGTTTGCGTCGCACCGCGGCGGACGGGAAATGGGCTGTGTTTGACCATACTAATATGGCGGGCGTGGAGACCGCTGCTGGCGTGCGGAAAATAGTATTTTCCGCCAGCACTGCGGTGGTGCCTCAACCCGCCATCGTAATAGGCCCCTTAGACCCAAAAAAACCTGACCCTGTCAGATTCGAGTGGACTGTCCTGAAAAAAACTGCTTGTGATTGATAAAACTTTATTCATTTTGTACAAACACTTCCTACTCTGTCCAGGTGCTCTGTACTTTGGGGCTATTGGGTCGATTCCTTATCATGTGTGTAACAACAATTAATGGACAGGGCAACTCTATATCCCATAAGGAAAACTCAGTGTACCTTGGACACACATTTTTTTCACAATAGAGGTATTTAACAGCCACATAGTTTAGCAGTTTAGCTAGAGTCTTACCGTGTTAAAAATGAGTAATAGGCAATGAAGGCCATGGGTTTCATACTAGGAGAACAACAATGGGTGGGTATACTGGATGTTGTCAGTACTTCAAATGTTTTCTTGGACTTTGACATCCATAAGTGCAAATTTTAATATAGTGACACAAGAATGAGAGTTAATGAAATCAGATGACACACTGATTAGTGTTTAAGTGATACTGTTTCCAAGATAGCAGCACAACATAGCAAAAACAGAAACTCAGGAACTGTTATATGCAAGCACAGTTTCAACCAAACTAATTGCATTATTGTGCATCGACATTGCAACCCTAAGGCCTAAATCGGACAGGGTCTTCCTCAGGAGAGGAAAATGGACAGGAACATTTCCATTAAGAATTGTTTCGCCATTTATTTTTAAATTTAGAAACAGGTCTGAGGTACGAATACACAAGAATTTAAAGAACAAAGTATATGTACAATCACAATGTTTGTGTTTTACAAGCTAGCCCGTAATGTCTAAAAAGTCAAAAGCAATGCCAAATCGACCCACGTGGTTTAACTGAAAGAAACATTAAGACTTTAAGGGCCTAATTACGAGTACGGCGGTCCTGAGGACCTCCGTACTCGTGGTGGCGGTCCAACCGCCACAACCCTGGCGGTCTGACCGCCGTATTAGGATTGTGGCGGTGGGACCACCACAATACCTCCGCCTTTGCTGGGATCAAGGATCCCGCTGGGGTGGAAGTCTGACAGCGGTAGGAATATTCTGGTGGTGACGATGCTGGCACTGCTGAGCATATTCTGAGTTGCATTTCCACCACCCATTTCATGGTGGTGAGCCCACCATGAAAAGGGTGATGGACATGCAAGGCCCCCTGCCGCTTCAGGGCCTGGGGTTGCATGTGGGGGGGACATGTTGTGCCCCCCTGGAATTGCACCCCGTTCCTTCAGTGTCATGCCACACCGTGTAGGAACGTGCTGCAGGTGCTGTCACGGCGGCTGTCTGCTGGTAGGGCTCTCCTATGAGTCTAACACAGCCGCCACCATTAGACTGCCACAGCACCACCCGATCGCCCTGGATTCAAGTCATAATCCGGCTGGTGCACCACAGGCTCGGCGGTCCTCCTGGCAGCGCAGCAGTGGCGGCACTGCAGGCAGACCGCCACACATGTAATCAGCCCCTTAAAGTTGAAGTGACAGGTCCACAATACCATTGGACTGTATTTGGTTTAAATAAGGAGTGACTTAATAGATAGATCCAGGATGTAATAATATACCGCTATAATTCACCAAATTCAAGAAAAGGATAGAAATTTACAAATACAGATTACTCAATGGGTTGTAGTCAAAAAGCTACAAATGCCAGTAATTGCTCAATACAAAACATCTGAAAATCACAAATGGGGACAACCAGCAAATTAATGTGCAATTGTAACCAAGTAAACTAGCGTCGATATATGTATTAGGCATCAACAAATAGGAATGCTACATTGCAAGAAAGGTGCACCTGGAGATGCAACTAGATCAATTTTCGACAGAAATTAACATCATAAAGGAAGTGGTAAGTGAACTTACTCCTGCAGGAATGAATGAAGATATGCAAGTGGCGCAATGTTATGAAACATGACAGTGGGTCACTCAAGAGCCTGCCAAAAATGATGCAGCGGACACTATAAGGGGAAAGCTCCCATGCTGAATGAAATGCATTTAGCAGAATCTACAAAAAAGGCCAAGAATTGTCAAAGCAAAAAAAGGAAAAGCTACATACATTTATAAAACTGGAAAAAACACCAAACGGACAGAAGAAAGATTCCACTGGTTATGGTGAATATGGGACTATCACAGATTATAGTCACAAGAGGCACCAACTATATTTATCTATAAGTATATGACTCAAATAATATAAATAACACAAATACATTGGCACATATTAAGTTGCGTCATGCTCTATTTCATTATTCTCATATAAAAGGCACTCAGGCAACAAATCTTACATCATACACATAGTCACACAAAACGAAAAAGACTGTGCTTCACTCATTAGGGAATCCAACATATATAGACAGTCATCTTTTTCTGGGGGTGTAAATAGATGTACTAAGAGAGAAGAATCCCATTGCTTTCTCATCTCAGAATGAGGTGGGTTACAGTGTAAGATCATAGTGCTAAATTGCCTTAGGTGCAATCAACATAATGATAGGGAGCTAGAACAAGCATATTATGTAGCAGGTTAGCCTGTCAGTGTTGCCAAGCTTTGCCGCTCATTAAATTCATTCAGTCCTTGGCATGCAGTTTCTAGATTGAAATCCATTGGTATTCTTTGATAAGAATTGATAACCACAATAGTCTCAATAACCATGGTGAAAGCAGGAGCCTTGAACCTATCTAACTTACCTCTGGCATGTGATATTTTTGTTCACTCCATCCTCCTCTACTGCGTCTAACAGCACATTGCAATATCGAACCGACAACTGAAATGGACTTAATCCTTTCTGTAGGAAAGATCCCCGTTTAAAATGTTTGCATTTGAGAAAGTCACCATGATGGCAGTTTGCCTAGAGTATAAGTGGGGTCCTGCATTATAGATAATGCACATCTGCACCTGCTAGCAGATATTGCTGGCATCTAAAGCATACAAACTAAAACATATGAAGATTCATATGACAGTATAGAATGATCCTGGGCATCGCTCCATCTAAAGGATGACTGCTGAATGCCTCTTACACTTTCAATGCAGGATGCAAAACCAAGATCCGGTCAGAATATTAAAAAGGATACACCTTGCACCCCAACATCAGTTCCCCTCACCCACAGACAAACAGTTCAAAAATGTGTCAACAGATTCTCAAAGGGTATTAAATAGGGAACAAATAGGTAAGGGAAAATCTAGACTCCTTTGTAGGGTAAATCCAGCTTCTGACTTCAACAGGTTTTAAAGCGAACTACAGGAGAGCAGTCAGGATAGGAATGGTAGGTTGGGCATGAGATAATAAACAGTATAGACGCTGGGCAGAGTGTTACTGAAAATGCCGGAAATAGCTACAACAGCAATAACAGAAGAGGTAAAATCAATGAGCAATAGCTGGGTGCCTTACAGTCCGAGCTATAGAGATGGGGAATGTCACTTTCTGACTTCTCCTGTAGTAGATGCCTTAACGAGCTTTTGGACTACCGGGATTTAGCCTGGTTGCTTGCAAGAGGCCAACATTCTCCTGAAGGAACAAAAGGAAACAAACTTCAGTCGCAACATCAAGCGATTATTTCATATAAGAGCGTTATGATCCTTAAAGACAAGGACCCAGGGAAAACACAAAAAATGTGAGGGATTTGCGAAGGGTGCAAACTGCTCTGACTGCCAAAGACTTGCAACAAACTGGTTGCTAGGCAGGATCCCTCGCCGACTGCCACAGCCTACTGAAACCTGAAAGTGGTATCATGGCTAGTGAGGGCCCCCCAGAAAAGCTTTCCGGGTAACTGTCCCTTGGAGTTCCTCAAACTTGTTAGTAATAGTTGCCAAAGCACAAACGGTTATTTCCCTGCTCAGCCCGAATTATCGCTGTAGATAGTACCTTTGGGAGCTATGTTTCTTTTAAATATGTCTTCTGCTCTATACACCAATTCGACTAACATAAATCTAATACATATTGCCTCCAAATTGCACCTCAAAATTGAAATTGTTGTAGTGTGGGCTTACATCCCTCAAATCTAGCTGCACAAAATATCTTACACTTTGTCTCCTCTAGGTTTAAATGTGTATGAACTGTGTACAAAAGGCACAGCAATACCTCACAAATACAAAGGCCAGAGTACAATAACTCTAGGGAAACAACATGCAACCCTGTTTCTCGCATTAACTTTGTATTGCTGATATCAAGGCTACAACAACCCAACAATAACGGCATGTATGCCCGCTAAGGATACCCAGACATCACATGCCTGTGTTCAGGAGATCTGGAAAGAGTAGGGGTGAAAATACATTATAACATTACCACCAACTTCAAAACAGGGCATAAGGCATAGATCCCAAAAAGGTATGTTTTCATATTACAGCGGGTCTCTGCATCTCCTGTTCATATGTGGGAAAAACAGGTGAGTTATTCATTTACTCAATCTGAGCTACCATTCAAGGTCTATCTATTATTGGGTGCAGAGACAGAATATCGACTCAAAAATATCGATTTACACAAATATCGAGTTAAAAATATTGTGGGTCAGAAATGTCGACAGACAAATTCTCGTGGTCAAGAATATCGAATTTAGGTAAGTAATATCAATGTTAAAAATATCGAAGTGTAAAATATTGTGTACAAAAATATAGTTGTTAAAAATATCAATTTTTTATTAATGTTATGTATTTTAGTATATATTTTATATGTATGTGATGTATGTTTTTTAGTATAAGATTTGTTTGTATTTTTAATATATGTGCTAAATTTTGAGCAGTTATTCATTTTTTTTATTTGAATTTTGCGTTTTTAGTTCTGTAGCGGGTTGTGGGTTTATAGGGGAATAGGGTGGGAAGTAATTTAATTAAATTGAACGTATTAAATATTTTTTATTTATTATTATTTGTTTAATTGAGATGTTATAGTGTTAAATGGGTAAAGCAATTTATTATTAATTAATTAAGAATTGGTTGTTAATTAATTTTAATTAGTTAATTGGTAATAAATTATGGTAACTGTGTAATTAATTTTAGGTGTGTGTTGTGGTGTTTATAGGAGTAAAGGGTGGTAAATATTTTGTGGGTATTTAATTATTATATAGTTGTTAATTAATGTTAATTATTTGATATTTATTTTGTGTAATTGTTTTTTTTGTGTGTTGTTTTTACTTTTAAAGGGGTAAAAGGTGGGTATTAATTATATTTTTCAATATTTAATTATTAGTTGTTAATAGTAATAGTTTTTCTTTAAAAAATATTCAATTGTGTTTTCTTTATTTTATAGTTCAATTTAGGTGTGTGTTGTGGATATTATAGTGTTAAAGCATGTGTGCTCAATGGAGGTTTTTTTTATGAATAAGATTTTTTAATTGATGATTAATTATGTAAATTATGGAACTAAATTTAATTAAAAATGTTGAAGTGTTTTGTATTGGTGTGGTGTTATAGGGTAGGAAATAGAATAAATACATTTATGTTTTAAATAATTTTTTTGTTTGTTAATATTTGCTACTTTTAAATAATTATTGTTTATAAATGTATTTATTAATTTATTTTATATATTATTTGTAGGTTTTTGTTATTTGTAATTAATATTATAATATGTGTTCTTTTTATGTTTAATATATTTAATTTTATATTTTTACAATATTGTTTATTTATTTTTATGATTTTTAAAAATGTGTACTATTTTTGGTTTTTTTCCAATTGTTTAAGTGTTATTAGTAATTTCTTTTTCTCTGCTATCCCACACTTTCCCTAATGTTGCAATCACTGGAGTGGGAATAGTAATTTTTACCTCTCCGCTATCCAGTACTTTCCCTACTGTTGCATTCACTGGAGTGGAAATAGTAATTTTTACCCCTCTGCTATCCAGCACTTTCCCTACTGTTGCACTCACTGGAGTGGGAATAGTAATTTTTGCCCCTCCGCTATCCAACACTTTCCCTACTGATGCACTCACTGGAGTGGGAATAGTAAATTTAATTACTCTGCTAGCCAACACTTACCTTACTTTTGCACTCACTGCAGTGGGAATAGTAATTTTTACCCCTCCGCTATCCAACACTTTCCCTACTGTTGCACTTTTTGGAGTGGGAATAGTAATTTTTGCCCTTTCGCTATCCAACACTTTCCCTACTGTTGCACTCACTGGAGGGGAATAGTAATTTTTACCCCTCCGCTATCCAACACTTTCCCTACTGTTGCACTCACTGGAGTGGGAATAGTAATTTTACCCCTCCACTAGCCAACGTTTTCCCTACTGTTGCACTCACAGGAGTTGGAATAGTAAATTTAATTCCTCCGCTATCCAACACTTACCCTACTTTTGCACTCACTGGAGTGGGAATAGTAATTTTTACCCCTCCGCTATCCAACACTTTCCCTACTGTTGCACTTATTGTATTGGGAAATGTAAGTACATTTTTTTAATAGTTTAATGTTTTAATTTATTATAGAATGGTTTTTTTATTTTAAATTATTGATATATATATATATTTTATTTTTATATAATTTAAAGTTTAAAAATTAAATAAAGATAATAGTTAATAAATTATTTTTAAGTAAATATATTTATATCAGTGGACCCTATTATTGTGAGGCATGCAATTCTGGATTCTCATGATCTGCATTGGGCTGAAATAAAACATGTTTCTTAACCTTTTGCACAACTCAATTTCTGCCAGGGAACTAAAGTGTTTTCTTTACTCCCAAGGAGACGAAGGGGCATATTATCAAGAACGGCGTTAAAATTATCGCCGCTTTAGCGGCAGAAAACTGCCGCTAAAGCGGCGATAATGGGCTTGATAATATGCCCTTGAGAATTCCAATAGAAGCCCATGTTGACACCAGAACATGGGCTTCTATTGGAATTCTCAAGGGCATATTATCAAGCCCATTATTGCCGCTTTAGCGGCAGTTTTCTGCCGCTAAAGCGGCGATAATTTTAACGCCGTTTCTTTATAATATGCCCCCAAGTTTTTATTTATATTCTGCAGGTCTTGCCAACTGCTTGCATGATGTAGCTCACATTAAGGAAAATCCCTAATCTTATTGCCCTTCAGATTCAAATCTCAAATCCTGCCAGCAGCTTTCAAGATGAATTTGCACTTTTGGGGGGTCTCACAGCTCCAGAAATACTGTTCTTATCTCTGTCCTGCTAGGGGAGCCTCTTGTGTGAAGCCTGGTTTGCCTCAGGACCTCGATTGACACTAGAGCCACTCTAAACATATAATTGTTTAGGAAGCATTGCACGACCTCCTTCATATATTTCCCTTCGGTAGGTGGTGGCATCCACAAATGATGTTCATCAGAGCATTTTTCAAATGCTTGTTCTTTGTTTTATAAAAAGTAAGGGAGGAAACATGACAATTGTTTGTATGTTGATGTCTTTGTGTCGCATTTTCAGTGCCCCACACCACCTTCTCCATTCCTCTCATTCTTGTCAGAAAGCATTAAGCTTGTACTCTGTATACAATGGAAGCAATGCACTCTTCCACCCTTTACCACATTCATTCCCGAACACACCCAACAATAAGAATATGTTAGTCTATAATAGAGAGAGGAAAAGGGGTATTAGATAAGAGAGAAGACACTGGTATCACCACTCTTATTCATCGCTCTCCTCGGCACCTACGTCCATAGGTCATTATTGATATCTAAAGGCACTTTGATATACTTTAGTGCTCTGCCATAAAAGTGCTGCATTTACCTTTTTTTTTTTTTTAGAAGTAATTCTTTATTATTAGTATAAGCATACACATTGGACAGATGGAGCAATCATTACAAGTGCAATAATACGTATATTCAGCAAGTACAGGTTAGTCATGAGCTGATTCCAAACAGTATTGATGTCAAGAACTCCATAACAGTACATTATATTTCCAAAGGCTATCCAGATCGTCTTTAAGTAACACAGTCTCACTAGTGGGTCCAGCGTCGGTATGTATCATTTGGCAGGAGCCTACCACCACTAGTCTATAAAAGTGCCAACCAGGGGCTGTAACTTTGTAACTTGAGAACTGGGGAGCTAATCTACCACTTGTGCGGTGGAGGCGGCATACCTCCCCGGGATCCAGTGCTTATGTTGTGACAGGGGAGGCCTTGATGGTGTGGGGCGGGATGTTGTTGATCCTACTGTGTATCCACGAATGGGGGGGGGACGTATGAAGGGGACATGTCAACCTGTCTGCGAGAATCTATGGGGCATGTAACTTTCATGCACCCTGCACGGGGGGGGTTGTCACCTGTCGGAAAATTCATAACACAGGTGTCCAACAATGCTCTGTATAATGTTGTTACCCTCACTCCTATTGTGGCCGTGTGTGAGCAGGGTATGTAAGGGCGGTAAGGGGTTGTGCTGTGTTCGCTCTGGCCCCCACAGTACACCCAGCACAGCTGACAGTGCATTGTACAATAAGAACTGGCCTTCCTACAGGCCACACTGATCAGTAAGTTCCTGAAAGGACAGTAACCTTTTATGCATGTAAAGGTTGCTGAGCGTCGTGAGGCCGTCCTCTCTCCATGCTCTATTGTTGTGTTGCTCAGTCACCGTGCATAGAGCCGACAGTGCCCACATCAGCACGCTTGGCGAGTAAGAAGGCGGGTGCCATTTAAGTTGGACATAAGTGGGCCAGCAACGCTTAGCTGCCTTAACCAAGTGGCCGGGTTGTCGTGCGGCCCTCCTCAGGTCCACGAGCCAGTCCACTATAGGGCATTCCTTTAAGACCCTCTGTATGAATAACTGCTCTGGGCTGAGGATGTCCTTGAGCCAGCGCATCAGCCATTAAAGCTGTGCAGCTGCATAATACAGCTCATAGTTTGGGACTCCTAGGCCTCCACACTCTGCTGGGGCATAGAGTTTACCTAATGCCACCCTCTTTCGACCAGGCCCCCAAAGCAGCCCTGAGAGGACTGAGTCCAAGTTGTAGAAAAAGCTCCTGGACTGGCAAACCAAGAGGGCTTAGATGTGGTACAATAATCTGGGTAATACCAGCATTTTTGCTATTGCCACCCTTCCCATTGGTGAGCGCGGTAAGACGTTCCAAAACAAGAGTGAACTGCGGATGCCAGCCACCACAGCCACCACAGCCCACAGATTTTCCTGTATAAGTTCATCATCAGTGTGATAAATGTTTACACCCAAGTACCATAAGGTGTCATGGGCTATTCTACCGCCAAGCTAGGCAATGCCTCCTGCTCCGTCTGTGTATGGCAGCACTTAGGGAACAAGCAGGACTTCGCCCAGTTCAATTTTAGGCCTGAGGCCTTACCGAAAGTCACCCCTATATTGTGACAGTGTTATGATATCATAGCTCCCCTGTGTATAAACTCAGAACTCCCCTTCCCTGGGTGGGACAGTAACTATTCCGCAACCATATAGAAACCATAACAAGTAAACAAACTGTTCGTTCCATTTGAAATTGGTTGGAGGGGGGTCCTTGCAGTAATGAACAGTTTGGTAGTTGAGTGTCTGAACCAAGCCCGCATGTGGTTGTTACATATGCCCTCTTCCCTACGCAGTAGGGACGATCTCTCGGCCTCCCAACCCAATACCTTGGGAGTGAGTTTACAAGAGTCATGGTGCCGGCCCAGGGCTTCATATCAGTTGGTCAGATGTAATCGGGGTAAGTTCAGGGCCAGTTCCAAGTTCTGCCGGGGTGTTGTCCAGGGCGGGTGCTAGGCCCTGCTCAGGTAAAACAGTCACAGGGCTGGCGGACGATTGGGACAGGAGGTGCTGAGACTCCAGCTCCACCACAGCCATAACGTTTTCATGTGATGCCTGCTCAATAGTGGGCTTGCTCCTAAGCAGCCTGCGCAGTCGTCTTAAGCACGATCGGCTCCAGCCTCCATCTTGGCGCATTGTGAGGGCTGCGGGGACACTACTTTCGACTCTAGCCATTTCCACATGTTGTGAAGAAGTGCGTAGTTCCAGCATCCACTACCCTTAGTTTGGCCGGGAACATGAGGGAGTTATTCAGCCCCAGTTGCTGCAGTGATTGCTTGACCAGCATAAAGGACCCCCTAAGTTGCAGCACTTCTGCAGTGTTGTCTGGTGAAATGTTCACCAGCCTGTTGTTCACTCTCCAGGGGCCTTGGGTTCTTGCGACCTGCAGGATGTGGTCTTGGTCTCTATAGTTGAAAAGGCGGGCCATCAGCGGCCTAGGTGGGGAGCCAGTGGGGGGCCCGACCTTGGACCCTCCCCACTGAAAAGAATGTAGATCTTTTGCAGCACAGTACTGTTTGAAAGAGCCAGTCCTCTAGAAAGAGTTACATATTGGGACCCTCCGCCCCTTCTGGGAGACCCACAAATCGGATATTATTCGACTGGCCTGCCACATCCTCCACTCTGTCACGTAAGTGGGAGACCTCAGGCAGCAGAGCTTTGATGTGTGATCGCATCTCTAGCACCGCTGGATGCATCTCTCCAAGCATAGATTCATGCTCCTCCACCTTACCCCTAAGGTTGGCTTGATCGCCCATGAATTACCTATGTCAATCACCAATGCGTCCAATTTGGGCTCCAGAGAGTTTTTCAAATCTATGCTGTCATGGAGCAATTCATCAAATTGTTCCCCTTGTGCCTGTGCGACCGGCTGGGAGGCACCCTGTGATCTCTCCATTGGGTGGGGTGGGGGGGTGGGACAGATGGGTCTTGCCTCCGCCATCGGTGCTGCATTTGGTGGGACGCTATTTCACCATGATCGTGCCAGAAGGGAGAGGAGGTGGTGCATAGCACTCAGTAGGAGGTCCTGACTAGGTCCAGCAGCCCAGACGTTATTAGCACCGCCTTGGGTCCACTGTATGACAGACCACAGAGCTATGCCTGGTCAGCTTGGTCCCTCGTTACTCGTGCGGGGGAAGCTGCCTGTTCAAAATGGGAGGTCACCAGACTGAGGGAGCGCCCCTATCGCAGAGCCCCCCACTGCTTCCCCCCAGACCTCAGCAGAACCCCCCTCTGCATGTATACGCTGGGGTGTCTCAAATCTTCAGGACCCCAATCCTCCTAACCATGTGTAGCACATGCCTGAGGGTTCTTCGGCTCGCAATTTAGGCTGAAGGTTGGGTGGACAGTGCCCGTCACTCTTGGGAGTCCAATATATGGCCCTTCGAACAGTGAGTGATTGTAGTGGCCTAAAGCTGCAGCCTGTGTCTCTGTCCATTTTGTCCATGGGGGGGGGGGGGGCAAAATATATGCCAGGCAGTCTTCTCCCCCTCCGTCTTACAGGCTCTCCAGGAGACAGGGCGTCTTAAGCACTGCGAGGGGAAGGGTGCGTCTCACCTTAGCGTGCACAGTCGAGCTCCCAGCGCACGCCTCTCCAATGGGAGGACTCGCGGCTCCCCTACCTGCTGTGCATTCCACAGGGGGGAGCCGCAGCGTGGTGTCTGGTGTTGCTGTTGTCGTGGCCCTTGAGAATCGGCCCAGCCACATCACAAATACAGGATCTGCGGGCGGTTGGAGGTACATCAGGCTGCTGCTCCAGAACCAATTAGACCGCAGTCACCTCTCAGCAGGCACTGCACGACCAAACACCTCGGTCCGGCGGGGCTAGTTCAGGTGGGTCCATGATGGACTTGGATCACCCGCAGCACAGAGTGGGAGCTGTCAGGACGGTGCCGGGCAGGCTTTCAACACAGAACTCACTTACTCCACGCCCGTTCCGTTCCCATCTTTGCCATGCCCCTTTGCTGCATTTATCCATAATGCTGAAAATTATATATCTTAACAGTATCTCTATGTAGGCAACTCTCTGGAGTCTGTTACAAGCCTAGTATTTCTGAAACTGAAGCACAGCAACAATTGAGTAACTACTTGTATGTTGACACCTCTATTGGCTAGATAACTTCCTCAAGCATTGCAAATATGCACTCTTTGATGATAATTTGTAACATTTCTGTTGTATAACTGGAATAAACTTAGCAGTCATTAATATTCTTTGATTCCTATCAACAGCAAAACATATATCCCTTGGAAGTCTTAATCAGTGCCACTGGAAGTATTTGATTTTGTAGATTTGCTGCATTTGCCACATTATCCATCCTCTGCTGCATAATTTGCAGATTTTGGCAAATCAGCTCAAACAGATCAAAATGCGGCAACACCACTTGCTGCGCAGTGGAAGACCCTTCACAGAAGTTGGCAGGGCACATTTCTGATGCTTACTGCTACATTTGGGTGTATAATCGGAACTAATAATGTAAAACCTATGCCCAGACAGTGTTATGTAGTGTAAAAATAACAAAATAATGACGCAATGCATCACAAAATGTGCCGCATTATGCAGCATAATTTGCCTTTTCTTACTGCATAATTTATTCAGCCCTGCCACATAATTTGTCTCTCTCTACCGCATAATTCCAGTGGCCATGGCCTTAAAGCACCATCATATGCATTTCATGAATAATCATTTAGTTAAAGCAAGAATTCTTCCCATTCCTTCATGGAACAAAACAAAATTCAAATGCAAGCAATTTCTAACGTCTAAACCATATTAAATCAAATTTTCAAAATAGTTCAAAGTTCTTTTTCCAACACAACTTGATTTCAAAATACTTCTCTGTATTCACAAACTGTCAACTCTCAAGGAAGTAATTCTCCAAACTAAATATTGAATCCAAGTAGCAAAGGCCTAACTGCAGCAATATTGAAGCACAATAGCAAGGATGCTATGACATACAAGGACATTTATACCTGATGATGCAAGCTATACCCGGTGATACAAGATGTTTGCCACCATCTACAAACAATGGGACAGGTCAAGGACTTTTGAGAATTGTAGTTTTCTTCATGGGTTGCTGCCACATGGTTTGTTTTCCATAGAGATGAAGCCGTACAGCAGGTGGCGCCAACACTGTGAATACTGCCAGCCTTTGCTTTGTTGAAATGACCTTGGCATAAGTGGGTTTTCAGTATTGCACACCTGCCAAGCCATAAACGGTATGCTATGCTTCCTAACATGCTTCTTGACAATTCTTTAACTAATTTTTAACAATACAACTGTTAAGGTCTTCCAAAGGACCTTCCACAGCAATCACACTGGTTTTGATCATCCCTGTGGTCTAGATTTATTATCTCTTTCTTAATACCTCAGCATTTCGATTTGGATCACTAGGAGGTTATCACCAATGCTACTTTCAGGAACTTTGTCAAAAGTTGAGCACCTAAGTAAGCTCTCACAATTCATGACAATATAATATGTGGAAGAGCCCCCTGGTAATACCCTCAGGTGGACTTAGCAAGCACATCTCCTTTCATTCTTCTATTGAGGGAGGGAAAGTGCCACTTAATTCAATTTCTTCCCTCTTAAATTACCCTGACATCTCTGACTGTGGGATATCCCAGGTCTCATCCTGAGAATTCAACTTTACGCCATTAATTATCCTTTTGCATCAATATCTCAAACTAAAGTCATTAAAGTATCCAACGAGACCCCTACTACATTTCTAAAAATATCACTTGAGATCTTCCAACACAAAATAAACTTCCACGCTGGGGGGGGAATATATTCATTGAGGATAAGAAATCTAGATGACTACCTATGTTGCTTAGCACCACCCTTCTAAAAGATGGGGAGTTATGGTCTATTGCTGGACCTCAAGGTATCATAGGGTTGTAACAAGTACTACCAGTCACCCTTCCAGCTAGCCCTTTATACTGGAAGTTGACTGACAATTAACTGTAAATTTGTGGTCAAAGTCATAAGTCTTCTGCACAAGGGTATATTTATCGTGCTTATTAATAAATCGGTTTTACACCAGGCCAGTTTGTTGTGTAGTGATCTTGCATTCCAGTTATTGGCCCTTTCTGCTTGGTGAAGCAGCTTTTTTTCTGAGAACTATAGCAACCATAGCAAGACTCTAATTTTCCTTTCTTTTTTTTAGATATTAATGTCCCATGCCCTGTAAGTGTTATCCTTTTTGCTTCATCGCTCAATTTTGGTGGTATAATATAGGGCTTTGCGGTTGAAGCCTCAACTTTAGCCTAGGCCACAAATATATTCAGCCCCGTATTTCTTACCTGCTCAACTCTTCTATGGTTCAGGTTAACAATAGGGATGTTAGCAAAACTTGCTCTTGATCACATGATGTCCTCCTTACCTAAAACTAGAATCAAAAGTCAAACCAATGTAATACTGCCATGCTGCAGAAATATTTTTTTAACGAGAAATCATTTTTTATTAACTAATCAATTCATTTATTTATTTGAATGTTGTGAGAAATTGGGTTGTTAGTTGAGGGGGTGAAGTCCTACTCAAGCAACAGCCATGATCCTTGTCAGGGTGAATCACAAAAATCACTAAATTGACCTGTGACCCTCTGGTAGCTTGGAACAAAAACAGTCAGTCTTAACTTAGAGGCAATGTGTAAAGTATTTATGCAGCACTTAAACATTAATAAAGTGAAAACACAACAAAAAAATGTCCACACTAATTTAGAAACATAAAGTACATTTTAATAAATTATTTGACACCAAAACAACAAAAATCCATTCAGTTGAACCCGAGTTATGAATGTTTAAAGCTTTAAGTGTCAAAAAGCAGCTAAAACATCAAAGCGCCAACTGTGCACATCTCGTCGCCCGAGATCAGGGCAAAGTCGAAAGTTATGGCCAACTGCGATGCAGCACAGTTAGGATACATGAAGTGGATTGGGCCCGCTATCCGCTTACCTTTGGACGTAGAAGAATTTTCAAAGAAACAAGGAGGCGTTGTCATTGGGGAGCCGTGGGATGAAGTCACAGTGAAGATTTCTACGTTCGGTGGGTTTCCTCGGAGGGAGGTGGTTGCAAGGGCGTGGGGACCACGGGAGCAGAACTAGTTGGCCGGTGCTGGGGCCTTTGGGGCCGGGTGCATAGCGAATAGGTCAGCCGAACATCGTGCTTCTTGAGGTCCTCGGAGACAGGAGCAGGCAACTTGGAGAGGCGGTCTTGGGACAGCTGGGCCACTCAGGAAGTGCCTCGATGTCCCTCGATGCGTGCTTGCTTCTGGTGCTTCAGGAGACCGGAGTGGACTTTTCTTTTTGATGTTTGCCCTTGTGGGTCCGGTACCCCGGTTATTGGAATGCCGCAGATCGGGTAGGACCTGGTGTCACCAAACTGGGTGGGGAGACAGATCTGACCCTCCGAAGCTGTTTTACCCTTTCTCGCTTCAGTGCTGCGTTGAAGTCGTTGACGTCGACAAACCGGACTTCACAGGATCGGTTCCTGCAGGGGAGTGATACCTTCACTCCAAGGGAGCTTCACAGCAATTTCTAGAAGGCTGGAGATGCTCCTGGATTCTTGGAGTCCTTTCAGGTTGTTATATTCCATATAGGTACCCTATATAGGCGCAGGTAACACTGCAACCTTTCACCTATATCCTGCCCTACATTTCATACATAACGGTTCATAGGGACTGACCTTTTACCTAGATACGACACTGCATTCAGAACGCGGATTTTTCCCTGGTTCAATACTCATACATTATGCATGAGGCTTCTTGGAAGCACAGCAGGACTCACAACAGGACGAACATCTCCTGTATAATATCTATATTAAAGTTCAGGCCTGACGTCATCCTTTAGGCTGACACAGTAACGCAGCAAGGTAGGACCCCTGGGGAGACCTATGGGTATATATATATCATGTCTTGCTTAGACAGACAGAGGAGACCATGACTTCCCGGCTGACACACTGACTAGAGACGCAGAGGTTCCTGCATGCAGACGCTCCAGCTAGCAGTGGTCTAACATCCCTCGAGACCAGGACAGGGTCCCACATTCTCTAAACTCTCAGGTAACAGGGTGGACTAGATCCTAGAGGGATTCTTGGCATAACACCTACATAGATGCTAGGTACATTTAGGTACATCTAGTTAGGGAGGCATCGTAGGAGTACGCATTTTTATCATGTGTTTTATGTACATGTATATATTCATGATTCCTGCAAGATGGTAGAGCTATACCATCCTTTTACTTTCATAATATTGCTAATCCTATATCTTTGCTACTGTCTAATGGTTGTTGCAGCTCATATAGTTTACACTAGAATAACAACTGTTCAATAAATACTTATTGAAACGCCCAGACAGTTTATTCTGTGTATCTCTCTGAGAGAAACTAAGGGGTCTATTAGGATGTCGGGCGGTGGCACCACCGCGGTGCTGGTGGTGCGGAAAAATGCATTTTTCCGCCCGCGAGCAGCGGGAATCACGTCCGCCATATTAGAATGGCCAAACATAGACCATTTCCCGTCCGCTGCCGTGCGACGCAAACCGCCATCAAAGTGCGCCCGCAAGCGCGGCGGTGGGAGCCAATGAAGACACACCACCGTGCGGAATGACGTCCGCTCCGGTCCACAAATTAGGATGCTCCAAAAAACCAGTCGCACCGCAGCGGAGAAACCGGCCAATCCTACACGGCGGAAACTCGACAGCGGAGCGCGAAACCAGAGACCCGGCCCACAGCGCCCGGACACGAACGCCATGGACCCAGCACTCCACGTTTTCCTGGTGCTGTACCTGATACATCACCAGCAAATAATGGACCGTCGCGGACGCCGCCGCAGGTACGCAATAACACAACCCCACACACAACCACAAAACACAAACCATGGACTGGCACAGGGTCCCTAACCACATCAGATACCCTGGTGGGGATAGGAACACATCCCCAAGTGCACACACACATGACCCACCTGCCACCAATACACCCCTCCGCATCCAGGTCACACATCGACCGCGATCGTGCGGCAATGTCACGGCCACGTCACCGCAGCGGTGAAGACAAGGGAATACATGCGCACAATGCAGAAGGCTGGGCCAGCACCAGGCATGGGCAGGGCACAAAGACCACAGGGCCACTACTCCACCCTCACACACTAGCCCCCCACTGAAGGGACATGCCATGTGCCACACCTGTGCACCCCCATGCACAACAACAAGCCAGGTGACACCACACACTGCACCACACCCAAAACAAATAGGGACACAGCCACAGCAGGAGTTGCTGCACAGGAACACACAGCACAGAAGCACAGGGCCAGGGCTACACACACACACCACAACAACACCACACCAATGGCAAGTAAACTCAGTACAAGCATCAAATGGACACATACAAGGAACAAACATCTCACTGGACACACAGCCTGCCAAGTCACACACACATACCCCACACTGACACACAGACACATACCCACACCACATGCCACCAGCAATGGAGCACACAAAACAGGAAAGCCAAAGTGAGGTGCACACAAATGGAAGGCCAAGGAGACAACCACCAAGCATGTGTACAGCACATGCAAGACAAGGAACATAGAACAACACCCCCAGCCCACCTAATCACACATTGCTTGCATAGTGATTGAAGTCAAACCACAGACAGCACAGTGCAACAGCCCAAGGAAACAGCAAGGCAACACATGTAGAGGCACAAGGATGAAATGAAGGCCCTGAACTCAAACTGTGAACAGCCACACATATGTATACAAATACTTCACAGGAATACTCCAGCAGCACAACACACAGGGCCCATTGACACACTCCATGACTGTCAAACACTAGTAGGAATCCACACACATACCCCAATCACATCTGCAGCACACAACACCAGTGTCAAACAAACAGAAGGGTGGCAATAATGTCCAGGCAATACACAGACAAACAGTCACACTCCCTGGGGGTAGCCACAAACATCACATACACACAGGGATGCCAGAACCAATGTCTGCACAAAAACAACAGACAAACACATAACCCAACAGACCCACACACAGAACCACAACAAGAACAGACATGCCCTGTGCAGCAAAAATGTGGAAAGGCAATGGGAGCACAGACACAACAGGAGTGCACAACCCCATCAGTCAGGAACAATGCACACACAACATACCACAACACAGACAAGAAGTGTACCATCACAGATAAACACAGCCACTGCAAACAAACAACAGATGCACAGCCAAAAAAGAACACATAGCAAACACAGCAGGACATAAGTGGATGCATACCAGCCAATGACAAGGCAACATACCCCCACAGCACTGCATGCACAACAAGCAGTGTCTGAACAACAAGCATACCAGCCACACACAGAAATGAGTGACACAACATGAACCCACACAACACCAATCAGCACAGCACAAAGACAACATCACACACAGGAAGTGAAGCAGTACCACAGCAAACACACATACATGATGAGCCTGGCCAGCATGCCTGCAATCCTCTGGACAGAATCCCATTCTGAGCTGGCAGTGCACCACAACTTGACATGTGTACAACACAGCCAACATGAACAAACAATGACAACTGCATCACACCTCAAATCTAATACATTGCCCAGACAAGTATCAGGGTCAGGAAAAACTGAAGTCCCTCACCCCTGCAAAAAATAGAGTAAGTGAGTAAAGAAATTGGCAAGGTTGAAGTGGCACACACAGCATGTGGCACAGTAAACCATATACACACAGCAAAAGAACTTTATTCAGTAAGGACACTGACAAAACAGACAACAGGATCAACTGTCTTTATTCACAAAATGCACAGATAGGCAACAAGAGTAGATAATAGCAAGGCACAAAATGCAGGGCATGTCCATGAGAAGCTGCACAGGCAGGGGCAAAACAGCAAGGCCAGTGGCCAGTCCAAGGTGCAGAGCATGTCCATGAGAAGCTGCACAGGCAGGGGCAAAACAGCAAGGCCAGTGGCCAGTCCAAGGTGCAGAGCATGTCCATGAGAAGCTGCACAGGCAGGGGGCACACAGCAGTGAACGGCAAGGCCAGTGGGCAGGACAAAGTGCAGAGTGAGTCCATGAGAAGCTGCACAGGCAGTGAATGGCAAGGCCAGTGGGCAGGACAAAGTGCAGAGTGAGTCCATGAGAAGCTGCACAGGCAGGGGGCACACAGCAGTGAACGGCAAGGCCAGTGGGCAGGACAAAGTGCAGAGTGAGTCCATGAGAAGCTGCACAGGCAGGGGGCACACAGCAGTGAACGGCAAGGCCAGTGGGCAGGACAAAGTGCAGAGTGAGTCCATGAGAAGCTGCACAGGCAGGGGGCACACAGCAGTGAACGGCAAGGCCAGTGGGCAGGACAAAGTGCAGAGTGAGTCCATGAGAAGCTGCACAGGCAGGGGGCACACAGCAGTGAACGGCAAGGCCAGTGGGCAGGACAAAGTGCAGAGTGAGTCCATGAGAAGCTGCACAGACAGGGGGCACACAGCAGTGAGCGGCAAGGCCAGTGGGCAGGACAAAGTGCAGAGTGAGTCCATGAGAAGCTGCACAGGCAGGGGGCACACAGCAGTGAACGGCAAGGCCAGTGGGCAGGACAAAGTGCAGAGTGAGTCCATGAGAAGCTGCACAGGCAGGGGGCACACAGCAGTGAACGGCAAGGCCAGTGGGCAGGACAAAGTGCAGAGTGAGTCCATGAGAAGCTGCACAGGCAGGGGGCACACAACAGTGAACGGCAAGGCCAGTGGGCAGGACAAAGTGCAGAGTGAGTCCATGAGAAGCTGCACAGGCAGGGGGCACACAGCAGTGAACGGCAAGGCCAGTGGGCAGGACAAAGTGCAGAGTGAGTCCATGAGAAGCTGCACAGGCAGGGGGCACACAACAGTGAACGGCAAGGCCAGTGGGCAGGACAAAGTGCAGAGTGAGTCCATGAGAAGCTGCACAGGGAATGTCTGCAACTGTACCCTAACCATGGTCAGCAACACAGTCTGGGGTGTGACGATGTGCAGCACAGGCCACGCTGTGTGAGAGACAGGCATGTGAGGTCGACCAACGCTCAGACTTGGCTGTCAGTCGTACTGGGAGCTGGCTGTGTGTCAGGCCCAGTTGGAGCACTTGACTGGGGAGAGGGAGGCACAGCTGAGGTATACCTATCAGTGTTTAGGCAAAACGGAGGGCTGCTTGGACCAGGTGATGTAGTGGCACGTGGAGGTGGAGTCATGCAGACATGAGACACAGTGTGGATGGGAGATTGTGGAGGGGTGCCTTTCCACTTCTTGGGGAGTCGCAATGGCTTCACTGTCTTGGGAACAATGGGAAGTGGCGTGGACACATCAGGCTCACACAACACCAAGGCTGCAGCAGGTGCAGACGCTGGCCCTCCCTCTGGTGACGTGCTTGAACCTGCACAACGCTTTGCATGGCCCTGGCTTTGCTCCTCCATCCCCTGCCTACCAGGTGGTCCCCCCACAGTGCCCTCCATTCCCTGCTTCACTGGGCTTGCTATGGGAGTGGAGGTAGTGGGTGAATCGGACTTGCAGCCCTTCTTATGCCTACCCTTGGCACTCACCACCTTCTCAGTGGGCATGGAAATTGTGTGTTTGGTTTTGGGAGACGCTTTCGGGACAGGAGAGTCCTTGGCTGGGGATGTCCCTGAGGCACGTGACCCTGACGCCTGCTTCTTGGCTCTTTGTCCCCTGGTGTTTCCTGATGGGCTCTTGTCTCTGTGCACTGGGGTGGCTTTGGTCATCTGTGGGGATGGTGTCTGCGGCCTGGAACGCTTGGGCTTCTGCTGCTGCTGTGTGCTACGTGTGCCGTATCGTGACTTAGAGGTCTGTGGAGCGTGGGCACTGTCGTCCGACGTGGCCACTGGCATGGGTGTGGACAAAGGGACTTTCGCTGGACTCCCAGATTGTGCCAGTTGAAGGGCTGATGTCACTGCAGTGGACAATGACTGGACAGTCCGGTGCAGCCCACCCACGTCTGAATGTATGCCCTCAATGAATGCAACCACCCGAGCCAATTTACTGTCGTGGTCCATGAATGCATTGAGGAGAGCTGTCTGGCCTACACACAGCTGGCGCAAAAGGTCCACAGACTCAGCACTGATGGCAGCAGGGGGACCGGGGCAGGGGCTGCGGTGCCGGGGGTGAAGGACACCCTTCCCTCTTAGCGGTGCGAACACGGGCAGCACCAGAGGAAGTGGCTGGGAGGGTGGGCACTGCACGCTGTGTGGTGGAAGATGATGCAGAGTCCCCGTTCCCTGTGCCCGCCAACATGTCTGCGTCACCGCTGGCATCAGATGACAGTAATTTGCGTCTCGGACTGTGATTCCTCCAGCAGACTCCTGTCCCCCTCCGAGGCGCTGGTCACATCTGTCTCACAGGGCTCCTCTGCAGTTGTTGTGCTAGTTTCCCCACCACTGGTGTCCGTCCCATGTTCCTCCGTGACCACGGGAGATGCTGCATGAGAGAGAGATGTAGGGTCAGTGCAGTGGCAGCAACAGAACAAACATATGCATTACAGACAACCATTAAGATGTCTAGATCTACATGTTGCATGCCACCCTGTGCAATTACATCGCTCAAACCCACCTCTGTCATCACAACAGTGCGTGTGCACTATCAAACCGGGACAAAGTGAGCAATGTGATGACCACACAGCACAACATCCTGCATGTGGCTCCGTTACAACAGCAACACAGATAGCTCATACCTGTCTCACACCACCCACAATGCCATTTAAATGCCCCATACCCGTTTCCCAGTGTTAAGTACAGGTAGGACACATGCATGACATCTGCACCCAGCACCGGCACAAGTTGACACTCACAGGCCACTGCATCACACTACCAACATCACATTGCCCAGCGCTGGCACATGCTGTGCACACATGCAGCCACACACAGCCATAGTCACCCTTCCCAGTACACTCACCCCTAATTGCCTGCCGATGCTCCTTCAATCGTGCATCCAGCTCAGGGTGAGTCACGGCCAAGATGCAGCACATTAGTGGTGTCATGCTGCGCCGTGCCATCCGGCCAGTGCGAGGGATCCGCCCCAGTGTCATCTCCGCAACGTTCTTTGCCAGCCGTGAGATGTCGTCCCACCTCTTGTGGCAGTGGGTGCGCTGTCGGTTTGATACTCCCAGAGCACGCACCTTGTTCGCAATGCCCCTCCACACGGCCTTACGCTGGTGCACCTTGAGCTGCAGGCATGGGAGACAAGAGGGGGCAAACATCAGTGACACAGTGTCATGTGACAAAATCACTCAGGACAGTAGCATGATACAGATTAATCACAAATCCACATATCTCACATGCAGAGACAGAAATGCTTTTCACATGGTACATCTGCATGTGAGAATCACACGTAAATGCATGCATGTATAAGGGGGGACACAATACTTGCACATCTCATGTACAAGCAGGATGCCAGCACAGAAGACCATGTGTACTCTGCCCACATCTACTAACCATTTTTAGGTAGAGCAAGACATACGTCACAAAACAACATGTGTATGTGGCGAGACCCACTGTGCATGCGCATAGTTCGTTGACAATGCGCATGTGTCAACGAACATGCACTGTGAGTAGCCCACTGTGTCATGTATATCACATTGAGGGACATGATCTCACAAACCCACCTCCTTTCTCACAGTGCCAGTCGTGTGCAATCTACAGGGTTGACCTGCCACATTGATGGGGAGTCAAATTTGAAAATGAACATGTTACACTCTGTACAGTCAGTGATGTGTTCTTGTTGGATTGGACGGTGACTGTGCAGGCCAGGTGGGCTCACACTGAGATGGACAACAGGGAAACGCAAAGACATGCAGACTAGCAATGACTGGCCTGAATCCTCCATTACCAACTTGCTGCTTCACTGTATGGCTGACAAGACATGTCCCTCAAATCTTGATGTGCAGGCAGGGAGACTTGAGGAGTAGGGTACACACCCCTTCACCCAATGGAATGCAAGTTAGTCAATGCATGACACAAACCCACACTCACATGCACATGCTGCATCAGACCGACTACATGTGTGCCCCCCTGCACTCTCACACCCACTGTGGAAGACTTACCACGACATTTGGGGCACCATATAGCCTTGGGTACTGTGTGAGCACCTCGTCCACCAGGACCTCAAGCTCCTCGCCGGTGAAGGGACTGGCACGGATCTTCTCTGTCCTTGACATCACTGTTGGTTAGAGACAGCAGCAGCAGCATCAGGTGAGGGTCTCAGGCAGCAGTCCCTGGAGGCAGCAGCAGGTGAGGGTCTCAGGCAGCAGTCCCTGGAGGCAGCAGCAGGTGAGGGTCTCAGGCAGCAGTCCCTGGAGGCAGCAGCAGGTGAGGGTCTCAGGCAGCAGTCCCTGGAGGCAGCAGCAGGTGAGGGTCTCAGGCAGCAGTCCCTGGAGGCAGCAGCAGGTGAGGGTCTCAGGCAGCAGGCTCTGTGAGCAGTGGAAATTCTGGGCACTCTCCCACACATATATAGCCCCCTGGTGTCGTTCCAGTAGTCCTGGGCTGCTGCAATTGGTCTACCAGGTCAGCCTTTTACAAATGCATCCAATGACTGGCACCGCGGTGGTGTAGCACGCCTACCGCTATTTTCAAAATTGCATCGAGCTTCCGCGATCGCGGAGCCCATTGGCTGTAATGGCATGGACCATGGTGGTGACACACCGCAGGGGCCAGGCGGGCGCTACTGCGGTATTGTATCTTTTGATTGCATCCAATGACCGGCACCGCGGTGGTGTAGCACGCCTACCGCTATTTTCAAAATTGCATCGAGCTTCCGCGATCGCGGAGCCCCTTGGCTGTAATGGCATGGACCATGGCGGCGACACACCACTGGTGCCAGGTGGTAGTTTCCGCAATTTGGGTGCCATGGACACACATGATGCACCGCCATTTGGGTGGCGGAGCATGCCAACCGCCATTTGGCCATGTCTCTGGGGCTATCAGTACCGCACCTGTGCATTGGGGTGTGTTGCACACACACCGCTGGTGCCAGGCAGTAGTTTCTGCAATTTGGGTGCCATAGACACACATGAGGCACCGCCATTTGGGTGGCGGAGCATGCCAACCGCCCTTTGGCCATGTCTCTGGGGCTATCAGTATCGCACCTGTGCATTGGGGTGTGTTGCACACACACCGCTGGTGCCAGGCGGTAGTTTCCGCAATTTGGGTGCCATAGACACACATGAGGCACCGCCATTTGGGTGGCAGAGCATGCCAACCACCATTTGGCCATGTCTCTGGGGCTATCAGTACCGCACCTGTGCATTGGGGTGTGTTGCACACACACCGCTGGTGCCAGGCGGTAGTTTCTGCAATTTGGGTGCCATTGACACACATGAGGCACCGCCATTTGGGTGGCGGAGCATGCCAACCGCCATTTGGCCATGTCTCTGGGGCTATCAGTACTGCACCTGTGCATTGGGGTGTGTTGCACACACACCGCTGGTGCCAGGCGGTAGTTTCCGCAATTTGGGTGCCATTGACACACATGAGGCACCGCCATTTGGGTGGCGGAGCATGCCAACCACCATTTGGGCATCACTTGTCTCTCAGTACCGCACCTACAGTACACTACACTGACACTACACTACAGGACAGTGTTGGTATGGACAATACAATGTGCACACATGTCAATGTGTTGATGTGCATTGTCAATCACAGCATTTGTTTCCACAATTGATGATGTTTGTTTTAGCATGTCCTCTCATGTTAGATCATGCACACACTCGTCATTGATGCTCAGACTGTGGTCATTGTGTTGTTGAGGTGTGCCAGGTTCAATTGACGCCTGAATGTGTGTCATGTACAGCAGCTAGGTAGGATACCGTGGGGTTGCCTTGTCACACATGTGCAGGATGACAGACTCCCAGGCGTGCCCATGGGGAATGTGGCCATATCCCAATGTCCATTCACTTTGACCGAGGTGTTGTTTGGGGGACTTGCTGTGTGTAATCTGACAAGTGTGTGATTTGTGTAGTTGAAGGGGTCCCTACATGTCAGCTGGTCTGTGACTCAATTCATATGGCATTCTTTGTTGCCGTTGTGTCAGCCATGATGTGAGATGCTGTGCACATCCCATGATGTATTGCATTACAATGTGTCCACTCTCATCTCAACTAGGAGGAGACCAAATCTGCATCGTCACTTGACAGTGCTGCCAGACATGTTGGATGAGGCGATCATCCGGAAATGCCGTCTGGATAGAGCCACCCTAAAGACCCTTTGTGATTTGTTGGAGCCCCACCTGCAGCCTCGCCGAACATATCCAACAGCTTTCACCCCAACGTATAAGGTGATGGCGGCACTGCATTTTTTTGCGACTGGATCATTCCAGAACACGGTGGCCGAGGCAGGTGGGATGTCACAACCCATGTTCAGCATGGGGCTGCGGGATGTTCTGTCTGCCATGATGATCTACAAGGACAGATACATCCATTTCCCCAGGGGGGCAGAATTGGCAGCTGTAAAGGGAGATTTCTATCCCCTTGGACACATCCCCCATGTAGTTGGTGCCATTGATTGCACCCATGTTGGGCTAGTGCCACCACAGGTCCGTGAGCACATCTACAGGAATTGTAAACATTACCACTCCATAAATGATCAAGTGGTGTGCCTGGCAGATATGATCATCTCACACGTGTGTGCAAAATTTCCAGGCTCGGCCCATGACTCATACATCCTGCGTAGCAGCATTGTACCCCAGCTGATGGCCAATCTGCTTCCTGAGCGTGCATGGATTGTGGGTGAGTATGCCTAGTCATTTGGCGTGCTGTGTGTGTGACCTGCTGACCTCTGCATCTGCAACATTGCAATGTTTCTTTGTGTGTCACACATAGGTGACTCTGCATATCCCAACCGTCCTTGGTTGCTGAGCCCACTGCGGAACCCCAGGACACCAGCTGATGTCCACTACAATGATGCCCATGGGAGGACACATCGTGTGGTGGAGCGTACCTTTGGACTGCTGAAGTCACGTTTCCGCTGCCTGGACAAGACCGGAGGGGCACTGATGTACTCGCCCAGGAAGGTGTGTCAGATTGTAGTGGCATGCTGCATGCTCCACAACCTAGCCATTCGCAAGGAGATTCCCCTGCTCCTGGATGCTGATGAGCAGCCAAGGCCCCCGCCTGCAAACCAACCCGTGTCCAGTGATGATGACAGTGGAGAGGAGGAAGGTGTTGACCTGCGTCAACAGCTCATCACCCGCTACTTCACTTGAAGGTGGGTGACAATGTACAACGTACCCATTGTCTGATGATGTTGCTGTTGTTGTGAGGGTGTAAGTGAGATTTGTGACAGCAGCCACTTGTAGACTCAGTGTTTGCTGTCAATGTTGATGGGACAGTTCATTTCTGAACATCTACAGGATGTGTATGTTGGCACTTGTTGCCCATTGTTATGTGTGCATGTGGGTTGTTCTTGTTGTGAAGTGTTGTGTGATGTCTGTGATGCCACACCCAGACTAGTGAATGTTGTTCTGTTGTGTTTTCCTAGGTGCCTTTGACCTCTCCTTGCCTACATACACTCCGTCCCCTGGTACATTGTATTCCTGTTGAAAATTGTACATCCTGGAATAAAGACGGTGCAGGTACAACAACGTGTGTGTAAGGATTTGTTTATTTACAAAGGTGACATGTGAGGGGGGTACATTGACAGTGAGGTGATTAGTGGAGCAGTGAGTTGACATTCATGGTAAATGAGATAATCGAGTGGTCACCACATAGGTGTGGTGACCCAGTCCAACAGACAGATGCCATTCACAAGGCAGTGTGGGGAAGGACAGTCCAAAAAGTCAATGCAGTGGTGCAGAGGGTTGCCATCATGGCTGGCTGCGTGACTGGCGTTTGGCAGGTGCTTTGCCAAAAGATACTCCCAAGGTTTTCTTCGGACGGCCCCTTTTCCGTTTGGCAGGGGGGGCCTCTGCTATAGGGCAAGTGGGGTCTGAGGACTCACCACTCTCTGTGGCCGCAGGGGAGGATGGTGAACTGTCATCCTGCGGACCACCAGTGGGAGGGGGAGGTGTTGTTTGTGGCGCAGGCCTGTGCGCTTAGTACCGCCACTAGTTGGCCCAAGAGGTCCACAATTTGTCCCATGCGGGTGTCCATGGACCTCATCAGCAGGAGGAGCTCACGTGAATCTTGTTCGGACTGGGCCGTTTGTCCCTGGGCCCGTTCATATGCCCCAAGGACTCTGTGGATGTGGTCCAGGGATTCGGTCCCAGGCTGTGTTCGTGTGTGGGTGACCCTGCCCCTCCCACCTGCTCTGCTGCCACGGACCGGTTGCCTCTCCACTGTCGGACCACACATCCTCTCCCTGCCCTCCTCAGTTGCTGGGGTGGGGTGGTCATCCTGTGGGACAGGGAGGGTGTTGCAGGCAGCACTGGTGGTTGTGGTGGTGGTGGAGGACTCACCGGACGTAACAGCAGGGGCCTGCAGATTGGTTGTTGTAGCTGCAGGTGTGGTGGGGGTGACGATGGGGTCCTGGGACCTGTTGCGCCCTGGGACACCAGATGACCCGGCCTCAGTCTCCTCGTCCGAAGATTCCTGGAAGTCAACATCCGAGAGTCGATGTTCCGGGGGGGGCGGGGGGGGTTGACTGGCCCTGCAGGTTGCTGCTGTTGTCCTCTGCAGTCAATTCTTGGTCACCTGTGGATCAGATGGGAAATGGTCATTGGGGTGCACCACGTAAGATTTGTGTTAGCTGTGTGTCATTCACTGTTAGTACACTACACAGTTGACTGATCATCACATTGTTTCCTATGTGCACTACTGTGCCTCCTGACATGCTGCGGTGGTACATGCATTTCTTGTCCATGGTGTGAGGTGTCAATATGTACCATGCGCGACGTGCATGATTTGTGATTACAGGGACATGTTGACATCTAGGGCCTTGTGCTAAATATGATTTTTGTGCGGACTGTATGTGGATTTTTATGACCTGTCAGCCGTCACATCTGGGCATGTCCTGGCCATTGTCATCTCCTGCATACCTTTGTCTTGTCATGTGCATATCTGGATTGGTACCACATAGCATGCTTCCTTACTGTTCATATGGTCGTTGTTACTCTGGCCCCATGGCACTGAACCTGTCATTCATTGCTGTGCATGATTGTTCCCAGTCTTTCCTCTACATGTGCATTGGTGTGTCACACTTTCGTTGCTGTGACAGTTTCCTTTGCTTAGCTGTGTGCACACTGTGCGTGGCAATATGATCGGTGTGCATATTTGTACATTGAGAGGACTGGTGTTGTCATATGGCACAATTCTTTTTGTGTCAAATGGCTAGGTGCACGTACTGCCTACTTGCCTGTTGTGTGGTAGCATTTGTATTTGTTTTCTGACACATCTGTGTGTGCATGGTGGAGGCTTGCATCCTGCTCAGTGGTGGCACAAGACAGAATAATATGTCTGGCTAGCTGTTTGTTTATTTGGAGTGATCCATTATATGCCACATGCATCTGGGTGGGGTGGGGGAGTGCCCCATCCTGCTGAGGTGTGGGACAGGGGGCATGGTGGGAGTAGTAGTACAGGCCTCCCTCCCACATACAACCCTCCATGACAAGATGGCTACCTACCTGTAAGTTTGTTTGTTGGGGATGTAATGGTGACACATGCTTCTGGGTGGGGGAGTGCTCCATCCTGCTGAGGTGTCGGACAGGGGGTATGGTGGGAGTAGTAGTACAGGCCTCCCTCCCACATACAGCCCTCCATGACAAGATGGCTACCTACCTGTAAGTTTGTTTGTTGGGGATGTAATGGCTGATACATGCTTCTGGGTGGGGTGGGGGAGTGCCACATCCTGCTGAGGTGTGGGACAGGGGGCATGGTGGGAGTAGTAGTACAGGCCTCCTCCCACATACAGCCCTCCATGGCAAGATGGCTACCTACCTGTAAGTTTGTTTGTTGGGGATGTAATGGCTGACACATGCTTCTGGGTGGGGTGGGGGAGTGCCACATCCTGCTGAGGTGTGGGACAGGGGGCATGGTGGGAGTAGTAGTACAGGCCTCCCTCCCACATACAGCCCTCCATGGCAAGATGGCTACCTACCTGTAAGTTTGTTTGTTGGGGATGCAATGGCTGACACATGCTTCTGGGTGGGGAGTGCCCCATCCTGCTGAGGTGTGGGACAGGGGGCATGGTGGGAGTAGTAGTACAGGCCTCCACCCCAAACAGCCCCCCATGGCAAGATGGCTACCTACCTGTAAGTTTGTTTGTTGGGGATGTAATGGCTGACACATGCTTCTGGGTGGGGGAGTGCCCCATCCTGCTGAGGTGTGGGACAGGGGGCATGGTGGGAGTAGTAGTACAGGCCTCCCTCCCACATACAGCCCTCCGTGACAAGATGGCTACCTACCTGTAAGTTTGTTTGTTGGGGATGTAATGGTGACACATGCTTCTGGGTGGGGGAGTGCTCCATCCTGCTGAGGTGTGGGACAGGGGGCATGGTGGGAGTAGTAGTACAGGCCTCCCTCCCACATAGAGCCCTCCATGACAAGATGGCTACCTACCTGTAAGTTTGTTTGTTGGGGATGTAATGGTGACACATGCTTCTGGGTGGGGAGTGCTCCATCCTGCTGAGGTGTGGGACAAGGGGGCATGGTGGGAGTTGCAGTGCAGGCTGCCTGTGCACATGCACCCATGGTAATGTTGCTAGGTACATTGGTGGTGTTTGGGAGGGGGTGGATGTTGGATCTGTGGGACATGTTTTAGTGAGTGTGTGGTGCAGATGAATGGAATTGTTCCTAGGAGGTGTATCTTTGTAGTTGTGCAAGGCAGTACATAGCAGTGTGGTGGTAGTCATTTGTTTGTACTTACCAGCCTCCACTCCCCCAGATACTCCTGTCAGACTCTCTGGATGCAGTATGGCAAGCACCTTCTCCTCCCATGGGGTGAATGGTTTTGGTGGTATGGGAGTGCCACCGCCAGTCTTGTCAGCCAGCTGACGGTTCTTGGTCCTCCTCTCTTTGACAACCCTCTTCAAGTCATGCCACCGCTTCATGATTTCCTTTCTGGATCTTGGGATGGTCCCTACTGCATTGACCTTCTGGACTTGCCCACATTTGAGTCCTTGTGGCTAATGGTGTCTGTTGGACCAGGCTACCAAACAGTTGTGGTTCCACTCTGACTATCTCATCTACCATTACCTTCAACTCACTCTCTGTGAATTTGGGCATTTTATGTGTTGACATGGTGTGTGATGTGCAGAGGTGTTGTAGGTGCAGGGGTGTAAGTGGTGGTGGTGGTGGTGATGTGTATGGTGTGTGATGTGCAAAGGGGTTAGGGGTGCAGGTGTGGAAGTGGTGGTGGTGCTGTGTGTGGTGTGAGTGGTGATGGTGTGTAGCTTTGCCTATCCTTTGTTCTCAGGGGTTGGGCCCTTCAGTTGTGGGTTAGTGCAGAGGATTGTGGTCAAGGAAGGGGCTGGTTTTATGCTCTGCTATGTGGGTGTGTCCATATGTGGGAGTGCTCTCAGGTGTGTTGTGTGGGTTGTCCTTGTAATTTTATTTTTGTGTGCAATGTTGTGTCATTGGGGTGTGTTTTCTGTTTTTGGGTGGCATGGCACTTTGTGGCCTTATTGTGTGTGATTTTTGATTCGTCCGCCAAATTTGTCATGGAGCGTCCGCAGCGGTGGCTTTGCTGCAGCTCTTCCGCATGCTCTCCCATTCATCACTGTTATCGATCGCGGCGGTCGGAAAGAGCGGAACATGCCGCGGGACCAGCGGGGATATCCTAATTTGCCGTGCGGTGTCTCTGCTATCCTTGCGGCGGGTTGGTGTTTTTCCGCAGCGGATCCGTCTGCCGCGGACGTGTTTTGGCCATCTCCGCACGCTACGGGCAGTTTTTGTTCCCCCCGTACCGCCGCGGTCGGTGTTTTTTGGCGGTTGATCCTAATTTGGCCGCCGGTTTCTCCACGGTGCCGGCGGGCGGTTGTTTTCCGCTTCCATGGCGGTCGACCGCCATCCTAATGACCCTCTATGTGAGCACGAGTGACTGAGCGAAAGGTAGTATATTGTTTCCACGATCCTGGGGGATCAGGGTTGTCATGTTCTGAGGTTGCCAGAAACTATTCTCTCCCCGATAAGAGGAGACTCTAGTGGCACTGTGAGCTAGCTAATACAGACAGGCTAACGTATCCGGTGAGGGTGCACGGAATCCGTCCACCACCAAACCCACAGTTTATGTTATCCAAACGTGCAGATTCTGTATAGGTTATATAGGAACTACACGACATGGCGCGGCCAACGTTGGTTGGGTACTTATTTAACAGTAGAATCTGAGTAGTTCAGTCGTGCTATTCTCAGAGACCCCTACTCACAAAACACCAGAGACGTCTGGAGTGGGTGGGCACCAACTCCGCCACAGCTGAGTAGGCGAGAAATCCTATTTATTGATTGTTGGTTAATCAAGCTTGAAGGACACAGTGTTCCTAAAATTGTGCATAAAAACCTTATCTTAGTTCCCTTGAACAAACTTCTTCTTTACAAAAATGACTGAAGCAAAAGATAACGTAGTAGTAGAACTACACCTCTCAGGAGAAGAAGGTGAATACGCAATTCCGATTGCAGAAGAATTCAGACATACAATCACCCTGAAACTGTTAGAAAATGGTTTATCAGCTAGGGGTGGCTTAGTAGTTTTCGTGATTGAGGCACACGAATCAAATAAAACAGAGGTATTTTATTCATGGGTTACATTCCCAACTGCAAATGCAAGAACACAGACATTTCACTCTTACAAGGAAGGAGATGCACCAGTGGAATATTGTCCATTCGAGGACATAGAGGTTCCACTCACGTACCAGGAACACTTATACTGGTTTAAAGGTGCCCTACCGCACATAAGAAGAAGAGTAAGATTAGGCCCGCTCGGAGGAGAAGGGGCAACATGGCCGATATTAGCGGCCTACACACCACATCGTGACATTGACACAATGCCACCAGGAGACTTCTCATACAACATAAAGATTTAATTAAAATCTATAGGAACATGACGCAATTCGTCATGAGGACATTCACTGTCCAACCAGCAATAGTTGCAACTAATGGAACTCAAGTACAGGGTACAGCAACTAAAATCACACCACAAACATTACACGCAGTGATGGGTAAAATGCCCTCTAAACGTGAACAAATGCCATTCTGGGTAGCTCAGAAAATCACACAGCTCGAGGCAGTATTCCCGAATACTACCCCGTATGAAAATCACAGAATGCTAACAATCTCCTTGCCCATGGGGATAACACCACAAGTAGAAGATTGTACCACATGGGGTACAGTCTTTGCTGCCATTTATACCAGGACTCATGGTATCCCGTCATTAGCAGTAGTACCTGATGTATTGAGACAGATACAAAATGAGTACGGAGTAGAACCTGCCCTAAACTTAGGGATGGAGTTACTAGGTAACTATGCCCAGGTATCAGCCATAATACTAGCTAACATTAAGGGGGAAGCAGCTTCAGTGGCAATCCGCCAACGCCTGAGGGAGTTCGATCCATTAGAACAGGAACACGAACTACCCAAAATAATTGAAACTGCAAATGCAGAATTAGGCAGACAGTTTGGGTGGTAAAGCTTTAAAACCACAACTGATGGGCAGTCCTGAAAAGGACACTTCCAAGCAGACACTGCTTCAACTAAGAAGAAGTGGGATAATAAAAAACAACAAAACTTTAAAGGAAATAGATCTCAATCCCGAGGTAGATCTCCTCCACAGGAGCCGTCTGAAAAGAGGTATAATCTCAGGAATATGGATAACATTAGGAAACCTGACAGGTATCAGGATACTGATACACGTTCCTCTCGTTCCTTTCAGGGTTCATCAAAAAACTCCGAGAGGGAAGGACGGTCAGAAAGAAAAGAAGAGCGTACAAAGTCCAGAGACAAGCAGCACGCTCAAGATTACACTTCTAAGAAAGAAGAAAAGCCAAAGCAAAAGCCACAGTTCAAAAAGAAGAAAGTTGCAGGTCTAAAGATCAGACATGCCCAGAATTCTGAGGACTCGACTACTGTACGGGGAATGAGCTCTGACGATGCTAGACAGTGCGGCAGAAGTAACAATAGCTCGCCAGAACCTGAAGGAATTTCTGGTGACAGCGGACTTGAATAATTATATCACGGTAGAAACACCCAATACTAGGGTAAGTGTCCCTCATAAAGTATATGAAATAACGCTCCAGATGGAGGGGGACAAGAGTAGGAAAGTGAGAGGTCTCTTTTGGGAGAACCTAACATTTGGCTATGACATTTTGTTAGCTGAACAAGATTGGCCGCCAGCATTCGTAATGGACTGTCCTAAAGGAGAAACGGTAATTATGCCGGCGTTCTCCGATGATATTCCCAGGCATTTACAGCACAGATATGCGCAGGAGTGGGCGGTAGCCCAGGCTCCGGCATTATACAAAAACCATGTTGGATGGGATGAGGATTCCACCCACCACATAATTCCTTTAAAAAATACTCCAACTGCACAGAGGCAGTATCCAATAAAGCAAGAAGCTAAAAAACAGGTCAGGAAGATCTTAGATCAACTTGAATACCAAGGGGTGATCGAAAATTGCACCTCACCAATGAACAATCCTTTGTTTCCTGTCATGAAACCTGACAATACATATCGTCTAGTTTTAGATTACAGACACTTAAACACTTGCACTAAGACATTTGCAGTCCAAAATGCACACAGTGCCGCATTAATGAATAACATTGTGCGGAAAAAATATAAAACAACACTTGATATCTCAAATGGATTCTTCTGCCAGAATATAGCGCCTGGAAGCAGGCATCTAACAGCCTTCTCAGCACTAGGGACCCAGCGTCAATTTTGTCGACTTCCCCGGGGGTATAAGAACAGCCCGGGGTTATTTTCGGCCAGGGTTACAGAGTTACTTCAAAAATTGGATGAAGATGTATTGTCCTATGTGGATGATATTTATCTGACAGACGATGACCTGGAGGAACACTTGAACAGAGTAAATACCATAATTTTGGGATTTGCATCTGAGGGCTACAAATGTAACTTTAAAAAATCAAAAATTGCCCACCTCAGTGTCCTGTTTTTAGGATACGAACTTTCAAGTAAAGGAAAGAGCCTAGCAGCCAATTTTTTAGAAAAATGTGCGCTGCTCCATCCTTCAAAATCATTGAAAAATTTACAATCAATACTGGGATTCCTAAATTTTGGTCGAACATACATTTTGGATTACGCAGAAAGGGTAAAACCTTTCTACGACTTAATTAAACCTGATTTCTCAGCCAGAAATTGGACACAGGAACACACAGATACACTTCGTTCCTTACAAGCTGACATGATAGCTTCCAAACACTTACAGACACGCGTAAACATACACAGCCTGGTGATCCGGATAATCGCGGGTCAATCAGGGTACACCTATCTAACATATAATGAAGGTGAGACAGTACCAATTGCATACAAATCACATTTGTACACAAATGCTGAGATGCGCTTCGCATCTACAGAGAAGATTCTAACAGCAGTACAGACCGCTATAGTGAGAGAAAGAGCAGTGGCTCAGGGGAAATGAATAATAGTAGTTACTCCAGTTCCAGCCTTAGAGGCTGCGACAAAGGCAAGTATTCCCAACGCTAAAGCCTTACATCCAAGATGGATACAATGGGCTAATTTTCTCACTGCAACAGATGTAGAATACAGGTACGACACAAATTTAAAGACACAAGCATTCCTGCAATGTGAACAAGAATATCCTCTACCAAACGAAATAAGGCATCTGGATCAGTATGAATATATTATTTATACTGACGGATCTGCTCAACCGGCCATAGGAAGTAAGCAATAATATAGCGCAGCATGTGCAATCGTTAAAGGTCGCATGCGGGATGGAAAGTTCCACCCGAGTTGCACTAAAACGCAATCTCTAGGAGACTGCACAGCACAATTGGCAGAATTAAAAGCACTGATACTGGCACTTGTAAATACGGATCGAGAATTCCCCACACAAATTTTGTGCGATTCCTTTTACTGTGTGCAGGTCTTAAAATGAATATTTGCAGTACTGGGTTCAAAACGGGTTCAAAGATGCGAAAGGTGGCACAATTAAGCATAAAATGCTATGGGAACAGGTAGTGAGGTTGAAATCCGAACTACCAAGTCACGTGATACACACACTGAGTCATCAGCGTGATGGCGTTCACGTTGAAGGGAATTCATTGGCTGATGAAGCCGCAAAGGGGGCTGTACGCACGGCTTCCGTAGCTGCAATTACTCGCTCTAAAACGAGAATAGACGGTGAGATTATGGTAGCTATTAATGCAACCCGCAAAAACAGCAGAGCAGTACCAAAAAGGTTTCCACTCAAGTACTCCTACAAGTTAGATGCCAATAACATTCCATGTGCACAGATTCCTGGAGTGGGGGATAGAGTAATTCCAAACATGGATCGGAGGTTAGGTTTAATACTAGCAGCACACAAAGGGATGGGTTCTGTACATGCAGGAGCTGCGGCAACAGTTTCTTTTCTGAAACAAAGCTATTGGTGGCCAGGATTAACAAAGCAGACCAAAGACTTCATCTTAAACTGCGACATCTGCCAACAGATGAATGGAGCCGCCGTAGCTTGCCCAGCACAGGTACCATTATTAGACAGCATCAGACTGACCATTCGCGTGCACTTACCTGGACCACTGCGGCCCCTTAAAATGTGAAGGGGCTTACAAGTATATCATGGTTGCAGTGGATTCCTGCTCGAGATTCCTATGGGTGTGGCCCCAGCGCTCAGCTGACACTCGAACTGTTATAAAAGATTTGGGAGTCTTCATAGGGACATATACAATTGGCACACTACATTCTGACCAGGGCCCTGCGTTTAGCTCTCGGGCTTACAAGGAGGCAATGGGAAGTTTGGGTGTAGCATTGCGGTACTCATCTCCGTACCATCCCGAGGGAAATTCGGTAGTGGAGAGAAAAAACAGAGACTTAAAGCAATCTTTAACAGCTAGAGTATTAGGCGCGGGTGAAAGTTGGGTAAAACATCTTTATGGGGTCCAGCGGGCCCTTAACAATATGCCAAGAAGTTCTCTAGGGAGTGTCACTCCATATGAGGTCCTATTTGGGACAAGAATGTGGGTACCTGATCTTGTTTGTGAAGGCGCAGTGGTGCATGAAAAACCTTTTGACATCCATGATCGTTTGGCTGTTTTACAGGATCTAAATGAATCCTTGACACAACAAAGTAACATCCACCTGAAACAGACCGCCACTGGGGAAGTCAAATCAGTCACGGCAAGATCTGTCTGGATCCCTAAAGTCGGGATCTGGTCAGAGAGAAAATAGCGGACAAGAAAGAATTTGGGCCATCTTACAGAAAACATGTACCGGTCTTAGGAATTGAAGGAACAAGAACTGAACTTCTACTGACTCTTGCCGGGAAAAAGGAGAAAAGATTTGTCTCAATTGACCTAATCAAACCACACTATGTGGCCGATACTAAGCAGTAGGCCACGTGGACTCCAAAGTAGCAGACGCCCTCCTCTCGCTACAATCCAAGAAGTTCGAACGGAAAGACTCATCACGATCGAAGAGCCTTCAACATGGAATGAAGGACTAAACAACAATGCTATGGAACTTGTTCCTCTTGAACCTGAAGTTCAAATTCAATATCAAACTCAAAACAACGCACAAGTTGCTATTCGACTAAATACAGACGTCTACGTCAACATGCCTCGACAAGAGAAAACCACGACTTCAACGAATCCTGATGCAATTCCAACAATTGATCGAACTGCTTCTGGCTACTTCATAAACTTTGATACGTTTTCTTTGGATCCAAGTGAACCTGAAACGACGCCAGCCCAAAAATCACGCAAAACAGCAAATAAAAGACTTTATGAATTTTCTTAAAAGACTTACCTGGTGTCACCCTGGGTAGAACTATGGATAAGCACCGGGATACTTTTCTTTCTTTTCTGGGTAGTCTTGGTAATAGTTTTTAGTATGCTTATTAATGGGAAATACATTCGACAAAGCTCTACAGCCCAAAAGGTGAACTTACTTTTAAAACCACACCAATCATCTCATCGAGAACAAAGAGACTTGTCGTCAGTGAACATTACAGCAGTTCCCATACCTGATGGTATAGTGTGGGTCAAGGTTGATTTCGATATATTTGGTCTGACTGAAATTTTAAAAATTCCACATTTATTTAAAATATCATTGAGTGATATAATTACGTCAAGTACATTTTCCGATGATTGTGATTTTGAAACTGTTAATAACATGTTATCTGATTTGGAAAAATCTGCAGCATTTTCTAATAGTGAAACATTGGAAAGCACATCAGATTTCAAGAGTATGTATTGTTATCAACATTATGGTCATCATTTTCTGCATAAATCTGCAAATCCTAGAAATGTGTTCACATACCACCAGTGGGAACATTGTCCAACACTGCCAAAAGGCAGTTCAAAAACATTTGCACAGAAGTTTCCATATTTTTCAGAGTTTAATATGTCTGACCCAGCCTCATATTTTTATAAGGTTGTACCAACATCAGCGCAAAAAAATATGTTAACAAACACCAAACCGATTTACTCTGCATCCTTTATTACCCAGTTGTCTGAACAAGGTTACGACTTATGGAAAGACACCATAGACTTAAAATCAGTCTGGGGTACGAGAGAATGGCAGGTGCAGGGGTTAGAAGCTTTGTTTAGAGCAGTGCACAGCCAAAATATCGACTTTTAAATATCGACCTACATTAATATCGAGTTTTAAATATCGTAGGGACAGAATATCGACATCAAGAATATCGGTGACCAGAATATCGACCTGAAGGTAAGAAATATCGTTTCTGTTAATATCGAAGTTGTTAATATCGATAGTAAAAATATCGATGTTAATAATATCGATGTTTATGTTAGTGTTATGTATTTTAGGGGCCCATTACGATACCCGGCGTAAAAAAATCTGCCAGGCATGGAAGCGGCAAAAATCCGCCCGCACACACCGTCTGAACACCGACCACGCCATTACGATTACACAAACCGAAAACCGCCATCGGCGGAAAAATCACACAAAATACCGCCCGCCAACGTCCGAGTCGGAGTCAAACCGCCCGCCACGGACGGAAACACGCACGACAACACAAAAACCGCCCGCCCTCACGCCCGACACACCGCACGTGAAATTACGATCGCACCGGCATGAGCGCGGAAAAACCACAAATATACCTCCCGCCAGCGCAAACAACGCCGATGAGAATCGACACGGCAGAAGCCATGGCGCCCACGTACCTGCACAGAAACCATCCGCTCACAAAACCAATAGCACACAACATGGCCAACAAGTCCACACAGCAAGGCACGCACAAATACACAAGCACAGTACACATCCCGAAAACCCCCCCGGACAAACAAAAAATACAAAGGCCAGAACCCCAGACACAACACACCTGAAAACAACAGACCATGAGGACACACCCACATAGGTGAGTACAAAAGCAGCACTCCCACAGACCACAACCCCTTGCTACATTGCAAACCAGAGAGGAGAGGAGAGGACACAGTGACACAGCAAGGACAGCAGCACACCACAGAAACGCACACATCACAACCACCACCACCACCACCACCACCACCAAACACCTGCACCACAAACCCCTGCACATTACACAACACACACCGCACCAGCACCACAAACACCATGGCACCACAAAGAATGCCCAAGTACACGCCCATTGAGCTGACGGTCATGGTCGACGAGATCATCAAGGTGTACCCACAAATCTATGGGAACATGGTCCAGCACACACCACTAGCCACCAGAAACAGAATGTGGAACCGGATCGTAGACCAGGTCAATGCAGTCGGGACCCTGCCCAGGAACAGAGGAGAAATAAACAAACGTTGGAATGACGTAAAGAGCCTGGTCAAGAAGAAGGAGGGCAAAAACAGAGAGCTGGCTGCCGTCACTGGCGGAGGGAATCCCGCGCTCTTCAAGACCTTCAAAGCGTGGGAGGAGAAGGTGCGAGTCATAATACATCCGGAGATCCTCGCCGGATTAGCAGGGGGAGTGGAGGCTGGTAAGTACAAACTAATGTATACCAGCACACCGCTATGTACTCACATGCACTACCACCATGCCACAGCTCCCAGGGACAAACACCCCCATGTCCAGCACACAATACACAACACATCACACACACATGCAACAGACACCACCACACACAGCCCAAACCGAACAACTGTAACATACGTGGGGACATGTGTACACTCAGCCAGCCACGTAACCACCAACAGGTCCCCAAATATGCCAGAAGCGCCACAACGAGCACCCACCACACCCATGTGTTCGCCACAGCTGCACTAACCGACAAGTAACAGGTAAGTGGCAGGAACACAAAGTGCAGTGGGTGGGACGGTGGACAGCCCAAGTACAACACACACCAGGCTCCTAGTCCCACAGCATAGCAAGGAGGAGCATCCCCACACCCCACAGCCACGTGTCAGCCACCGCAGTGCACAACGACAGCCGAAAGGCAGACATCACGGTCCACAGCAATCGGTGTCAGTGGGTGTCCAGCCACCCCCACGACCCACAACACCCCCCACCCCCACAGACCTGCAACATGGAGCACCCCCGCTTAGAGCCATGTGGCATCCAGTACAGTGCACGCACGAACAACTTGCAGGTGGGAAACTGGACAGGGCTGGATTACTGGAGGCATGAGGACCATAACACGACCAACACATGGGACATGTCACGTAGCAGACGAACACGCAGCACCGCCCACCGTCACGAACAAGTGAACAATGTGCACACGGACATGAACAACAGACTCACACCCCACATGACCCATCACAGACATAGCAACACCCAAGGAGCCACGTCTGCATGCACAAGCCACACTGAATATAGTACCACACGGCAGCCACTGTGCAACTCATCACACACAACCGAAACACCATTGAAGTCCTGTCCATGTAGCCCCTACTGCCTGTCAACCACACACCCCACAACTACGCCTATGTAAGACAAACAACACTAGACGCAACAGAGCGGAACAACATAAATGCACACGCACGAACACCACTGAACCCATCAAACACACAGACACACCATGCACATACAACATACCATCCATCCCATCCGTCAGCCCCAGTCTCATGAAAGGCATGTCATCCGCACAGCTGCCACACATACAGCAGTCACGCTAAGATACATGCCCATGACCAACCATGTGCCAGAAGTCAATGAAGCGCACGACACACTGTGAGCAACAACACACAACATGGGCCACACCCCCCGAGCACTGCAGTGATGCACATGGCACAGGGCAGCACGCACACCAAGGAGATGGGACAACTGCAATACGTTGGCTGGCACACAACCATCACTCACTCATAACGATGCGTCCAATGCCATGTCCAGTAATCACAACAGACAGCAAATATGCAGGCCATGTCAAGCATGCACACACCTCAAACCATGCACTGTCATGCTGCCACAACACATGTCACGTTCGGCACCCATGGCTCACAGCATGTACCCCAAAAGCATATTCCCTCCCAAATGCGAATCTGGGGCATGGCCCCCATGTTGCCATATGCGTTCCTAAGCGTTCCATTTGAACCCCAAAAGCATATCCCTCCCAAATGCGAATCTGGGGCATGGCCCCCATGTTGCCATATGCGTTCCTAAGCGTTCCATTTGAACCCCAAAAGCATATCCCTCCCAAATGCGAATCTGGGGCATGGCCCCCATGTTGCCATATGCGTTCCTAAGCGTTCCATTTGAACCCCAAAAGCATATTCCCTCCCAAATGCGAATCTGGGGCATGGCCCCCATGTTGCCATATGCGTTCCTAAGCGTCCCATCTGAACACCAAAAGCAAAGTACAAACCAGACCCAGGATGGGCCAGGAGCCCGCATACACCAGAGTCACAATAAGTAGGGGCACAGCAACACACCCATCGGCAGGGCCAATCCGTCCCATGCCACATGTGCACAGCACACAGTCCCATTGCCAAGCACACACAACTACAGATGCTACAGCCACACACACGCCTCCGGGAAACCCATGTACGAGATTGCACGAACTGTTAATGTCAGACGACAAATACATACTTCGCCAGGTGCAACACAATAACAAATCTCATTCTCTCCACAGGTGACGAACTGCTGGATGCTGGGGATGGAGCCAGCAGCCAGCACAGCCAGCCTACAAGCCCCCAACGAGGACACACGGATCTGGAGGATCTGTCCTCCTCTTCGGACACGGACCACCAAGCAGGCCCATCTGGTGTGGCAGGGCCCAGCCGCTCCCCAGGACCCCTCCTACCCACCAACCCATCATCCAGGGCTGCTGAACATTCCCAGCCCCCTGCTGCCACTGTCGTTGCGGCCACACCCACGGTCATTGTGGCCACTACCACTGCCGCAACCGCCACCATCGCCGCACCGACCACCACCGCCGCCACCACCACCACGTCTTCGCTGGCACCAGCCCCAGCGCAGGTGGTGGCCCGGCCGACTGGATCCACCCTGGGAGCCACAGCGAGGACCGTGGTGAGCAATGTGGCTAGTGGGCAGGCCGGTGGCAGCAGGACTGGTAGGAGGAGCAGGGTCAGGGAAACGCCAGCCTCCCCTGGGAGCCATGCCCTGCCTCAAGTGGCCAGAGTCCTTGGGGCCTATGAAGAGGCCCAAGGACAATGGGTCCGGTCTGCTTCAGACACGCGTGAGGTGCTGGGGGTGCTGAGGTCCATGGACGCCCGTATGGGCCAACTCGTGGACCTCATGGGCCAGCTGGTGGTGGCGGTGAGGTCACAGCCAGGGACAGCAGCTCCCCTCCGCCACCACCTGCCGGGGCGCAGGGTGGAGCAGCAGTGTCCAGTTCCCCTGCGTCCACAGCCAGTGAGCACACCTCAACCACCAGCATGTCGCAAGCAGGCACCCCCTCGCAAACGTGGAAGGGGCCGTCCGAAGTGGAAACAGATCTCCCGGGAGGACTTCGCACGCTCCAAACGCAAGTGAGGCAGCCAGCCAGCCTTCCGCCAGCCTTCCTTGACCAGCCACTGCATTGACTTGGACTACGATCCCACTCCACACAGCCATCTGGATGGCATGTGTGTGTTGGACTATGGACATAGAACCAGTGGGTACACCCTGAGCATCACGCAGCCATGACCGACAGCTCATTGTCACTGCACGCACCACTTTTGTCATCACCTTACACACAATCACATGTCACAGTTTGTAATAAATGCACCTTTTACACTAACTGCTGTTTGTGCCCTGTGTTTTATTTGTACGGAATACAACGGCCACCTTGGGCGGAAAGGCACCTGATGCGTGGCATGGCAATTGAATCCGGAGGGCCTGTAGGGACCTAGGGGTGGGAGACAGAACAGGAGCACATTCAATGAGTGTGTCACACACCCATCACACAGTACATGTCAACAACTACAAGCAATGTACACACATCGCACAGAGCAATAGGGCACAATGCCACAGCCACCAACAGTGGCATACTACCCTGGCCATGGAGCGTTGACACACAGCACGCAGTGAACAAACGGCCACCCTGACACAGCACACACACACCTGCACAGATACAGCCACATCAGCCGCCGTACATGGACACTCACCGTCAAGTGAAGTAGCGGGCGATGAGCTGCTGCCGCACATTACCAGCTTCCTCCTCTCCGCTGTCCTCCTCACTCGAGCTGTCCTGGTCTGCGGGCTGGGGCCCTGGTTGATCTCCGTCATCCACGATGAGGGGGATCTGCTTCCGAATGGCCAGATTGTGCAGCATGCAGCACGCCACCACTATCCGGCACACCTTCTGTGGGGAGTACGCCAGCGCACCCCCGGTGCGGTCCAGGCACCTGAACCTGGACTTGAGGAGGCCAAAGGTACGCTTGACCACACGTCTGGTCCTCCCATGTGCCTCATTGTAGCGATCGTCTGCTGGGGTGCGAGGATTCCTCAATGGACTGAGCAGCCATGCCCCATTCGGGTATGCAGAGTCACCTGGGTGTGAGGGACACAGAGAACCGTTGCTATTCCAACTGGACAGGGGACAGCATCGCACAACCAGCACGCTACACCACTCCACATACTCACCGACAATACAGGCACGATCCTGTTGCATATTGGACATCAGTCGTGGCAAGATGCTGTTGCGCATTATGTGTGCGCCATGGGCCGAGCCTGGGAACTTTGCACACACGTGGGTGATCACCATGTCCGCAAGGCACACCACTTGCACATTCAGGGAGTGCGTGTGCTTCCTGTTGCGGTACAGGTGCTCAGTGGCCTGTGGTGGAACAAGGCCGACATGTGTGCAGTCAATGGCTCCAACGACGTGTGGGATTCTGCCAAGGGCATAGAATGCACCCTTCACTGCCGCCAATTCACGAGCCCTGGGGAAGCGGATGTACCTGTTTCGGCACAGCATCATGGCTGCCAGTACATCCCTCAGCACCTTGCTGAACATGGGCTGGGACATCCCTCCTCCAATGCCCACTGTGTGCTGGAATGACCCAGTGGCGAAGAAATGCATGGCGGCCATCACCTTAGCCGTGGGGGTGACAGCAGTCGGATACACCCTGCGGGGACGGAGATGGGGTTCTAACATGGCACACAGTCGATGCAGGGTTGGCCTGTCCAGCCGAAACTTCCTAATAACCTCTGTATCGTCCATGTCCGCCAGCAATTGGTATGGGCGGTCAATGTTCGGTCTCCGCCTAGGGACAATGGCAGAGGACACATGTCAAAGCAACACGACACATAGCAATTTCGCATACACATCACTGACATGACTGAGCAAGCACATGAGCCACAGCCCAGCTGTCAAGCTGGGACGGCACGGCCACAATACACTTACACAGGTCTCCCAACAATGGCAATGGCTAGTGATACAAACCACTGCCATGTGCATGCACATGGGGATCTAGGCCCCAATGACTTGCGGGGCGTGCTGATGGGGACTGACTGCATATCCGTCAAGCGGCAACGCCACGGCAACATGAATGTCTGCTGAGCATGGAACTGCTTCCGCGGCTGGATGAGTATGGCACACGACGACGACGATGTGGGCACAGGCTGAGCGGCCAAAACAAGTGGGACCTGTGGCACGAGGGGATATGAGACAGTAGTAGGTGTCAGCACTGCACCCTATGTACAGCACTGTACGGATCACACCTCCCGAAACATTGACAGGTGTCCACATTGACAGCCCCATGCCAAGACGGCTGTGTGCTTGCAGTCACACGTCACAGGTGAGAGGTTACATTGCACGTGCCAGGTGGCAGACGTACATAGTGGGAGCTGGCATGTGTGTGCATGTGTCTCCTGTTCAGGATCCACCAGATGGGCGCTGACTCTGTACTGACCATTGGACACAGCATGTTCCGTGGAAGGCTTGTGTGTGTGGGATGGTGGCACTGGATGTGCCTCCGTTGGGTGGGGGCCATGCACAGGGCGGGTACGTCGATGATTGCGCATTGTTGGTCACGGTGGGTGCACCAACTGAAGATGTGTTGCCCTGTGTTCAATTCCTATGTCCGCATGATGATGGACTGTAGATGTGGGCAGACTACACATTGGTCGATGTGCTGTCTATATGCATGTGCCTTCACACCAGGCACAGCTGCCCCTGCACATGTGACCCCTGCTGGACTCGCTGCTGGGTCTGTGGAGCTGATGCACCTTCTGCGCGTGGGGCGGACAGCTCTCCTCACTTCCCTCATTGCGCATGTCATGACTTTGCCGCAGGTGACATGGATCATGGAGGGCCCACATGTACGCGTGGGTAGGCTACACATGATTGTACACTGGTCGCCACCCCCAGTCAGTGTTTCGAATGGGAAGGTTGTCGTGCTGGTGGTATGTTCGATGTGGCGGATGGGCGGGCCTAGGTGCGGGCTTACATTCCGGACATGGGGGGTAGTTGGATTGCCGACTAGTTGCAGTACACACGGGACACGTCTCTTCCTTTCCACATCTGGGTCATCCCTTGTACTTACTGACAGTGATACAGTCATCTTCGCCCCAGCCCTCATGTCCTCCCTCGCTCCCCCAATATGCATGCTCACCTGCGAGGCTAGCGCCTGCACAGGCAGCCCCAAGCTCGCACCAGAGAGGGCAAGGAGTGTATGTGTGGGTCCAGTTGCACGAGTGGGCTGTCTCAGGGTATGATGTGTGGCGGGACGCCGTCCACCTGCGTGGTGCCCCAAATGGAGACCCGGCCTGCATGGACTATGCATCACAGTCTTCGCCTTCCGGATCCGCCACCTGCGACACCCAGTGGCTGTGGCTGCCCTTGCGGCCAGGCCGCGTCCGTCTGTGGCTGATGGCCCACACATTCACTCTTTGGCCTCTCTGGGGAGGGCTCGGGGTGGTGGCGCACGCGCTTGCACTTAGTCGCAATGGCATGTGGCGTGGTTGGTATGATGGGCAATGGATGGGATGGTGCGAGCCACCTCCCGTGACGTCAGTGCTGCTCGTGCTGTGGTGCGTCCCCCTACACTTCCATTTGACTTGTGCCATGCTAGACGTTGAGGTTCTATTGCCTGCGTGATATGACCAGGAGGAGCGCGAGGAGACCTCTCACACACCATGCTCCACTGCCATCCCGTGCCCTGTATCGCCTGTGCGGATTGACTATGTTGGGGTTACACCTGGTCGACTGGGGCTGTGTGTGCCTTGTCAAGGGGCATGGCGGGCGCACAACAGGATCCAGCTTGTCCACAGAGGGTGGGCTGAGGTGCGCCTGGTACCGCTTTGTACGTGTGCCCGGCTGCTGTGCACACACGTGTTCACTCCCCCGACAGGTGTCCTCTCACAATGCCCAGGGAAGCGGTGGTGTACTGTTCATGACCCCTCCCAACACGGCGTGCTCCAACTTGGCATGTGCGCATCTACCCGTCGCACCCACCCACCTGAGCACTGCGTCCATACGACTTCACACGACACATGTGTGTCTTCCACAGTAGTGCTACTCATTTGCGTTGACATCCAATACCAGTGGACTACATGGTCATGTCACGACTGCCGTGTACTTCACATACTCTCATCCTCTCTCATTCGTACTTGTGAAATGAGTCAGCGGAGACAGTTTTGGTTTCAAACATTATATTGAGTCTTCTGTCCTCTGTGATGCAGTATAGTGGACACTACTGGCAGCGGAATACATGTTGAGGATATACTGAGCATGATTGCAAATGGGATAGGGTGTGGGGTTACATGTGATTGGCTGTTGCATGTGGGATGTGGGCTTCAGAGTGACATCTGCTTGGCCAAGGCTGTGCTAATGTACATTTACGTATAGCTGCGGAGCTGCGGACTTTGACACAGACGGTATACATGTAGCCTACCAGACCGCTTGGCATCATGGGCACAGTCCATCTCAGTTCCATGTGACAGGTTTGCTGCGGTTGTTCCTCATGCACGCGTGCATGTGAGATGACATCAGGGCATGTGCTTGCGTGCATGCAGCGGCGTGCCACTTGTTGTTGCACTGTGGTGGTTACTGGACATGTCACAGTCACTGGGGTCGTGTTGTTGTTGTATGCACTTGTCGTCCATGCAAAGGTCCTGGTATGGGATTCCCGGGGCGGGGGGAGGGGTGCAGCACCCACAGACTCCAGGCGACCTATTCATGTCCACTGAGCGGTGTGTGTGTCCATGGGCGCTGGATCCATGTCGTGTCCTGGTTGTTCATGCAGTTCCGTCCATGTGGGTGCGATACACAGAGCCCATGCCACTGCCTCCCACGATGCATGCGGTGTTCCTGGATGTGATGGGGAACAGTGTGCATGTCCCGGTCATATCCGATGTCATGGCGATGTCGTTGATGGTGTGGTTACAGTTGCCGGTCGTTTGGTATGGCTGTTGTGGTGGTGACTGGCCAGATCCGTGCGGAAGCTAAGCATGGGTGCGGGGTTGGACATCATAGGTCAATCGGGGAACCTGCGTTGTGGTCCGACGAATTTACAGGTTGTCAGGTATGCGATGCCGCCCAGCAGGGCTTCCATGTCATTGGTGGTGTACATGTTTGCCAGCCAATGTAGCGGATGGTGGCTGTCAAGGTGTTGTTCGTAAGTTGTCCCTTGGAGGACCATGATGGGGCATGCTGGGTGACATTCGATGTAGCTGTTCTCGATGATCCGTCGTGTGGAGGCACAGTGGTCCCATTTCAGTGCGGGTGCGATGTTGGCCACATACGCCATGCCCCCATAGGCAGAGCAGGCCCTGTCGTGTGCGTCCAGAGGGAGGAGTAGTGGTAGCAGGTCCGCCTTCAGACATGCCGGGTTGGAGAGGCATATCTCCACGGGATGCTGGTAGGGACACCTCCGACAGTAGAAGACGGGCATGACGCAGCTGAACAATGTGATGCGGTAAGTCAGTCGGTAACTTACGTTCAGCAGGGACAGGAGATCGCATCCCAATGTATGAAACAGGTTGGTTTTGTACAGCTTGAGCTGTTCGGCGTAGTTGGGTAGGTGTGTTGCGGTTGCCATTTCGCAGCGGTGCGTTGTGGTGGCGTGCTCCGGCTGTGTGTGCAGTCTGCAATGTGCACGCTCCGAGGTTGCTGTGAGCTCTGTGTAGTCGTAGGGAGACAGGACTTGTGTTCTGTTGGCTTGTTTGGAGGACACGGGCCCTCTTCCCACATGCTTCTCAGACAGTTCAAGGTCAGTGATGTGTGACTCCTTCCAATTAACTTGCATGTGGCCGACATGGGGGAGTGTTTTCTTCTTTCTTCCCCGTCCGTTGTGTGCTTCTGTGATATGCGCTATCTGCCCTGTGGTCGGTCCCTCGGCATGCCTGTGTTGGTCTATTCTTGGACAATGGCTGTATTCACCGGCTTCTGTCGTAGGGCTGTGGTTTCGGAGTTGGAATGGAAGGTCATTCAGTGCTGTCTGCTCTCCCTTGTGTGGGCGGCAGGCTGCCTTTCCGCTCTGCGTTGGGCCTTGTGTGTGAATGTTATTCTTGGGCCACCTGTTGTCGGTCCCCGGGCTCTTTGGTGTTCCGTTTTATATGTCTTGTTCATATGTGCAGGGTGGTATGGGTGTTTCAGTGTGGTACTGGCGTTCCTCTTCCCGAAGGGGCCCTGCTTCTCCTAGTTGGTGTTGCCGCCGCTGTGTGCTACGCCATGTTTGTTACACTGGGGTGTGTCCTGCTGTTGCGTGTCTTCACTGACATGTGTGCGTCGGTTGTGTGGCGTTGGGTGTTGTCCGTGAATTGGGCGTTGGGGACATGTCTGTGGCAGGCCTGTCACGTGTCATGTGCGTTCGGGGTGGGGCTGATGTGTGTGCTGCTTGGTTGTGTCCCTGTGTCTGTGTGCGACGCATGCATGGCGCTGCGGTTGGCCTCTGCGTTGTGCGCATGTGTGGCGGCGTCATCGCCGCTTTGGGGCCGTGACGGGGTGGTTGGTTCCTAGTCCCAGGTGGTGTGTACACCTGTGTTACGCGATGTTACGATTTGGCCTGTGTGTCATATGTGGATGCAATGGTGGATGTGTAGTGTACACGCGCTGGTGGGGGTTGTCCGCTTTTTCCGCCCTTGCACTGTGTGCGCTGTTTGCGTGCACTTGTTGTGTGTGTGCCTACCTGCGTCTCCGCGGTACGTTGCGTCCTTGGTGGTGCATCAGCAGGAGCATGGGGAGGGCCTGCAGTGCTGGATTCATGCTCGGGGAGCCGCTTCTTCGTTGTCCGTGCTCGGCGTCCGTGTTACCGCTTCGGTTTGTCGTACGGTATCTCTTGGCCGTGGGAGCCGTTTGTTTGCGGCATCGTAATTTATGCGCCGGGCGGGACGTGTTTCGTCGGACGGTGTGTGTCAGTTGTGCTGCGCCGCTACGTGTACGGGCGCACTTTGATGGCGGACGGTGTTGCTGGCTTGCCGGCGGTGTTTGGCCTACTTTTCGCATCGTAATTGGGCGGGCGTGTGGACTGCTGCGTGCCGGCGGTAACTGGTGGTTTTTGCATCCGCCAGCACGGCGGTTGTGCTTCCGCCCGCCATCGTAATGAGCCCCTTAGTATGTATTTTATATGTATGTGTTCCACATGTTTTGTTATGTTTTGTATTATTTTTTTTAATATATGTATTAATTGTTTAGAAGTTAGTAATTTTTTTTAAAGCAAATTTTGCGTTTTTGTACCGTAGCGGGTTGTGGGTTTATAGAGGAATAGGGTGGGAAGTAATTTAATTATAGTAAATTAATTCATAATTTTTAGAAATTATTAATGATTTTTAATTAAATTTTGCATTTTAGTTCTGTAGCGGGTTGTGGGTTTATAGGGGAATAGGGTGGGAAGTAATTTAATTGTAATTAAGTAATTTTTTTTTTTATTTATTGTTATTGATATTTAATTTATTGTTAATTAATTATTAATTGGTAATTAATTTTTATTAATTAAATAATTGATAATTATATTAATTGTATACATTTTTAGTGGAGCGGGTTGTGGGTTTATAGGGGAATAGGGTGGGAAGTAAATTAATTATAATAAAGTAATTAATAATTTTTATTTTTTGGTATTGATAATTAATTTATTGTTTATTAATTATTAATTGGTAATTAATTGTTATTAATTAATTAATTGACAAATATATTAATTGTGTTAATTTAGTTTAGGAGTGGGTTGTGTGTTTATAGGGGAATAGGGTGGGAAGTAATTAATTATAATTAAGTAATTATTTATTAATATTTATTGGTATTGATAATTAATTTATTGTTAATTAATTATTAATTGGTAAGTAATTTTTATTAATTGTTATTTATTGGTATTGATAATTATTTTATTGTTCATTAATTATTAATTGTTAATTAATTTTTATTAATTGATTAATTGATAATTATATTAATTGTGTTAAATTTTATGTGGAGTGGGTTTTGTGTTTATTGGGGAATAGGGTGGGAAGAAATGTAATGCTATTAAAGTAAATATTAATTTTCATTTTTTGGTATTTATAAATAATTTATTGTTACTTTATTAATAAATCATTATTTAATTAAAACAAGTATTTAATTGATAAGTATGTTATTTTTAACCCCTACGCTATCCAACACTTTCCCTACTGTTGCACTCTCTGGAGTGGGAATAGTAATGTTTACCCCTACGCTATCCAACACTTTCCCTACTGTTGCACTCTCTGGAGTTGGAATAGTAATTTTTACCCCTATGCTATCCAAGACTTTCCCTACTGTTGCACTCTCTGGAGTGGGAATAGTAATTTTTACCCCTACGCTATCCAACACTTTCCCTGCTGTTGCACTCTCTGGAGTGGGAATAGTAATTTTTACCCCTACGCTATCCAACACTTTCCCTGCTGTTGCACTCTCTGGAGTTGGAATAGTAATTTTTACCCCTACGCTATCCAACACTTTCCCTGCTGTTGCACTCTCTGGAGTTGGAATAGTAATTTTTACCCCTACGCTATCCAACACTTTCCCTACTGTTGCACTCTCTGGAGTGGGAATAGTAATTTTTACCCCTATGCTATCCAACACTTTCCCTGCTGTTGCACTCTCTGGAGTTGGAATAGTAATTTTTACCCCTACGCTATCCAACACTTTCCCTGCTGTTGCACTCTCTGGAGTTGGAATAGTAATTTTTACCCCTACGCTATCCAACACTTTCCCTACTGTTGCACTCTCTGGAGTTGGAATAGTAATTTTTACCCCTACGCTATCCAACACTTTCCCTACTGTTGCACTCTCTGAAGTGGGAATAGTAATTTTTACCCCTACGCTATCCAACACTTTCCCTACTGTTGCACTCTCTGGAGTTGGAATAGTAATTTTTACCCCTACTCTATCCAACACTTTCTCTACTGTTGCACTTTCTGGAGTTAGAATAGCATTTATAACCCCTACGCTATCCAACACTTTCCCTACTGTTGCACTCTCTGGAGTGGGAATAGTAATTTTTACCTCTACGCTATCCAACACTTTCCCTAATGTTGCACTCACTGGAGTGGGAATAGTAATTTTTACTCCTACGCTATCCAACACTTTCCCTATTGTTGCAATTATTGGAGTGGGAATAGTAATTTTAACCCTTTTGCTATCCAACACTTTCGCTACTGTTGCACTCTCTGGAGTGGGAATAGTAATTTTTACCCCTACGCTATCCAACACTTTCCCTACTGTTGCCCTCACTGGAGTGGGAATAGTAATTTTTACCCCTACACTATCCAACACTTTCCCTACTGTTGCACTCTTTGGAGTGGGAATAGTAATTTTTTTCCCTCCGCTATCCAATATTTTTCTGTATTGTTTTACTTAATGTTGTGTATAATTTATTTTACAGAAATTAAAAATATTTTAATTTTTTTAAATTTGTTAAATATATTTTAATTTTTTAAATAATATTATTTTTGTATGTGTATGTCTGTATTTATAATGTATAAAATATTTTTAACAATTTATAATTTATTAAAATAATTATTTATGAATATTATTCAGTAAGTATATATATTATATTTTATATGTATATGTTTAATTAATTTTAACATTATATGTATCAGTTTTTATTTTTAAACATTTTTAAATAATTTTAACTATGTTTCTTTTAATTATATGTATTATTTACTTTATTTTAGATTATTTTTTTAACATTTAAAAAAAACGATATTTTTTACAACAATATTTTTGACATCGATATTTAATTTCGATATTTTTGTACTTACCATGATGTAGATAGGATGTCGATATTCTTGACTTCGATATTTTTGTCACGATATTTTGTACCACGATATTTTGTACCACGATATTTTGTCAGTGATTCGTTTAGAGCATGTCTCATCCCTCAGCAGATCATGTTTTTGAACGAGACAGTGCAACAGACGTCTTGCCTTGGACTAGCCAAGAACAAAGACTTGAACACACCTCGAGTGCCGACTCCATCGAACACTGAGGAAAACGAAACATCACAAACAGGGATTACATTAGATGACATCATACAATACAATAGATCAGACCCCGATTGGAAGAAATGGTTGATTTGGCCCACAGACACAAATGGTTGTCAGGAAAGATTCATGGGTAAAACCGAAGGGTTCACAATCCAAAGGCCAGATCCGCGCTATGTACAGAGACAACATCCAGGGGTAGTGATGTCATACAGTGTTGGGTAGTTGTGGCTTAATTGGCTAGAAACCTCAACACTCACAGAAGTGAAACAACACTTATCCTTACTCACACAAGACATGGATCTTAGGGATTTTTTATTAGGTCCCAGGAAACCACGCCAAAAACACTTCATATATGCTGGCATTTATGCTGCCTACAATGAAAATTGGAAAATATTCCAACAAGAGGCCGCAGAAAGAATACGGGAAATAGACCATATTAACTTAGAGAAATCTCTAGCAGTGGTAGACAATGGGTTAACAACATGGACCTCCAGGATATATTCCTTAGGAAACATTGTCTCTTCTGCGATAGACATTCTAGAACAAGATTTGACCATATTACAACACGGGCAATTTCAGTTACGTTCTATTATGTTATTGAGCTGGACGCTGCAATCTTTGTGTGCAGGCTATGTGCCTTGGCGTTTTATAAACAGTACGTCTCTGTTTTCTGAATACAATCTAACAGACAAACAGATAGAAATGGTACAAAGGGGAGCAAAATATACAATGCTGCGTATCAAAAAACTGGATAGATTACCATTCACAGTGGCGGAATTGCCATCTACAGAATGGCTAATCCATGGCCACATAACTCTACCGGTCACTACTTTTCAATTTCAATATTGCCTCGAACAAAAGCAGGCAGGCAAATATGAAAAAATGGGTAAGGAGTACATTAAGGAATCTTGGGAATTACCATACAGATTTCGATGCCGGAGTAGGGATCGAGAAGTGTTTCTCAGTGGTACAAACTGTGAGAGCGCTTTAAGTGGATCACTCATATGCCAGGATATAAAGTTGCACGGAGCTTGTAATGGTTCTGTAGCAAACCTGTCCTGTCATTTGAAGGGTGCTTCAGCTGCAGTGATTACTCCAGCATTCAGGCTACTTTCAAATGGGAGTTACTTGATGCTGAACAATCAAGGCTGCTGTGGCATGCTCCCAGGCGTCGCATATCTGGTAACTGTGAGTGCCAGGGTTACTTGTTGTATGCAAGTATTGTTTCCACCGACCCATACAGTCAGGGAGGCGCCGTTATGGCCTTCACTGAATGTTTCCTTAATACGGTTTGATACTCTAAGCAGAATGAAAGCCATGCTTCTACAGAAGTCTGTGCCCTTAACCTCCACTCGAGAGACTTTTGATCTCCAGATCGCAAGGTCTTCAGCTGAGATACAGGCGCTTATTAATACTAACTGCCCTTTCCATTTCGTAGAAATGATGAATCGTATCTTTAACATGTCTGATATGACTGGCATTGTCCACCTATTTAAGACCATAGGTTCTGGACTTCTAAGCACCTTTCAGACGGTACTTGGGGTTATACCAAACTTCATACACTCCGTATTGGGAAGCATCTTTGGAGGACTTCCGCTGATCCTGCTTCTAATAGCAGGTACCCTTATTGTTATTTTTCTGCTACGCAATGGACGTCCCAGTCACCAAGGAGATGGAAAGAGCACTCCTGAAGCGGAAATACCATGACCTGATGGTACAACACCTAGGCACGCCTCTCCTGAGAGAACTAAGGGGCCTATTACGATGGCGGGCGGACATAGTCCGCCCGCCACCGTAACTGAGCGCGGGACTGCCCGCCGGTGCTGCGGCAGTCCCGCCATGCACATTAGGATGCGCCAGCCACACTGGCGGGCGCATCCTGTGCCTTTTCCATTGCGGGTGGATCTGCTGGCTGCAGACCCGCCTGCAATGGAAAAGGACTGTGCATGGCACAGCCATGCACTTCATGGCAGGCACCATGTGGTGCCTGCCACGTAGTGCATGGCAATGAGGGGGGTACCATAGGTACCCCCCATGTGCACCCCACACACCCCCTTCACCCTGGGGGCCCGCAACGGGCCCCCAAAAGCAAGGACGTATGCCTTTCCATGGCGGAAACGCCGCCGTGGAAAGGCCATTGACCGCCAGCATCCTGATATGGATGGCGGTGTCTCGCAGACTCCGCCACCATATGCAGGCACTTTTTCCGCCGGTCGACGAGTCGACCGGCGGAAAAGTGGCGGACGGTCTTCCCGTCCGCCGCGGACCCCCCAGCCATCATAATATGGCGGGGGTCATTCTAGTGTGGATGGCGGGTGGATTGCCCCCGCCGGGCCGGCGGTGGCTACCGCTGGCCCGGCGGGGGCGATCCGCCCGCCATCCTAATGGGCCCCTAAGTGCGTCTTGGTTCCTGTCATTTCGACCAGTCTGGATGGACTGCATCTTACCTGTCCTCTGATGCCTGTTTTGCGGAGAAGAATGCGTGTAAGACCTTTGTTTGAGACTCCCATCATGTGCGCAACCGGATGTGAATGCTCTACTGGACCCGATAACGGCCCATGTTCTGCAGTGTCCTCAGCGCATTCCAATGTTGTTGGCGGCATTCCTTGAGCCACCACAGGTTGTAACTACACCTGTTGGTATGAACACCGGCTCCTCCACTGGCACCCAGGCTTTGGACGGCGCACAGGCTGCCCCAGCGCCGGATGCGGACAGCGCAGAAGATCATCTGTGCTCAATTGACATTCTTTGCGAGGTGTTACAGGGGCCGTCTGCTGCGGAAGCAAGCAACGGAAATATTGCGTCTACCAGCCAGGACACATAAACATTTTGACTCATTTTAGCTCGTCGTGTGCTGGATACAAATTCGCCCTTTTTAATAACAAGCTCAATTTGGAACTCAGATACAAAATTGACATTCCTTTTCATTTATTTGGGCATGAATGGCTTTCTAAGGCTTATAGTGTTTCGGACTATAAATACGGACACTTTTAGAGCTATAAATTTGCAAGCATTTTTCTCGTTACACATTTTAAGGTGTTTTAGACTTTTTTTTTTAGACGTTTTTAAACATTTTAGCAAAAGAAATGTTTTTACTTTAGTGCGTACCAATGTCTAGTTAGAATGGTAATACACTTATAAGTTACATATGTCGTCCAGTCGGAAGAGGAGTGGGTGTTATATTCCATATAGGTACCCTACATAGGCGCAGGTAACACTGCAACCTTTCACCTATATCCTTCCCTACATTTCATACATAACGGTTCATAGGGACTGACCTTTTACCTAGATACGACACTGCATTCAGAACGCAGGTTTTTCCCTGGTTCAATACTCATACATTATGCATGAGGCTTCTTGGAAGCACAGCAGGACTCACAGCAGGACGAACATCTCCTGTATAATATTTATGTTAAATTTCAGGCCTGACGTCATCCTTTAGGCCGACACAGTAACGCAGCAAGGTAGGACCCCTGGGGAGACCTATGGGTATATATACATCATGTCTTGCTTAGTCAGACAGAGGAGACCATGACTTCCCGGATGACACACTGACCAGAGACGCTGAGGTTCCTGCATGCAGACGGTCCAGCTAGCAGTGGTCTAACATCCCTCGCGGGGTGTCCAACTCGAGACCAGGACAGGGTCCCACATTCTCTAAACTCTCAGGTAATGTGGTGGACTAGATCCTAGAGGGATTCTTGGCATAACACCTACATAGATGCTAGGTACATTTAGGTACATCTAGTTAGGGAGGCATCGTAGGAGTACGCATTTTTATCATGTGTTTTATGTACATGTACATATTCATGATTCCTGCAAGATGGTAGAGTTATACCATCCTTTTACTTTCATAGTATTGCTAATCATATATCTCTGCTACTGTCTAATGGTTGTTGCAGCTCATATATTTTACACTAGAATAACAACTGTTCAATAAATACTTATTGAAACGCCCAGACTGTTTATTCTGTGTATCTCTCTGAGAGAAACTAAGTGAGCACGAGTGACTGAGCGAAAGGTAGTATATTGTTTCCACGATCCTGGGGGATCAGGGCTGTCATGTTCTGAGGTTGCCAGAAACTATTCTCTCCCCGATAAGAGGAGACTCTAGTGGCACTGTGAGCTAGCTAACACAGACAGGCTAACGTATCCGGTGGGGGTGCACGGAATCCGTCTGCCACCAAACCCACAGTTTATGTTATCCAAACGCGCAGATCCTGTATAGGTAATATAGGAACTACACGACAAGGTTTCAAGACGACACAGCAGCAGCAATTGTCGAGTCCTGGGAGCAGCAGGCAGGGTTTGGTGCCTTTTTCTTCTGCAGCGGGCTTCAGTTCTCGAGCAGTGGTAGATCTTTGTCCTGGTCTTTTCTTGTCCATCGAATCTGATGTTCATGTCTCGGGCGCCACCTAAATACTGAATTTAGGGGCATTACAAGGGGAGACAGGTAGCAGCCAATGGGCTACTTACCTTAAGGGTGTCTACACGCTCTAATGACCACTTCCTATGGGAAGAGGCACTACCTTCGCCCTGATAGAAGGTTTTCTCACCATCCCAAGATGGTGAAATTTCAGGAAAGGGGTTCACCTCGCCAGGCCCCGCTCTAGGGGTGGTGTAGGATAAGTGGGGACTCTCCTCCTAATTTAACTGATTTTCCCACCCTACCCCCTGCCAAAAATGGAGCAAGGAAAGGGGGCCTTGCCTCCCCCACTATCTGGAGGTTCCTGGGTTGACTTTCAAAGGCAGCATTGCCTTTGAGGCTTCCCGCCCAGGAAGGCCATCTTGTCCTGGAGGAGATGTGAAGCACCTCTGCTCAGAGCAGGCTTTGTCTCTATCCGCTGAGAGTGCTGGCTCTCACCCCATGAGGTCAGAAACATGCCTGGTAGAGGCAGGCTGGTGAAAACAAGTCAGGAACCACACCAGTGCTTAGTAGGTTTTCTGTGGACCCTCTAAAAAGGTCTCCTGTGTGAAGCTATTAATAAATCCAAAACTGGCATTAGTGAGGATTTATAAAGACAAGATATTTGGTACCAAACACCTTAGAAATCAGTGAAGCCACCATGAAGCTAGGAAATTTATGTTGATAAGTAGCCAGCCCATGTACTCTTTATGGCTTCTCTGTGCACTTACAACATCTCAGAATGGACTGGACATTGTAGGGGCATATCTGCTCATGCTGATATGCCCACACATCGGATATAGTGTATCCTGCCTTAGGGCTAACGGCCTGCAGTAGATGTGACGTACCTATAACCCATGCAGTGAATGGGAGGCCTGGCACACAGGGCTGTGTGCCATGTCGCCTCTTGGGATTTCTTTGCACCAAGACATGCAGCCTGCAATGACAGTGTGCATAGCCTTGGCGAGGGGTACCTGGGGTGGCACAACCAGTGCTCCAGCCCCAGAGGACCCTCTTCAGTACCCAGGTCCTAGTTACCAGGGACACCAGTTATTAGGGACTTACAGTGGTAACTGAAGTGGTGCCAATTGTGGTATAGGCTGAGAGAAAGAACACTGGTACTGGGAAACTGGTTAGCAGGGACCCAGGCCTCTGCAGCCAAAGTTGCATCAAACGTCAGGCAAAAAGTGTGTGGGGGAGGGGACTGCAACAGAAACCCACTTTCCTACAGATGCCTCTTGCTCCACTAGCTATCGGACAGATGTTATGTCCTGCATGTCAAAGAAAAGGCTGGAGGCAGTAACTTTGTCCTGCTACCCCAAGGTAGCTCAGCAGCACTTGACCTGGAATTTGGACCATGGTCTCTGCCGCTTTTGAATGAACTTGCTTCCTCTAAATTCGCTAACGGTAAACTGGTCCTATTCTGGAAAAACAGGGAAAGAGTGTAACTTGTGTAACTCAGGGATCCAGGATCTTAATCAGATACTCTGAGGCGATACGTCAATTTTTATTCCATCCAACAAATGAAGTAATCTGTAGCAAACTTTGTAAATATTTTAAAGGTTTTTGAATTTATATTAACTTGCATTCAGGATTGCAGCTGCACGATGTGAATTTTGACTGTTCAAAACCAGAGTAATTTGCATAAAGTTTAAATGTCTTAAGGTTTTATAAATTTATAGCAATTATTATCCAGGTTGCTACTCTAGCAAATGAATTTATGGGTACAAATGTTTTAAAGCTTACATATCAATTTCTTTTATAGTGTGCAGCTTTATGGATCTTATATTTATTGTCTTGTCTTGTTTTATGTAGACCTCTTTTGAAGTCCAGAACATAAATAAAGAATTGAATTGAACTGAATTGAAGTCAGGACAGAGACACTGCTTTGTGCCAGTTAAACCAGCAAAACCAGGTGGTACAGGAGAGCAATTTGAGGAACAAACCTCAGCCTTATTTAATCTGAAAACTGCCTCATGGGGTTAGAAGATTGATCCTTTAAATGAGAATGGATTTGCTCCCCCTGCGTGTTATCACTGGTATTTAGGATAACATCTCAAAAAAAGGAGAGAATCTTTGAGTTTTGCCAGCTACAAATGCAAGATCTTAACCATGTAATAATCGCATGTCCAGTGTTGCACAATGCACCACGTCACTTTCTAAGGCCACTGTTTCTTAAATATAACATACGCTCTGCTTTGGAGGCTCGCAAGTGTTTAATGTTCCCACCTAATGAAATGGCTTGTAATATGATCTTTCAATTTTGTTAATATTTTTTTCCATATGTATTCATAAATGAGGGTGTAAAACTAGCTTGGTCTGTGTTGTACAATGCATGTTGTCACTTTTTAAGGCCTTTATTTTTTAGACATCTATTGACCTTAAGCATGTAATATTTGCACATTTTATGTTGCACTATGCACGATGTCACTTTCTAAGGTCATTGCTTTCTTTTAAATATAGCATACGATCTGTATTAGAGGCTTACACATGTTCAATGTGTCCATCTAATGAAACGGCTTGTAACAATATCTTTGAATTGCTTAATGCACATCGTCACTTTCTAAGGCCATTGTTTTTTAGATATTCATTGATCTGTATTAGATGCCCAGAAATGTCTAATGTTTCCTCCTAATGAAATGGTATGCGACAAGTCTTCTTATTTTAATTCTTAGGATACTTTGTAAATATATATTAATGAACTTGGTTGTTTGAACATACAAATTGTCAATGATGTAATGGTTATGAGGAGCCATATTTAATAATGTTGGATTTTAAAAATGTGTTATGTTTCATCCATTGTGGGTGCCTGAGCTTTGTGTCTGCATTGCGGCCGCCATTTTGTTTTTCCTTTCATTAAAGTCTCCTCAGCACTGGACCTTATCTGTGGTGCTTTTTCCCCTTTCTTTTCCTCACGCTATTGGGCATTCCCTGCTCCACTTGCTCTGAGCCTCTTGGACTGCCAAAACGTATGCTTTTTTTTCTTTTTTTACCGCCATTGGTTGGCTGGTTGATTTTTCTGCATTGGGAGCAGTGATTTGGGGAAGGCTCCGCATATTTACTTTTGGCTTCCTATTTTGTTGCGTATTTGAACTTTACTTATGGGCAGAAGTAAAAGTTTATTACATTCAAATAAGAGCTGTGTTGCCAAGTTGCCTAAGCCTGACCCTTCTTCTCCCGTGCCCTCCATGGATTGTTCGCATTCTGCAGACATTATGGCTCAATCTTCTACCTCTCGTCAGCACCTCTACCTTTGTCAACTTCCAAGATGCAAACAACATCTTCCGTTAATAAGCGCTTCAAGCCAGACCCTCCTTCTCCACCTAAGTCTCTCGCTCCTGTATCTTTTGGAGGAGATACGTGGTTTGCGTCCATTTGTTGAGGAGACTAACACTTGCTTACAAGTGCTGGACAATAGGTGGTCGTCTATGGATTCTTGTCTCTCCTTGGTGGAACAGAGCGTTAGTGATGTCCAGGATGCAGCTGAAAAAATTACGACGCTGGAGAAAGATATCTCCTTGCTTAAAAAGTCATCTGAGGATCTTGAAAACAGGAACAGACGTAATAACCTTTGTCTATATGGTCTGCCGGAGGGTCTTGAAGGGAATGATCCGGTGGCTTTTTTCACTTCCTTTTTCCAAAGCTTCTAGATCTTCCTGCATCGACTAAATTGAATATCCAGCGAGTTCACAGACTGGATCCCCGCCTATCTTCTTCATTCGCTCTATCAAAACCTGGTGGAGTGATTCTTCTCTTCTTGCACTTCACTGACCTTCTCCAAGTGTTAAATGCAGCCAAGACAAAAATAATCTTGTTTGGTCTGGTGCTAAGTTGTTTATTTCCCAAGATGTCTCTACAGTAACGGCTAAGCAGCAGAAAGACTTTCTTGAACTAAGACCTGTGCTTTGGGCCCTAGGTGCACGATATGGTCTTTTTCATCCATGTCTCTTTAAAGTGACCTTTCAGAATAATACTTCTACATTTTAGGATCCTGCAGACCTAAGGAAATTCATTCACTCTCACTAAACATCATCTATGGAGATTCCTGGTCCTGGCTTTTTTCACTTCCTTTTTTCCAAAGCTTCTAGATCTTCCTGCATCGACTAAATTGAATATCCAGCGAGTTCACAGACTGGGTCCCCACCTATCTTCTTCATCGGCTCCATCAAAACCTGGTGGAGTGATTCTTCTCTTCTTGCACTTCACTGACCTTCTCTAAGTGTTAAATGCAGCCAAGACAAAAAAAATCTTGTTTGGTCTGGTGCTAAGTTGTTTATTTCCCAAGATGTCTCTACAGTAACGGCTAAGCGGCGGAAAGACTTTCTTGAACTAAGACCTGTGCTTTGGGCCCTAGGTGCACGATATGGTCTTTTTCATCCATGTCTCTTTAAAGTGACCTTTCAGAATAATACTTCTACATTTTAGGATCCTGCAGACCTAAGGAAATTCATTCACTCTCCCTAAACATCATCAATGGAGATTCCTGGTCTTTCCTCTTTCACTTGAATTTTATGCAACTGTTTGTTGTGTCTGTTTTACTAATGTATGCTTCCCTTACAGGTTACACTTTGATGCGTGTTCTCTCACTTGTTTGATGTCATTTTTCTTCTTTAATTCCTTTGCAGGCTATTTGGAGTCCTAGGGGTCGATTCCGATCTCGGTCGGTAGGGCTTCGAATCGGATTCGGCTTTACCGGATCCGAGTCGGAGGCTTTGTTTCCGACCGATTCGTACAGTCGTCCGAGCGAGCAAGTACGATGCGAGTGAACGTGAAATCGCCGACCGACTCGTTTCCGTGTCTGACCCGCTCTGTCCGACTCGGTCGCACTCAATTCGTGGCGCGCAATGGAGACGTTTTCCGACCGAGCCAGTACGTCGGACAGCCGGATCGAGTCGGAGCGTCCGGCTTGAAAAAGCTCCCGGAGCTGGACTTGGGGGGTCCGTGCCGGACCCCCCTGCACCCGTAGCCATACGAGTCAAACACAGGGGGGACCCAAGGGTCCCCCCTAAACATGAATGTACTGTGCGAGTTGCACCGACGCCTATACACTATAGGGGGTGCACTTGTTCGCGACGTACCCATTGAGTCACTGGGAGCCCATGTACGCGTCGTACGACCGGCTCCCATTGACTTCAATGGGAGTCCGACCGAATCGAGTCCGGCAGCATGCGGCCGCATCATACTCGCCGGATCCGGCTCGGTCGGAGAGCTTTCCGACCCAGATCGGAATCGGCCCCCTAATGCCTGTTTCCTTATTCGTTATGTTGGCGTCCTGATGTGATACCTCCTCCCTTGTTGGTTGGGCCATCTTCATCTGTTTGTAGCCACTCCTTATTGTTGTCCTTATTTCTCCCTTAAACGGTACGTAGTCCAGTCGTCAGTTTGACATGTACTGTCCCTTCTTGCTGTGTCTTTTGTTACCTTCTTTCCTTTCCCTTTTCTATTTCACCTCTCTTTTTTCCTTTCTTGTATACTCTAGTATATATTCTCTTTCATAGCTACCCTTTTTCTTCATTTCTTTCCTCTTGTCTCATTACTGATGGTCGTATAGTTTTCTATTTCTTGTTAATGTTTTACATTCAGAGTCGTGTCTTTGAATGTGAAAGTTTTTGTTAATCCTATTAAGAGACAGAGAATTTTGTCTCATTTGGCTTCCTATAACCCTGATTTGGTTCTTTTACAAGAAACACATCTTACGGAGGTGGAAGCCATCAAACTTAAACATAATTGGGTTGGCTTAGTCTTAGCCTCTCCTACGTCCACCAAGAAAAATTGAGTTATTATTCTTTGCCCCAAAAGTTGAATTCTTCTGTTTTGTCTAAAGAAACAGATTCTGCGGGAAGGTGGCTGTCGGTCAAATTGCTTATTGATGGTATTTCTCTAACTGTTTTTAATGTTTATGGCCCAACTAAGCCTGATTATTCATTCTGGCCTAATGTTACAAAAAAATGCATTCAATATAAAAGTGAATTTTTATATTAGGTGGGGGACTGTAACCAGATTATTGATCCTTTTCTAGATCGGAAATCTAATGTCTGTTTTGTCTCTTATAAACCTCACAACAATTCCTTACTACAATCTCACAAACTCACCTTGTGGATGCCTGGCGCTTGTGCAATCCAGATGTAATAGAATTTTCTTTTTTTCATCACCCATGGGTCCTTTACTCGACTGGATTATATTTTTCTTTCTAGGTCTTTATCTCAAAACCTTATTTCTTCTTCACTTGAACCTATTGTTATTTCTGATCATGCCCCGGTTGTTACTGATTTTGAGTTGCTCCCTCCACACCCCACGTCCAATAGATGGAGATTTAATAATTCTCTTTTGAAGGATCCTGCTTTTTCTTCCTCATTCATTTCCTTTGCTAATGATTTTTTTTATTGAATGTATCACCTGATTATTCTCCCCAACTATTGTGGGATACTTTTAATGCTGCTGCCCGTGGCTTTATTTTTGATTATGTTTCCGGAAAAAAGAAACATCTTCTTACCCAGCATAATGTTCTCTTAGCAAACATTAAACGCTTAGAGCACCAATTTTATACTACCTCTTCTGACATCTCCTTACAGGAACTTATTCATGCTAAGCTTGAATTTAATAAGTCCTCTACTGAGAAGGCCTCTTCTATATTATTACTTAGTAGTGCTCGCTATTATGGTGGCTGTAATAAGGTAGGGTCCCTTTTAGCCAATTATCTTAAATCACAGAGGATGCATGCTGTCATTAAATCCATTCACTCGAAAGATGGGACCCTCCTCTTTAAAGATTGGGATATTTTGGAAGAGTTTACGAAATTCTATAAACAATTATATACCCCGGAGTCCCCTGTCACCTCCTCTCTTATTGATACATATTTTAGTTCCTTCTCCTTTTCAAGACACCTATAATTTCATGTCTCTTGATTCCGATTTATCGCTGGAGGAAATTTCTAAAGCTTTAAACTTCCTTAAAAAAGGCAAAACTCCAGGACCGGATGGCTTTACGGTGGAATTTTATTTGCATTTTTCGAATTTATTACAGCCTAAGCTTTTACAACTTTTTCTTTACTTTCTTAAGACGGGTAGAGCGGGTGGTACGTTTCAGGAAGCCACTATATATTTCATTCCTAAGGAGGGTAGAGATCCAGTTTATTGTAAGAATTATCGGCCCATTTCTTTGGTAAATTTAGATTATAAAATCTTTGCCAAAGCGCTTGCTTTGGATAACTCTCAGTTATTCTTCAATGTCTTAAATAAGGCTCCTTGTCTTCCTTATTCTTTGGCGGCAGTTTCTATTGACACAGAAAAAGCTTTTGACGGAGTTGACTGGTCTTTTTGCTCAAAGCTCCTACTTGGCATGGATTTGGTCATCCTTTCATTTCTTTTATTTCTTTACTTTATACAGCCCCAAGTGCTTCGGTTTTAGTCAATGGACAGACCTCCCAGTTTTTTCCATTACACCGGGGTGTCTGTCAAGGTTACTCCTTATCACCTCTTTTGTTTATTTTAACCCTTGAACCTTTCTTATCTCATATCCGTAATAACAAATCTATTTCTGGCTTTTAGTATGGTGAGTGACACCTTAAACTGTCTGCCTATGCTGATGATATTTTGCTTTTTATTTCCAATCCAGATATCTCTATCCCCCCTTTATTTCAGGAAATTTCTGACTTCTCTTTAGTTCCCGGATACAAAATCAATTCAGATAAAACAGAGATTCTTCCTATTACCAAATTTTGTGTAAAGCAATCTTTTGATTCTACTGGTTTTCTTTGGAACAGCTCTAAAATTAAATATCTAGGTATTTGGTTTACTAGTTCCATTATGGACACTATTACAATGAATATGAAGGAAGTACTCAACAGAGTTGAAAAGCTTCTCTCTTCTTGGAACCCGATATTTCTCTCATGGAGGGGACATCTTGATTCTATTAAAATGATGATTATCCCCATTTTGTTATATATTTTGTCTATGATTCCACTCCCTATTCCATCCATTTATTTAAAAAAGTTGGATTCAGAAGGGGGCGTGGCCACCAGCCGGCGAAGATGGCCACCAACTGAGCGAGCTGCGCTAGTCGCCAGCTTGTAGTCCCGAAATATCCGTCATCATCCGTTGTTCCTGAGAGAACCAGTGTCAAGGGGGGTGGCTGAGGTCGAGGTGGCTGTCCGGACGACTGACAGAGATCCTCCATGAAGGTGCATCGCAGAAGAGAAGACGTGGTGGAAGACCGGCCCGGGTGGGCAAGATGGCAATGCCCGCGCAGCGAAAGAAGTGACGGAGGCCCGGATTATCAGAAAGGGATCGTCTGAGCGTCTGACGGAGCAGTGCGCACTAACAGGGATCCGGAGCAGGCCACACGAGTAAAGATTCGCCGGCCCGCCTTGCTCCTTGGGATTATGACATGTTGAAAGGGTGAGTGGCCATGGCGCGAGAGAGGGAGATTGAGGCAGTGCCGGAGGCGGGCCCCCCCAACACTGCAGGCGGTCATAGAAGCCGGCAGCCGTTGTATGGCCCTGATTTCGGGCGTGAGATCCCCGTGCGCACCAGCACAGTCCTACCCAGCTCAGTTCCAGGCCGGGAAGCACAGACAGCGTGACACGAGAGACGAGCGCACGGGCCCCTACGTGGAGGACGGAGTGGCCACGTTCCGGGGGAGCCTGTGGCTGTGCCGGGCCTGGTTCCTTGAGGGCCAAGTGACAAAGGGGCACAGGAAGTGAACAGTGCAAGAGCCGATGGGCAGGCGTGCGTGGCCCAAACGATTTGCTAGCATCGCCCAGTGAAAGAGGGGTCCGACCCTTAAGAGCAGGCGCAACAGTGCAATACACCTGCTGCCCTACACAAATGCTGGCAAGAGGGCGAGACCAAGAGGGGCGAATATGGACAGTAGCGCCAGAGTTACTTGTGTCCCCTAGAGACATAGGGGTCGATTCCGATTCGGGCCGGAAATCTCTCCGACCGAGCCGGACCCGGAGAGATTTCCGACCGAATCGGACCCGTGCAGTCCGACCGAACGAGTCCGATGCATTTGTATGCCACCGGACACGAGTCGGTCGGACTCCCATTGAACTCAATGGGAGCCGGTCGTACAACGCGTACGCGGGCTCCCATTGCCTCAATGGGTGCGAGGCGGACAAGGGCGCCTCCTACAGCGAGTACGCCGCGAGCGCTTCGCGGCGTACACGCACAGGTAGGGGGACCCATGGGTCCCCCTGTGTGCGCCTCGCACGGGTACGCGTACAGGGGGTCCGACACGGACCCCCGAAGTACGGCTCCGACAGCGAGTTCGAGTCGGACGGCGCGAGTCGGTCGGAGCGGTCGGGGTGCGCATCGTACTTACCCGGCCGGAAAACGTCTCCATTGCGCGGTGCGAATCGGGTCCGAGCGAGTCGGTCGGAGCGGTACGATCCGGGTACGAGTCGGTCGGAGCGGTCGGGTCGCCCGGACGAGTCGGTCAGCGAATTCGCATCGTACTCGCTCGGCCGGACCCGCGTACGATTCGGTCGGGAAAAAGGGCTCCGAATCGGATCCGGTAAAGCCGAATCCTATTCGGAGCCCTACCGGCCGAGATCGGAATCGGCCCCATAGTATAACAGTCTAATGCAGTGCTTGGGCCTACCTGTGGGAACGCTGCCAAGCCGACAGACAACAGTCATGGATCGAACCAAAAGTGTGGGACCGGGCAAGGCCAACCACATTGATAAGTATACAGTGGCAATGGGTCACGAGGATGGCACGACCGGGGGAGCGCCGCTGGCCGAGTTGGATGATCAGACCCCTGACCCCTCTTTGAAAGACATTATGACGGCAATCAGAGAACTGCGGGGGACCCTGGAACCGAAATTAGACTCTGTAACTGGGGAGGTCAATCTACTCAGAGCAGACCTCCGGAAAATGTCAGACAAGATGTCTACGGCTGAGGCAGGCATTGGTGGCCTGCAGTCCAAAACGAAAAGGCTAGAGGAACAGGTTACATCACTGGCCAAAAACCAATCTGAAATCATGGCCAGACTTGAAGACCCGGAGGGCAGAGCTCAAAGGAAAATCATTTGAGTGGTAGGCGTGCCGGAGGGAATGGAGGGACCATCGATGGACCTCTTCTTGGAAGATTTGATCCTGAACAAACTGAAGCCCAAACGCCTGTCCGCCTTCTTTTCGGTAGAACGATCGCACTGACCCCTGGGAGCCAGGCCTCACCCGGGGGTGCCCCCCCACACGATTATAGCCCATATACTTAACTTTAGGGACAGAGACGCCATCTTACAGGCGGCGCGCCAACACGGTGACTTGCAACATGAAAATGCCACCATCCAATTCTTCCCCGACTTCACGCTCCAGGTTCAACGCCAAAGACGCACCTTTGATGTGGTTAAAAGGGTCCTTCGCGAACAAAACATGAAATATATGATGTTATTTCCTACGAAACTTAAAATTATTGACGAAGGGAAATCCTACTTCTTCAACTCGCCAGCCGAGGCAAGCGACTGGCTGGAAGGCTGGCGTACTGTTGGGCGGAAGGGGGGCAGAACTCGATCTCCGCCCATGAAAGAGCAAAACACAGAGAGGTGAGATGCAGACTCCGCGCCTGAAAATCTATCCCAGCGACAAAGAACAGATAAGTGAGCATTGGGGGAGTCCACAAGTACCAGTGATGTCTCATTTCTCTAGTGTGTTCCGGGGTGGGACGTGGAGTGGCTTCGGGGTGGAAGTGTGAATACACTGGCTCTAATTGACACTGGGCATCGAATAGACACTCATAGTGACGGGATCCTTGTTACCCCTTGAGTGGCCTTCGAATGGGAGCCAACAGACAAGGTTGCTCTCAGGAAAATGTTGCGGGATTTGTTAATATCAAACAGCAGAATTATTTAACTTCAGGCTGGAGGCTAGTTCACCACCCCTCACCAATGGTTATTACTGCACAGTTAGGGCAACAGGCACTCTGCGTGTTGGGGAGGTGGGAGGTTTGTTACTCACCTAGCAGGGTTGCAGGGAGGGGGAGTTGGGAAAATCTTTAATTCTATTGTGTGTGATTGCATCGTTGCTCAAGACCGTTATAGCTGTATGGAAATTCATGTTGTTACGGGACCATCCCGAGAGGGGGGTAGTTATGCAGGGGCTATTTGTCTAGACCGAGACCATGGGAGAGTCTGCTAGTATACGCGTATGGACCTGGAACGTGAATGGGCTGGGGAACAAAATTAAGCGGACGTTTGTCCTTCCACGTATTAAGTGGCACTCCGCAGATGCAGTACTAATACAAGAATAGCACCTTAAAGTGGGCAGCTGTAAGGCCCTGGACCGCTTTGGGTACAGACTGGTGGCATATTCCGGATACTCGTCCGGCGCCCAGGGGGCGGGAATTTTAATCCGTAACACGCTGCCACTGGTTATAACTGGCACATGGGTGGATGACGCCGGCTGTTGGGTCGCAGTGGCTGGCAAGTGGGAGGGGCGTTCGTTAGTGCTGTGTTCGTTTTATATACCCCCAGGGCTTCATACTATCACTCTCCCAAAGATTAGTACGATCCTGATAGGACTGCCTCTAGGTACCCTTTTGGTGGGAGGCGATGCAAACTCAGTAATAGACCCAGAACTCAACCGATCCAGGGCACGGGTGGGCCAGAGGGGAGATCGAGACTTGTTGAGTTTTTTGATGGCCATGGGCATGGTGGACCTGTGGCGGGCACACAACCCACTAACGCAGCAATACACATATTACTCAGCACGCCACGGCTCTTTTTCTCGAATCGACTACCTTCTTACGCACAATGACAAAGTGGGAAAATTTGCATCACATGTGGCGAGGGGCATATCAGACCACTCCCCAGTGGGGGTTACCATTCGGGGTCCGTCCATCAATAGAGCACCATTCCCGATTGACCCCTGTCAGTTACGGGACCCCATACTCAGAGAGAAAATCTGGTGAGGGTCGGATCTATACTTTAAAGAGAATGTGGGATCGGTGGAATCGCACCTGACTATCTGGGAGGCCTATAAAGTGGTGTTGAGGGGGCAGGCCCAGGCACTAATTGGGGCCAAAAAGAAGGATGAGGCTCTAAAATTAACTCGTTAGAACAGGAAATACTTCAGATGGAGGGGGAGGCGACGGACGATGCCAACAATGACCTGCGGCATAGATTAGCACTGAGCCAGTGCGAACTACGCGCCTTGGCGGAAGGCAAAGCGAGAGTATATGCGCTGGCAACACAGCATCGGCTGTACGATGTGGGTGACAAGGCCTCGAGGCTATTAGCCTGGTTCGAGAAACAAGATAGGGAACGATCATGGGTGGTCGGGTTAGGGACAAAGCCAGGGTGCTGCGCGCCTCCAGTGTGAAAATAGCGGACAGTTTCGCTGCCTACTTCGAAGGAGTATTTGCATCCGTTAGCACTAGATCGGAAAGCGACTGTGAGGAACTATTGAGGGGTTTCTCGATGCCCACACTAACTGAGGAAGCGCAGGAGGCCATAGACGCTGACCTTACGGCGGAAGAACTGGCAGGAGCCCTGGGATCCCTCAAATCAGGGAAGGTAGTGGGTCCGAATGGACTCCCAATCGAGTTGTACAAAAGCCAGGCTTCCATAATAATACCACCATTACTAAATATGGTACTAGAGGCTCGAGAGAAGGGACAACTGCTGGGCGATCAGCGGGCGGCCACCATCGTGATCATACACAAGGTGGGTAGGCCTCCGGACCAGTGTGGCTCATATCGGCCTATCTCCTTGCTCAATGTGGAGGCAAAGGTGTTGGCAAAGGCCTTAGCCAATAGATTGACATCTGTCATCACTGCGGTGGTCCATGTGGACCAATCTGGCTTTATGCCAAACAGGAGCACTCGCCACAACCTGCGGAGATTATACGGAGTGCTGCACCTGACAAGCGATTCCTCAACCCAACAAACGGCATTGATGGCGCTGGACACATCAATGGCCTTTGACAGTATAGAGTGGCCTTATTTGTTTATGGTACTCAACAGGCTGGGCTTCGGCCCCAACTTTTGTAGCTGGGGAGACTGCTCTACCAGGACCCACAAGCCCGAGTAAGAGTCAACAGGGGAACTGTTGAGGCCCTTCCAGTTGCGAAGGGGCACCAGACAGGGCTGCCCCCTGTCGCCACTGTTGTTCGCCCTAATGCTGGAGCCATTGGCATACTGGATTAGAATAGACCCGATGATCTGGGGCATAGAGGCACCGGGGGGTTGGGAGGAGCGAATTTCGCTTTACTTGGACGATATACTTTTATATCTGGCGAGACCGTACTACTCCATGGTACTTCACATTTTCGAACTGTTTGGGAGCTACTCCGGATATACCATTAATTGGTCTAAGTCGGTGGTCTTCCCACTATCTGGCTCCTCGCCGAGGCTGCCGGCGAGGTGTGTAGCCCCAGTTGTGATAGAGGGGTTTAAGTATTTGGGCATTTATGTCACCCGCGACCACCAGATGTTCCTGAAGAGAAATCTAACACCCCAACTGGACTGGCTCAGCGTGGATGCACTCCATTGGTGCACCCTGCCGCCGTCCCTCTTAGGCAGGGCCGCCCTGTTTAAAATGATGGCATTGCCACGCCTATTGAACGTCCTGCAGAATACCCCATGTCCAGTCCTCCTGACTGTCTTTAAGTGCGTGGCCCAAGAGGTCCGGGCGCTGTTGTGGCAGGGAGGTTCACCCAGAATAGTGCTCCACAAACTACAAAAAGGAGTGTATGAGGGCAGCCTGGTGGTCCCAGATATTAAGTTATATTATTGGGCCTCACAGCTTCTGGTCATAAATGATTGGGTCTATGCAGACAGCAATGGGCCGGCCTATAGGGTGGATAGAGCCGCTATGCCGAAAGGCGACTGTGAGCCGCTCCTGTACTCCAGAAGAGTATGTCCGGAGTGGCCCGCACATACTGCGGCGGTGGTGGTGGGCTGGAGTGAGGCAAATAGATTTCTGGGATGGCAGGGGAAACTAACCAGTCGGACACCTCTATGGATTGGGGACCTACTGAGAGAGGTAGCCTCATTAAAAGGCTTCAGAGACTGGCAGACGATAGGCATTGAACGACTGGGAGATGTGTGGAGGAGCGGGCCCCCCTTCCCTTCGAAGACTTACAACAGGAATATAGCTTGATACCGACGCAAAGATATCACTATCTTTGACTGACGCACGCATTACAGGGACACATCCAACGAGGCACACCCATCCCCAACCACTCCCCTTTGGAAGATAAACTGTTAATCGATCCCATACTTGAAAAGGCGACTGCCACGATATACCGCAAACTAATAAATAACATACCAGTCCCCTTGACGGCCCTACGAGCTGCATGGGTCAATGACCTTGGGAATATCGGAGATGAGGAGTGGCTGGAGGCAATACAGAGCCCCAGAGAAATTGCAATCCGGACACGATTCAGGCTGGTGCAGCTCAAGATACTCCATTGCTCCTACTATCCCCACACACTCTTACATAAATGGGGTAGGGCACAAACAGCACTTTGCACAAGGGGATGCCAACGGGAGGGTTCCTTTTTTCAGATCATATGGGAATGTCCGGGGGTCGCCCAGTTCTGGCAAAGAGTCACGGCAGTAATGTCCAAAGAGTCCGGAGTATACGTCCCAATGGATGCTAGATGGCTCCTTCTAATGATTAAGGGAGAGATAGACCGTCCCAAGTACGTCAGTCTCTGGCTGGCCCTAGCGGCAGGGATCGCAAAGAGAAACATTGCAAGAAGATGGGGGGCGCCCCAACCACCATCTTTGAAGGAATGGGAAAGAGACTTAGACTGGTGCCAACGAGCTGAGGAGACTGTATATATACAAGTAGGGGGTGTGTCAAGAAGTGGGAGAAAATATGGGCACCATGGAGCAAATACAGAATGAATGTGGGGGATGCGGGACCTATGCACTAGCCTCATTCAATTGGGAAAGTAAGCTGGGTCCTAACATATGTTTAAAAGCGGTTCTGGATGAAGTGTCTTGTATTGACTCTGTTCCCTCTGGATCCCGGGAGGTGATACGTTTTAAACCTCTCCTAAGAGACATTAATGTGACGAAGCAACCTAATGATGTACATGCATATGTGATTTCTGAATTACATGGTCTTATGAGCGAAGTTAATAAAAAGAGTTTAAAAAAAAATGTTGGATTCAATGCTTTCTAAATTTCTTTGGAATAATAAGAAACCTAGAATCTCCATAGCTCATCTTAGGAAATCTAAATCTAATGGAGGAGTTCGCTTTCCTAATTTTCAGATTTATCATAAAGCTTTTTGTCTTCAGCAGGCCTCTAAATGGTTCGTTTCTGATTCCTCTCCCTTTTTACCCTTATGGTGTATTATTGAACACTCTTTATTGACACCTTTTTCTGTGAAAGAAGTTCTTGCTTTTTCTTCAAAGACTTCTGTTACCTCTTCCCCATTATTTAAGCATACCTGCTTCTTGCTGAGACCTCATTATCAGCCCAGGATTCTTTCTAGAGATGACTTTCTCCAGTCCCCCCTATGGTATATTCGTCTTATCATTCTCCATAGTAGACCTATCTATTGGAAGGCTTGGAGACTCAAAGGCATAATTTGGGTTCAGGATTTGTTTGATGTTCTTTTCCTCAATTTCAGGCTACTTTTTGCTGTCCTCATTACTTTTGGTATAAATACTCAATCCTTATGGAAGCAAGTCTGGATGTTTTCTATTCACTTCCGACATCTGTTGACACCGCTCCGGATGATAATCTTCTCAAGATACTTTCTCTTTTCCCAAAAGCTGCTTTGATTTATAATTATCTATCAGCTCCAAATTCTAAGCACAGTAAAACCAAACTGGAACTTGTTTGGGACACTGACTAGGGGTGTGTTTGGAGCATTGATATTTGGGACAAGATTTGGATTAGAATATTGAGGATCTTTAGATCTGCGTCCACTACTCAAACCATGTTTTTGTATATCACAGATTATACCACACACCGGTATCTATTGCTACTTTTTGCTGTTCAAATAACTCGGTGTGTTGGTCCTGTGGCCACCCTTTTGCAGATTTACTACATCTTCTTTTCATTTGCCCTCATTTTGCCTCATTCTGGGAAAGTGTTGGGTCCCGTCTTTTGCTCATTTTCAACTTACAATTTCCCTTGTCCAATGACTTTTTCTCGGAAGTCTATCTGACACTTTGAGATTAACTTCCTGTAAACATTGTTTATTTGATCTCACGTTAGCTTTGGCTTTCCAACAAGTTACAATAAGTTGGAAATCCTTCTAAAAAATTTCAATTACAGCTTGGTGGAATAATGTTTGTCATTATCACAGGTTGGATGTTGCATTTGCTTCTTCATGTATACCGCACATAAATAGAGACTAAGGGGCCTATTAGGATGGCGGGCGGACTTTCGTCCGCCCGCCACCCTAGCGGTGCTGGGACCGGCCGCCAGTGGTGTGGCAGTCCCGCACCAGCGATTAGGATGCCACCGCCACCGTGGCGGTGGCATCCTCCATTCCCAGCCTTGTGGCGGGCGGTGCACACAGCACCGCCTGCCACAATGCTGGGAATGCACTGTGTGCATTGTCATGCACAAGGTGAGAGGCACCGCGCGGTGCCTGCCACCTTGTCCATGACAATGTAGGGGGTACCATAGGTACCCCCCATGTGCACCCCCCACCACCCCAATACCCTGGGGGCCCGCAACGGGCCCCCAACAGCAAACTCCGCATGCCTTTTCGTGGCGGCATTGCCGCTACAGAAAGGCTGCTTCCCGCACCCATGCTAATATGGATGGCGGTGTCTAGTAGACACCGCCACCATATGTAGCCCCTTTTCCGCCCGGTCGACAGGTTGACCGGCGGAAAACCGGCGGACGGTCTCTCCGTCCGCCGGAGTCCCCCCGCCATACTAATATGGCGGGGGGAAATGGGTGGCGGGCGGAGGGAAATGTAGGGCGGATCGCCACCGCCATGCGGGCGGTGGCGATCCGCCCTACATTGTAATGACCCCCTAATTTTGGTTACCATTAACTTCTTATTTGAATAGGGTTGCAAAGCAACAAGTACTTCGCAATTTTTCTGAAAACTTTAAGCCTCCATGAATTGTTTCTCTGCTCTTTTTTCTTTTTCAGTAATTCTTGTCACTATACTTACCCATTAGTTATCTCAGTCGTTTAAGTTATTCCATATTATTGTACAATGTTTCTCAACCCTCAGATGTATGATGTACATTTTATTTCATTCCTTTTTCTTTCCCTTCCCCCCTTTCCTTTCCATAGCTCTTGTTAAAAATTGTAAACAGCTTTCCTTTCTGCTGTATTGTTATTAGCCACACCAATTGATATTTCACATGTAATGATTGTGTTTTATTCTTTGCAATCTTGTTGATAATAAAACTTATTAAACATGAACAAAATGTGTTATGTATTGTTGTTTTTAACTTTGATATTGTGTTATGTGACTTAAATTGACTTGACTTATATTGATTTTAGATGTTACTGTTGGTATAATTGTTATTAATGTTTTTAAACATAGTTTGCAATTTTAAATGTGCATGTTTTTTATTTGATTAGTAATTTAAAATGTAGTAGTGGGTTGTTGGGATTGTAGGGCGTTAGGTGGGAAGTTAAGAAAATTATAATTAATTTAATAGTAATGTTAAATATTTTTATTGTTAATTACATTTTTAATTATTATTTATATAAATTGTTAAATTGTTTGGTTGTTGTTTTATTTAAGGCTAATTTATTAATTTTAATTGTAATTTTTAAGTGTATGTTAGTAATTTATATCTTAGTAGTGTGTAGTTGGGTTTGCAAGGAAAAGTTATTTCAATTATAATTAGTGTAATTTATGTGTTAATTCATTTTTATTGTAAAATAAATATTTAATTGGTTAATATTGTTAAGTGTTTATTACTTATTTGTTGTTTTATTTTTTTAATTTCAATTTATACATTATAATATATATTTTAATGTTTATACTTTTGTTAGTAATTTTTATTTTAGTAGTGAGTTCTTAGGTTTGTAGGGGAATAGGGTGATAAGTTATTGGAAGTATATATATTGGACATTATTGTTAATATTAATTAACATATAATTATGCATATTTTAAATTGTTTAATTATTATGTTAATTAATTGTTTTATTTGAACTATTTTAATATTGTTTAACTAGCTTTTAATATTAATATTTGTTATACATGAAAAGTAATATTTCCATTAAATATGTTTTATTTATTGTTTTTTGGGTGTATCAGGTTTTGTGGGCTGTAGGTAGGGAAAGACAGTTATCAAACTTAATTTAATTTAAAAAAACATTTTAAATATGTTTTTAAAATGTATACCGTATACATTTATTCAAATAAATATGATTTAAAATATATTCTTGTTGGGTTTTTAAATGTTTTCTATAAAATAATTACGAGTTGGAATGGTAAATGTAATCCTTTGGAAGTCCAACACTTGCTCTACTTTTGTTTACACTGGAAAGTGAAAAGTAAATTTAACCTCCCCGAGGTCCAACACTTTCCCTACTGTTTCTTCGAATGGAGTGGGAATAGTAAATCTAACACCTCCTAGGTCCAGTGCTTTCCCTACTGTTGCTGAAACTGGAGTGGTAATAGTAAATCTAACCCCTCTGAAGTCCAACAGTTCCCCTAATGTTGTTTAGAGTGTGTTTATATTGTTGTTTAATTGTATTTGTTTTCATTTTTTACATTTGGTTTTTGAAATGTTTATATTACTTTCACAAATGTCTTTTTATGTTTTATATATATTATATTACGCTAACTCATTTTTTACATATATACTTTTTGTTTACATTAATATTATTTTTGTAATTTATTTACATTGTTAAAATATTGCTCACATATTTTTAAATATATATTTATATGTATATTATAGTATTTTTAGTGCAAAGGACTAAATTAAACTATTTTCATAAGTTTATTTTAATATTTAAATTAGGTTACATATTTATATTGGCTGTATATATGTTTGCTTATTTTCACTTTATTTTACTATTAATATTTAAAATTAAATGTATTTAAAAAGTTGCTTTTTATGTATTGTTATATGTGAAAGTCTATATGTATATAAATATACATCAATAGTACTTATTATATATATATATATATATATATATATATATATATATATATATATATATACTTTAAAACATATATATGTATTTATAAATATATATAAATAACTGATTAAAACGATTTATTTAGCATTATGTTAATTTTAAAAAATTACTATTGTAAATATATGAATTTAAAATTGATATTTATTAAAAAAACTATATTCTTACCTATTTTCTTTGATGTTGTCTTTCCACAATATTTTTTACCCTATATTTTTGGCATTTCTATTATAAAAGTAGAAACAAAATATTTTGGTAAACAGTATGTTTGACATGATATTCAGGTCACACCATATTTGTATTCACAATATTTTGTCATACAACTCTGGTCAGACTTCCATCAATAACCGCTTTATAGCTCCCTTGTACCTTGTGCTAGAATTCTCTTTAGCACTGAGCCTTGTGGGCAACGTTATCCAATGCAAGAACCTGCGAGTATTGGCAAGGTTCATAAGCACTTCGGTTTGTTCCCTAGAAATAGGAGTTTGAGTGATGGGGTACAGGCAGAGATACTGGTCCCAGCCTCTACTGCGAACATATTGCCTGAGGAATATTCTTACACACTTCTTTCCCAAAAATCCACCATACACACAACAGGATTCCTTCACCGAGGTATCCTTGCATGTACTTGCTTTGTCTAGGTGGAAGATGGTTAGTCAATAGTGATTACTTGGGTTCACAGTCAGAGTATGACCACTAGAGGTCTGAAACCAGCATTTATGCACCCCTGCTTTTCAATGTATATGTATATATATATGTAGCTGATTTGGGGAAGTGGGAAGAAGAAGTGGGACCCTGTGGTCGGAGTAGGCTTCGCATAGGCCTTGGACTGGCGGTCCCTTGATGGTGGTTTCACAATGGCACGCTACCGCAAAGCACCATAACAGTGCACATTGAATGCAGAAAAAAACAGCACAGCTGATGACCATTGCCAAAGTGGACACACCTACAAATCACACTATAAAACACACCCCATCCTAAACCATGATCCTGTGCATCTATACTGCAGCATAGCAATTCCGAGCAGCATTAGTGGTCACATAAGGCAGCCCTTTTCACACAATCCCATTACACACACTCCACACACGTTTTTTCACTTTGTTCTACATATTTCACTGTTTTCAAGGCATTTTTAATTTACTTTACTCTCACTCACTTTATATAATTAACATGTCACTGGCCAAAAATCCTTGTTTTTCTGACAATGAGTTGTCATTGATGGTGGATGAAATCATTAGAGTAGAGCCACACATTTTTGGAGCCCAAGTCCAACAAACTTCTCTTGCGAGGAAGAATGAAATGTGGGACAGGATAGTCAACAAAGTGAATGCTGTAGGTACCACCCTGCACACAAAGGAGGATATCAGGAAGAGATGGCAGGACCTGAGGGCGAGGGTGAAGAACCTGCTCTCCAGGCACCACCTTGTGGCCCAGAAGACTGGCGGTGGTCCTCCCGGCCCACCATTGGAACTCACACCCTGCGAGGAGAAGGTGCATGCCATCCTGCATTCTGAGGGCTTGACAGGAATACCTGGGGGAGTGTAGACTGGTAAGTAACACCACACCAACTGTCACAGCATATCAGTGTTCTGTTTGCACACATCTCAGCTCTTGCTATTGTGTTTCTCATCTACTTTTCCTTTTTGCAGTAGGCAAAGTATCATAAATGTGTGATTGGCAGTTACAATCAGTAGCCCTGCACATAAGTTCACATGTAGCAACCTCCATTAGATCCCACCTGTGGTAATGCTGTCTGTAAGTGCATTACCATCAAATCATCATCCCAGAACCCATTATATGTACAAATGTCTAATAGTGTAGCCCACCACAACTGCATTTTGCAAACATCTATGTAACACAAACCAGTTTTGCTAGTGTTGGCATTTCAAAATTGAAATGCCTACAACTACCATGAGACCCTGTTGATTAAACACTTTATAGGAGGCACCAGTGTTTGTCCTTACTCACTTGTCAGCTATGTGACTACTGAGATTTACCCCACATGCAGTTAGCGATTGGTCAGGTGTGGGGTGGGAGAGATTGAAATGACTACAGCTACCATGAGGCTACTACCTCTAACTCTGAACAGGAAGCACCAGTGTTGTTTGTCCTTTCTCGCTTGTCAGCCATGTGACTACTGAGGTTCACCTCACAGGCAGCCATTGGTCAAGTGTGGGGTGGGAGAGATTGAAGTGACTACAGCTACTATGAGGCCCTGTTGCTTGAGCACTTAACAGGAAGCACCAGTGTTGTTTGTCCTTACTCACTTGTAAGCCATGTGACTACTGAGGTTCACCTCACAGGCAGTTAGCCATTGGTCAAGTGTGGGGTGGTAGAGAATTAATTACTACAGCTACCATGAGGCCCTGTACCTCAAACTCTGAACGAGAGCCACCACTGTTGTTTGTCCGTACTCACTTGTCAGCCATGTCCCCACTGATCCCCATGACATATGGACTGACCACCTTACACACAATGCTCTGCTCAGGCACATGTCTGCCTACTCAACCTGAACTTACACTGGTCTCCATAAATGAAAATAATGAGGCCATGAGTGACACCATATCAAGTGTGTACCTGAAATATCAGTAATGCATGAAGGTAACCCAGCTGATTTGAAATGGCTGGTGACCCATTGACACTGCACAGCACACATGATTACCAATGTTAAATCTACAACCAAGTTGAGTGTATGCCTGTATTGTACACACCTAGGACTTTGAATTTGAATTTGCTAATACACATGTAACTTCTACACTGTGCTGACTTCAAGTTATTGGGGATGCCATGTCCATCCCTCATGTCAACATAAAGCATATCTGTACAGCAAATGTTTAGGCCAATACCACTTCCTGTAATGGATGTCTCCCAATGCCTTGCAAAGGGATAAAACACAACGGGTATAGTTCACAATGTCAACCTCCACCCCTCTTGTTCCTCCCAGACCTGAACTCACTGTGTACCAAATGATGTGGATGTATATACCACACTTACAACACTAATAATCTACTCTATGTCTGAAGAGGTTGATCCGGCACAACATCTGGCCAGACTCAGGACACCGCCCAGACTCCACCTCCCCCCGGATCAAGGCTCCAGTGATGCAGAATCTCCTGGAACCATGGACGTGGAGGACCGACCTGGCCCATCTGGACAGCCTGGGCAGATGGCAACAGTGAGTCTCACTATGCCCACAACCACACCTCCCACCCCAGCTGCAACATCTCAGCTGACCTCTGTCCCAACAACCCGTAGACCCGTGTCACTCATGGCCTCATTATTTTCATTTATGGAGACCAGTGTAAGTTCAGGTTGAGTAGGCAGACATGTGCCTGAGCAGAGCATTGTGTGTAAGGTGGTCAGTCCATATGTCATGGGGATCAGTGGGGACATGGCTGACAAGTGAGTACGGACAAACAACAGTGGTGGCTCTCGTTCAGAGTTTGAGGTACAGGGCCTCATGGTAGCTGTAGTAATTAATTCTCTACCACCCCACACTTGACCAATGGCTAACTGCCTGTGAGGTGAACCTCATTAGTCACATGGCTTACAAGTGAGTAAGGACAAACAACACTGGTGCTTCCTGTTAAGTGCTCAAGCAACAGGGCCTCATAGTAGCTGTAGTCACTTCAATCTCTCCCATCCCACACTTGACCAATGGCTGCCTGTGAGGTGAACCTCAGTAGTCACATGGCTGACAAGCGAGAAAGGACAAACAACACTGGTGCTTCCTGTTCAGAGTTAGAGGTAGTAGCGTGTTATGAGGTGGTTGGTGCGTTAAGCGCTGTGTGAACGAGAGTGCGAGACCTTTTGGCTGCTGCTGCACTTTTTGCACTTTAATCTTGTTTTTTAAAATTGTATTGTATCCTTTTTAAATTTGCTTGAACTGCTTGCAAAAATTGTATTGTATCCTTTTTAAATTTGCTCGAACTGCTTGCAAAAATTGTATTGTATCCTTTTTAAATTTGCTCGAACTGCTTGCAGGCTACAATTCTATTTGTGTGCTTACCGGAATTCTTCCGACCTCGCGGTGCCCGCCTGTTAGAGCGGACCCGCCCACGTTGAGGTCGCCGGTCTAGTCTTTTAGCCCCACACCCATAAAAGCAGCACGCTGGCGTGGCCGTGCAGCGTGTTATGAGGTGGTTGGTGCGTTAAGCGCTGTGTGAACGAGAGCGCAAGACCTTTTGGCTGCTGCTGCACTTTTTGCACTTTAATCTTGGTTTTTAAAATTGTATTGTATCCTTTTTAAATTTGCTCGAACTGCTTGCAAAAATTGTATTGTATCCTTTTTAAATTTGCTCGAACTGCTTGCAGAAATTGTATTGTATCCTTTTTAAATTTGCTCGAACTGCTTGCAGGCTACAATTCTAATTGTGTGCTTACCGGAATTCTTCCGACCTCGCGGTGCCCGCCTGTTAGAGCGGACCCGCCCACGTTGAGGTCGCCGGTCTAGTCTTTTAGCCCCACACCCATAAAAACAGCACGCTGGCGTGGCCACGCAGCGTGTTATGAGGTGGTTGGTGCGTTAAGCGCTGTGTGAACGAGAGCGCAAAACCTTTTGGCTGCTGCTGCACTTTTTGCAATTTAATCTTGGTTTTTAAAATTGTATTGTATCCTTTTTAAATTTGCTCGAACTGCTTGCAAAAATTGTATTGTATCCTTTTAAATTTGCTCGAACTGCTTGCAGAAATTGTATTGTATCCTTTTTAAATTTGCTCGAACTGCTTGCAGGCTACAATTCTAATTGTGTGCTTACCGGAATTCTTCCGACCTCGCGGTGCCCGCCTGTTAGAGCGGACCCGCCCACGTTGAGGTCGCCGGTCTAGTCTTTTAGCCCCACACCCATAAAAACAGCACGCTGGCGTGGCCACGCAGCGTGTTATGAGGTGGTTGGTGCGTTAAGCGCTGTGTGAACGAGAGCGCATAACCTTTTGGCTGCTGCTGCACTTTTTGCAATTTAATCTTGGTTTTTAAAATTGTATTGTATCCTTTTTAAATTTGCTCGAACTGCTTGCAAAAATTGTATTGTATCCTTTTTAAATTTGCTCGAACTGCTTGCAAAAATTGTATTGTATCCTTTTTAAATTTGCTCGAACTGCTTGCAGGCTACAATTCTATTTGTGTGCTTACCGGAATTCTTCCGACCTCGCGGTGCCCGCCTGTTAGAGCGGACCCGCCCACGTTGAGGTCGCCGGTCTAGTCTTTTAGCCCCACACCCATAAAAGCAGCACACTGGCGCGGCCGCGCAGCGTGTTATGAGGTGGTTGGTGCGTTAAGCGCTGTGTGAACGAGAGCGCGAGACCTATTGGCTGCTGCTGCACTTTTTGCACTTTAATCTTGGTTTTTAAAATTGTATTGTATCCTTTTTAAATTTGCTCGAACTGCTTGCAAAAATTGTATTGTATCCTTTTTAAATTTGCTCGAACTGCTTGCAAAAATTGTATTGTATCCTTTTTAAATTTGCTCGAACTGCTTGCAGGCTACAATTCTAATTGTGTGCTTACCGGAATTCTTCCGACCTCGCGGTGCCCGCCTGTTAGAGCGGACCCGCCCACGTTGAGGTCGCCGGTCTAGTCTTTTAGCCCCACACCCATAAAAGCAGCACGCTGGCGTGGCCGCGCAGCGGGCGCGCCTAAGGCAAGCCCGTCTGCGCCCGTCCGCGCACCGACCGCGCACAGCGCCAACCATGCTGCACGTACCAGTAAAACCGGAGTTGAGGACAGGAGGTACTACTATTCAAGGGAACAGTTGCTTGAGCTTGGGGTAGTGGGGGGTAGGAGAGGTAGGGTTAGACTAGAGGAGACCGCAGGGTCGGATTCTGATTACGCAAAAAGAGATAGTCTGAAGTGTGGGCTGCTTAATGTCAGGTCTCTGCCAAAGCACTATCTGGAGACACAATTGCTGGTGGAAATGCGGGGACTGGACGTGTTGTTCAAGACTGAAACATGGACACATCCTGGGTCAGATCTGGAGCTAGGTTTGGCCTGTCCATCTGGATATGAAGCCTTCCATAAACCTCGTCTGGGTGGTAGAGGGGGCGGTGTGGGGGTTATTTTTAAAGAAAATTGGGACTTTTCCCCTCTTAATATTGATGAGCCGGAGGGTATAGAACTTCTGGGCTTCTCAATAAAAGATCCCAAGGGACAATTACTGACTGGTTTAGTCAGTTACAGACCCCCTGGAACAGCCAGCCCTCTATTTCAACAAGGGTTTATTGAAGTCCTGAGCAACTTGGCATTGTCCCATTCTAGACTACTTGTTGTAGGGGACTTCAATCTATGGCCTAATGGGATATTAGATCCAGGATACTACAATATTATTCAATCCTGTGAAACCCTTAATTTACAACAGTGGGTTATGGAGCCCACACACAGGGGGACATATATTGGACCTAGTGTTCTCTAATGAACAAATAATGGGACCAATTGAAGCCCTACCGGTGTGCTGGTCGGACCACCATTTGATCATTTTCCAGTTATATAATCTTGGATTGAATCATTCAATTCCTAAGAATGACCGGAATTTCCAAAGTAGGGATTGGAAAGGCCTTCTGAAGAAGGCAACGGTTTCCCCAGTTTTTATGCCCGCTGAGAAGTATGACATAAATAAGATGGTGGAGGAGAATTATGCAATTTATTGCGATAATATAACCACCAGGCTGGATCAAATTGCCCGGGTAAAAAACCACAAAAAACTTGGCAGACCATCAGCCCCGTGGTTTAATGAAAAACTTAGAACTTTGAAACTTGGCTGCAAGCTCGCGGAAAGGAAATGGCGTAGAGCCTATACTGAGGGGGATAAAACCTCCTGGAGGACAGCCATAGCGGAATATAGGAAAGAAATTCTGGTGGCAAAGACAGAGTATTTCGCAAATTCCATCCTGAAGGCACAAAATAGTACCAAGGATGTATTCAGGATTGTAGATACTCTGATTAATCCAGAATGCTCAAAGAATGAGATTGTGCCCAGTCAGGTACTATGTGACAGATTGGCAATCTTCTTTGAGGACAAGATTAGTAACATCATCAATGGCTTAAATTTGGGCAATACGCCCAAGGAGTTACTTTCTGCCAGTCGAGCTGGGGTGGGAGAAACTATACTCCTTAGACCATTTTGAAATGCTTTCTGCAGATGACTTTGAAAAATGGCAATGGAAGTATCCTCAGGTTCTCCTTTGGATCCATTGCCACATAAAATTTGGAAGGGGCTGGCTCCTGAACTGTTCCCAGCATTACGGCAAATTTGTAACCAATCCCTGATGAATGGCTCTGTGCCGGCCTGCTGGAAACAGGCGTCGGTTACACCCCTGCTGAAAAAAGCAACACTTGATCCGGCCTGTCTAAAGAACTACAGACCCATTTCCCTCCTACCTTATCCAGTTAAAATTCTGGAACGAGTGGTTAGTAAAGCACTCTCCCAGTTTTTAGAAATAAATAACATTCTTGATAAGGTACAATTTGGATTCTGCCCAGGCCATGGGACAGAGACTGCCCTGGTGACCGTTATGGACGATCTACGGATGCGAGCAGACAGGGGACAGTCGGCCATACTGGTCCTCCTCGACCTGACTGCCGCATTCGATACGGTGAACCATGGGATTCTCTTGTCCAGGCTTGAAGAGGTGGGAGTGACGGGCACTGCCCTTAAGTGGTTTCATTCTTACTTATCCAACAGACAACAAGCAGTAGCCCTCCCCCCTTTTCGGTCCAAGTTTTCTAACATGCTGTATGGAGTCCCGCAGGGATCAGCAATCAGTCCTATCCTATTTAACATTTATATGAGCCCTTTACCTGCCATTACTAGATCACATAATGTTAACTTAGTGAATTATGCAGATGACACCCAGCTTATCCTGTCTCTCGAGGGTGAGCAATCAGTGTCTCTAACAGATTTTCATGCGTGTCTGCAGGATATAGCAACTTGGCTCAGGGAGAACTCTCTTCAATTTAATTCAGAGAAGACAGAGATTCTACATTGTGCAGTAGGAAGAACTCCCTCTACACTTCCATCTAACTTCTGGCCTACTTCTTCCAGTACCTCACTGGCTCCCAGTAATACTGTACGCAACCTGGGAGTTATGTTTGACAACAAACTGACATTAGAGAAACATGTCAACAAGACAGTTGGAAGCTGTTTTAGTTTGATTAGAGCACTCCGGAAAATCTTTCCGATGTTCTCTTTGGAGGCTAGAACGTTGATAGTCCGAAGTACTATCCTTAGCAGATTGGACTACTGCAATGCTCTGCTTTTAGATTCTCCACAATATCTGATTGAGAGATTGCAGAGAATACAGACCATGGCTGCAAAAATAGCATTACGGCGATCGCGCTGTTCTTCTGCATCCCTGGCACTCTCTGATTTGCATTGGCTGTCGGTCTCGCAGAGAATACAATTCAAGGCATTATGCATAATGTTCAAGGCCCTGCATGGACATGGACCCAAATTACTGCAGGAAAAATTTACCTGGTATGCTCCCCCCGAACGCTTCGCTCTTCATCGGCAAACCTGGTGAGGGTGCATAGAGTTAAGAAAGCTAAATCAGGAGGCAGGGCTTTCTGTACGGCAGCCCCCCGCCTTTGGAACAAACTTCCATCTGATATTAGACATATAGACAACATTCTGCATTTCAGAAAAAGGATAAAAACCTGGCTCTATCCCCGGGTATGCTCCCTGGTCCCCTGCTAATTCCTTCTGGGCAGGGGCTACAGTTCTTTCTACAGTTCTTTCCACACCCAGCTAACATCTTATCACAGCGCCAGGGTACCCGTAGGGTGTCAGCTGCGCTTTAAAAGCAATTATAATAATAATAATAGACCTAGTACGGGCAGCAACATCTCCTGCACCCCAGTCACACTTCTGGAGGTGAGGATTGACAACTCTCTCACTGAGGTTGGAGGAGCCAGTGGAAGGGGGCAGGCTGGCCCAAGGTCACAGGCCCCTAAGGGCAGGGTTGGTGGGAGGGTAACTGTGGGCCTGCAAAGTGAGTCCTCTGGTGCTACTGACGCCCAGGTCAACACCTGGGTCAACACCTGGGTCCGGATTCCTCCGGACCCAGACCCGCCATCTTGTTGAACCTTTGTCCTTTCCCCTTTTCCCTCATTCCCCCCCTGACGATCCTCAAACGTTTCTCCCTCTTTCTGATTTGCCTTTTCTCCATCCCCTCTTATCCCCGCACCCTCTCTCATAACACTACTTTTGTCCCCCTCTACCTTCTCTCCCCCCTTTTGATTTTCCCACTACCCCTGTTAATTTCCGTGCAACTGTCTTTTATTTACTGTACCTTGACTGTACTCTTGTCGTTTCTATGTAATCATTATGTAACTTATTTAAACTCGTAACTTGCAACTGGCTGTGCCTTATGTAAAGCGCTCTGATACCTCCGGGTCTAGCCAGCGCTATATAAAACTCATGATAAATAAATAAATAAACACCTCCCGAGTCATGGGAGCCTATGAGGGCTACCAAGGAGTGATGGGCCAGGTACTTGAGGAACTCCAGGAGATGAAGCAGCTGCATAGGTCCATAGAACAGAGGCTGGACACATGCAACAACAAAATGGACCAGCTCATAGGGGTGCTGAGGGACATTAACACCATACTCTGCAGGGGTTTTCCCCGCCACCTACCCCTTCCTGTGGTCCATCTACAACTGGCCCTTCTACTTATGCAGCAGCCACAGGAATGGAGGCCCTGTCAGCGGAAGACTGCTCAGACACCCCAGACCCTGTAGCAGTAGATCCCCCCACCCCCCTCGTGGGCCAGGACATCTAAGAAAAAATCTAGGCGGTTCGGATGACAAGGCACCCAACACCGCCAGGAACAGACGTCGCAAATGATGTCTTCCTTTGTGTGCAAGACGTTCACTTTGTTGACTATTCCTGTACAGATTTCCATTTCTAATGGGAGGAGTATGTTGGACTTTGGACTTCAGACAATGTGGTTCCTACAACAATGATTTCATCCACCAACACTAACTACTACACTCCTTTGTTGTCACCATTTGTCTGTATATTGTTTTTTTTCCTTTTACATTGTACACTGCAATAAATTCACTTGCCACAAAATCATCACCTCTTGTAGTATCCTTCACATGTAGCAAGTTATGAAGTGAATTACCACATGTAAATAGAAGCTACTTGTGTAAGCATGGACATGTAGAATGTCACCAATGTGCAACTGATTATCATAACCATGTCACCCCAACACAGACATACAAGTGTCCAGTCTCATGACATCGTTATTCCATAGTTTCAGCCTTACGCAGGCATCTCTATTCCATAGACACAAACTTACACAGGCATAATATCAAAAACAGAGCTAAATACTACATCACTGAAATTATCTGTGTCAGTGGCCACAAATATCACGTGCAGACCTCAACAACATGGTCAGAGGGATACATCAGACAATGCCAAATAGATTTGGCAAATGACAATTGGTTCATGGAATCAGCTGGAGCCACAACAACAACCTCACAGAAGGTATCCCACATCATTGAAAACAAGAAACCAAAATATAGCAGTACAACAGTTTCTGATTGCAGGTTCATTCTAATCCAGTCTTGCTGCATCTGGTGAAATGTCACAAACATATGTTAGTGGTGTGCCACAACCACTGTGGCATACAATGATGGGACACACCAACAGCTACATTCAGTTCATACACATTGAGGACTTAGCCAATGTGAAGGGAGACTAGCATGATTTGGCCCAACAACCACATTGTGTTGGAGAACATAATGGCACACATATTGCAATATGACCACCACACTACAGGGAACAAGTCCAATGGAGGTTTAGCAACTTCCATCCTATCGCTGTGCAAGCCGGCTTGGTACCGGAGTAGTACACACAAAGTATGTGCCAGACGTTCCCAGGAACAATCCATGCCCACTTCGTACTTCAAAACAGCATCAAATACCTGCTGATGTCACAACTCTGAAATGTCCAAATGAAGATGACATGGTGAAGGTACCTACAACAGACCAATACACAGAGATTAACTAGGAAGCCATACATCTGACACCAATCACAGTCAACTTCAGGAGTACACAGTACTAAGGAAAAATGTAATCTACACAAAGCAACATCAACAACGTGTGCAAGTGTCAAGACCTTCCTCCACAAATAGCCATTTGCCGTTTGCCACAGCTGGACATACCTAACATGAATCCACGAATGTCCTCCTCACAGCATCACAACAACAGTCACTGTAACAGTCAAAGTCATGACATCTCCTAGCATACTTACACTCATGAGAAGAAGTTGTTGATAAGCTCTTGACACATTTCAACTCCTTCCTCTTCACCACTATCAACATCATTTGGCATTTCAGGATCCTCACCTGATGGCTCCTGTTGCTCTCCATCCTCTGCGATGAGAGGGATGTTTTGTCACAGTGCGAGGTTGTGGAGCATGCAGCAGGCCACAGTGATCTCCCACACCTTCCCGGTAAGTAGAAGAGGGCTCCCCCAGTCCTGTACAGACATCTGCATCTGGCCTGTAGGAGCCCAAAAGCTCGCTCCACTGGCCTCCGTGTTCTTCCATGGGCCTCATTGAATCAGACTTCCCCAGGCGCTGTCAGATTCCTCAGTGGTGCCAACAAGCATGGACGGTTGGGATAATCTGAGTCTCCAAGATGGAAGACACACATATGTGAAATAATGAGTCACACACTTTCAGAAGATATGACCTGACATCACACATAAAGGATAGACACATCATACTCACCAACAAGCCAGGCCCTATCTGGTAGCAGTTGTGACATCAGGTGGAGCATGGTGCTGTTACGCAGTATGAAGGAGTCATGGGCAGATCCTGGGGATTTGGCACAGATGTGTTAGATATATAAATTAGCTAAACAAACCACTTGCACGTTGGTAGAATGGAAGTGCTTCCTGTTCCTATAAACCTGTTCTCTGGATTGTGGTGGTACTAAGGCAATATGTGTGCCATCATTAGCTCCAACCACATGTGGGATGCAACCAAGTCCATAAAAGTCACCATTGACATTGGCCAAATCTTCACTTCTGGAGAACTGGATGTAGCTGTCCATGTGTCTCATCATTGCTGAAAGCACATCACGTAGTACACCACTGAAAGTAGATTGTGACATTCCACCAGATATAGCCACAGTGTACTGAAAGGAACCTGTGGCCAGGAAATGCAGTGCTGCCATGAGTTTCACCATTGGTGTCAGAGATGTGGGATAGTTTCTACGAGGACGTAAATGAGGCTCCAACTGGTCACATAAATCTTTTAATTTCTGCCTATTGAGACAAGACTTCCTGATGATGTCTCTTTCTTCCATAGTTTGAGGGTCTGGAAATGGCCGGTATACTGAAGGCTGTTGTCTCCTCCCTCTGGTAGGGGATCCATGTGTGGAGTTTACAGACATATGGATATTGGTCACACTGACATTAACCAAGACACACCCAAAAGTCATGTGACCACACATACAAGCATATGTTGGCACTACACAGCATAATTGTATGACTTACAACGGCATACATAGCAATTTCTTGGATGAGGAAAGTGGAAGAGATGCCTGACAATTATCTGGATGATACATTTCGACAAGTGACCACTGTTGTGGGAGAGGCCATTCCAGGCGGGAGACAGCCTAAATATTTACATTGACTTGCCACATAAATATAGGAGTGAATTGGATCGATTGCCATTACTGAAAGTTCCACCTATCAACCCCAATCTGCACTCCACATGTGTCTGTAACAGCACTGTGCATATCATACAAACTCATTTGTTTGGTGGACACGGTCATGTTGTGGAGTCTGCATTGCACACATAACTACCGTCACCGGAGGTGTAAAGTGCACCGCAGTGATCATGTGTTCATGCACAGTAATGTACAACACTAATGTTTGAGTATTGGTATAGGCAAGGGAATGGTGTCATACAACAGGTGACATGTTCCAGCATATTTATAATGGTGGAGACGCACTTAGAAGATCATTTTCTATGTGGTTTTCAACACTGACATGGGGGATTGATGACCTCACTAATGGGACATGCTGAATCGCCAGCTGATTTAAACCGTGCGGTAGGCTGCTTCTTCCATGGCGGTCACAGCCATAGGCTAACGTTGGATAATGTGACTGCCGCGGTCCAAGGGCTGTGTCCGTTTACATAGTAGACTGCCTATGTGGATGCCTGACCTCGCTAATGGAACATGCTGCTTGACCAGACGCCGGCTGGTTCAAACCATGAGGTAGGCGGCTCCTTCCATGGCAGTCACAGCCATAGGTTAACTTTGGATTATGTGACCACTGCAGACCAATGGCTGTGGCCGTCTACACAGAAGACCGCCTATGTGGCGTACATTTTTGTTGCGGTTTGAAAATCTAATCACTTGCCTTCAGACACTGCTGCTTACACCACCTCCTCATCGTCAGCTGCTGTCTGCCATCTCCGTGAGCTATAATGGCACACTGTACAGGTAGCGGGGCCACTGAATTCACTCCAGAGGAGCTGGAGACCCTGGTGAAGGCGGTCTTTCCCCTGTATCGCCAGCTCTATGGCTCACAAGAGGAGCAGGTGAGTACTGCTAATACTGTCTGTTCTCTGCAGCAAAAATAGTGTGGTCCCTACATAGGACAATAATGTCATTGTTCATGTGGCACTGTACTTTGTGGACTTCACATCAACATATTGATGTGCAATCAGTCCTCAATTATTCCCCGGTTTCATGCACATATCTATGCATGTATATATTTAATGTTGCCAATGATGAATTTGCTATTCAGTTAATGGCAGATGTGCTTACAAATGTATAGGCCTTACACCCTAACTTGCGTATGTTTCCTGTAAGTAGCATGGAACATGATGTAAGATATGTATACAGTCCCACATATCACTCAACACACATGACGGCTCACCAAACTGTTGTGTGGGAGATACCAACACCTCACAGGCTCCTTCAGAGTGACCCACAAAGGCCATGTCATATATAGGATGGTCCCAAGATGTACTGTACTCAATGGGTTAGCCTACCGACTCATCTTGGCGGTCATATTCTTGACCCCATTTGTTCCAACTTCCCCATTATGGTTGAAGATCCCCTTCCGGTGCCCTGGTCCGACCATTTCCTGTCCTATTTTTCCTGGGCTTCGGATGGCAATAATCTACCGGGCCGGGCTGGTCAAGGCCCTGCCTCCGCCAAAATCGGCCCTCTAACTTTCAGCCATGCTCTGGCTGGGCCAAGGCCAGCTCTTTCTAATGACCTAGAGGGAGCGCTCGCTAGCTTTTCCAGTTGGATCATGCAAGTGGTGGATCTCCTTTCTCCTACGTCCCTCCACAGGCGGTCCAGGGATTCTCCCTCAAAACCTTGGTTCTCGCCTGAACTCAAAGCGCTGAAGCAGCAATGCAAAAAAGTAGAACGTTGTTGGCAGAAGGATTTCTGCCCTTTGGCGAAGCTGATGCTTAGGAAAGCCCAGAAAATCTATTATACCGCTATAGCTCATGCTAAAAGCCTCTACTATGCGGATCGCATTGATCTAGCCAGAAATAACTCCAAGGAAATCTTTTCTATTGTTCAGAGTTTTCTGGCCCCAAGAGCAGAATTGATCACGCTTCCTTCCTCGAACGCATGGTGCGAGAAACTTTCGAGTTTCTTTATCGATAAGATCCGCTCTATCCAGGCGTCGTTCTCTATCTGCAATCAGGCCATGGCCGTGACCTTGCCCTCGGAGGTTCCGCCTGTTTCATCTCCTTCCCTGGTGGCCTTTACACCTATCGATCTACCTGACTCACTTAGGGTCCTTAAGAACTTGAAATCAGGTTCCCCATCTGACCCCTGTGCAGCTAGGCTCCTGGCTTCGGTCGCAGAGACAGTTAACCCTGAAGTTAACAGGCTCATCAATTTGTCCCTCCAGGAGGCTCTTGTTCCGGCTGCGTGGAAACAAGCCAAGATTCTGCCACTTTTAAAAAAAACGTCGCTAGATCCGCTGGACCCAGTGAGCTATCGTCCCATTACCCTTTTACCTAGTGTGGCGAAAGTCTGTGAAAAAGTTGTTAATAAATCACTTACTGACGTCATCGAAAGCTCGGGCCTACTTCATCCGGCCCAATCCGGGTTCAGAGCCGCTTATAGTACCAAGTCGGCTCTAGTGGAAGTCTCTGAAGCCATTCGGGAATGCTTGGATTCTGGTGGAAGGGCAGCTCTGATTTTGCTGGACCTCTCGGAAGCATTCAATACCGTTCCCCACTCTCTGCTGCTTGCTCGCCTTGCGGACATAGGAATTTCAGGCACTGCCTGGAGCTGGTTGAAATCATTCTTGGAGGGTCGCACACAACAGGTATGGCTCCCCCCGTTCACTTCCCCACCGCAGATGGTGTCTACTGGGGTGCCGCAGGGGTCCTCTTTGAGCCTCCTTCTCTTTAACATTTATGTTACTCCCTTGGTTCAGTTGGCGGAAGATCTTGGAGCCAAAATTATTGCATACGCCGATGACACTCAGCTCCTGTTTACTTGGGGAAAATCCGAGTGTTCCACCTCCTCTGCAAAAAAGTGTCTGACAGCAGTTTTTCATTGGCTTTCCTCTGCGCAACTAAAATGCAACGAGGGCAAATCGGAAATCCTCCTTTATGGAAGTTTCCCCCCCCAGTTTAGGGAAGCACTCTGGCCGGCTGAATATCCCTTGCCTGCCCCAACGGGGCAACCCGCTAAGAATCTTGGGATCTGGTTTGAAGAGAACCTGTCTTTTTTCCACTCAGATCAAGAAGCTTGCTGGGAACTGCTTCGGGATACTCAAATCCCTCAGAAAATTTCTCCCGCTCCTCCCTAGGGCAGCCAAGGAAACGGTTACTCGGGCCTTGATACTTTCGCGTATCGACTATGCCAACACTTTGTACGTCGGCCTACCAGGCTACTTGCTTAACAGACTACAGGTAGTCCAGAATGCTGCGGCCAGACTTCTTTTCAACATCCCAATAAGAAGCAGTGTAAGACAGCATCTGCGCATGCTTCACTGGTTGCTGGTAGCCAAACGAGTTAAGTTTAAAGATCTGGTCCTGGCGCATCGTGCCCTGCATGCTTCCGGTCCTATCTATTTAAGGAAACGTTTTATGTTCTACACTCCAACTAGACAGCTTCGCTCAGCCTCTCAGCTCCTAGCCCACATACCTCGTTTTCGTCTTCAAAAGATGGGTGGCAGCTCCCTTGCTTTTAGGGCTGCTACGGCCTGGAATTCGCTTCCATTTGCTCTTCGTAGCATCCAGGACCCCACTCTCTTCAGAAAAAGACTGAAAACGTTCCTTCTCATTTAACCAGCCCTTCTTCACTTCTCAAGGTCCGCGCCGGGACACTCCTCGGAGTATCTGTGCGTGTTACAAGCTCCAATAACATAACATAACATACTGTTAGGTATGGATTACGTGGTTATATGATGGTAATGTAGGAACATTATGCTCAGCCTGCTGAGAGAAAACCCTGACAGTGAGTTGTGGCCTGTATGGTCCATGGCCCAGACTGTAGCTGGGATAATGTGGCTATGGAACCTATGCACAGAGTACACTCTCTGTAGATCTGCTGATCCTCAGATGTGGCCTAAATTAGTGTCACAAGACCATGAGTTGGCCTAAATGCACCTAGTATTACTACAGTTGGTATGGTGCATGATGACATTCCCAGACCTGGGACTACTGTCCATGGACCCATATTGTCACTGTGTGTCATTGCCTTAGGACAGGCCCCTTACTCCCACATGTCTGGTATTTTACTGTACTATGACTGATGCTAGCATTGTTCAGGAACATTGCTCATGTGAAACATGTACACTGCAGATAGTTGGTTACATCTGCAGAGCAGTTCAAAAGTGCATCACCAGCTGTGTAAGAATGAGCAATCATGCAGTATGTGCAATGGTATGTTGATGTCATCCCATATACACTACCACATATGGCATACAGTGTGTCCCGTAATGACAGGACTTCTCACACAAACACATGCATGCTTAGTATGATGTCCCAATGAGTAAATCAAATGTCCACTGATCCTCAGCATGGGAGCTCTTAGTGCCATACATGCCAGCCCTTTCACTGTGACCCAAACCTTGGAATATTTTCACTGCAATGATAATAGTGATGTCTTGGACTGTATGAATAAAGTATTTTGTCCAGACTGTTCAGGTGTCTGTCCAGTGATGCATTAGTACTGGACCCTTCAGGGGGACACAATGGTGTGCTGTGTAACATGATAACTCATTTCAGTGCACATTTTGTGTGGCCCAGGGCTATGTGATGTCAGTGAGCTGGCCTAGTCAGTATATGCATAATCAGGATTGAGGGTAGTCCTCAGATGACTTAAATATTGTGTAGTAATTTTGTCTTGTGGTGCTCAGCATGTATGTGGACTATTGATCAATGGTTATTCTAGCTGTCTACAACCTCTGTGTCACCCTAACAGATAATGTATATCTTGCATGTCCACTCAGTCTCTTCATCTATTGCATCCATACAGGTCAACGCCCATCAGAAGGTGTCCATGTGGAAAGCCATCGCCTGGAAGGTGCAGACCCTGTGGTTCGCTCATCGGCGCAGTGTTCACTGCAGGAAATGGTGGGAGGACCAGAGACGCTGGATGTGTAAGATTGTGGAGGTCCAGATGGGGCTGGCCTCCCCAGGCAGAAGGGGCATATGCTGGGCCCTGACCCCCCTAATAGCCCGCATACTGGTGGTGGCCTACCCGGACCTGAATGAGCAGTTGAGAGCCCAATAGCAGCTAGAAGGGGGTGGGTATTGGCATGAATGAAATATTATGCATGACCATCTGTCTTTTGTTACAGGAAACTATTTCCCTATCAAGCTTTAAGGTGAATCATGTCCCAAGCAATGGAAGAGTTGTTGCATGCGTAGGTCTGGTAGTAGGTGCATGGTGATAACCGCAGACTATTGTCCACGTGACCAGGAACTAAGCAGGGTCCAGTCAAATGCCAGTTTCCAGAGGTGAACAGCCACATGGCTGCCTAATGTCACAGATGACCTACATTATCTTTTGCTGTCATGTGTGACAGTGGTCTCAAACAGGCCTCTTGTCATCCTTGTATCTGGAGTGATGCTCCCTCACTACTGTGTCTCATGTGATGTGGACCACTTACTTGTGGCAAGGCATACATCGCACTCTGGATGCAGACACGGAGCAGTACTTCCCCCCCGGTAAGTGGGGAATGTACAGTATCATGAGATGGCTAACACCACTGGTGCCATCTGATTTGATACCTACTTGCTGGTATGTGTACCATTATGTGTTGTACTGTCATATGTACAATTGTTCCATACATGATGAGAGAGCCTAGAAGGCTTTCATTCTGATTCCATAACATTTGTATGTGTTGGCCAATGAGTACATGACAATAGTATTTTGTGATGGGTAAACAGAGCAGATGAAACCACATACAGGGGTGTGTAGGCATGGGTGGGTGAGTCAGGTATACCCAATGACATTGATGGATGTCATTAGCCAGGTCAAAATGTTGAGGGAGTGACACATGTTTGGAAGACTTCCAGTACTATCTGCAATGTGAGTTTGCATGTCATTGAGAAGGTTGCATTCAGTTAGGTGTGATGCGCATGTGCATTTGTGGAAGGTCATGCACTGGCTGGTGACATGCGTCAGAGAGTGACATGCTGACATGTTGGGGTCATATGTGTGTGTCAGCACTCCATTGGTATTTGTGTTTGCAAGACAATGAAGGTACAGCAAATTCCCTCCCCTTTTGGACACGAGTAAGCCCACTTTATGGACTGGATATTTCCAAAACCTCATGAGCTTTCAGTGTTCTAATGGCATTGAGATTTGCAATGTGAAAATGGTGGGCTCACATGAACCAATCTTGACTGGGGATGTTATTAGGCAGACTCATGTACAATGTTTCTTTGTGCTGAAATCTCACACCACTTGGAGCCACATTCTCTCCATTCAACTCTTCTGTACTACATTTGACACCAAGAAACTCATGTGCAGCTTTCAACTGCGTCATCTAGCAGTGGACAGATGTGTAAGTGTCACTTGGGTAGTGTGAACAGTGTGGAATGGGCAATTCCATGTCATCTTCTTCTTGGTAGTCACATATTGCTGCAACTTAGCTGTAGCAGGTGCCCATCAGTTCTATATGTTGTGGTTTAGGGACACCTGACCATTTGCTGATTGCAGGGCCTTGTGTGGATAGGTAGTAATGTATTTCATGTGCACATTCCCTTTGATTACATGAGGTAACTATGGTATGCTACAAGGGCCTAGGTTGACAGGGTGATGATATCTCCTGCTACACACACGAGGGTGGATTTGGGACAAGGCCACACATGCAGTTGGAGCAGACTGTGGTTATGACATCATTATGTGTGACTGTGCACAGGTCATGTAGCATTCATGCATGTGCTCATGCCAATGTTGGAGGCAATGTAGTCATCCTTGTATGTGTTGTGATCTGTGCAATTGTATAATGTGTTGTGTTAGGATCTGTTTGCCCAGTGTATTCACGCAATTTCACTAAACCTATTTCTACTATTATTTCAGCATCAACTCAGGACAGCGGAGGAGAAGGGGCTGAGACAGTTGGGAAAGCAGCTGGCCACAGTGGTTCCCATCGCACCAGGGACACACAGGGAGCCAGTGGCCCAGAGGGTGATGGGGATGCCATTGAGGAGCAAGACGACACATTTGTATCATCTTCAGAGTCGAGCTTCAGTGGTCACTCCCTGGTGGTGGTGGACTTCCCTGGACCTGCGTCCACAACATCCTTGTCTGCCACCCCTGTTCCATTTTCACCCTCCATGAAGTTCCCCAGCCAGCTGTCTGGGCCCACTCCCCTAAGATGGGAGGAGTCTCCTTTGCACCAGGCACCTCACCCCCTGTCTCCCCGGCTGTCCTGAGTGTGGAGGCAATTGACATCCTGAGGCAGATCTCTGTGGGCGAGACTGCAGTGCTGAATGCCGTCCAGGTGCAAAGCCCCCAGCTGACACAGATGGTGTCGTACCTGGAAGGCATTCACGCTGACATGTCTGCCCTACAGAGATCTTTTCAGGCTCTGGCTTAAACACTCACAGCAGCCTTCCACCAATTCCAGCTTTCCACCCTACCTCCTGTCTCTTCCCCAACCACAGTCCCTATTCCTGTACCTACCCAAAGCACATGCACACATAAGCATGCAGCCACCTCAAAATCCACATGCAGCACATGCAAAGAGAAACATCAGAAAAAAACACAAGCACTCACCAGGCACTCACCACCCTCACTACCACATCCTGTGACATACACCCAGACACCAAACCGCCAGACCCAGCCACTACACACATACATTCAGACACCACACCAACAGACACAGCCACTACACACATACAGCCAGACACCACACCAGCAAACACACCTACTACACACATACAGCCAGACACAGTCACTACCCACATCACACATCATGCACACAGACACCACACATCACACATTGCAGAGGACCACACACATTCAACAACCAAACATACATCAGACACACAGATACATGCACGCACAGCCACACCTCAGACTTCACATCCCTCTACCTCCAATACCCCACCCCTTGTCTCACCTTCTCCCCATTGTCCCAAAGAACTTACTCTGTTTGCCTTTGAGCTCTTCCCTGCCACAGCTGCCTGCCCCCTCCCAAACTCAGGGTTGGTTTTCTACCCCTACCCATCTCTTCCACTTCACAATCCACCCCCAAAAAACCTGCCCCCTCCTAAACACACCACTAACCCAGCCAAACAAAAAGGGCGTAAGCAGAAAAGAGGGAGAAGTTCTGAAACAGACCCGCCCCCTCCCAAAACCCAAAGGACCGCTTCCCCACCCCAACCCAGATGCTCTACAACAAATAAAAGGCAAAACAGCTGCCACCCTTCCTAAACCCAGCACTATCACTCTGGCATACAAAATTCCCTGCATGGTCAGACCCAGCCTTCCCCATCCCGAAACCAGCCCTCTCACAGACCAACCCAGCCCTCCCCCTCCCGAGACCAGCCCTCCCTCAGACCAATCCATACCCTGCTAATCCTGAGCCCAGCCCTCCCAAAGACTAACCCAGCACTCCCAATCCTGAGCCCAGCCATCTCATAGACCAACCTAGCCCTCCCCCTCCCGAGACCAGCTCTCCCTCAGACCAATCCAACCCTCCCAGTCTCGAGCCCAGCCCTCCCAAAGACTAACCGAGCCCTCCCAACCCCAGCCCACCTGAATAACATCATAGAGGTGCCTGGACTGCCCACTAGATGCCCCTTCCTGGGTGGTATCCCTGGCAGTGTTTTTGAAGGCAGGTTTGATGGCACAGCAGTGTGCTGGCCCACACAATAAAACTTAGACTGGCCATTGGCCTTTGTTTTCGGACACCAATTTATTGCCTCAAATAAAAAACTTTATTGGCTTTGTAGACCTTGTCCTGCCATTGCTACTGATACTAAATGTTGTTATTGGATGATTTTGGATGTGTGACTACAGTTGTGTTTGTTTTGATGGCTGATCGTTTTGCAGTGGTAAGTATAGTCAGACCTTGGGACAAGTTATGGAGTTACAGAGGCTAAGGATCAATGTTCAATGGATGTATATGTGGGATGAGTTCAAATTGGGGCAGACATTGCATTGGGTGGTATCTGCTTTGGTAAGTATTGCAGCTTGCCTTGGCCAATGTCCACGTCTATCAGCTTGCAGTACTACCTGAGATGTAGGGTGGATATGCGTGCCATGTGTGCAAAGTAGGTGTTTCTTTCTCCACATATGGTGGGTGTGGAATTGTCATACCTGTAGGAGAGTAGGATCTGCCTCTTATGTTGCCCCCACTTTTTTTCTGATGTTTACACTGGTTTCTGGCTATAGTCTGGCTGGGTCCCTGCTAATCAGGGCCCCAGCCTCTCTGTTCTCTCTAAACGACTTGGAGTGCACTCTAGGTGCACTAGTGATTGGATACTGTGGTACCTTATGAGTCCCTAGTATATGGTACCTTAGGTACTAAGGGCATAGGTACTTCACAGGCCTACTAGGGGCTGCAGCATGTATTATGCCACCCCTGGGAAGCAGACTAACTCTGACACCACAGGCCTGCTACTGCAGCCTCAGTGAGGTGGTGCTAGCACTCCTCACTGAGATATAGGTTCCCTATATCTCTCCTACACACACATATAAACCTATCAGTCACCCCTAAGGCAGGCCCTATCAATCCTGAGGGCAGGGTGCTTGGCTTCTATGTGAGGGGGTGCCTCTGCCTGAGCAGGGCCCCTCTGCAGCTCTCAGAGTCCATTCTCTGGGGCTGTTTGTGGATGCGGTTAAACCATATACTTTTAAGTGCATTATAACCTCGCGGTAGAATGCTAACTTTGGAATGGCTGCATCGAAACATGTCGTGTTTGGTGTCAAACATCTTGGAATAATACCCCCCGCCAGTCCTGGTGGCGGGGGTAGCATTCCACCCTTCTAGAGGGATAGACATGTACCTACTGTGGAAACGCGGTAGAATCCTGCAGAGCCCTGGCATCACAAAATGGATGCCACCAGTCACAGACACTGGGCTGCCCTCCTGCTGATGACCAACACTCGCAGTGGAGGAAGCCCAACAATAGATATCCTGTCCCAAGGGGTGTGACCACCTTCCAGACAGGGTTTAGTGTATTGGGGCTGGGTGGGTGCACTCTTAGAGTGCTTTGAAGTCCTGCACTGGGGGAGCAGAAGGCTCCTATGTGCATATGCCAGTTCAAACCGGCTCAGGGGCTACCTGTCCCTGCTCTGGCGCGAAACTGGACAAAGGGAAGTGGGTGTAGCCACCCACTCCCCTGACCCTCCCATAGGTAGGGTCATAGAGCTAGTCCCTCCCTTTCTTTTAGTATAAGAGGGGAACCTGTGCATTGCACCCTAGATTTCCCTGGACGACGCTCTGAAGAAGAATCCCGGACCTTCGACGTTCCACTACCTTTGGAAGACTGAAGAATCTCCCTTGGAGTCAAGGAGTGACTCCCCTGCTTGGCAGGCACCAAAAACTACAACCGACGGTCGCAAACTATGCCGCTCCCGCCAGAGTCCGAAGTCCCTGCAGCCCAAGAAGTAGATTTCCTGACTTCTCAAAGGCCATCGTGAGTCCCCAGCAAAGCTGAGGCCAGTGGACCCCAAGAGTAACGAGGAACCGCGACCCCTGGGTACCGTGCACTATTGTCAAGTGCAACCCCTTTACAACGTTCCACGAACTTGTGCTTTGGACCACGTGTGGTCCTAGCCTCCAGCAGGAATCCCTCTGAAGATCAGAGGCCTACCACGTCCCGAGTGACTGTGGGCCCCTGTGAGCGAATCCTCCCGAGGCATCTTCGCGATCCCTTGCCAGCCGGCTTGTGGGTCCCCAGAAGACTTACTAAAGAAACCAAAGGGCTCCCCTGGTTGCTCCAGGCCTGCCCTGACTTACCCTTGCTGGGTGAGTCCCACAGACCTTGCTGGTCTGCACCATTGCCTCTTCGCACTTTCCCCGAGACTTGCTGTTACCAAGGCTTGTTGGCTCCAATCAAGTCGCCGACACCGCAGTAAGCTGCAGACATCGTGGGACACACCGAATCCAGCTCCTGGTCATCGTTGACACCTCCTGGACCTCGTGGCTGAAGAGTCAAGGCACCCACGAACGACCTGAATCTTGCGACGACGGTGGGCATCCATCTTCCGTGCCCCGAGTCACTGCCAAGTGACTTTGAACACTGTCCCCTCTGCTTTCAGGTCTTCCATCTTCCGAATCCAGGCTTGCATTCCTCCGGACACTTCTCCTGTCGACGCAAGCAGCAAGTCTTCACTGGCTCCCATTGAAAACGACGCCGCGACCCAACACCAAAGGACACCTATGCACCCGGCTCCCCTGGGTGAGGTAACTTCAGCACTACGGTGCTCCTGTGGGTGTGGGCCTAGAACTACTTACCCTGTAAGTGACTTGCTTGTAGCTTCCTCGAAGTGTCCTAAAACTCTAACTTTCTAAGTGCGACAATTGCGCTGACTCGTACAGGGTTCGCGTCTGTGTTAGACACACCGCGTCCATCTCCTTTGTAACACTATCTAGAACTGTATCCTTCGACTCGTACTGAGTCCGATCGGTGTTTGCCTCGAACACACAAGGGCCTGTAACACTGAGATCTCCATTGCACTGACTCGCACAAGGTTCGCGTCTGTGTTAGACACAGCGCGTCCATCTCCCTTGCATCTCTATCTGTAACCGCGTCCTTCGACTGGTACAAGGACCGATCGGTGTGTTCGCCTTGAACACGCAAGGGACCTTTAACATTGAAATCTCAATCGCGTCTGAGCGCATAGACTCGCACAGGACTTGCACCAGTGCCAGGTCACCGCGTCCGTCCCCTGTGGGTCTCCTACAACTACCTGGGGTGGTTCTTGGGGGTCCCTCGATTCTAGATGCCCTAGACCTAGGTCTAGCAAACTAAGATTGTAATATTCGATTGTGCTAAACTTATTTTGATAATATTTGACTTGTACATATGTTCCTGACCTCTAATCTCATAAAGAGATTAGTAGAGAGTGTTTATTAATAAATACATATATATTTGATATATACCTGTGTGGTGTCTTTTCATTTGGTGATTCAAGAGATTGTGTGGTAAAACAAGCTGCTTTACATTCCTTCAAGACTTAGCCTGAAGGCTGCTCTCCACAGCTACCACTAGGATAGCTTTCTATAAAGGTTGTCTTAAACCTATCTACCATAAGAGTCGAATTGTTCTGGTGCAAGGTGTCCAGTTTAATTAGTGAACAGCATATGCCAGGCCAACTTCTCACAATACCTAATTGGTACTTTGGATGCACATGTAACCACTTTCATGTGTGTTCTTTCCGCATACCTTAAGACATCTGACAACTGCTGTTGCTACAGTGTTTTATGTAAGGACTTGCACTTACACATTAGCCACATGTGTATGTCACTTTGTGACAATATTGTGTGTCCCTGATATACCTCATGCCACTGGTCCTGTGCACATGGAGACTTTGAGGCCAGTGCAATAAGGACTGTGGCCTTGACCCGTAGTCTTCCAGGAGTCCCCCTGGTTTTGGGAACCCAAATCTGCAGGGAGTCTTTACATTGTGGACTTCAAAAGTATTACACCGTGGTTTGTAGGAATCCCATTTACCTGACTTACATTTTTTATGTGGGTGATGTGTGAAGGGCGAATACACTTTAGGAGTGAAGATGTGTTTTATTTTCCTGAAACATCCATACTGATGTATGTTCGATGTCACAACACGACATAGCTTATGAGCAATGTGAGGGTGTAACAGAAGATGACTGATATATTATTCATAAGGAGGTGCTGTTTTGGAACACTGTTTATTGCACACATCAGTACCCCAACTTCTGAGATATGCACACATGCAGAGTTTGTGAGAGTGTGCCTGTATATTGTCAGTGACGTGGACATACATGCAGATGTGATGGGAACATACATTCTGTGATGTTGCGTACAAAGGCTCACAAAATATGTTTGGACCAGGGATACAACGCCCATAGCCGTAAGCCATGGTCTCGTGGCTCCAGGGGGGTTACGTAGTGTCACAAACCCATGATGGGTGCAACGTGTGGGACATAGTTGTCTAGGAGTGGTTTTAGTCAGGTGATGTGAAGTGTGTGTAGATTTTCACATGAGATGTTTTACTTGTCCCCACTGACACACACACACTCTCCGTTTTCTATTCTGTGGTGTATTTGAATAGTGTTGAGAATTTTGTGTTTGTGTTTGTGTTTTTTGTGCTCTCCACAACAGGACTTTGAGTGGGATGAGTGTACTGGGGGAGGGGGGTGTCTCACGGGGGCATGACTTACAAACACGTAAGTGACACACCTGTGATTGCCATAGTTCCCACACATATGGTATGTTACTACTTCTGTCATTGCACAACATCCAGATATGTGATACGACAAGTCACATTGCACCTTAAAATGCCAGACCTATTGGATTTGCCAAGGGTGCTAACACCCCCCACTCATGCTGACCAAGCTACGCCTCTGCTTTGCCATGACAGAACATCGATTTGCTGAGAAGTCTATATACATGGGTAGATTTGACACTTACCAGTGGTTGTGTTGACGACGGTGTTGATTTTGGGCATCATCGAGAAAGTACAACAGTGGCAGGACGTGTGGGACAGGCTCCATGTCGGCACATGATGTGAGAAGCTGTGTATATGCGAGCTTCGCCCTTAAATCCCTCACTTCCCGCCAGCTCTGATAAGGTGGTTGGACCGCCACAGTCGGCTCATCAGAAAGGCGCATCGTGATTGGGCAGGCAGTTCGTAAGGCGGTCCGCTCTCCGACTGGCTCCATTGGTCCTTCCCGACACCACCGCGGTCGTAATTTCCTGCCGGAGTTGGAAGGACTGCGGCTGTCGGAAATCTATGTATACGAATGCATCGTATATGGCGGTCGGAGCGACTGCTTCTGACTAGACCGCGGTGGTCCGACCGCCTCTGGCAGGCCCACGGAAGCCGTTACGAACGGCATCGTAATGAGGCCCTTTGTTCCAAGTTGGATATTGCACTTTAATAATGGCTGCAGCTTCTCCAGATTTAAGAAAAAATCCCTTGCCCACAAGCTCTGTATTTGCCCTGGCTTGCTAGCGGAATGTAGAAAATGGCTCCACCCTATTTGTTTTTGGTAGGGAAGTCCCTATAATGATGCTATATATTCTGTATTAAAAGGGAAGACCCTTGAATGGTATCCAAATTCGTAAATTTTATGGACCGGACTGATCTTTTAAGTATGTTAGAGAATCTATTTTATTTTCCTATTTTGCAAATGTCAAATTTTTTCCAGCAAGCCCGTGATTAACTCAGTTCTCTGTTCTGTCTTCAGTGGCAGGGTGCCTGTAATTGTGTCCTGAATATTGTTTTATGTTTTGGTTATGGTTTTAATTGACTAAGTAATAAACTTAAAATAATGAATTGCCTTTGTATATCGCTTCATACCCCTGTTGTGGAAGGCTAATCAGATTATCAGTGAGGTAACACGCTGCAATCTGGTGGAGTGCCTGATTGGAAGGGTGTACTTCCTGTGAGCCTGTGTGGAAAGAATTTTTGTTTTGTGCTTGAAGGACCAGGGACGGGCTCTTACAGTGCCTTGGGTTGCGGCACTTTGCAGTTGATAGAAACAGTAAGTGAGAGACGGGGCACACTCAATTTATATTAGCTGGCTATAATGGTTAGAATTTACTTTGCAGGTTCACACTCATTGTATGGTGATTGTCAAAGATTTTTCACAAGCTTCACCTTTAACATATCACCATTTCTGCCTCAAGAGTCACCACACGTCTCAGATCACTTAAACACTTAGTTTGGGTGGCACTTTAACATAGCTTCACTATGGAACAACACAATGTGGTCTTGAAAAGGCACCACATTTGTTATACATAGAAAGACAATTAAGCAATAACCATGGCAATTCCTTTTCCTTTTCTCCATCTTACTTTTTTTAATGCAGCCATGAAGAGCTCAGATCCAGAACATTTTTCTCTGCCCAGAGAAAAATCAGGAAGGCAATCTGATTGAGGGACATGCCAGCAGACCAGAGAATCTTTATGTGAAGAAAAATAAACGTACAGACTTACCTGCACTGTGACAGGAAAACACACAGAAGGAGGTAGGGCAGAGGAGTTAATGTATAAAATATATATATATATATTAGCTGGATTTAGGACATCATCGCTGGATACACAGGTAGATGGCATCACAATGAATGTGTAAGGAAGTGGATTTAACTCAATTGAACCAATGGCTACTTGTTGTTCCCCTTCTGGCCACCCTTCCTGATGGGAAGCCATCTTTGCCCAGTAATTCATGAATGATCAACTTGATTCTCGATGAAGAAGTTTTTCTCCATGTTGCTGGGCTGTACTTGCCGCCCTTTTGAACATTACTTGTAGCTTAGTTGTACAGCTCTCTGTATCACCCTTTTGAGCTAATGGGTTTGTTCTTTTTTGCCACCGTGTTCCTATAGATGGTAAAAGCATGACAGTGTTAAGTATAATCTTGTGGTGTTTAACACAGGCTGCTGCTGAGTTGAAGAGTGACGTCTTGAACCTTTTCACATCGATGAAGGATCCTTTCTGTGTGTTCTTGGTAAACTTTGTTCCTGGCTGCTTCATGCAGCTGGCTATATTGAATTGATACTAGGTTAGCAACATGTGGGCTAGGTCCTGGAATGTACGTTTTGAGAAATCAACTAACATCCTTCTCCTCCTCCTACTGGCGGGTTGCATGTTTTAGGTGTGGAGTCAGAAGCTGAAGATCAGAGAGGGTTTTTTTCTTTTAGTTTTTGTTGGCCCTGCTCTTCTATCATACCATATTTTCCTATCAGAACTGCGTGGGCTGCAGGGTCGGATTGGGACACAAAATCGGCTCGGGCACCAAAATAAAAGAGGGCTCCATTAGCGCAGTCCATTTTACCCCGTGGGCCTGCTTGGTCTTTGGGGGAAATCTTTCTAGTGGCCCTTCCTAGATAATTAGTTTTTAGGCTTGGCATATATTCTTTGGTCGTGGTCACCACGTGGATTCTTGAATTTCCGGTGCTCCTCCTAATCCCTGTCACTGTCTGGCTGCTTTTGGTTCCTACTGAGGTGCCTTGCAGTTTTTCTTGCCTTTGTGGGTAGCCCTGTTCATTGGAGATCATACTTGGGACTATAAGGACTTTCTTCTTCTAGGCAGTCATGTTTGCTAGCCTCATGTGCAGGCTCGATATCTTCTGCCTTCCCTCTTCTTTTCTTGCACCTCCCCTTCATTAGGTCGGGGCCCTGGTGATTCTGGTACCTTGGCAGGTGGTCCCTTTTACTAAAGTGATATTGATGCACTAGTGTTTAAAGTCTCTGTTAGAAATGGGGGTCTGTGGGGCGTGGTTTCGGCGCCGTTTAAGATGGCGGCGTGATCACGGAGCTCCGCAGCAGAACTCCGTCTTCGGTTGTTTCGTGGCGGATAGAGCCTCAACTACGCTTTAAATGCAGGTCTGTGCCTTCGGGAGATAGCGCGCTACATTTCCATATCAAGAATGTGACTTGTGCCTTACTTTTCGGCACTTGTTTTCATCGTGACTGTCTCCCTCACAGCGGCCGCCATTTCGCAACTGCAGCTCTTCTATGCCGCGCTCGCTTCAGCTGTGCCCAGACATGCTCTATTTTTGCATGTGTCTGCAACGTTTTTTCTGTGCCTGCCATCTTTTTACTTAAATGTTCTTGCTTTATCTCTTCATTTTTTGTGGCTGCTGTTGTGACCTGGAAGCCCTTTGAAATACATGGAAGCCATTTTGTGACCCTCCCACTCCTCCACTATGTTTCCTCTCTTCGTTTTGAATTCACCGCATGTCTTACTGCCAGCTTCCTTATTACTTCTCCTGGTTTTGAACGACATGAAGTGCTACCATTACTATTGACCCTAATTGTGAATGGTCCTTTCAATTTATTTATACTGCGGACACATATTTTATCTTTTGCATACCTGAAATTGCACATTCTCTAGATTCCCACCAGGTAATTAGTGAAGTGGTAGTTAGTTGCTTGCTGCACTGAACTACAACTCTATCTGCGTTTTTGGTTTTCTCTTACTGTCGTGCAACTTACCTTTGGGGAGTTTTGTTACTAAAGAAGTGGTTTTTTCTGATTTCATCATCAACCCCCCATGGGAAGGCTGAAAAACCTTAAACTTAGCTCTTCATCTAATCCATCGAAATCTGCCGTACACTCGGATTCTGACTCCGCTTTCAACGATATGGAGGAATCTTCTCCTCACAAACCTGATCTACCGACAGGTGCCATTCCGAAGACGCATCCTACCAGTAAACTTCCTGCGATCTCTACTAAGCGGACAAAAAAAGATCCTCCTTCTCCAGTGAGTTCGTCCTCGCCTACCATGGATATCATTCTTGAGGAAATTCGCGCTCTGAAACCCTTCATCGAAGACACTAAAAAAACTCTACAACTTCTAGACGATAAATGGTCTTCGTTGGAGTCACGTGTGATTGTAGTGGAACAAAAGACAGACTCCCTCCAGACCTCTTGCTCTCGTATTTCTGTTTTGGAATCTGAGATCTCTCTACTCAAGAGACACACCGAAGATTTGGAAAATCGAAATCGTAGGAATAACCTCCGAATTTATGGTCTTCCTGAAAATATTGAAGGATCTAATCCAACATCTTTCTTTCAGACTTTTGTGCCCAAACTTCTGGAAATGTCTCCCATCTCTTCCCTTAATATCCAGAGAGCACACAGACTGGGTCCCAAGATTTCAACGAAACCTCGTGGAGTCATTATGTTTTTCCTGCAATATACAGACCTTATGCAAGTCTTGTCTGTAGTTAAATCCAAAAAACAAGTTTTTTGGGAGGGTCACCGACTCTATTTTTCTCAAGATGTTGCCAAGGCTACAGCGGATCGTCGCAAACAATTTTTGGATCTTCGACCTCAACTGCGCTCCCTTAATGCCAGATTTGGATTAATTCATCCCTGTATTTTCAAGGTCACCTATAAAGATAAGACTACGTCGTATGAAGATCCAAAAGCCCTGCAAGAATTTCTTCGTCAACAAGGAGCTGTGGCCATGGACACCTCACAACCTATTTGATTTGACCTCCTAAGCTGTTTTGTTTGACTCTTGTCTGTGTTATTCCCTTTGATTGTTGTTTCTTCGCTTCCTGTTTTATGATGTTTTAAAAAAAAAATTAATTTTTTAAAATGTTATTCCTTCTATTTATCTCTTCTCTGTCTTCATATTTTATCTTCTCTTACAGGTATAATTTGTTCCCGTCAAATGATTCCATGTGGTCTCATCCCTCTGTTGTTCTTTCCCTGATTCATCTGAAGTTCGGTGGAGTCTTGCTGGTCTCGTCGTCACCTTTTTGGTGCCGCCATCCCTCACCTTCATTCTGTGTCATAGGTATGTGTTTCAGTCATCATATGTTTGGTAATTTTTGTCTTTATGTATTATTGTATGACTTGTACTGTCTCCTTGTTCTCTGTTTCCTTCTCTTATCCTACATATTCTTGTACGACTTGTATTGTTTCTTTGTTCTCTGTTTTCTTCTCATTTCCTTTCTGATTCTCTATGCCTTTTTTCTATTTCTTCTTTTTCTCTTTCTTCTTCTACTTGTTGTTATACTCTCCCCCTTTTTTCTCAATCTTGAATATGAATATGACACTGTATGCTTATTGTTAGTTTCTGTTCTTTTTTGGTTACCTTCAGAGTTACAACTTGGAATATTAAAGGGTTAGGTAACCCAATTAAAAGACAACGGTGTTATCTCACTTAGCTAAGTTACAAACTGACATTGCTCTTCTCCAAGAGACACATTTGTCCGATGCTGAAGCTTCTAAGCTTAAAACATGTTGGGTTGGTAATGTTTTTTCTTCCCCGGCCCTTGGTAAGAAAAATGGTGTGTTAATTTTGTGCCATAAAAAGTTCCATGTTAATGTTGTTCATCAAGAATCTGATTCTGAGGGTCGTTGGGTCATTATTAGGTTACTTATAGATAAAGTACCGTTAGTTATTTTTAATGTTTATGGTCCAGTTTCTGTAGATAAAACATTCTGGTCTTCAATTTCTGACAAATTACTTACATTTGATGATGATTATATTATTTTTGGTGGCGATTGCAATCAAGTCTATGACCCCATATTAGACAGACACTCCTCAGTTAAATTTGTAAACAATAAGATGCATTCACAATTCACTTCCACCATATGCCGTAAATCTTTAGTGGATATCTGGAGATTATGCCATCCAGACCTTAGAGAATACAGCTATTACTCACCCCCACATCACTCCCAATCCCGCATCGACTATCTATTCTTAAGTAAATCCTTAACTCAGCACGCTATTCAATCCGAGATAGGCTCCATTTTAATATCGGATCACGCTCCGGTTTGGGTTGATTTTGATTTGCTGCCTTTTGTCCCGGGTGCTGGTAGATGGCGCTTTAATAATGTATTACTTACAGATCCTGATTTTTCCAACCAATTCAGTTCCTTTGCCTCTGAATTTTTTGTTATTAATACGATTCCAGACTCCACCCCTGCGCTGGTTTGGGATTCCTTTAAAGCTGCTGCGAGAGGTTTTATAATCAAGTTTGTTTCATGTAAGAAAAAAGGTCTTGAGAAACAAACTACCCAACTTCTCACGAGAATTAAACAATTGGAATATGCTTATTATCACTCAAATACTGAATCTTCTTTGCAGAATCTCCTTAAAGCCAAATTTACTTTTAACCGACTTTCTACAGAAGCCGCTTCCTCTTATCTTTTGAAAAGTAGTTCTTGCTATTACGGTGGTCAAAATTCCTTGATTTTAAATCTTATCACTACGCTTTTTCCCTTAAACAAGCTTCTCGCTGGATTTCCCCTGCTATTTCTATACATCCCCCGGTGTGGTTAACCATAGAAAAAAAATTTGTCTCCCCTTTTGACTTTCAAGAAATCCTCACCTTTACTCACACTTTTTCTTCTTTGCGCTCTTCTGTCATTGCTCATACTTGTAAACTCTTAACTCCTCTTCTGCCCTCTTCCTATCCTTCTGCAACTTCGTTATCTCAACAACCCATTTGGCACAATAAATCTTTACGAATCAAACACCGTTCTATTTACTGGAAATCTTGGCATTCTAGGGGTCTGATCTGGATTTCCCAACTCATGGAGAATCAAGCCCCTTTATCTTTTCCCGCTCTCCAATCCAAATTCTCCCTCCCTTCTGCTTTCAAAGCTCAATATAATCTTTTACTTCCCTCTCTCAATCAATATCTCCTCCTTCTTCCACCTATCTCTAACCCTCCTTTACCATGTTCTACAATTTTTCCCCTTTTAGATTCTTCCCCCTCAGCATCTTCCATTTATAAATGATTGTTATCAAACCTTGAGCGACAAAAAACAAGGACTGAGTTAGCATGTGAACAGGATCTCCTGCAGTGTTGGTCGGCCTCCACTTGGCACAGGTTGTGGCTCAAGATCCACAAAACTTTGCGAGCTGCTAATACTACCCAAACACTCTATTTCATTTATCATTATCATCGTCTCTTGCTTTCCCCTGCAAAACTAGCTTCTTTTCCTCTACCACCCCCTCTACTTGCTGGTCATGCCACTGCCCTTCTGCTAATTTAAAACCCATGTTATTCCAATGCCCTCCTATTTCCCAATTTTGGCATTCTGTCTGGTCCCAAATAAACAAGGTTTTTAAAGTTCATGTCCCCTTTTCCTTATCTAACATTTTCCTAGGTTCACTTTCACTTCAATGGCCCCAGTCACCATCTCATTTTTATCTGGTGGATTTATTTATAGCTATCGCCTTCCATTTAATTACTTCAAATTGGAAACAGGCTGATAAAGTCACTGTTAAAGCTTGGTGGAATGCTGTGGGCCTGATTCACAGAACTAACTTACGTCGAAAACGTAAAGTTAGTATTTTTTGGTATTCACAGACTGAACTTACTCATTTCGGGAATTCACAGAAGTTAGTAGTCCTAACTTTAGGACTCCTAAATGCCTTCTGTGAATACCAAAAGTCTTAAAGTTAGGATTTTTCTCAGTTTAGGAGTAGTAAAGTTAATCCTAACTTTAAGACTTTCGGTATTCACAGAAGGCATTTAGGAGTCCTAAAGTTAGGAGTCCTAACTTTACTACTCCTAAACTGAGAAAAATCCTAACTTTAAGACTTTCGGTATTCACAGAAGGCATTTAGGAGTCCTAAAGTTAGGAGTCCTAACTTTACTACTCCTAAACTGAGAAAAATCCTAACTTTAAGACTTTCGGTATTCACAGAAGGCATTTAGGAGTCCTAAAGTTAGGACTACTAACTTCTGTGAATACCGAAATGAGTAAGTTCATTCTGTGAATACCAAAATGAGTAAGTGTATTCTGTGAATACCAAAAAGTACTAACTTTACGTTTTTGACGTAAGTTAGTTCTGTGAATCAGGCCCAACGTGTTTTCATCACAGACTCGACACTAACTATGTTACCCCCATTTCTCTTGCAATTAAAAGGGATTTGTTATGGCTTCCTTTCACTACATATTTATCCTCGTTTGCTCCTTTGAATATCTCCACTGTGAATGTTGTTAATGCATCAGACGATGTTCGGAAACCCCATGATTGCACCCCGTTGTCCTTTTATAGTTTTTGATGGTTTAATTTTATGGTACTGTTTATTCTGTATATTTATTCTGCCTACAGTGTTTAACTGCATACTTTGTTCGTCAATTTTTTATAATATACTGATGTATCCTCTCCCCCTTCCTTCCCCCCTTCCCTTTCCTTCCTTACCCCTCCTTTACTCATAATTTGTTTATTGTTACCAGCACTTCTTTTTACCCTTCACACACCCTTTGATATCAATAGATTTTTTACTATATTACTATTGTATTGTTCTTTTTCCTCTGGTTTTCAATAAATTCAAACTTAAAAAAAAGAAATGGGGGTCTCTAGTTGGCAATGGCAAGTAGGGACCCTTCCTTCTAGTCAGGGTAAGGGGGATACACTTCTAAAATAACCGCTGCTCACCCCCTTAGTAGCTTGGCACAAGCAGTCAGGCTTATCTCAGAGGCAATGTGTAAAGCATTTGCACATAACTGACAATAATATAGTGACAACACCAGTTTTAGAAAAAATAGCCTATATTTATCTGTGCCAAACAAGACCAAAACATTAAGAATCCAACATACAGTTATTTAAGAATATCACTAAGCAAAAAAATAGACTTTAGAAACAGTTCCTTGAAGTTGATAGCTCCGTCCGGGTGCTACCACGGCGGTTTCGGATGACCGTAGCGGTGTGGGCCAGCTGTGGTGTCGGAAGATCCTCAAACAGTACCTTTTGTTCTGGCTGGCCACGGCGGTGTGGGCCGACTGTGGTGTGGAGCGGAGCGGTGCGGCGTGCAGTGCCTTCAGGTCATGGTGTAGGCAGTGGCTCGGTGGCAGTCATCCAGCGGTGTTGGTGAGACCACGGCTTCGGTGTGAAGTGGGGGGATGCTCATCGCTGTGCTGATGGTCACGGTGCAAGCAACGGCATCCATTCATCTGGGGTCGATGGGACTGGCATTGGCAGGCCGAGACTGCGGTGTGGAACGGGGCAGTGCACCGTGTAACTTACGAGCGGTGCCCCCAAACTATGATGCAGGCAGCGGCGGCGATGTCAGCCCGCAGCGGCAGCGCCGCTGAGAACAGGGCAGCAGAGTAAAGCGAGGCGGTGCTCACAGGTCACGGTGCAAGTAGTGGCTCGGTGGCGGCAGTGGACAACATCATTGGTGAGACCAGGGTTATGGTGCAAAGTGCTGCGGTGCCCTCTGCGGCGCCTTCAGGTTACTGAGCCTGCAGTGGTCTTGGTGATGGCGTCGGGTTGCGGTTTCCCTCTATGGCAGCTGAGACCCACAGTCCCAGATGCGGTTCCCAGAGGAAGGCAACGTCTTTGTTGTCCCTGAGACTTCTTGAACAGGGGGCAAACTCTACTTCAAGACCTTGGAGATACTCAGAGGAAGAAGTTGTAGAAAATTCAGTCCAGTCCTTTCCCTGCCCAAGGCAGAAGCAGCCACTGTAGGACAACACAGCAAAGCATGCAGCAAAGTGGTAGTTCCTCCTCACAGCTTCTCCGGCTCTTCTTCTGGACATATTTCTTGATCCTCAAAAGTTCCAAAGTCCAGGGGTCAGGGTCCCAATATTTATACCACATTTCCCTTTGTAGTTGACATAGCAAAGTTCCTCTGGCATACATAAACCAGCTCTGCCTGGCTCAGGCCAGCTTCACTCCAGGAGGGGGAGACAGCTTTGTGAGAGGCAGCCACAGTCCATTCAGGTGCAAGCGAAAACTCCTTCAACTACTCTAAATGCAGCCAGGTCTATTCAGCCTGGCTAGGAGTCACCCAGGAAAGGCAGGACACACCACAACCTCCCCCTTGTGTCTGTCTAGTGTGAATGCACATCCCCAACTCCTGTCACTCTGAACCCAGACAGTGAATACACAAATGGCAGAGGCCCACAAGATGGCTAAGCAAGAAAATGCCCACTTTCTAAAGATGGTATTTTCACACACATAATTTAAAACCACCTTTACTAAAAGTTGAGTTATTAAATTCTAAGTTCAGGAAGCCCAAACTCCATTTCTCTATCCTGTCCCAATGGATAGTTAGGATTGTTATATGTTACAACGCAACCCCCCGTGTTAACCTATGAGACAGAGAGCCTTGCCGAAGTGAAAAACGAATTGCACAATATTTCACTATCACGACATGTAACACATGTAACACACCAGTACATGTACTGCCTTTCACCCACACTGCACCCTAGCCATTGGGACTACCTTAGGTGTGTCTTCCATGTAAGGAATGGGAAAGTTTGAGCTTGGCAAGGGTGTACACTTGCACGGTCGACATGGCAGTAAAAACGGTGTGCAGACACTGCATTGGCAGTCCCCTTTGAATGGCTACTTGTGTGGGTGGCACAATCAGTGCTGCAGGCCCACTAGCAGAATTTGATTTACAGGCCCTGGGCACACACAGTGCACTGTACCAGGGACTTAGTAGTAAATCAAATAAGCCAATTATGTAAACACCAATCCATAAACACAATTTACAGCAGGAGCGCTTGCACTTTAACACTGAACAGCAGTGAGAAAGTGTGCAGAGACACTAAACCAGCAGAAATGAAGTGAAGCACACTAGCAAAACCAGGAGGTCAGAAAGCAAAAGGAAACACGCCAAAAGATGCCAGGTCGAACAGTCTCTGACACTCAACTGGAAGGTTAAAGGATTAAATCCGCTGGCAACCTGGTCATGTGATTTCTTGTCGTCTTTTCTAACAAAAAGATTTTCCACAGATCGCTCCAGAAGATGAGAAGGCCATATTTGTATATATCCTTTGGGCTTAAATGGGAAAGCCTGCTACTGTGAAGTATGTTTTTGGGATTGGAGGGGCTATGGGTCTCTGTTGTGTCTAAAAAGGTCCTGTTTTCCTTAGTCCTCTGGCGTTCTTAGCATTTTTCATTTCGGTGGTGCGCTATTTTCTTTTCCTGTACTCAGGCCAAGGTTGAACGCAGGTCATATTGAGCGCCTTCTGCCTCCCTTTGCCATGATTATATGTGTGCTCATTAAATAAAAGTGGTTGTGCTCTTGTACGTCCATGGCTCTCGGGTCAGCTGCCAATTTGACCTCTGAACCATCCTGAAGATAACAGAGTCTGGATTGGTTGAAGTCCTGTTTTGCCTCTGGGCATGGATATAGTTAATTCCATTGTTCAGCGATGTGTATGTGTGTTGTGTATCTGGTTGTAGTGATGTTTTAGACCTAGCTTTTCTAAGCCTTCTCCTCCAGTCACGTGTTTCTTTTGATCCAGCGCTCAGAGATCAATAAATTTGCAACTAAACAAGGCCCAATTACATTACCCAACAAAGTCCCTTCACGCTGTGTTCAGTGTGAAATGCAAAGTTCAGACCTAACTTACCAATCTCCAACGGAACCTGCATTACTCATAGAAAAATAATAACATGATGGCATCTTTTTATAGTTGAATAGTTAATGGCAATAATTAATAACACTCTCTAAATAAAGACGAACACAGAGTGTATATGTATAATGTTTTATCTAAATAATGTGAAAATAAATGCTCATCAAGTACCAATACACAGTACAAATCATGAAATATCACTGAATAAACAATTAGCAAAGAGAAAATGACAAATCACATCACATCGACAGTGCATTGAAGGAGTGGAAAGGCGAAGAGAGAAAAGTTTCAGAGACAAAATACATTTGCAAATGATTATGTAAATTCAGGTTTCTATCTATACTAACCCAGGAGGAAACAGGAAATCTGCTCACTGGCCAGGGGAGCAGCAGGGCCCCTCAAGAAGATTTGTAAGGGCAAAGCCTAAATCAAAAATCAGGAACAGGGGAAGAACAGGTAGGCCTCTACAGCAAACCGACGACAGCGACGATCACACCTAACGTCAACAGCATCGCCAACCTAACCACCAGCAACCGAACCCCTCCCATCAGGGCACCCCAATTATACCCTAAAACCCAAATGTCCAACCCTCACATGTTTCAAGTCTGGGACAAAACTACATCGTGATTGGTCAAGGAAGGGGGTGTACTGTCACACCACACTCGGCATGTTCATTTCTCTCAATGTTCTATTGTTTTGTTTTTTCATCATTTCAACTACATCATCGCAGGAAATAACAGTATACAATATCAGTCTTCAGTTTCCTTCTTTTCCCGACCATGTTGCAGTTTCTGTTACTTCTTGTGCCATTCGTCCGCTTCCAGAGGAAACGTTCATCACTTGTCAATTGTTTTTCGTTTCATGTTTAACTTTTTGGCAGGCACTCATAGTTTCGAAGGTCGCTCACATCAGCTCTCCCTCCACATTCTCTTTTGCCTTTTCAGTTAATAATTCTTTATTTTGCTTAACCCATGCTTCTACAGAAAATAAAACAAATATAATTAATCACTTTAAATGATTTTCTTTACGCACCCTCCCAAATGCTGCATCTAACCATGCACAACCTATATTAGATTTGTCTTACAACGTTAATAATCATGCACAAAAAGCAGCATTAGTCTCTTTATTTTCATTAGTCAATCATTTGCGGCCTAGTTCAGTGCTTTAGTACGCGCTTGCGCAGAATTATTTTCCATCATGTTAGTTATTAAAACCACACGTTTTTCACTGCACACTGTTAGAAAAGTTAGAAAATTTTACTAGGGGTCTCAATACGAGCAGGTTTTATTTGTACGGAAAATCGTGCTCCATCACTTTTTTAGGAGGTGATAACGGAGTCTCTAGGGTTTTTACTGTTTTTACTGTGCTTTACTGCAGTCTTCCCTTCAGTAGTTTGGCCTCTTCCATGTGGGGATGCCTTCCACAGGGGTTACATGTTTCGGATGGGGTTTATTAATTGTCTCACAGTCATTCCAGCACACTCATATGCTTTTCAGTATACACTGACATATTTTCCAGCTGTGTGGTTAGGATATTCCTTAGATGGATTCAATCGTCCCTCACTCTAGGTTTACGTTTGGTTGACTTCGGACACTGTGAACAAACTTTAGGATCCCTTATAGGTTGAGTTTGTTTGGCCAATATTTGGCGATACACAGCTGCCTTGGCTTCTAAAGGTACATGCTTGGTTTGCTAACTTTCATATTTTTAGAATCCAGCAGGTGGTTGGGGACTGCTGTTTTTTTTAAAAATTACTGTTAATTTTGTTGGCCTTAGTAGGGGGTCTCTTCACTGTGACTTCTTGTTATGCCGCTGTGTTTGTCTTCTTTAACCTGGCGGTATCAGGTTTTCCTGCTTGTGCTTTTTGTTCTGTTTCTTAGGGGTCTGTATGTTTCCCAGTTAGGAATGCCAGTGTGGTTATTCTGTTAGAAATAGTATTTACTACGCATGTCTATAACATGCTTGTTTATTTTTACCCCACCTAAAAATCTGTCGAAACTACTCAAATATATATGAATAACTTGGTAAGAAGCAGGTTAGAAAAACACACAATATATTTTTCTTAAATGAACACAATATAAATTATTTTGTCAATTATGTTAAGCAGGTTTTTAAATGGAAAACATTCCAATTGTTAATTTTGTGCCATTTAAAAGAATCAACAAATTGCTTAAATCTCATGTGTGCATTTACTGTGAGGACTGAACCACTGAACCCAAAACTCATTGGAGTGAGTGAATCACTTATCAAGTACTTGCAGAGGCAGAGTGATTACTATTTGATGATTGTTGTGTTGAAGGAAGTACTGAACATAGCCACTCTGCCAATGCAACAGATTTGGAAGTTAGGGACAGGGTCAAGCAAATAAAGTCATTAGCCAATGTTGGACCTGGCCCTTTTTGCAGGGTTATCCCCAACCTATTTGCCTTCTTCCTCCTATTTTCTCTGATCTTTTTTTGTTGACTTTAGGACTCTGGACACATTACCACTGCTAACCAGTGCTCACGTGCATATGCTCTCTCTCTAAATTGTATTGGTGATTGGTTTATCCATGATTGGCATATCTGATTTACTAGTACGTTCCTAGTAAAGTGCACCAGGTGTGCCCAGGGCCTGTAAACCAAATGCTACTAGTGGGCATGCAGCACTGATTGTGCCAACCACATAAGTAGCCCTGAAAACATGCCTCAGACCTGCCATTGCAGTATCTGTGTGTGCAGTTTTAAACTGCCATTTCAACCTAGCTAGTGCACCCACTTGCCAGGCCCAAACCTTCCTTTTTATTACATGTAACGCTCCCCTAAGTTAGGCCCAGGGTAGCCCCACGGGCAGGGTGCAGTGTATTTAAAAGGTAGGATAGGTACTGGTTTATTTTACATGCCCTAATAGTGAAATACTGCTAATTTCATTTTTCACTATTGGAAGGTCTATCTCTCCCTTAGGGTAACAGGGGGATTGCCTTGAAATATCTTTTAAGTGTCATTTCCCATTGAGAGCAGATACAGATTTGAAGTTTAGGGTCTCTGAACTCACAATGTAAAAATACATCTTTTGGGGAAGTTGGTTTTTAAATTGCGTGTTTGAAAATGCCACTTCTAAAAAGTGTATTTATTTTTGATTAGTTTGTTTATCAACAGTTCATACAGCAACCATTAGGACAATACTTAGGCTGTTTTCTCCAACCCATTGTACAATCTTGGAGCACGTACGTGCAAGACACCACTGACGTTTTGAGACGTTTGGATGAACTTCCACCTAGAGGGGATAATGTTTGGTACCTCTGCACTATCGACGTGGTGTCTTTGTAAACTTCAATCTCTCATTCCGAAGGATTGGAGACTATAGAATGAGCATTATTACGCTAGCCAAACATAGGCGCAGAAAAGGTATTCTTGTTGGAACTCCTACATCTATGCCTCCATCACAGCTATTTTGAATGGAATAACAGGTATTTTCTACAACTGGGCTTCGCAGGAGCACCGGACTACGCAAACATCTGTATGGCTAAGTTTGAACATGACTACATTCTTACTAACACCCCTTGGTCAGACATCATACTCCTATTTTGTCGGTACATAGATTACATTTTTTTAGTGTGGAGCAATAGCAAGTCCGATTTGGAAAATAACATTGCTGAACTCAACACCATTAATCCCAGAATTCAGTTTACCTACACTATCAGCAATACCAGTGTGTCATTTTTGGACGTATTGAACGAACTCCAAGAAAAGGGTCTACAAACCAGTGTGTATTGCAAACCAACAGACAGAAACAATGCCCTGTTATTCAAAAACTTCCATCCTGCCAGTTTAATCAATAATTTACCCGACTCTCAATTCTTGAGAATAAAGTATATTTCATCGGATCCGGCCATTTGTAGAACATCTTTGAACATGCAAAAAGAAAAATTCTGTCAGAGAGGCTACCCTCTCAAACTTCTTGATGAACATGCTGATGAGCACCAAGTACTTCTGGTGGACCGGAAGCAATTGCTGCAAAAGAGGATTACTGTTAAACAAAACAGGACTGTATTTGTGTCAAAATTCTCCACTAAATCTAGGGAGATCAAAAGAATAATCCACAGATGTTGGGAACTATGACAACAGGAACCAAATGTTCACGTGCTGTTTAAACTCAAACCATTATTTGCATATACTAGATCCAGAAACATTAAAGAAATTTTGTTTTTCAGGAAAACACCAAAGGAACACTGGTATTCAAGCACCAAACAATGCCTTAATTGAATTCACTGCAACAATGTGATGCCTTGCAATATCCTAGTTCATCCGAGAACTGGCGCAAAAATCTCCCTTAACCATTCTGCAGATTGCAATACAAGCAATGTCATATATGCCACCAAATGCCCATGCCGATTGTTATATGTGGGGAAAACAGAAAGGAAACTCAAAATTAGACTCACTGAACACAAGAGTAGAATCCGCACCCACAATATTAATTCACACTTGGCAGTGCATTGGGTTGAACATAGACATTCCATAGCCCAACTTAGATTTCAAGTGACAGAGTTTCTGATCACTCATCCAGGTAGGGATAACTCAAAATTCTATCCCAAAGGGAAATCTACTGGATTAGTAGACTAAACACAATGAACCCTCTGGGATTGAATGACAAATTAGATATGGGGTGTTTTCTCTAGCACCACTAAGTGCAATATTTTGATCATTGTTAATCCAACTCTGTATTGCAATCCAATTGCATTGATTTGTATGTTAGAATGTGTATTACCTACAGAGGCAGTTTAAACTATGGGTTTATGTAAACGTTGCTTGTTATCATTGTAATTCTCTTCCTAGTGAGTACCTCCTTCGTGACATTCCGATGTTAGCTAACACATTCTGTTCTATCTGTACCTAGAATCTGCATCATATATAACAGGTTGATTTCTCTGAAGATCTCCTTTAATCATTTTTTATCATTCTATCATGTGCATTGTATTGACTATGTCTGTTTGTATGATCACTTTCTTTTTTTACATACGACTGTTTTACATATTGGTAAAATCATGGTAGTATTGACATAATCATAGTAGTAGTTGGACATTATCCTATTCGTGGTCAAAGAATTTCCTCATTCACCAGTATTCTCTAGCACTCACCAGAGATATTTTCGGGCATGTTCTTTAACTTGCTTACACATGACACAGTGACTGAGGCACAATATTTTTAGCTTGTGTATCTATATGTGCACATTTCGAGCCGTGTAGCCTGATAAGCATGACATTCGGAACACAACGGATTAGTTGAAACCTGCGATGCTGTATCTCGCATAAGACCGCAGAGGGCTAGAGTAGCAGTTCTCTTCACAGTTTCGTTTTTTTCAATCCTGGTCGTTTTATTACGCATCGGTCACAATTCTTTAGGTGGAATATAAATGAGCGTATCTACTGCTAATTTTGCGTACTGTTGATTACCCTACCTAGTACCTGATTCGTTCGGTAATGATACCATTCCAACATGGCGCTTATGTTCATCCATCAGCATTAACGCACACATGACCACTGAGTCTGTCGTCGTAACATTCTTTCAGGGTTTTTAATTGCTATGAACCGCGGCATGCTTCTAGATGCCAACACAGCGTTTGGCGATATACACAGATTTGAGATATTTCAGAATTGCAAGTAAGTGATACAGGGGATTGCGCTGCATTAACTTTTTTTCCACGATTTTTGCAACGATTTGGTAATTCTTGCATGTTGCACTTTAGAAAACTTGAAGACTGTGGGTAACCATTTTTAGATTGTGGGCAATCTGCTGAGGCACACGGCACTGATTGTCGTTGATTATCCGAAGATGTAGTGACTGTAGGAGAGTAGGATCTGCTTCTTATAGTTACCCCCACTTTTTGCTGGTGTTTCACTGTTTTCAACTTAGTCTGGCTGGGATCCTGCTATTCAGGACCCCAGTCTATCTGCTTTCTCCTCTAAATTGATTGCATGTACTTTAGGTACACTCCAGATTGGATTCTGGGGTACCCTTATAAGTCCCTAGTATATGGTATACTATGTACCCAGGGCATAGGTACCCCCGAGGCCTCCCAGGGGCTGCAGCATGTATTATGCCAGCCCTGAGAGGCCATTCAAAATGACACAACAAGTCTGCTACTGCAGCCTGTGTAAGGTGGTGCATGCACCCCTTCCTTAGATATTGGTTCACTATATCTATCCTAATCACTGCACATATAAGCCTATCAGTCACCCCTACGGCAGGCCTTATCAATCCTGAAGGCAGGGTGCTGGGTTTTATGTGAGAGGGTGCCCAGGCATGAGCAGAGCCCCTCTGCAGCCTTCGGAACCACTATTCCGGGGTTGTCTGTGATGCAGCCAACCATATACTCTTAAGTGCATTATAACCTCGCCGTAAATGCTAACTTTAAAACAGCTGCAAGGAATTATGTCGTGTTTGGTGTCAAACACCTTGGAATCACACCTCCACACCAGTAACTGGTGTGGGAGGTATGATTCCTCCCTCCTAGAGGGAGAAATATGACAGCACCGGTACACCCGGTACCAGCTTCACAGAGCCCTGGCATCACAAAATGGATGCTGCCAGCCACAGACACGAGTCTGCCCTCCTGCTGCTGGACGAAACTCCGGCAGGGGAAGGCTTGACAATAGGGGCCCGTTTCACAGAACTAACTTACGACAAAATCCTAAACTTACTACCATTTTGGTATTCACAGAATGAACTTACTCATTTTGGTATTCACAGAATAAACTTACTCATTTTGGTATTCACAGAAGACACTTACACATTTTGTGTAACTTACACATTTTGTGTAACTTACACATTTTGTGTAACTTACTCATTTTGTGTAACTTACACATTTTGTGTAACTTACACATTTTGTGTAACTTACACATTTTGGTATTCACAGAAGGCACTTACTCATTGATGAGTAAGTGCCTTCTGTGAATACAAAATGAGTAAGTTAATTCTGTGAATACCAAAATTGTTGTAAGTTCATTCTGTGAATACCCAAATGTGTAAGTTCATTCTGTGAATACCAAAATTGTTGTAAGTTCATTCTGTGAATACCCAAATGTGTAAGTTCATTCTGTGAATACCAAAATTATTGTAAGTTCATTCTGTGAATACCCAAATGTGTAAGTTCATTCTGTGAATACCCAAATGTGTAAGTTCATTCTGTGAATACCAAAATTGTTGTAAGTTTAGGATTTTGACGTAAGTTAGTTCTGTGAATCAGGCCCACTGTTTCCTGTCACAGGGAGGTGTGACCTCCTCCCAGACAGGCTTTAGTGTATTGGGGCTGGGTGGGTGCCCTCTCAGAGTGCTTTGATGTCTGCACTGGAGGCACATTTGGTGTCCCTGTGCATAGTCCAGCTCAAACCGGTTGCAGGGGCTACCAGTCCCTGCACTGGCGTGAAACTGGACAAAGGACATGGGTGTAGCCACCCCTCTGTCCTGACCCTCCCATAGATGGGTCCCCAGAGTTTGTCCCACCCCTTCCTTGGGTTTAAAGTAGGAACCCTGACTACAGGACTTTGGATATTACCTGGACTAAACTCTGCTACAGAAACCAAGTAACCTTCAACGATCTACGCTTTTCTGGACGACTGAAGAATCTCCCTTGGAGTAAAGGAGTTACTCCACTTCAACGCAGGCACCTCAACGCATCTGACCGGTTTGCATCTACGCAGCTCCCGACGGACTCCGAAGATTTTGCAACACAGGAGGTGGGAGCCCAAGCTTCCCCGAGGCCGACTAGTGCTCTCAGCAAACCTGAGACCTGCAGCCCTCGTGGGGACCGTGCAACCCAAACCCCTGGACACCGTGCACATTTGCAGCAGCATATGCTTTTAGGTGATCCCTGAGGCTGTGCTTTGGGCTACTTGTAGTCCAAGCCCGAGCAGTGTTTCCACTGAAGATTACTGGCCTACACTCCACGAGTGTTCCGTGGGCTGGTATTGTGTGATTCCTCTTGAGGTCCCTTCGCGATCCCTGGTCCGTTGACCTGTGGGTCCCTGAGAAGGCAACTTTAACTTTCAGTGGGATTCCCTGGTTGCTCCAGACGTGCCCTGACTCTCCATCGCTTCGGGATTCCCCAGGACCTTGCTGGTCCTCACAGAAGCATCTTTTCTTTGACCGCGTGGGTTGCAGTTGCCAAGGCTTGTTGGTATCCAATACGGAAACTGACCCCCCAGCACTCGACATCCTTCGTAGGACAGCTCGCCTGCGGAATCTGGTCATCATCGACGTCTCCTGGTCCCCAGAGCTGCAGAGTCAAGCTTCACCACTTCGAACCTGAAGCACCCGACATCGGTGGGCATTCGATTGCTCCGCTCCTGGTCACGTGAAGTGACCCAGACTTTGTCCCCTCTGCTTTCAGGTTCTTCTCATCTCCGATCCAGGCTTGGGTCACACCGGACACTTTTCTTCTCCACGGCAGCAGCACTTCTTCGCATCACGCCATTGAAAACGACGAGGGTTTCCGACACCACTTGACCCCTATGCACCCGGCTCCTCTGGGATAGGTAACTCGGGTACCTCGGTACTCACAAGGGTGCTGGCCTTAGAACCTTCTAAGTTTAACTGGGTTTGCTTGAAGTCCTCTCCGAAGTGTCCTTAAACTCTAAATTTCCAACCGTGACTTTCCCATAGAGTTGTACGGAGCTCGCGTCTGTGTTCCCACACTGCACCCGTCCTCCGTGGGTCCCCTGTGTCACTACCTTGGGTGGTTCCTTGGGGTCCCAGACATTCTACGTGCTCTAGACACTGTGTCTAGTCAAGTCGGGGTTGTTATACCACTTTCTTAATATATGGTTTGGTCTCCCCCTGGAGCCCACTGTGTATTGTGCTATTTACTGTTGTTCTAGTACTGTAATATTGTGTGCCTTGTTCTCTAATCTCATAAAGAGGTTAGTAGAGAGTGTTTAGTAATAAATACATATATTTTATATATACCTGGTGTGGTTCTCCTTTCATTTGGTCATTCAAGAGGTTATATACTGGTAAAACAAGCTGATTTACATTCCTTCAAGACTTAGCCTGAAGGCTGCTCTCCACAGCTACCACTAGGATAGCTTTCTATAAAGGTTGTCTTTAACCTAATCATCAATAAGGGTCGTTTGGACGGGTGCAAGGTGCCCACTTTAATTAGTGGACAGCATATACCAGGCCAACTTCTCACATTGGTGTGCAGCGGTTGGGATTCAAGCTTGCTATTGTTTTACCAGATAATTTCAGTGAGTGACTAACTGAAAACCACTAAACGTACTTATATGTACTTAGGTACATATAAATCAAGTCTAGAATAAAGTAAGTTCTACTGAACTTGGAGTCGGGTAGCCAAAGGGTCTAGCACACCCTTTTCTCCAACTCAAGAGAGTCTCAGTTCCCACTAGAGTAGGTAGGTGCATACACCACACCACACTAGAATGTCTTCAAGGCCTGAAGTCAGTGACTCCTTGCCAACTAGGTATGACAATCTCACATTCCAAGAATTGAGAAATATGTGTACATCTAGGAAACTGAAGACAGTGAGACATGCAAGCACTCAACGCCTCATAGAGGCTTTGCTGTTAGATGACCTCAGAAAGACCCCAGGGTCTGATGAGGCAGGCAAGTTGGGTGGAGCAGCAGAGGAAGAAAGGCCAGGAAGTGAAAACTTCTATGACCTGGACTCCAATGCTGACCAGGGGGATCAAGATGATTCTAACCTGGACAATCCAATTCTTCCTTCAGGGGAGGAAGGCCTCAGTGGCCCTCTCTTCACTCCCCCAGGAAGGGTTAACAGTCTACCAAGAAGATCAAGATCTCCTTCTCAGGAATCTGATCATTCTGGTACTTCTGTAGGGACCTCTGCTTCTCATAAAAGGGAATCCTCTTATGAGAAGAAATGCCAACTGCTTGAGTTTGAGAGAACTAAGCTCAGAATCAAGAGAGAGCAATTGGCCTTAGATAGGGAATCCCTGGAGCTTCAGAGAGCTTCTCAGAAGTTGGGGCTAGAGCCCCATGGTGGCAGCCACAGTGTCCCTAGAGGTAGAGAAAATACTCATGTCCATAGGAACCTGAACAAGATTGTCCCTCCCTACCAGAGTGGGGATGACATCCACAAATGGATAACTGCACTGGAGAGGGCCTGTAAGGTACAGAGGGTCCCTCAGGAGCAGTGGGCAGCAATCTTGTGGCTCTCCTTTGCAGACAAAGGTAGAGACAAGCTCCTCACTGTAAGAGAAGAGGATGCTGATAATTACAAAGTCCTGAAGAGTGCTCTGATTGATGGGTTTGGCCTAACCACTGAACAATACAGTTTAAAGTTCAGAGACACCCAAAAGGCACAGACTCAGGACTGGGTTGACTTTGTTGATTGTGCTACTAAGGCTCTGGAAGGCTGGTTACTTGGCAGTAAGGTGGGTGATTTCAAAGGATTGTATAATTTAATCATGAGAGAGCAGATCCTTAATAACTGTCAAAATCAACTGTTGCATCAGTACCTGGTGGACTCTGATCTGACCTCTCCCCAAGAATTGGGCCAAAAGGCAGATAAGTGGGTCAGAACCAGGGTGAGGCAGAAGGTTCAGAACCAAGGTGGTGACTCCAAGAAGCAGGATTCTAAAAACTCTGATAAGGGTGGGGAGAAGGGTTAAGACGAGAAGTCTTCTCAAGGGCCCCAAAAATCTGCATCTGGTGGGGAGTCCCAATCCAACAAAGGTAAAGGCAAGAAGAAGCCATGGTGTCAAATCTGTAAACAGAAGACCCATTGGACAAGTGATTGTAACAAGTCCAAGGACTCCACTCCAACCACCACTGCCCCTAAGGCAACTGTTCCCCCTAGTTCAGCTCCAAGTGGTAGTGTTCCAAATAAGGGTGTAGTAGGGTTAACCCTGGGATCTGAGATGGACTCTGGCCTAGTCAGAGTTCTAACTCAGGCTATGTTGATCTGTGATGGAGGCATGGATATGGCCTCCTTATTTGTAAGCCCCAGTAATCTGGGCAAATACAGACAACAGCCTATAATCAATGGAAAGGAGGCCTTGGCATTCAGGGACACAGGAGCAAGTATCACAATGGTGACAAAAGATCTTGTGGCTCCTGAGCAAATCATACTTGGTGAGATGTACCAAGTGACCAATGCTAGCAATGTCAGGACAGTCCATTCCTTGGCAGTTGTTAATTTCTCTTGGGGAGGGGTAACTGGCCCTAAAAAGGTTGTGGTAAGTGCAGACCTCCCTGTTGAATGCTTGTTGGGCAATGATTTAGAAACTTCAGCTTGGGCTGAAGTGGAACTCAGGACTCATGCAAAAATGTTGGGTATCCCTGCAGATGTGTTTGCTATGACCAGGTCACAGGCAAAAATGTCTAACACTGAACAGGACCTGGATCCTGGAAAAATGGACCAGGCACCTTCCAAGAGAAGGAGCGGAAGGGTTAAGTCAGTGTCTTCCCCCTGCCTCAGAATCCCGATCAGTCTCTTGAGGGAGCTGATCTTAGTTCTGAAGAAGGAACTGTCCCAGGTGAGCTTGAACCTGATCAGGTTGAGTTCTTGGGGACAGGGGGCCCTTCCAGGGCAGATCTGAGCCAGGAGCAACTGAGCTGCCCCTCTCTTGAACCCCTCAGACAGCAAGCTGCTGCTGAGGCTGCTGGGAGTGCTAGTGGGTCACACAGAATGTACTGGGATGATGGACTCCTTTACTCAGAGTGTAGAGACCCCAAGCCTGGAGCCACCAGGAGGTTGGTTATACCTCTGAAGTTTAGGAGCTTCCTATTGACACTAGCACATGATATCCCATTAGCATGTCACCTAGGCCAAAACAAGACTTGGGACAGAATTGTCCATCACTTTCATTGACCTCATATGTCTGAAGACACCAAGGAGTTTTGTCGCTCCTGTGTCACCTGTCAAGCCAGTGGTAAGGCAGGTAGCACTACAAAGGCCCCCCTGATACCACTACCTGTGGTGGGGGTTCCCTTTGAGAGGGTAGGGATTGACATTGCTGGTCCCCTAGATCCTCAAACTGCATCTGGGCACAGATTTATACTGGTGGTGGTGGACCATGCCACTAGGTATCCAGAGGCAATTCCCCTTAGAACCACCACAGCTCCTGTGGTGGCAAGAGACCCTCCTGGGAATCTTTTCCAGGGTGGGTTTTCCTAAGGAGGTAGTATCAGACATAGGTGCCAACTTCATGTCTAGTTACTTAACTGCTATGTGGAAGGAGTGTGGTGTAAATTACAAATTTACAACCCCTTATCACCCACAATGCAATGGTTTAGTTGAAAGGTTCAACAAAACCTTAAAGGGCATGATTAAAGGTCTCCCAGAAAAGCTTAGGCGCAGATGGGACATACTTTTGCCCTGCCTTCTCTTTGCCTACAGAGAGGTTCCACAAAAGGGGGTTGGTTACAGCCCATTTAAGCTTCTGTTTGGACATCCAGTTAGGGGTCCATTGTATCTAGTGAAGGAGGGATGGGAGTTACCTCTCAAACCCCCTAAACAGGATATTGTGGACTATGTACTTGGTCTCCGCTCCCGGATGGCTGAGTACATGAAGAAGGCAACTAAAAACCTTGAGGCTAGCCAGGAATTGCAAAAGGCCTGGCATGACCAAAAGGCTGTGTTGACTGTTTATCAGCCAGGACAGAAAGTATGGGTGTTGGAGCCTGTGGCCCCAGCAGCCCCCAAGACAAGTGGAGTGGCCCTCATACAATAATTGAGCAAAAGGGAGAGGTTACCTACCTGGTGGACCTTGGAACTCCCAGGAGCCCCCATAGGGTGCTCCATGTCAACAGAGCTCAAACCATATGTTGACAGGGCAGACATGGGCTTGCTCATGGCTACTGATGAGGGACAGGAGGAAGAGAGTGATCCACTCCCTGACCTGCTCTCACAGAACCCTGATGATGGTTCAGTAGATGGTGTAGCCTTGACAGGCAGCCTCACTGACCAGCAGCAAACTGATTGCAGAAACGTTCTCAACCAGTTTAGACATATGTTCTCACTGACTCCAAGTCAGACTACCTGGTGCACTCATGAAGTGGACACTGGGGACAGTCTGCCTGTTAAAAATAAGATTTACAGGCAACCTAACCATGTCAGGGACTGCATCAGGACTGAAGTCCAGAAGATGTTGGATTTGGGTGTAATTGAACCCTCAGATAGCCTTTGGGCTAGTCCAGTAGTCTTGGTACCTAAACCTCACACCCAGGGTGGTAAGAGAGAGATGAGGTTTTGTGTTGACTACAGAGGTCTCAATGCAGTCACTAGGACTGATGCCCATCCACTCCCTAGGGCAGATGAGCTTATAGATACTTTGGCCTCAACCAAGTTTCTGAGCACATTTGACCTGACAGCTGGCTACTGGCAGATCAGACTAGCTGAGGATGCAAAAGCCAAAACAGCATTTTCAACCCCCTACCAATGTGTGGTGATGCCCTTTGGTTTGAAGAATGCACCTGCCACTTTTCAAAGGTTGGTGAACAAAGTCCTTACAGGCCTGGAAGCCTATAGTGCAGCATATCTAGATGATATTACTGTCTTTAGCTCCACCTGGGAGGATCACCTGGTCCACCTTAGAAATGTTTTGGAGGCCCTGCAGAAAGCAGGCCTCACTATCAAGGCCACCAAGTGCCAGATAGGGCAGAGCCAAGTTGTATACCTGGACCACCTTGTGGGTGGAGGCCAGGTTCAACCATTGCAGAGCAAAATCCAGACCATCATGGACTGTGTTGCTCCAACCACCCAGACTCAGGTCAGAGCTTTCTTGGGCCTGACTGGGTACTATAGGAGGTTTGTCAAAGGATATGGATCCATAGTGACCCATTTGAATGACTTAACTTCCAAAAGAATGCCAAAGAAAGTTCAGTGGACAGTCAGCTGTCAAAAGGCATTTGATGACCTGAAGCAGGGCATGTGCACTGCTCCCATTCTGCAAAGTCTTGACTACTCCAAACAATTCATTGTCCAAACAGATGCATCTGAGTTGGGGGTAGGGGCTGTGTTATCACAATTGAATGATGAAGGTCAGGATAAGCCAGTAGCTTTTATTAGCAGAAGGCTGACCCCCAGAGAGAAACGTTGGTCAGCCATTGAGAGGGAAGCCTTTGCTGTGGTTTGGGCCTTGAAGAAGCTGAGGCCATACTTGTTTGGCACTCACTTCATTGTTCAGACAGACCACAAGCCCCTCTTATGGCCAAAACAGATGAAGGGTGAAAACCCCAAACTTTTGAGGTGGTCCATTTCCCTACAGGGGATGGACTATACAGTGGAACATAGACCTGGGAGTAACCATGCCAATGCAGATAGACTCTCCAGATATTTCCACTTAGAACATGAAGACTCAACTGGTCAAGGTTAGTTTAATGTCCTGACGTTTGGGGGGGAGGGGTTGTGTAGGAGAGTAGGATCTGCTTCTTATAGTTACCCCCACTTTTGCTGATGTTTCACTGTTTTCGACTTAGTCTGACTGGGATCCTGCTATTCAGGACCCCAGTCTATCTGCTTTCTCCTCTAAATTGATTGCATGTACTTTAGGTACACTCCAGATTGGATTCTGGGGTACCCTTATAAGTCCCTGGTATATGGTATATTATGTACCCAGGGCATAGGTACCCCCGAGGCCTCCCAGGGGCTGCAGCATGTATTATGCCATTCCTGAGAGGCCATTCAAAATGACACAACAGGTCTGCTACTGCAGCCTGTGTAAGGTGGTGCATGCACCCCTTCCTTAGATATAGGTTCACTATATCTATCCTAATCACTGCACATATAAGCCTATCAGTCACCCCTATGGCAGGCCTTATCAATCCTGAAGGCAGGGTGCTGGGTTTTATGTGAGAGGGTGCCCATGCATGAGCAGAGCCCCTCTGCAGCCTTCGGAACCACTATTCCGGGGTTGTCTGTGATGCAGCCAACCATATACTCTTAAGTGCATTATAACCTCGCAGTAAATGCTAACTGTTGGAAAGTGGGTTATTGGTAGGGGCAAATGTAGGTCTGCCACTGGCAATAAGGCCACTAACACATGATAGGACTCAGCATAGGTCTTAGAAAATTATTCCTATGCTCAACCCTTGGTAACGTGGCTGCGAGCAGACAGGCTTAACTTCAAAGACAGGTATGTAAAGCATTTAAAAACACCATTTCAGTAAATAATCAAGACACAACACAAAATAAAAATCCAACACCAATTTATAAAATAGGTAATATTTTTATCTTTTAAATGACACCAAAATGAAAAAAATCCACTGTAGGGAACCAGAGATATGAATTTTTAAAGATTAGACACTTTCTAGTGCTTAGAAACCAACAGTGCCCCTTTTAGTCATTTCGTTTTCTCTGACAGGGACACACCTTTAGAAATTGTTCTGAAGAATTTTCTCACCACTGTGTTGTGCCGCCTTCTTCAGCAAGCGGGGTCCAGTTAGAACTCCTTCCTGAACTTCTGCTTGCGGGTCCCAAAGTATCCAACACACAATCCAAGGTTCTGGAATCTCCAAGAGGGTCCTTGAAAGTGTGAAACTTCAATTCCGCAATCCACTTGAACAAAACCCTTACAAATCCACTGGTACTCCAGGCTGGGAATTCTTTGTGGGGATGTCCAGGTGAGCTCTGTTAACCTGTAGCTTGCAGGGAGTCCACTCTTTAGTCCTTTTGCAGCAAGGTAATCCACAGGGCTGTAGTTTCAGTTGGTGCAGTCTTCATAGGTCAGGCCTTAGAAATCTTTGCACAGCAAAACTTCTCAGCAGGGCACTTCTTGCTTCAGTAAGTTTCAAGCAGCAGATCTGGAGGGCTCTGCCCCTCTCAGATACTTATTCAAAATTCTCTGGGTCAAGCACCAGGTCACTTCTGACCAATGAGAGCAGGGTAACTCCTCATAGTTATGACCACATCCTGTAGAGTGTGGCATTATTTTGTCCCAGAGTGCACCAATCTTCCAAATCCATAATGGCTGATTTTCCAGCAAGGAGGTAAGAGCTGGCTAAACACACCCCCTGGGATGGCTTATCTCCATGGACTCTCCCCCTACCATCTGCACATACCTTCCTTAAGCCTAGCCCTGACTCTGGGTCAAGAGTGTCAGAGTGAAACTGAAACCCAGGCCTCCCCTCTGCCTTTGAAGAGCATGGTTTACGACTCCACCCCCTGGCCTGGCATTCCTATAGACCAGCACACTGCCCTCCCAGCAGAGTGGTTAACCCCAGGGGTTCTTTATCACCTCTTCAAAGTAGCCTGGCTAATCCACTTAACTCTGACCACTGGAAGGCTGAATTTGGACTTACAAACAAGAAAGTCTTATAACTTCTTGTATGTACACTTTAGGAGAAATTCAACAATATAATATTGTTGGATTTACTACTACCATTCTGGGAAGTCTTTGAATGGTCCGGCTAGTCCTCTCCTATCAATATTTATTAATCAATAACTTCCTACCATGTTAACCTATGGGCCATGGGGTTTGCAATGGGGAAAATGACTTGGGCCAGTTTTCTAGCACCAGGGCTTATAAAAACATATTTTATAAGTATTTCCCTAATTTCTACAGGACCCCCACCCCCTGTGCAACTACGGAAGACTTTAGGGGTTCTGAATCTGCAAAATATTGCAGATCCTCCTTACCCAGTGCTCCTAGCATCAAAGTCGAATTTGAGCAGCACTTTAACACAATGTGGGGAGTGAAATGTGAAATTTCACTTTACCCAGGCATATTAAAACTCATTTTATAAGGGTGTACCAAATAGATAACTGACCCCCCACCCCTGGGATACCTAGGGGAGACCCTGGGGGTCCCTAATATGCCAAAACATTGTAGGTTTTCCATTTTTAAGTGCCCCTACCACCAAAGTCGAGTTTGGGCACAATTTACTGTTTAAAAGCAGTCCTGGCACCCAGTGCTGCTTTTAAACTGACCTCAGGCTTCAGCAAAAAGCTGCTGGCCTCTAAACTGCCATGCCTCAGGGTACTGGGGACTTCTAGGTAGTTTCAATCCCCTGCCCTATTATATACTAGGGGCCTATGGGGTAGGTCATGCCAATTACAGGGGTACCCCACCATACCATAGTGTACCCTAGTGTATGTTGCTTGTTTTAACTGTATTCTAATGTGTTCCTTTCAGCTCAGCACTGGCCCTGGGCCTGGTTAGGCAGAGCCCAGGGTCAGTCAAAATCACTTACCACCAGCATCAGTCAGCAAAAAGTTGGGGGGTGCCCAGGGCACAGGATGACTTTGCAACATAGCCCCCCCCCCAAACGAAAGGTGATGGGTTACTAACCTACACCCTGGTAGTCCTCATCAGCTAAGTGGAAAAACCTAGAAAGTCCATCTGCATTTGCATGGGCAACCCTAGGTCTGTGTTCCACTGTAAAGTCCATTCCCTGTAGGGAAATGGACCACCTTAACAGCTTGGGATTCTCCCCTCTCATCTGCATGAGCCATCTGAGAGGCCTGTGGTCAGTTTGAATACGAAAGTGAGTCCCAAACAAATATGGTCTCAACTTTTTCAGGGACCACACCACAGCAAAAGCCTCTCTCTCAATGGCACTCCACCTCTGCTCTCTGGGAAGAAGCCTCCTGCTAATAAAGGCAACTGGCTGATCAAGGACCCCTTCATTTAGCTGTGACAACACTGCCCCAATCCCTTGCTCTGAAGCATCTGTCTGAACTACAAATTCTTTTGTGTAGTCAGGGGCCAGTAACACTGGTGCTGAACACATAGCAGCTTTCAGAGTATCAAAAGCCTTCTGACACTCTGGGGTCCAAATCACCTTCTTGGGCCTCTTTTTAGAAGTGAGTTCTGTTAGGGGCCCCACAATGGTCCCATAATTTTGAACAAACCTTTTATAGTACCCTGTCAGTCCCAGGAATGCCCTGACCTGAGTCTGGGTAACAGGAGCTGTCCAATCCAAAATAGTTTGGATTTTAGCTTGGAGAGGCTGTACATGGCCCCCACCTACCAGGTGGCCCAGGTACACCACAGAACTCTGCCCTATTTGGCACTTGCTTGCCTTAGTAGCCAGGCCTGCTTGCTGCATGGCCTGAAGCACATCCCTTAGGTGGTTTAAGTGATCCCCCCAGGTAGAACTGTATACAGCTATATCATCCAGGTAAGCTGCACTGAACTGTTCCAACCCAGACAAGACCCTGTTCACCAGCCTTTGGAAGGTGGCAGGTGCATTCTTTAATCCAAAGGGCATTACCTTGAACTGATAATGTCCCTCTGGTGTGGAGAATGCTGACCTCTCCTTTGCTCCATCAGTGAGGGCAATCTGCCAGTAACCGGAAGTCAAATCAAAAGTACTCAGGTACTTAGCAGCACCTAACCTATCAATAAGCTCATCAGCTCTAGGTATAGGGTGAGCATCAGCCTTTGTGACTGCATTCAATCCTCTGTAGTCCACACAGAACCTTAACTCCTTGGGTCCCCCCTGAGGATTAGGTTTAGGTACCAGCACCACTGGACTGGCCCATGGACTCTCAGATGGTTCAATTACCCCCCAGTTCCAGCATCTTAGCAACCTCAGCTTTAATGCTGGCTCTGACATGGTCAGACAACCTGCACAGTTTATTTTGACAGGTAGGCTGTCACCAGTGTCAATGTGGTGCACACACCACTCAGTGATGCCTGGGGTCAAAGAGAACAGGCCAGCAAACTGCTCCAGCACCTGCTTACAGTCTCTGTGCTGCTGGTCTGTCAACTTGGGAGAGAGCACAACTCCCTCCACTGACCCATCTTGCACATTAGTGGAGAGGAGGTCGGGCACAGGCTCAGTTTCCTCCTCCACACCCTCATCCGTGACCAGTAACATAGTCATGTCTGCCCTGTCATGGTGGGGTTTCAATCTATTCACATGCAGGACCCTGTGAGGGTTCCTGGGGGTGCCAAGGTCAACCAAATAGGTAACCTCACCCTTCTTTTCTAAGATTGGATAGGGCCCACTCCACTTGTCATGGAGGGCCCTGGGAGCCACAGGCTCCAACACCCACACCAACTGTCCTGGAGTATACTCGGGCATAGTAGCCTTTTGATCATACCAGTGCTTCATGAGCTCCTGGCTGGCCTCCAGTTTCCTGTTTGCCTTGTACATGTACTCTGCCATTCTAGATCTCAGGCCTAGCACATAATCGAGCACATTGTCCTTTGCTTCTTTTAGAGGCTTCTCTAAAGACTCTCTTAGCAGGCTCAATGGCCCCCTCACAGGGTGTCCAAACACCAACTCAAAGGGACTGAAACCAACCCCTTTCTGTGGCACCTCCCTGTAGGCAAACAGTAAGCATGGGAGGAGAACATCCCATCTCCTCCTGAGTTTCTCTGACAACCCATTTATCATGCCCTTCAGGGTTTTGTTGAATCTCTCAAAAAGACCATTTGCTTGTGGGTGATAGGGGGTGGTGAACTTGTAGTTGACACCACACTCATCCCACATAGCAGTCAGATAGCTGGACAGGAAGTTCGTGCCCCTATCTGACACCACCTCTTTGGAAACCCCACTCTGGTGAACACACCAAGCAGTGCTCTAGCCACCGCAGGAGCATCAATGGTTCTCAGAGGTATGGCTTCAGGGTATCTAGTGGCATGGTCAACTACCACTAAGATATACCTATTCCCTGATGCAGTAGGTGGGTCCAGGGGACCAACGATGTCCATCCCCACCCTTTCAAAAGGAACCCCAACCACTGGCAGTGGTATTAGGGGAGCCTTTGTCTTGCCCCCTGCCTTGCCACTGGCCTGACAGGTGACACAAGAGCTGCAAAACTCCTTTACCTTTTCAGACATATGGGGCCAGTAGAAATGGTTCACCAACCGGTTCCATGTCTTTGTCTGTCCCAAATGTCCTGCCAAGGGGATATCATGACCCAAAGTCAGGATGAACTCTCTGTACTTATGGGGCACCACCAACATCCTGGTGGCCCCCTCCTTGAGGTTTCTGGCCTCAGTATAAAGCAGTCCATCTTCCCAGTAGAGTCTGTGAAACCCACTGTCATCCCCTTCCTCTTGCTTAGAAGCAATCCGCCTCAAGCTCTCAAGGGTGGAACAGTCACGCTGTCCCTGACTGAACTCCTCTCTGGCGGGTCCACCTGCTCCTGTCAGTTCTGCCAAATCTGACAGCTCTGGCAGGGATGGAGTCCCTCCCTCAGAGGCCAGATCTTCCCCATCAGGGTTAGATTCTTCCTGCACCTCTGGAGTTCCCTGGGCTGTCTCACCAGGCCCAGTGCCCTTGTCCTTGGATGCTTGGCCCTTTGTTCCAGGGTCCAAGTGTCCAGCCCCTCCCTTCTGGCTAGACTGTGACCTAGTCACAGCACATACCCACTCAGGGAGCTCCAATATTTTCATATGGAGTCCTCTCTCCACCTCTGACCACACAGAGGCTTCAAGATCATTGTCCAGTAAACACTGGACTGGGAGCACCTTAGACACAGCTACCTTCATAGGGCCTGTCACACCTCCCCATTCCAAATCCACCACAGCCATAGGATGGAGTTTGGTGGTGCTGTCTGCATAAGTCACCTGGTGAAACTCACCAGGTAACAAACTCTCTGGGGGCACCAGCTCATCCAGGACCATAGTTACACTAGCCCCAGTGTCTCTGATAGCCTCAACCTCAGTCCCATTCACTTTAGGCCTCTGCCTGTACTTATCCATGTTTGGAGGTAAGGCAGTAAGGGTTGCAATATTCACCCCACCCAGGGACACTAAGGTTGCTTGCCCCACCTGATTACCCTTCTCTGGGGCACCACTCTCCACCCCTACACTGACACTGGCAATCCCTGTGGATGGCCCCTTAGCGGGGAGCTTCTTGGCGCAGACAGCATCTCCCTGCTTGTGCCCTGGCTGGTTACAGTCAAAGCACTTACCCACCTTTGAGGGATCAAAGAACCTACCAGGCTTTCCCTGAAACCCCCTCTCTTTGAATTTGGGTTGGCTCGGGGCCCCCCCCTCCTTGTGCAGGTTTTTGTGGGTCTTTGGAGGACTCCTGGTTTTGACCTTCCTTTCCCTGGGCTTTCCCCTGGGGAGGGACCTGTCCTCCTTTCTTCTGGTCACCCCCCTGGTGCTGAATGGAAACCCGGGTTCTCACCCACTCATCAGCTGATTCCACCAACTCTCTGGGGTCTGTCAGCTTAGAGTCCACTAGATACTGGCGTAACTTCTCTTCTGCTCAATGAGTCAAAATATGTTCCTTCAAAAACAAATTATACAATCCCTCATATGTGTCAACTTTGTTACCAACAATCCAGCCTTCCAGTGCCTTTACTGAAACGTCCACAAAGTCTACCCACGACTTTGAACTCAATTTCTGGGTACCTCTAAACTTCCCCCTATACTGCTCTGGAGTCAGACCAAATCTCTTGACTAAGCATGCCTTCATCTGCTGGTATGATTCTGCATCCTCTCCCTTCAGGGTCAGGAGCCTATCCCTCCCAGCTACTGGAATCAACTCCCACAGGAGTGCACCCCAATACCTAGAGTGGACCCTACTCATTTTAAGGGCCCTCTCAAAAGCTGCTAGCCACCTGTCAATGTCATCCCCCTCAGTGTACTTGGGTACTATGCCCTTGGGAAGTTTAGGTTCAGATCTACCACCCCTGGACATCTCAGCATCTTCTTCACTTTCGCTGCCACCATTCCTTTTCTCCTCCTTCTCCCATCTCTTCTCAGCCAAGTCAAGTTTCCTTTGCTCTAAAGCTATCAAAGCTAATTGAGCCTGAAGCTGTCTCTCTGCAAGGGACGATAGTGGTTCCTGAGTAAGGGACCCTTCCCCCCTCCCACCACCACCTTGATTCACCTGGCTAATACTAGTCACAATGGAAGAGGTCTCATCCTCACCCCTCTCTCGGGTGAGGTTGGGGGGAACATCCTCCCACCCTTCTGGGTTCTCCTCAACTGCCCTGGCCCAGGCCTTTAGGGACTCAAGCAACCCTGCCTTCCTCGTCTTCTTGGCAGCATCAGCCCCCTAAGCCTACACTGTACCCTAAGATCAGCTATCTTATACTTGGACAGTTTAGCCAGGTCCAGCTCCATGGTTCCCTAGTTTTGGGTCACAACAAACTAGGCACAACAGACTTAGAACAATTTGGAAAAATCAAAACAATGGATTAAAAACAGTTTAGTCCAAATTCCAAAAATCAAACTCAAAAGTTTTGTTCTAAGGCAATTTAGAGGATTTTTATAATCTTAAATCATTCACTGAAAGGTGTACTTTTTAAACACAAGTCCACATCCCACCGCTGCCACCAAATGTTGGAAAGTGGGTTATTGGTAGGGGCAAATGTAGGTCTGCCACTGGCAATAAGGCCACTAACACATGATAGGACTCAGCATAGGTCTTAGAAAATTATTCCTATGCTCAACCCTTGGTAACGTGGCTGCGAGCAGACAGGCTTAACTTCAAAGACAGGTATGTAAAGCATTTAAAAACACCATTTCAGTAAATAATCAAGACACAACACAAAATAAAAATCCAACACCAATTTATAAAAATAGGTAATATTTTTATCTTTTAAATGACACCAAAATGAAAAAAATCCACTGTAGGGAACCAGAGATATGAATTTTTAAAGATTAGTCACTTTCTAGTGCTTAGAAACCAACAGTGCCCCTTTTAGTCATTTCGTTTTCTCTGACAGGGACACACCTTTAGAAATTGTTCTGAAGAATTTTCTCACCACTGTGTTGTGCCGCCTTCTTCAGCAAGCGGGGTCCAGTTAGAACTCCTTCCTGAACTTCTGCTTGTGGGTCCCAAAGTATCCAACACACAATCCAAGGTTCTGGAATCTCCAAGAGGGTCCTTGAAAGTGTGAAACTTCAATTCCGCAATCCACTTGAACAAAACCCTTACAAATCCACTGGTACTCCAGGCTGGGAATTCTTTGTGGGGATGTCCAGGTGAGCTCTGTTAACCTGTAGCTTGCAGGGAGTCCACTCTTTAGTCCTTTTGCAGCAAGGTAATCCACAGGGCTGTAGTTTCAGTTGGTGCAGTCTTCAGAGGTCAGGCCTTAGAAATCTTTGCACAGCAAAACTTCTCAGCAGGACACTTCTTGCTTCAGTAAGTTTCAAGCAGCAGATCTGGAGGGCTCTGCCCCTCTCAGATACTTATTCAAAATTCTCTGGGTCAAGCACCAGGTCACTTCTGACCAATGAGAGCAGGGTAACTCCTCATAGTTATGACCACATCCTGTAGAGTGTGGCATTATTTTGTCCCAGAGTGCACCAATCTTCCAAATCCATAATGGCTGATTTTCCAGCAAGGAGGTAAGAGCTGGCTAAACACACCCCCTGGGATGGCTTATCTCCATGGACTCTCCCCCTACCATCTGCACATACCTTCCTTAAGCCTAGCCCTGACTCTGGGTCAAGAGTGTCAGAGTGAAACTGAAACCCAGGCCTCCCCTCTGCCTTTGAAGAGCATGGTTTACGACTCCACCCCCTGGCCTGGCATGCCTATAGATCAGCACACTGCCCTCCCAGCAGAGTGGTTAACCCCAGGGGTTCTTTATCACCTCTTCAAAGCAGCCTGGCTAATCCACTTAACTCTGACCAATCAGGGCAGACCACTGGAAGGCTGAATTTGGACTTACAAACAAGAAAGTCTTATAACTTCTTGTATGTACACTTTAGGAGAAATTCAACAATATAATATTGTTGGATTTACTACTACCATTCTGGGAAGTCTTTGAATGGTCCGGCTAGTCCTCTCCTATCAATATTTATTAATCAATAACTTCCTACCATGTTAACCTATGGGCCATGGGGTTTGCAATGGGGAAAATGACTTGGGCCAGTTTTCTAGCACCTGGGCTTATAAAAACATATTTTATAAGTATGTCCCTAATTTCTACAGGACCCCCACCCCCTGTGCAACTAGGGGAGACTTTAGGGGTTCTGAATCTGCAGAAATATTGCAGATCCTCCTTACCCAGTGCTCCTAGCATCAAAGTCGAATTTGAGCAGCACTTTAACACAATGTGGGGAGTGAAATGTGAAATTTCACTTTACCCAGGCATATAAAACTCATTTTATAAGGGTGTACCTTATAGATAACTGACCCCCCACCCCTGGGATACCTAGGGAGACCCTGGGGGTCCCTAATATGCCAAAACATTGTAGGTTTTCCATTTTTAAGTGCCCCTACCACCAAAGTCGAGTTTGGGCACAATTTACTGTTTAAAAGCAGGCCTGGCACCCAGTGCTGCTTTTAAACTGACCTCAGGCTTCAGCAAAAAGCTGCTGGCCTCTAAACCGCCATGCCTCAGGGTACTGGGGACTTCTAGGTAGTTTCAATCCCCTGCCCTATTATATACTAGGGGCCTATGGGGTAGGTCATGCCAATTACAGGGGTACCCCACCATACCATAGTGTACCCTAGTGTATGTTGGGTGTTTTAACTGTATTCTAATGTGTTCCTTTCAGCTCAAAACTGGCCCTGGGCCTGGTTAGGCAGAGCCCAGGGTCAGTCAAAATCAGTTACCACCAGCATCAGTCAGCAAAAAGTTGGGGGGTGCCCAGGGCACAGGATGACTTTGCAACACTAACTTTAAAACAGCTGCAAGGAATTATGTCGTGTTTGGTGTCAAACACCTTGGAATCATACCTCCACACCAGTAACTGGTGTGGGAGGTATGATTCCTCCCTCCTAGAGGGAGAAATATGACAGCACCGGTACACCCGGTACCAGCTTCACAGAGCCCTGGCATCACAAAATGGATGCTGCAGGCCACAGACACGAGTCTGCCCTCCTGCTGCTGGACGAAACTCCGGCAGGGGAAGGCTTGACAATAGGTTTCCTGTCACAGGGAGGTGTGACCACCTCCCAGACAGGCTTTAGTGTATTGGGGCTGGGTGGGTGCACTCTCAGAGTGCTTTGATGTCTGCACTGGGGGTACATTTGGTGTCCCTGTGCATAGTCCAGCTCAAACCGGTTGCAGGGGCTACCAGCCCCTGCTCTGGCGCGAAACTGGACAAAGGACATGGGTGTAGCCACCCCTCTGTCCTGACCCTCCCATAGGTGGGTCCCCAGAGTTTGTCCCACCCCTTCCTTGGGTATAAAGTAGGAACCCTGACTACAGGACTTTGGATATTACCTGGACTAAACTCTGCTACAGAAACCAAGTAACCTTCGACGATCTACGCTTTTCTGGACGACTGAAGAATCTCCCTGGGAGTAAAGGAGTTACTCCCCTGCAACGCAGGCACCTCAACGCATCTGACCGGTTTGCATCTACGCAGCTCCCGACGGACTCCGAAGATTTTGCAACACAGGAGGTGGGTGCCCAAGCTTCCCTGAGGCCGACTAGTGCTCTCAGCAAACCTGAGACCCGCAGCCCTCGTGGGGACCGTGCAACCCAAACCCCTGGACACCGTGCACATTTGCAGCAGCATATGCTTTTAGGCGATCCCTGAGGCTGTGCTTTGGGCTACTTGTAGTCCAAGCCCTGAGCAGTGTTTCCACTGAAGATTACTGGCCTACACTCCACGAGTGTTCCGTGGGCTGGTATTGTGTGATTCCTCTCGAGGTCCCTTCGCGATCCCTGGTCCGTTGACCTGTGGGTCCCTGAGAAGGCAACTTTAACTTTCATTGGGCTTCCCTGGTTGCTCCAGACGTGCCCTGACTCTCCATCGCTTGGGGAGTCCCCAGGACCTTGCTGGTCCTCACAGAAGCATCTTTTCTCTGACCTCGTGGGTTGCAGTTGCCAAGGCTTGTTGGTCTCCAATCCGGAAACTGACCCCCCAGCACTCGACATCCTTCGTGGGACAGCTCGCCTGCGGAATCTGGTTGTCGTCGACGTCTCCTGGTCCCCGGGGCTGCAGAGTCAAGCTTCACCTCTTCGCACCTGAAGCACCCGACATCGGTGGGCATTCGATTGTTCCGCTCCTGGTCACGTGAAGTGACCCAGACTTTGTCCCCTCTGCTTTCAGGTTCTTCTCATCTCTGATCCAGGCTTGGGTCACACCGGACACTTTTCTTCTCCACGGCAGCAGCACTTCTTCGCATCACGCCATTGAAAACGACGAGGGTTTCCGACACCACTTGACCCCTATGCACCCGGCTCCTCTGGGATAGGTAACTCGGGCACCTCGGTACTCACAAGGGTGCTGGCCTTAGAACCTTCTAAGTTTAACTGAGTTTGCTTGAAGTCCTCTCCGAAGTGTCCTTAAACTCTAAATTTCCAACCACGACTTTCCCATAAAGTTGTACGGAGCTCGGGTCTGTTTTCCCACACTGCACCCGTCCTCCGTGGGTCCTCTGTGTCACTACCTTGGGTGGTTCCTTGGGGTCTTAGTGATTCTACGTGCTCTAGGCACTGTGTCTAGTCAAGTCGGGGTTGTTATACCACTTTCTTAATATATGGTTTGGTCTCCCCCTGGAGCCCACTGTGTATTGTGCTATTTACTGTTGTTCTAGTACTGTAATATTGTGTGCCTTGTTCTCTAATCTCATAAAGAGGTTAGTAGAGAGTGTTTAGTAATAAATACATATATTTTATATATACCTGGTGTGGTTCTCCTTTCATTTGGTCATTCAAGAGGTTATATACTTGTAAAACAAGCTGCTTTACATTCCTTCAAGACTGAAGGCTGCTCTCCACAGCTACCACTAGGATAGCTTTCTATAAAGGTTGTCTTTAACCTAATCATCAATAAGGGTCGTTTGGACTGGTGCAAGGTGCCCACTTTAATTAGTGGACAGCATATACCAGGCCAACTTCTCACAGTGACATCTCTGCTGTTTTAAAGTAAGTGAACTGACGCTAGTGTTGTACTTTTCAATCACCCGAACAGTAATGCAGATTGGCAATGTCTGTCGGTCATTTTACAGAGATCCAAAGATTTGACCATTGGCTTTTATTGAACGTGCCCCGGATTTATGAGGATTCATTTTTTGGCAACACCTTCCGTATTCAGAGGTAGGAGTTGAATTGATTCACTAGTTTGATTAACCAGTGGTTTGTCACCTAGGTATTGTTGCACAGTTAGCGTTTCTGTTATTCTCATTTTTTCCAGCATCAGATACAGGGGCTAGAAGATCAACCTTATCTGAGGTGCTGAGGCAGTATGACTAGATTTCGTAAGTTGGTAGTCACATGTGCTTGTATTGACAGAAGTTTGACGGCACAAACGTTCCTTTTTGCATGCACACTCGACCTTGCATGGGGGTTCATACCGCTAGGTAGCACCATGCTCTAAGTCCGGGCAAGTTTGTGGTCTGATAGGTTTGACCCCCATAAAACTGTGTGATTCCTTCGGCGTGTTTTGCGAGCACTCGATACTTAGTCTGACTGTCGCCCAGTTACACAGACGAACACTTCAAAAATTTGGGATGTCGAATTGTTTATTTTTGTGCATGCTTGTACACACGTGGTTGATTCCTACTACTGTACTCTTGAACATAATTAGGTATTCTTACATATCTGAACATTGGAGTTTTTCTTTATGTCTCTTTTTTAGGCCCCTGACGAAGGGACACAAAGTCCCGAAATGCATTGGGCATCCGACATGTGAAATGGATTGATTTTTGATCCCACGTTAAAACGCCTAAAAATTAGGCCCATTTATGTTACTTGATGTTATGGACTGTTGATGAACAGACTAATCAAAAATAAATACATTTTGGTCTGATCTTGTTATTAATTTACGCAGCAAAACGACCGATCGTGTAACAGAATATTGCATTATAGTGGTGCACACCCTGTCCAGGTCACTTCTGTGACCTGGTCCTTACAATTGATAGTTCAGAATTATCCTAGGCAATAATTCCTCAGGCATGCACACTGATCAAGCTAGTTTGTTAAACATTTTGTTGAATACTGTTTTGATTTAAAAGGAGTGCGTAATCAACATCTCTCCACTTCTAAATAGTGGGCATTTTCTTGCTTAACCATTCTGTGCCTCTGCTTGTCTGTAGAATCCACGTCTGGGTTGGCTGACAGTTCTGCTAGTGTGCATTCACTCTAGACAGTCACACAAGAGAGCTGAGGTGTGCCTTGCATATCCTGATGGCCCATCACCAGACTGATGGGCCTTCCTGAGGTAGAGTGGCGAGAGGATTGTCAATGACACCTGAACAGGGTTGTGCCTTTTTTTTTGTGCGGATTTTATATAGCACGAACTCGACCCGAAGGTATTGGAGCGCTTTACATGAGCACCAGTTACGTTACACAAGGACACATTCATTTTTTTTGGTAGGCACGGGAGATTAAGTGATTTGCCCAGAATCACAGGATGTGGAGTCGACCCCGAGGCTCGAACCTTGGTTTCCCAGCTCCAAGGTCGGCAGTCTAGCTGTGAGACCACATCCCCTTTACTCACACAAAGCTGTCTCTACCCCTCAGTAGTGTGTCTGGGGCCAGATCAGGGAAAGGTAGGGTCTTGTGCACCTCAAAGACTTTCCTGTGAAGTTTGCCAACTTCAAAGGAAAAAAGAGATATAAGTATTGGGCCTCTGACACCCCAAAATCAGAACACTTCTGGACTGAGGACATTCTGCCAGGAAGAAGAGCTGGATGCTGTAGGCGGGATTTCCACTCTGCCTGTTGCTTTGTTGTGCTGGCCTGGTGCTTGCTGCTTCTGTCCTGGGTTTGAAAGGATTGGACTTTGCTTTCTACATCCTGCTTCCAAGGTTCTCCAAGGGCTTGTGTGTGATTGCCTCCTGTTAAGAAGTCTCAGGGCCATCAATGACTTTACCTACCACTGCCTAGACCCTCCTGCTGAGAGTCCTGACTTGCCAAGTGGTGCCAAATCCAGTTCCTGGGCCCTTGGACATGTAACCTGGTGAACTAAAGAGAAAATCCATGCATTGACTCCTACGCATATTTTCTAGACGCATTGCTGCACAAGATTGACGCATCGCTGCAGCATGCACCGAAGCATGGTTCCTGATTGTTGCATCGACCACAGCTTTCACCACAGGCCCCAGCTTGCCATAGCAGTATCTGAGAAATTGCTGCAGCATGAATCCCAAGCACTGTGTCACCGATGTCCATGACACCCACTCTGACTCCGACGCAGCTGCTGGTCAGCGGCTGTGGAATCAACGCAGCTTTGCGGCTGGAAAATTGATGCAGCTCCTGCTTCGCCACTGTCGCATTGACACAGCACATCTAGATTTTCGACGCATCATCTCTCGACGCCGATACTTCATCGACTCCACACCGCAGTAAGGAACCAAGGCCGTGGCTTCAGAGATCAATGTCTCACCCCCTCTTCCAGTAAGGAACTGATGCATCACCTCAACTCCATCAGGGTTACGGGGTATTGTCCTCGATCAAACTGATGGAGTAAAGACCGTCCACACTCTATATCAGGCCCCTAGTAACTGCACAAATATACATCCATGAAGAGCCTGAGAAAGTAACGTAAGTTGATATTGTGGTTTGTCTCAATGCAAAGTCGTGCAATTGCCCAGTCTGTAGGCAAGATGTCCATTGTCCAGCTGTGCTGTTGCCTTTAACTTCTGCTAGGACATAACTCAGACAAACGGAATATATATGATGGCTGGTTTGTCCTTCACATCAAACCAGTCTCCTGGCGAGCTGCAACTCTGCATGACAAAGACCACATTGAATATGTGTGGGCATAACTGTGGCAGTTGCTTCTGTGTCTACGTTGTACGCACACTGCAGAACACACTGTGGGGGCTTCACTGGATAGGGGTGGTGTGGTGATGTTATACTCTGTGATGTCATCTAGAGTGTTGGCAGACGTCCTGCCCCGAGTGTTCTGTTCATGGCAGTTACAGCCTGGGTTTGGTACCAGCTGGGACGGCTCTCTGTACCGCAATAAATACTACTCCTGCTACCTCAACTGTGTCTCTGTTTCACTTCTCAACAGTGGCGACAGAAGACGGGATACACCCACAGCCACCTCCGTCTGCTGATGACCTTCGCGGGACTTCCTACAAGTATTTATAGCCTTTTCCCGTCGGAACGCAGCTGTGAGTACATTTTTTTTTTACCTTTACTCACTCCCGGCCAAGGCACCCCTCCGTAACGTACAGAGAGCCGTACCCATTGAAAAGCGCATTATTTACAAGATTAGTGTTTCTGCAGCGCGTGTGCTGAGATCACGCTTTGACCAGCACGACAAAGCGGACCTTAAGAAAGGTGCTTTTACAATCGTATCCATGGGCGAAAAAGGAGTGGAGCTGTGAACCCTCACAACATTCATCCTTCATTCTAGCCAGCAAAAACGCATAGAACCGCCATCCTTCATTTTGAAACACCAAAAAAGATAGGAAGCTCGAGCCCTTACCCGCACTCCGCAAAAGCGCTGCTGGTTCCCGGCTTCCTAGGTGAAAGCTTACGCTTCGTACTGTACTACTGGACAAGCCGGTTTTGAGCCACCCGGCACCAACGTAAGGGAACGTGCCGCCATTTTGAGAATGGCATCCCTCATCTAGACTGGTGTCCGCTTTGCCAACCACGTTGTCCACCATCTATAAAGTTTTTATTTCCCCCTACTTGCGGCAACGTTGCAGCGCTAGGAACCATTGAAAGGAATTCAAACATCTTCTCAGTAAAACAGAGCAGTTACTGGCTGAGCAGATCGTTTTGACGCCTGGCTTTTTTTTCGTTATTAAGGGAAATTCACTTTTCTTCGCACTGCGCTGACACGCACAGCTCTTTTGCGTGTCATACCTTCCTGCAATTTCGCTGACACGCACAGCATTTTTCATCGTGTGTCTCCATATTTTTATCACTGTTCCTATTTACAAGACACACACAGTTGTCTTGCATCCATTTTTAAGGAAAAAAATCTTCACAATGCGAGACTGCCACCCAGAGGCTCAAGTGTGAACTACATTTTCAACTAAATCTTTATTCAGTGTGTTACTTCTGTGATACACACACAACATTTTTGGGGTTTTCTCTCTTTTCTTTTTCATTTTTTTTTTTCTCTCTCTCTTAGCCCCCTTTCTTTTTTCTCTTTTGTCTACATTCTTCTTCTTCCTTATTTCATTCTCACAGACATGCAGAGCGTTACAGCCCCTGCGCCTTTCTTACAAGAACCCGGAGAACCGCAACTTGAATGGAAACTGTGGATCAGATCATTCAAGGCATATCTTGGCGCAATTGATGGTCAAAGATTCAGACCGGAGAGGAAGAAGAATCTTATGTATTATCATTTGGGGGTCGAGGGGCAAAATGTGTTTGACCATCTACCTCTCTATGAACCACCTGAAGGAGAAGATCCCGATGAATTCGAAATAGCAGTAAGGCAATTGGACAAATATTTTACGAAAACTAAAAACATTGTTGTACATAGATATAAATTTTTCACGAGAACACAAAAACCTAATGAGAGTATAAACACTTTCATTACAGCTTTAAAAGTCCTTGCTGCAAAATGCGATTTTGACAATTTCACTTCTCAACTCGTAAGGGACCAACTCGTGGCACGGTGCTACTGCAAAAAGATCCAAGAAAAGTTACTCACTTGTAAAGACCCACTCTAGATGAAGCAGTGGACATTGCCAAGAGCATTGAAAATTCAATGGAAGATGCCAAGCAACTTGAATCTGCTCTTTCCAATTCCAGTATATCTGGTGCCGTTTCTACAAATATTCCCTTTTCTTCTTCTGCTTTTCCAAACACCGCTAGAGGATCATTCAGAGGTGGGAGGAACTTCACACTGAACAGAGGTGGAAAAACCTACACACCTAACAGACAATCTAATTTCAGAATGAGTTGTTATAGGTGTGGGTCATCCATGCATGTTTCTTCCTTCAAAAACTGTCCTGCTATTAACCAACAGTGTGGCCAATGTGGTAAAATGGGTCATTTTACAAAAGTTTGTATGGGAGGAAGAAGAAGAAGTGTAAGATGTGTACTTACGATCAAGATGATCAATATGATGATGATGATGTCACGAACCAAGAGTATGTGGTAATAGTCAAGAACTGTTCTGACAAATGTACTATGCAATACATTCCAGATCCCGAAGTTGATGTTACTATTGAGACCAGTCATATTCAACTCCTGGTTGACACAGGAGCACGCATCACGATTGTGTCTCATGACAAGTACATAACATTTTGGTCCACTAAGAGTTTGTTACCTCCTGACATACTTACTGTAGCCTTTGAAGGAAGTAGGATTGATTTGCTAGGCTACTTCTGGGCTAGAATAAGTGTTCTTGGAGTAGTCATCAGTGGCAAGGTATATGTGGCTAAACGTGGGATCAATGTTCTTGTTCTTATCCATCAAGCTGAGTTTGGTCTAACTATCAAACCTGGTTCACCCAATCCAGTTTTTATTGACCATTAATCTAACCACAATTACATTTCTACCACTAGTGATACTGGTTCTAGGCCCAATACTCAACCCACAAATCATTGGGAACACAAGTACAGCAATATTTTTGAGGACCGCCTAGGCAAAATCACGAACTTCCAACACTTCATTAAAATTAAAGAAAATGCCGTGCCCATCAAGCATAAACTGCGCAATGTACCTTTGAGCATTAGAGGTGACCTCTCAAAGCATTTACAAACATTATGTGACCAGGGTGTAATCGAGAAGGTTGAGTCTACTCTCTGGCTTTCACCCATTGTTTTGGCCAAGAAGAGGTCTGGGGACCTGAGGATGTGTGTCGACTTGAGGAGCCTTAACGAAGCCATCTGGGTTGACGGCTTTCCCCTCCCACGCATTGAAGACCTCATAGCCAAAGTAGGTTCCTCTTCTTGGTACACGAAACTTGACCTTAAGGCTGCCTACCATCAAGTCGAGCTACATCCTCAGTCCCGACACCTTACAGCTTTCGTTACTCCAGATGGTGTATTTCAATTTTGTCGCCTTCCCTTTGGTCTCGCATTGGCTGCTGCCGTATTCCAAAGATTAATGACTGAGATGTTCCATCACAATCCCCACGTTGTTGTTTTCCAAGACGACATTCTCATATTCACGAAAAGTGAAGACGAGCATGACTCTGTCATTGACCAAGTATTCAACGTTCTGGCAAGCAGAGGTGTCACCTTACAAAAAAGCAAATGTACTTTCAAAGTTAAAGAAATCGAGTACTTAGGCCATGTCATCTCTGAACACGGCATCAAGCCCAGACCTGGTCTAATAAAAAGCATAGTAGATGCACCTTCTCCCCAAAATAAGGAACAACTTATGTCCTTTCTTGGTCTTTGTGAATTCTATTCTAAGTTTATGAAAGATTTTGCAAAGACCACAGAGTGCTTCAGGGCGCTACTAAAGAAAGGAGCAACTTATGAATGGTCCGAGGAGTGTCAAAAGGTTTCCAGCTGATCAAAGACCACATAGTTCAAGCTCCTGCATTGCAAGCATTTATAGAAGGAAAGCAAACCATTGTTACTGTTGACGCTTCAGAGTATGGTCTGGGAGCTGTCCTTTCACAATATGCCAATGGTAAAGAGCATACAGTGGGATTTGCTTCCAGGACTCTTCGTCCTGTTGAACGGAAATATTCCGTTATTGAAAAAGAACTTTTAGCCTGCGTTTGGAGTGTTGAAAAATTCAAACAATATGTATGGGGCAGATCATTCATTCTCAAGACTGACCATCGCCCTCTAGTTGATATCCTTTCTGGGAGAAACGTCAAACGCACCACCGCTCGCTTAGCACGTTTATCCACGAAACTCCTAGAATACACTTTCACTGTAGAATATATCCCTGGAGGAAAGAACTGTAGAGCGGACTGTCTATCAAGACTCCTATTTCAGACACCGATGAACATGAATGGGAAACTGACATCGAAGAGTGTTTTGTGGCACTTATTGGCCAAGATAACTTGTCCTTTGCAGAAGAAGATTGGATTGTGGAGATTGACAAGGATCCCATTCTCAAAGAAGTCGCTTCTTTAATTAAGAAAGGTTGGCCCAAAGAGAGGTGTCTCTCAGCAGATCTACAGATGTTCTGGAAAGTTTGTGATGAACTTTCAATGGAAGGTGGGAAAGTTGTCAGAGGCGATAAACTCATTCCTCCTTCTTCCTACCGAGAAAAGATCATCCTAGCCGCACATTCTGGTCATCTGGGAGCAACTATCACAAAGAGGAAAGTCAGAGCTGACTTCTGGTGGCCTAGGATGGACACGCAAATTAATGATCTAGTTCGGCAATGTTCACGCTGTAATGCCAGTGACAAAGTCTTGGTACTCGAAGGCACAGTTGAATCTCCTGTACCCCAGGCTGGCAGAGCTTGGCAAAGACTTGGTATGGACTTTCTTGGACCGTTTCATGTTCTCCCTTCCAATTCCAAATATTTTTTAGTACTCATTGATCATCTGTCCAGGTGGGTGGAGGTCGAACCCATTACCACACCCAATTCCAAGAGTGTTATTAACTGTTTGAATGCCATCTTTCTCAGGGAAGGTTATCCCGAGGACATTTTGACCGATAATGGTGTTCAATTCGTTTCAGAAGAAATGAACTCATTTCTGCACTCTTGTGGCATCAAACACACCAGGACTCCGCTTTACCATCCACAAAGCAACGGCAAAACTGAGAGGTTTAACAGGGTCGTAGTGGAGTGCGTGCAAGCAGCCTTTAGATCAAAGTCCTGTGTTTTTCAAGCTGTGAAGGATCTTGTCTGGTCTTATCGCACCTCACCTCACGTTGCTACCAATTTTTCTCCTTTCGAACTTATGAGGGGTAGAAAAGCTTCCTCCAGCGTATATCCCTTCTGGATGGTCAAATCATTTCATCAAGGTTGCAACATGAGGTGTATGTGGGAATCTGCCAAGAAAACTTCCACTGAAGCTTGTTCTAAATCTCATCAATTCTCCACCACGAAAGAAATTCCTAGACTCCGTGTTGGAGATTGGGTCAGGGTCAAAAATCCAAACTCAGTAAGAAAAGGTTTGTCTAAATTTCTAGAATCACAACAAATTGTAGAAATCCGTAAGAATGCTGTTAAGTTGTCTAATGGAAGTTGGTGGAGTACTTCCCGTGTCGCAAAAGATCCTTGTATTCATTCTGAAACTGGTGAAAACAATCAAAATGTTGTAGGGGGGGATGGCGTTAGGAGAAGCACCAGAATCCCGGTTAGACCACGAAAATTACAAGACTATGTATAAGTTTAATTACTTTGCTCTTCACCCTGCTTTCTGTACTCACCAGTTCATTTTCCTTCTGACATATTGTACCCTTCCTCTATCCCATAGTTATTCTATCAAAAGAGGGGAGGTGTGGTGATGTGATACTCTGTGATGTCATCTAGAGTGTTGGCAGACGTCCTGCCCCGAGTGTTCTGTTCATGGCAGTTACAGCCTGGGTTTGGTACCAGCTGGGACGGCTCTCTGTACCGCAATAAATACTACTCCTGCTACCTCAACTGTGTCTCCGTTTCACTTCTCAACAGGTGGGATTGGGTCCCTGGATAATGGCCCATCTGATCCTATCATTTTTTCAGCATTAAAAAGGCAGTTAAGTAACTGCTGGTTGCGCCTCCAATATTTTCTATCGGACACACTTTTCTTGTTAGCACACACGTAATTTCCTGCCATGATGAAATGCTGTTCATGGTTACTGATGCGGACCCTGAGATCCTGGACTATTTGAGTAGTTCACCTTCAGAATTACCCATAAGATCTATTTATTTTTAGTAAAGCATATTTTGAAGAATGTGCTGCAAAACAAGTCACCGCAGGTTTTACAAAAACCTCTTCGGGGTGACCAGTCCACGCTCCTACTCACTCACTCTCTCCCTCACCCTCTCCCTCTTTCTCCCCCTCCTTCTCTCTCCTCTCCCCACCCCATTCGATGTCTGCCTGCAGTATGGGCCGCTGTAAACACGTTTCCAAGGCTGCGTCTAGTTCTGAGTTCAGCACTGCCAGGTGCACAACGTATGACCATATGGTGTATTAAGTGCATTGGAAGAAAGCCTTGTTGGGGTGGGGGAGGAGATTCTGCTTTTTACAGACGATCAATAATGATTGCAAGAAAGTAAAATGTGGCAGTTAATTTAAATTAAGAAGAAATATAATAGTTGTATTTCCTGCATCATTTTCGCTACCCTGGTTCTGTGCATTACTATAGAACGACATCACACATAAACTTAATGAATCTTAACGTGAAATGTGTCTCCCCGGCTCAGGAAGTGACGTTAATTATAAAGTGCAAAGAAAACCAAGACGAAGCACAATTTACCTCCTCGCTCTCCCAATCGGACTCTCGGCATCAATTTACAAAGAAATTAGCGGCAGAGCGGAAGACATTATTCACCCACTGACGTGTATCTATTCTCGTGAGAAGTGTAGTCTGTACAAAAGGCTTTTACAGTAAATACTCCAGATCGCCACATGATGTCCTCCTAATGCCGCTTACGTATTTGCAGAGCTGAAAGACACTCAAATGGAAGCATAATAGAGTTAATGTTGGGACAGAATGCACATTTACAGCTGTTGATTTTGAACAGACTGCATTTAAGCCACTGAGTAATGCATTGCTTTTATGACTGTTAAAATCGTGTGCTGAGAACCTGAGGAATTTCCTCTAAATCTCCATCATATTACAGTTCTTGTGGTCAGTTTTAAGAAATACACAACGTTTGCGTTTTCACATATTAAACACTCACCTACGCATGGGTTTGTCTTCTCTTTTTCAAAATTGCATGTGCTGGACTTTATTAAACCAAGCTATAAACACGTAGTACTTCGCACCAAACGATCTGTAATGGTGTCTAATGTTATTTTGTGAGCTTTAATTGATTATTTAGACTGTCCCCAGGCAATCTCCAAATGCTCAAGGTATCAGATAGACCTCAGAAGGCGCTTTCTCTTATGTAATACGTATTTAGAGCCCCGCCCTTAAGAAATTACAGCATAAGCTGATAGAGGATGTGACGTAAAGGCAAGAGCTGCCGAATTTGATGATGGAGAGCCAGGTTCGAGTCTCAGCGTTGGCTCAACGTCCTGTGATTCTAGACCATGGGTACTCACAAACTTTGTCTCGGGGGCCAAATTTACAGTGTGGTTTGTGCTGAGGGCCGCACCGGTGGGGGCGGGGTCATTGGGGGAGGGAGGACGGGGCTAGAGCAAGAAAAAAAAACTGTGACCATGAGGTTGAACACAGGCCCCTGCAGCGGACGCATTCGTCCACTGAGCCACCAGACCCGGCATACACACATCTATCTCTCTCTCTCTCTCTCTCTCTCTCTATCCCTCTCTATCTATCTCTATCCCTCTCTATCTTTCTCTATCTCGCTCTATCTCTCTCTATCTCTCTCTCTATCTCTCTCTCTATCTCTCTCTCTCGCTATCTCTATCTCTCTCTCTATCTGTCTCTAGCTAACTCTATCTCTCTCTCTCTCTATCTCTCTCGCTATCTCTATCTCTCTCTCTCTCTCTCTCTAGCTATCTCTCTCACTCTCTCTCTCTAGCTATCTCTCTCACTCTCTCTCTCTCTATGTCTCTCTCTCTCTATCTGTCTCTATCTCTATGTCTCTATCTTCTATGTCTCTATCTTCTATCTCTCTATCTGTCTATGTCTCTATCTATGTCTCTGTCTGTCCCTGTCTGTCCATGTTTCTGCCTGTCCCTGTCTGTGTCTGTCCCTGTCTCTATCTGTCTGTCCCTGTCTCTATCTGTCTGTCCCTGTCTCTATCTGTCCCTGTCTCTATCTGTCTGTCCCTGTCTGTCTCTGTCCCTGTCTCTGTCTCTATCTGTCCCTGTCTCTGTCTGTCCCTGTCTCTGTCTGTCCCTGTCTCTATCTGTCTGTCCCTGTCTCTGTTTGTCCCTGTCTCTGTCTCTATCTGTCTGTCTGTCCCTGTCTCTGTCTCTATCTGTCTGTCCCTGTCCGTCCCTGTCTCTGTCCCTGTCTGTCCCTGTCTCTGTCTGTCTCTGTCTGTCCCTGTCTCTGTCTCTATCTCTGTCCCTGTCTGTCCCTGTCTCTATCTCTGTCCCTGTCTCTATCTCTGTCTGTCCCTGTCCCTGCCTGTCCCTGTCTCTGTCTCTATCTGTCTCTCTGTCTCTATCTGTCTCTGCGCCTCTATCTGTCTCTGTGCCTCTATCTGTCTTTGTCCAAACTAGGAAGCTTCCCAAAAGGCCCTTTTAAAAGTCAGCTGTGAAAGCGCTTACAGCTGACTTTTAAAGGGCCTTTTGGGAAGCTTTCCGAAGTTGCCCTGACGTTACAGAGGCCGGCAGTAAACACAGAAGATGGCCGCAGGAGCATACATAGTGAATACCTATTTAATACGTATTCACTACGTATGCTCCTGCGGTCATCTTCTGTGTTTACTGCCGGCTGTGGAAACTGCAAGGCAAGGTCCGTGGGCCGCCAATGAAGGCCTTCTGGGCCGCTGGCGGCCCGCGGGCCTTACTATGAGTACCACGGTTCTAGACAAATCATTTAATCTCCCCTTGCCTACAAAAAATTAGGAGTAGACACTAAATTCTGCTGTGCTGGAGGAGGGCGCGCAGTTTTGGCCACTCTGTGTCACACTTGTAAAGCTGAGTTCCGTCCAAACTCCACCAACCGCAGATTGGAGGAGTTTTTTCTCACGCACAGCTCGACGATGGTGAGCTCAAGAGAGAATTGGCAGCCCTTCGCACCATTTTTGGCAAGATTATCTCAACGTGGGCGTTCGCAGGCGGTTGCAACCATTCACAGTGAGAAAGCTGCTTCGCGCATTGAAAATCTACTTCAGTGGCAGCAAAGCAGTAGCATTCTCTGGCGCGTCGTGTGGTACCATTCACGCTAATTTTGCAGCACGGCACAAGCTCCCGGTAATAAAAATAGGCGTGAGCAGCGCGACCTGCCGATTTCCACCCACTCACGGAACTCCGCGGAATCTCGCAGAGTTTTCATGTAACACCGCAGAATTCCACAAGTGAAACACTGCGAGTTCCATGCACTGCTACAAAAAATGAATGTATGCTTGCGTAATGTAACTGGTGCTCATGTAAAGCGCTCCAACACCTTCGGCTGAGTTTGCTCTATATAAAAATGCAAAAAAAAAAATATGCTGCAAAAAGCTATTTTATTCTGCCACACCCACACCTATGGTTTCATGTCAAAGATACCAATTGTCTAGACCTTTCCTTTAATAAAAGTGGACTTTTCCTTAAACAAAAGCTCATGGCCAGAAATGCAGTGTGCTAGTGACATGCGGTCATTGGGTAGACCTACATATTACTGTGGTCCTATCACTTCCAAATACACATATACCTACGCCACTAGGAAACCCAAAGTCAAGCACTGCATTATTACTATCACAACAAAAAAAGGACAAATGCCTATTTTAGATATATCCTATATTAGTATGCTGACACCGCTTGCCAGGAAAGCATTACTCGTTTCTCTTTGTATTACATGAACAATTCTGTTTTTGTTTGAGAAGAAGATACAGTATTATAAAACACAGCCAAGAAACTACTTGTAACACAAACCGTCATGATTCAATAGTTCTTCTAATGTATAAGGCAACAAGAGATATATTGATAAATTATAGGGAGAGGAAAAAAAGAGATAAAAAAATAGTACCAATGTCCACATGCATTAATTGATATAGACCATAGATTGAATATGAACTATGTTTGATGTCAAGCACATAGGTGAAGCTTTTACTTAAACACATTATTTTTCATGTATTCACAATAATGAAACATGGTAACAGCTTATTTAAAAATGTGTTTGGTTTTTGTTTTTTTATTTAATCAGAAGGTTGTACATTGCACTGCGGAATTTATTTATGTTCTAAAACTTAAAGTGTAATGGCCCAGTCTCAGTGAAAGGGGCAGAAAGTAATGAGTACTCATCAAGATTCTGTTTACCTTCTATTCTTGTGTCGGTGGCTTATCACTGAAAGTGGTGGGTTTGCCCTAAATTGTAGCCAGGAAGTGAAGCGAGGCAGCCCAACCTCTTTTAGGGAGGTATTTTGAAAATAATGGGTTAAAATAGTGCATTTTGAAGCATAACTTGGATATAAGTTTGCTGGAAAGCCATGGGTTCTGAAATAGCTCCCCTTAAATATTCAAATCCTTTTGTGGCATGCCAAGTCCAATGTGTGCAAAGCCAATGAAACTTGACTCTTTCCATGAGCTGACCCCATTTTTTTCAAAATGTGCTATGGGTGGCCCCTTATGTCAACATTTTTTTTATTTTCCAGGTCCAGCATTTTGTCATGTGTGCTTCTCATATGCCTTAGGTGACCCTTAGGTCAAAAATTACATACAGTATGCCAGTGTCTGAATTTTTCCATTGATGTTGTTCACATACCATGGGGTGACCCTAATGGCAAGAAATATCTCTAGTATGTCAGGGTTTGCATGTTTCCTTAGATGCCCCCTCGCATTTGCTGCAATTTCTTCCATTACGCAATGAATTACCTGCAATGTATCAGCGCCAACACTTTGCCACAGTTGTCCTCCTTTACGCCATTAATTACCTGCGATGTGTCAGCGCCAGCACTTTGCCACAGTTGTGCTTCTTTATGCCAAGAATTACCTCCAATGTGCCAGTGCCAACACTTTGCCATGTGTGCCACCTATACCTATAAGTTCCTCCAGTATGTCTGCACCAGCATTTGTTCAATGGCGCCCGCATGTAAAGAATTACCTCCAGTATGTCAGTGCCAGCATTTTGCCATGGGTGCCCCATGTGCAAGTATTACCAAAAGTATGCCACTGCTAGTATTGTGTCATAAGTGTTCATCAGGCTAAGAATTGCCTCAGTATGCCCTTTGCAAACACTTTACCATGAGTGTCTCTATAGGCATAGTATTCTCTTCAGTATGCCATGGCCAATGACAGACTTACAAGCATGATACCACATTCTCACTCATGCACACTTGCATTCACGTACACTCATTCTCACTAATACTCATTCCTACTGATTCATTCTCATTGACTTGCACTCCTCATTCATTCTCACTCACTCATACTCTGGCTCAATCATACTTTCTCATTTACTCGCACACTTGCACTCACTCTTACTTTGACTCACTTATTATCACTCAGATTCACTAATTCTCCCTCCTTCTCGCTCATTCATTTGCACTTACTCCCACTCACATTCACTCTTACCCACTCATACTTATGCAATCACACTCACACTAACTCTTCCTCTCACTCAATCATTCTCATGTATTCTTACTCTCTCTAACTCATTTGTTCTAACTCACAGCTACAGACACTGACTGTCACTCACTCTCGCTAATGCTTATTCTCACTCATTCTTACTCTTCATTCTTACACACTCAGTCTCACTCACCTGCAATCACTCTTTCTATTACTCATTGATTTTCACTTACTCTGACTCACTGGCACTCAGTCTCACTCATTCTCACTTACTACCTGTCAATCACTCTCCTTCACTCATTAACTTCCACTCACAAACACACATGTTCACATATTCAAACTTGCTCACACATACACACACTCATTCACACCAGCACACACCCACATAATATATATTTAAAGCATTTTACTTACATCAGCATCCAGCGAATGTACTGTTCTAGCTCCTGATTCTTTATTTTTCATTACACCATTTGTGAATAATGATAGGTCAAATTGCCAGAACACAAGGAGCGAGCCCCAACACCCATAAAGGGGCGGTGTACCTTTGTTGTTGGCACTTATTTTGCCACCTCTGTGGCCACGGGTGTCAAGGGGCAAGCCAGGAGTTGCAGTGTGACCCCTGGTGACTCCTAAATGACTTACCTGAAACCCACCCCCACAAACATACCCATAGAGTCACACATATCCCATTACCTGACATTCTATAATCATAGCAGTCCCTAAACACAAACATCTATGCCTGATTCCTGCTCTCTCACACACACACTCACACACACACTCTCCATGATTTCACCTTGTAACCCACAGCCCTTCAAACAACTCCCCATCAGACTTCCAGAAAGCCCCACACATATCCACAAGCCTGGCATCTAACACCTCCAAAAAATCAGATGCCTAGTACCCTGACACACCAATGTCGCTAAACAACACTGGCACGTGATTTCCCACCCCCCCCCCACCAGATTCACAACTCTAACTTCCTATCCTTATTCCTATCCAGTCCTCTTCAGTCCCCTACACTCAGCACTCACACCTGACTTCATACCCTCAGTACCAAATACACAACCCTGATATTCTACATCCTAAGCCTCTATAGGTAGCTCATATCTGGCGTCCTGTCACTCCCACCCACCAAAAGCCCTTTCTTGTGTATGTACACCTCCTAATTCCTCTGATGTAGCCAGTCTTACTTTATGAAAAGTTGCAAATGGTACTCTCCTGCCCTTTTGCTGATCCATGTCCAAACATTAAAGTCTACAAGCCCCACCACTATCTTATGTGCCTGTTCTGGTCCCAGGCATTCGTTGAAGCTGAGGCTTCAACGTATGTCTGGGACCAGAACAGGAATGGACAGGTAGTATGGAAAAACATGTGAATACTGGTATTCCTTTGGGACTGCCACACAAGCGAGATCTTCTCAGTTGGCCAGAGGCACTGCTCAGTGTCATTGGTGCATACACATGTGGTATAATAAATGAGTGTGTACCCCTTCCCTGAGTGCCTGGGAAACTGGTATCCTGACTTTTTGTTTGGCCCTGGAATCACACTAATGTAGTATGAGGACATAGGCCTTGGTCGTTCACTGGCAATGCAAGGTCTGGAACTTGTTTTGTAACCTGTAAGGGCCCACCAAGCATGCCCTCATAGTGGGAATTGGACTACCGTGCCTGCTCTGGGTGCATCACATCAAGCTGTGGTGGCAACATACTGAGTTTAGTGAATCTTTAGTGAGGCTAAATTATTACTCTTTGATAGAGAGCGTGTGGTCTACTGACTCCTCTTGTGTAATGGTGTACTGTAATGTGAACCCCTAGAACCTTGCCCTAGCATCCTGTATGCATGTTGTCAGCTTGAGGTGCTGTGAATGTGTTGCACATGTATGGTAGTAGGACTCTGTGTGTGGTATAAGTCATGGTGCTTGAGACAATGTGATCCATTTTGAGTGCCCCTGGTACACCATGGTACACAATGAAGGATGAGGACAGCTTCCTAGACAATGGAACTGTATTGCCTTCAATCCTGTGGCTGAAAGGTGGAGACCCAGACAATGAAGTGAAGGAGAATGGTGAGAGGGCTTACCTTAGAAATTCACTGCGGACCTTGTAAGCGAAAGGGTGCTGATTAGTTGTTCCTAACCTCTGCTATTTGGTAGAAGATAGGGGTAGGTGTGGGACTGTAAATTTCATTGTTCAAGGTGAGGAATTTTCTAGGCAGGGCTGGCCCTTTGTCTATCCTTGATAGTTGCTTCAGGAAGGCTTATGACAGCCACTTTATTGTGCCTTTGTTTTGGATACCCTTGCCGTTATTCAGCCCCATTGCTACCTGCTATCCGAGCCATCTCCTTTCACAGAGGCTGTGTCTGAGAAACAGTGAGTAAACAATATTTTTTTTTAATGAACTTTATTTTTCATTTTTCACAGTGTACATGTACAACAATAAATTGGCATTGATACAACATATAGCAGCATACCGTTGATTACATGAGTGATGTGGGCACAGGTGGTAGCACACGGGGAAGAAGAAAGGGCACAAGGGGGAACAATATACATGTATAGGCGTATTACGGTGAGGAAGGAGCTTGGGACAAGTCACCAACTGTTCAGTATGCAGCACCCTGGGGTCAATCCCCCCGTTCCTCAACACAAGTGGACCCCTCATCTCCATCGGACCCACTCTCCCCACCATCAGTTGTATCCTGAGAGGAAGGCTCCCCCTCCGCCAGCTCAGAGGTACACATTTCGCGCCAAGCCATTAGATCCGCCTCCAGCTTCTCATCCCTTCGAGCGAGTTTCATATGAGCTTCTTCTGCTAGGGACCACTCTCGGACATCTCTAAGCCAGACGGGGACCTCTGGACCCTTCTGCCCCATCCAAGTTATAGCTATCCTGCGCCTAGCAAGCACTAGCATTAGCTGTAGGAGCGTATAAGCGAGTTTCTTTTTCTTAGGCTTCCGGACATATGCAAGCAAACAACTCAGGGGGTCCAGCTCCACCTGTATACCCGTGACTGCAACAATCCTGATCACCACCCCCACCCAGAACTGCCTGACCATAGGACAATCCCATGCCAAATGTATAAAACCTGCTTTTTTTCTAGCACATCGTGGGCATCGATCCGATATGTCACATGAAACGTGTTTCAGAGACACCGGGGTTAGGTAGGTGCGATGCAAGAAGTTAAAATGCGTCAGTTTAAATCTGGCGTTGCAGGAGACTGTGCGCGTGAGGTCGCCTATGTATGCCCATTGTTTCTCGAGTAAACAATATTTAAAGGAGAACCAACACAAACTGGTTCTGAAGCCTTATACAGTACATCCACTTCCCCTGTCTGGAAAATATATATAAAAGTGGTGTCCCTATCACCCCACTTTGTTCCATTTCCTAGTTCTTCTTGACCAAGGAAGGGAGTGCTCTTCAGAGTACTTGAGGAGCTGCCGTGTTACCAAAGCGGGTCTTGGAGTGACAGGCTGTCTACCAGAGGTGAGAGGACATCACCTGAAGTCTGCACTTCCTGCTGGACGAGCTGAAAGTTTGCCTAGTGTCTAGAAGCCTGTTTGCCTGCTGCGAGAGAGGAAAGTGCCTGGTCCTGCGGGAGGAGATATTGCCCAGGAAGAGAAGCCCAGCATGTTCTCGGCGTGAGGAATACCTAGAGAAAAGCTGACTACAATGGAGGACGATGCCAGAAGTGACCTATACTGTGAGGGGGTCCCTTCGTGTCTCTACGTGTTTCCCGCTGTGAACTGCTCCTAAACTATGTTAGAACAAGCATCACTGTGTTATCTGGCAATCCGTAATGATTTCAAGAGACTAGTGCTTCTGCTGCCGACATCAGGTAGAAGAGCTGCATCACGGTTGAAGTGGAAACTCTGATTGGCCCAGAGGACACAACTACTGAAGACACACTATAAAGGACGACTTAGCCTGGAAGCCACAACTGCCATACCTGAGCATCTGTCTCCACTCAGCTGGGGAGGCCACAATGGCCAAAGAGGAGTGCTGCTTCAAAGGCTTGCTCTACTGAATCTGTCTTGTGTTCCCTGTTCCACTGCTAGCTCAGTGCCATGGCCCCAACAGAAGTATAAGCTGGCTCCGCAAAGGCGGGTATGCGATGTACACCCACTGTACCACCAGAATTGCAGTACCATCCAGTAGGTAAGAGCATGACTTAGCTTGCAACCAGAAAGAGAGACAAGAACTAGAGGGAAATGATAACTGTCAGACCCGATTTTTTACTGACAATTTAACACTTATCTTTAGGTTATTGATTGTTCTTCAGTCTGCGGAGAGAGCGCTGATTAGGGTGACCATTTTTCCTTCTCAGGGCTGACTAGAGGCCCTATTTTGGGTTCGGCTGCACTTTAGTCAACCTAGGAGTGTAATCAGCACTCTCCTTTAAAGGAGGTCACGGCGCAGATGCACCCAGTGAAATGATAACTGTCAGGCCCAATCTTTTGCTGACAACTTTACACTCAGTTTTATATAATTGATTGCTTTTGTGTGGCACTCAGAATTAACTCTTCTTAGCCTCTGACACCTGCCTTTAAAAAAAATAATTTTACTTGTCCCCTGCTCCCTATTTTTGGGCGATGTTCCTTTTAGCTAGGGCCAGTCCAACGGTGACCCAGGATTGTTCAATGTGGGTTAAATCGGTGGTCTCCCATATATCAAGCAAGCAGAGTCGTGAGGAGTTAGAGATCTCTTTCCCACAAATCTCTTTTAATTTAGTTATGATTTCCTCCCAGTAGGGTTGAATTGCGGGGCACTCCCAGAGTGTATGGAAGAACGTTCCATCCTGGGTACAGAGCCTGAGGCATTCCGAGTCTGTCCTCCTCCCCATTTTGACCAGGGTCCCCCTGAGAAATATGACCTATGCAGGATTTTGAGTTGGATTAGCCTCAGTCTCATTGGAATAGCTACTTCTTGTGAGGAAGAAAGAGCATCCTGCCATTCATTGTCTTCTAAACTCCCTACGTCTGCCTCCCATTGTTGTCTAAGGCGCCCAGGTGGTCCGGTCGGTTGTTCATCAGTTTCCGGTAAGTCAAAGATATTGCTTTGCGGGTCATAGGTTCTGTGAGAAGCCTGTCCTCCAGCGGGGACGCCTCGGACAGAGCCTCCCCACTGTGGACAGCAGACTTTATGGCGTGACTTATTTGCAGGTACCTGAAGGCCTCTGTGTTTGCCAGCTGGTATTCTGCTTGTAGCCCAGTAAATTAGATCACCCCGTCTCTTTTGTACAGATCGCCAACTGACGAGATGCCGATTGTGTCCCATCTGTCAACCCCGGGGCAGTTACTTAGTGTGCCCAGTTGCTCTGATTCCCACAAAGGTGTCGCTTTTGTAATTTTCTTGTCCCAGCCCAGTTTCTTGGTTGCTTGATGCCAAATTGCTATAGTCTGGGCCATGGGGCCTGTGAGACGATGGTGTTTAGGGTCTGTGTAGAGAGCTCTTTGGTAGCCGCCCGGACTCATTAACCATTTGTCTATCCAGTAGGCCGGCTCGAGTTGCGGGCCGTAAACCCATTGATTAATTACTGCTTGTTGGGAAGCCCAGTAATATTGTTTAAGGTCAGGCAGGGAGATCCCCTCATCATACCACCCTCTCGTCAGTTTATGCGTTGCAATGCGTGGATTTTTCCCGTCCCACAATAGGGTTCTTACCGCGCTCTCTATGTTAGTAAAGTATGTGTCTGGGACCCTGAAAGGGATATTTTGTAACACGTATAGAAAACGGGGCAATGCCAACATTTTAAACAGGGCCGCTCTACCGAAAAGGGTCAGAGGTAGAGCTCGCCAGTGTTGCACGTCATTATGTAACCATTTCAGTAGGCCCTGGAGATTGGTATTATAAAAGAGGAGTGGGTCAGGTGTTATGTAAATTCCTAGGTATCAGAATCCCGCTGCCGCCACGGTGACTTTACAGTCTAACGGTGTTTGCGGCGCAGGTCGCGGATCATATATAATGTGGATTTTGACCAATTTATAGTATAGCCTGAGTGTTTGCCGAAGATCGAGAATATATGAAGGATCCTATGGATCGAAGCTGCAGGGACCGCAACATATAGTATATCGTCTGCATATAGGGAAATTTTGTCTTCATGTGTTCTGTCCATTTCAGCCCTCTGATCAGTGGGTCTCCCCTCACCCATGTCGCCAATGGTTCAAGCATCAAAGCGAATATGAGAGGCGACAACCCTGTCCGGTTCCCCTTCCCAGTCGAAATTGCCGAGATGTGTGGCTATTGACAACTATTTGTACTGTCGGGTCGGTATATAGAAGTTTGATCCATTTTATGTACATAGGGCCGAAGCCCATACGCTACAGGACAGTGAATAAATAAGGCCATTCAATCGTGTCGAATGCCATTCTTGCATCAAGTGATAGCAAGGCCACGTCTTCTTGGATTGTATCTGCCCTTCCCAGCACTCCGTGTAACCGGCGGAGATTAAGGGCAGTGCTCTGTCCAGGCATAAAGCCTGACTGATCCGGATGCACAAGTTTGTTAATGATAGGAATCAGTCGGTTGGGCAGTGATTTGGCCAGAATTTTGGTTTCTGCATTGAGCAGTGAAATGGGCCGGTAGGAGCCACGCTCCTCCGCCGGCTTACCTTGCTTGTGTATCACGACCATTGATGCTAATCTTAAGTCGCTTGGGAGGGAACCTTTCTGGTAGCTTTCTTGGTACATAGCCCGGAGGGGAGGTGTTATCTTAGAGGGCGTCAACTTTAGCAACTCTATTGGGAGCCCTTTGGGTTTCATGGCTATTCCTGATTTTATACCCCGTATGGCTACCAATAACTCTTCCTCTGTGAGGTCCCCCTCCAGGGATTGTCGGTCCTCCGGGGTCAAGAAAGTGACTGGAATGGTGGCCAGCAAGTCTCTGGAATCCATGGCTGTAGTTGTGATGGCGGGTGTATATATATGGGCAAAATAAGAAGCAAATGCCTCTGCGATCTCCTGTGGATCTCTCAACTCTTCTCCCTCAACCCCCTCTAGGAGGGGCACCCAACTCTGGGCCCAGTCTTGCTTTTCCAGCCAGGCCCACACTTTGCCTGTTTTGTCACCTAGCTCGTATATTTGTGCTGTATGGCCTTTTGTTTGGACCTGGCTGCCCCCGTTACTAGCTGCATGTACTCAAGCCTTTTTGTATTGAGGGCGTGTCTAGCTGAGTCGTCATCTGTGTTTGCTACCTTTGCTTCCTCCACCAGGATTTCCTTCTCAAGCGTCTCTATGCGTGCCCTCAACTCTTTCTTGTGGCCTACCATTAGTGCGAGTGCTCGGCCTTTGATCACAGCCCGAATGTGCCCCATAAGGTCTGTGGCGACTCTACCATGCCCCTGTTCTCGTTAAAATACCGGTCTGTGTCTTTTGTTAGTTCTGTTTTAACATGCGGGATTTTCAGACACCATGGATTGATCTTGAGGGCTGTACGTCCAGTCTCGGGGCGTGTTACTATTTGGGTGAAGACTGGGGAGTGGTCGGAGATACCCCTCGCGAAACACCTTGCCTCTATGAAATTGGGGATGTCCTCTATGAGGGAAACAACCTTTACAACGCGGTCATTACACCGCGATACCATTACAACGCTGTCGTTACAACGACCGCGTTGTTAGTACTGTGATGTTTTACATCGCAAGTCTTACTAACGAATTCCACTAGGGGGCACTGAGGTATTGGAAATGAATTCCAACACCTTCCCTACTGTTGCGCAAACTGGAGTAGGAATAGTAAATAATACTATTCCTAAGTCCAGCGTGGCCCCTAGGGGAATTCGTTGTAAAGACTTGCGATGTAATACATCGCGTACTAACAACGCGGTCGTTGTAACGACCGCGTCGTAATGGCACGCGATGTATTACATCGCGTTGTAATGTGCCATATTCCTCTATGTGTGCCAATAGGTAGTCAATGCGAGACTGGCTACCGTGGGCACCCGAATGGAATGTGTATTGGTGTGTCTGCTGGTTGAAGTGTCTCTATATGTCTACAAGGTCAAAGGCCGAAAGGAAGTCCGCCAGTTGCGACATGTCATGTGGGTCTCGTCGGGGGGGGGTGGGGCGTCGGTCTATTTTCCCATTTACCGTCAGATTAAAGTCACCTCCCATCAGTAAAATCCCAGCTGGGAGGTCCAGCAAGAATTTGTAGTAGTATAGTGTAGTATGTTTACCGTTTTCCCCTCCCACTTTCCGGCTGTTGCTGCAAATCTACCCTGTGTATCTGCCCATGTTTTATGTATTATATAGGGGCAGTTTTTGCGGATGAGTATACCAGTCCCTCTAGAACAGGGGTCTTCAATCTGTGGGGCGCGACCCCCAGGGGGGCCGTGGAGTCATAAAATGGGGGTCGCGCATTCCCGGTCGCACTTCTGCCTGGAACTGGAATCTAAAACCCTCCTTTATTTTCACGCCCACCCTTTCCCCACTGCTGTCTTTGGGTTTCCTCTGCTCTGCCCTCGCTGTTAGCTGTTGCCGTTCTCCAACCTCCGTTTGCCCAGCTGGCTTGAGGAAACCCCACATTAGCTATCCCGGGCTGGGGGGGGGAGGCAGTCACATTCCCACCTGCGCCAATGGAAGGAACAATCTTTTTAAACTAAAATGTTTGTTTTAAAGACAAAACTAGCCATTCTTAACAAAACCCAAGGACCAGATCTCAGAGGTAAATGCACTACGTGCAAATGGAAATCCCTGTGTAGCTCACACTTCTCTGTGTGCTTGCTTCCTCGTGAGTGTGCATGCAGGGCACTTGCTGTGCGAGTCTGATTGGATGGCAAGGAGAGAGGTGTGGAGCCAGTGGTGAGAGGTGGGATGTGGGTGTGAGAGGGGACTGGAGAAAAGGGGAGGATGATGTGAGAGAAGTGAGGAGAGGCAAGGTGAGAGACGTGGAAGAGTGGGAGGGGTGAGAGGGGAGGATGTGAGGGGTGAGGAGAGATGAGGGTGAGAGGAGATGGGATGAGAGAAGACAGCCGAGAGAGGTGAGCGAGTCAGAGAATTCGATTTGAGAGGTGAGGGATGAGGAGAAATGTGAAGTGACGAAGGAAGAGCGGAAACGCAAGAAAAGAGGTGAGTGTGAGAGAAAGATGAAGGCAGAGAGGAGGGCTACTATTAAAGGATGAGAGAAGATAGCTGAGAGGTGATCTGTGAGGTAAATAGAGAATTTGATGCGACATGGGTGAGGTAGAGCAGCGATAGGGGAATAGAGGGAGTTGTGGGGGCGGTGCCTAGGTGACAGGTAAGATGGACGTTGGTTCAAGAAGGTATAGACGAACAAAGGAGAGATGTGAATGATGAATTGGGGGACGGGAGAAATATAAGATACAAATAGATAAGACAGAAATTTCAAGGGAGAGACTTGAGGTGAATGAGAAGTGCTGAGGGTTGTGAGAGGAGACGGGCCAGGGAGGCCATGAGATAAATGAGAGAGACTGTTAGAGATGAGGGGATTGAAAAGAAAGAACATCGAGGGGTGATTAAAGGTGAAGTGAGAGGTTGAATGGGGAGAGTTCAGAAGTTGTAAAAGGGGTGAAAGAAAATGGCCTGCAAAGGGAGAGAGGGCTCCGGGGTTGAGAGAGTGGAGAAGGATAGAAGGGAGGAGGTGGGAGGAAAGAGGTGTGGGTAAACTGCTTAACTCTGTACAAGACCGCCCGGGTTTTAAGGGACCCCTGCTGCTCTCGGACAGGGCCTGGTGAGCTCCTAATGTAGCAACACTGCGGAGTAGAAGGTCCTTCATAAAGGATGACTAGACATCTTTCTGTTGTTTATTGCTGTATTTTGGTTATAACTGGTACTGATGAGGTGAAATCTTTGCCCGCTGTTACCATGTGTAAAAAATGTCAATGCCACATCACATAGCATTACTTACATTTTCTTACCACACAATTTAATCGACCCTGCTGCATAATTTGGTCCTCCATGCCTCATAATTCCAGTAGCACTGCCTTTAGGGCAGTCTGGCAGTGCCCAAAGGGATGGTCAGTCAGGTCAGTGTGTGGCCTTTTTTTTTTTTTTTTGCTGCTTGCTCGCCTGTTTTATGGTCTGGTGGACTGTTTTTACTGTTGATTTCTGTGCTATGACCACAACTATTGTCTGCAGGTCGCACAAATGCATGCAGTCTCCCATACCTTGCAAAACACCTATACAGCTCGGCCTTTACAAGTTTGAAACTGCGGCAAAATTTGGTCCTTCCGGTGCCTCATAATTCCTGTAGCCTTGCCTATAGGGCAGTCTGGCAGTGCCCAAAGGGGTGGCCAGGCAGGTAAGTGTGTGGGCTTTTTATTGGCTGCTTGCTGGCCTGTTTTGTGGTCTGGTGGACTGCTTTTACTGTTGATTTCTGTGTAGTTAGCCTGTGACCAGTCACCCACAAACCTTGGACTCGCTAAACACTGTTTAATAATATTTCCCCACCGTAAAAATGATTTGCCGTGCCAACTGGGGGCATTTATGGTTGTCGATGATGCTGAGTACCAAGTTCTAGAGATGTTTGTCAGGAGGGGGTCCTTACCTCTGAAAATTTTGACAGGGGGTCACGGCATCCAAAAGTTTGAAGACCTCTGCTCTAGAACCAGGGGTGAATCCCACATGGGCTGCTAACTTATATCCCCATCTATCTAATGCTTTGCAGGTATTGCCTACCAAGTGGGATCTTGCAATAGGGCGATCTCAGGTGCCTGTCGTTTTAAATACTGAAGCACAATCCCTCTTTTTAATTTGTCTCCGAGCCTGTTAACATTCCACGTGAGGAATCGGAGGGACCTCCCCTTCTGATTAGGTGTCATCTTTTCTGTGAGTGACGGGATCATCTGTGTAATGTGCTATGCGGGTGCTGTCTATTCTGCATCGAATCCGGGACAATGACCTATCCTTCGTTTTCCACTTGTGAACTTGTAGGTGTAGGATCCCCACCCTCCCTGCCACAATGACTGAGTTGCAGTATAACTCAGACCCCACCCCCAACTTGCCCCTTCCGAACCCCCCTCCCTGCCTCCCTGCATGGCGGGGAAATGAACCTCCCGCCTCCCCAACTTTGCAGAGTGCCTATCGCCCACCCCTGAAGTGATGTGGTGCGTGATCCACCTTTTTTTGGGGGGGACTTTATAAACTTTAAGCATAAATTGATTTTGAGTGAAATTTATTTATACTGCTGAGAATTGATTGACTTTACCTGCATTTTAATGGCATAATTTGTGAATCAGACAGTTTGTTCGGGTTCAGGGAACATTCTTTTTTCCTCAGCTACTCTCCGGTCTGCTGATTGGGGCGGCCATTTTTCGTCCTAAGTGCTGAATAGAGTCACCCTTTTGAGTTTGGTTGCAGTCTAGTCAACCTAGGAGTGTAATGAGCACTCCCCTTTAAAGGAGGACTGTGGCTCGGACACGTGCATCAGAAAATACTGAAGGCTCGCTAAACGGAAGCCCGTCTGCATTCATTCTGCAGCCTACACCAGCCACGCTGCCCTTTGAAAGCAGCTGCTAGTTCTAGTCATAGCTACTCTATTCAGGAGTCATACATCTCTGGCCCCTGACGAGTTGCAGACATTCGTTTTTGGGGGCAAATTGCTTTGGTCTGTTGATATTGCTTGGCTTCACTTCCTTTTGAAGGGACTCCTTCAGGTAGGAAGAGTGAGTCAGGCAGCAGGATGTTTTCCCTTGCTTTCACAATCATATTAGAACCGCATTAATGAATGTTGACACCCTCCATAAAATATTTTTTTTCATTAGCAATCTTCTTAGCGAGTACCAATTGGATATTCTTTTCCTGACAGAAATGAGTCATTGTCCCAGGATATTGAGCTCGCATTTCCAGAAAGCAACACTTGTGTGTTTAAAAGAGGAGGCAAGTGGCAATTGCCTTTAATAAAGGTTACAAGTATTCTTAATTTAATTTACTCGCCCTTAAAGGGCAGAATCTCCGGGGTTTATTATTAGTATTTCAGTTTTCCCCCAGTTGTCCTTGACAGGGCACTGGTTTTTTGACCCACAGGCTATGCTGGAGAATGCAGTCCTGCCAAGTATCACGCATCACGTGTGACACTAACGCATTTCAGTGTGGTGTTCCGCATCACCGCACTGAAATGGTTTGTCACGCATTTTTTATGCCACTGAAACTGGCTAGTGTGCCAGTGCTAGTGCACGGGCTCTGCTGCTCCAGACTTGCCGCCAGCAGCTCTGGCAGTGGCTCATAAACAGTTAAATTCTTGTGCTCCTCAGCTCTTGCTGAGTGAGTCACTGAGAGTGCTGGCTGCAGTGCTACAATGTAACATTTAAGACTGCGGCCTCCGCGGCATGCCAGCCTGGCTGCATAATTAATTACTTCCCGGCCCGCCCGCGCGGCGCCGCGCAGCAGGCTGTTTTCTGAGTCCTGAGCCCACACTGACTCTGCCGATTGAACACCCGGGGCGGGGCCTGCCCATAAATCTGTGACCTCACGCTGTCCTGCAGCACTGCAGAAAGTGAGGTCGCCAGAGAAGAAGCGGCGGGGCAGCTCGAGAGTGCCGCGGGAGGACAGCAGCGCGCATTCGTCGCACACTACTGTCTGACTCAGCATGATGGCCCGCAGCGCTGCATGACTGGCATGATCGCGGGCGCGGGGAGTCTGCCAGCAGTGGTGCAGCTCATCATGTGTGCCAGTGCGGCCGTGACCCCGTCACTACGGTGACCCCGCGGGACGAGACCGTGTAGTCAGGCTTGACTGAGAAGACGTCACCGGCGTTGTTCAAGTAAGTTTTTACTGTTTTTCATACTTACTTAGTTTCCGCCACTGTGCAGGCGTTGCTGCCACTGACTGTTAAGTACTAGATGGCGGACACAGTGCACATGGCCGGGCCGCGCGCATTTCTTATGTACCGCGGTCAGTTCTTGACAGACCCTGTGACCATGATCTTACCAAACCGCTGTTCCTAAACCTGCTCGTTATGCACAACCAATGCTCATGCTGCACTGACTTGGAATCGCAGATTTATTTGTTGTGTGGGTAAGTAACTTCATCAGGCGAGGTTTGGAGGAGACGAAGGGAGTGTGGTGGTGGGGGGGAGACGGCCGGGAAATTAAAAACATTTGGTCGTGCCCGCAGATGTTCTCTGCTAAACATACACATGTTCTTAGTTGCCTGTTTTCTCTTGGCAGGATGGGTTTATTTCGTTGTACGTCATTGGTATAAAATGCATGTCACGAGTGATAAACCTCTGCACGCTGGCGCAAAACATGCACCTGCCACAATTAGGGCTAACTAGTCTCTCTGTGTACAGTACTAACTTAGCACGAGCCGATCAGCGCACGCACGCTGCAAATCTCATTCCCAGAGGGGACCCAGGGGCCCAGTGAGCAAACGTTGGCTGATGTACAAATCAATTTGTTTTTCTAACACCCACCCGGCAACAATACTGACATCTGAGGTGAGAATGTTGTTGGGGCCTTGCATCCTGTTTGGGCCGGGTCCCACGTGGGACAGAGAGGCCCTGGAGCCCACACTGTGATGGTCTGCAACTGCGAATCATTAATAGCCAGGGGGGAGTATGGGGGCCAGTCGGCAAAGCCTGGCTATGACAATCGGTTGTTAATTGACTTTCTGTCGATCCGTCCGGCAACACATCAATGTGTCCAATCAGGCTCTGGCAGCCGTTGTTTTCCTCCCTCAGCCTGTGCCCCTGCCCAACCCGGGTGTCTGTCTACCCCATGTGCACAGAACTTTAATAAAGTACTGCCTCTGAAAGACTTGTTTAATGCCATGGTTACACATTCGTTTAACAGTATGAATAGGTTACAAGTGCTCTTCAATTTCTTGTCCTTTGCAGCAGTTTTTAAACCCTTGTTAGAGTTTCTTTGGGTGTAATTTCTAATATTTATATGTTTCCCTCGTCTTCGCTGCTTAATTTTGCTCACACGAAAGTGTCACTCATAGTCATTGAAATGTCACTCATAATTACACTAAAATTATGACAATGTCACACATAGCAACCTGAAACCTTGGCAGCTATGAGAATGTATTAATTCTTTAGATGAGTCTATAGCTCAGATGACCCTCCAATATTTCAATTTTACTCTACTATGGGATTTTAGTTTACATATAATGTTTCTGATCCTTATGCCACTGCACAGTTGGAGAAATTTGCATCTCTTAATTTATTTCAATGGTGTTCAGCCCCAACTCATCAGGCAGGACATAATATTGAACTCATACTCTCTCATAGTACCCTTTCTATAGAGGACACATGGTCATCACATGGTCTGACCACAGATTAATTCCTTTTTCTTGGTGTAGGTAGAGGGCAATTTGATGAGGGATTCCGAGGGTAAATCAACTTTTTACTGCACCTGGAGCAAGAATGAAACCATCCAAGTCGGAGAATGTGCTTGTCAACTCTGTGCCAGAGCTCTGTGGTGACACAGTGAGAGATGTAAACTCCGGCTTACGGCCGAACTGATTTAAGTACATAAATAAATAGATAAAACTAATTACATTGCGCGGCTACATCGCAATCGGCGATGCAGCGCGCGCAATGTAATTCGTTTTATTTATTTATTTATGTACTTAACTCAGTTCCGCCGTAAGCCGGAGTTTACTACCCCCCCACCCTGCCCCTCCCCCGCCCCCGCCCACTGCCCCGCAGCACTCTCTCCAGGAGCCGCTACTGAAGGGAGTGTGAACTCGCTGGAGCTACCAGTGAAAATACATATATTCTCTAAATCACAAGCCGGGAAAATGGCAAACTACACCGGAGGAATTCAGTGGTAGCCGTCAGCCTCTCGCAATAAACGTGCCTTTAATTGTCGTATCTGTTGCACTCAGTGCTGGCGCATACCCTGGTGCGAGGACCTGGGCGGACATGAGCGAGCAGCACAATCCATTGCTTGTAAGCTCTCTCCAGAAAAACACGGCTGCCACTGAATTCCTCTGGTGTCATTTGCCATGTGATTCAGAGGATATATGTTCCAGAGTGTTGCAGTTCTGCAGAGGTACAAAACATCTCAGAGTGGGACAAAGAGCTAGGCAAGGCTGTGGAGGCTGCAACTGTCTCATACTAGTGTTGGTGCACAGCCCTAATCTTCCAATGGGTCATCGTAAATACAGAGGTTGATGGTTTGTAGACTTCAAATCCTGCAACTCAGGCAGGACCTTTGGGGCAGGTTTCCTTATGACCGAGCCCATGCACACCACTTGATCAGTGGATCCCAGTGTATATCTTATTCCTCCTGTGCCTAGTTAAAGCTGAGTGTTGTACCTGCTGCACAGCCAGTGTGAGTGTGGTGTGGAATGTTGGTGTGGATGATGCTGCGGAATGTTGGATGAGTGAGGCTTGCAGTTGGAGAATGGACTGAGCAGCAGGAAGGCTGCTCTTGGTGGGGCTCTCTGTACCTTCTATCTTGAACTTGTTATCTTAATAAATACAACCTTAAGTTTACCTGGAACTGGATCTTCGTTTACTTACAACAGTGAGCAGGCAGAATTTTAACACCAAGGATGCTCCTCTGTTCCTAACTTTGGATCACTCTAATCACCTGGATTCTACTGTTCAAAATCAAAGAACATATTGTCATAAGGTTTCTGCACATACACAGAGCTATGCACAGGATAATGGGACCCCGGAATACAGTGGTTTGCCTACCATATACCGTAGCACCCAAAAACCCCAACCCAACTAGCTTAGCATCCCATTAGCACCCAAGTACCAATGATTGGACAACCCAGAACACGGTATCTTTATCTCAGGACTCGCAGAAGCAAGAACACTCTTTCGTCACTCACTCGTACTTGTCCACAAGGTGCGTAGGAAGAGACACTGGATAGGTTAAAATGTTTATTCCAACTTACGTGCTCTAATGTACAGTACACGTGTCAGTACTAATAGCATAATGCATATGAATAATATAAGCAGCATGGTTACAATTCCATAGAATACAAACGGGGAAAGCATTTCATAACTCAGTGGATAAATGTCTAAATAACATTACCACCCTCCCCGTGCAGTAAGATAGTTTATTATAAAAATAGAAGACCTCTGGGCTTTGACTAGCGAACCCCCATACCTCAGTCTCTAGATGCAGAATTACATCAGCAGGACATCATAGCTCTTCTCACTGAAAAGGATTTCTCCAAGTGTCTTAAGCGCTAGTAAACTGCAGTATTAAAAGCACACAAAAGTCTTCATGGCAAATGCACCTAATGTTATGTCTGGGTGCGCGAGACTGGCCATATCAGGAAGAACCAAAATACATTGTTATGTGACCTTGTACATGTTGTGCAGACTGAGCCCAAATCGAATAGGAGAAAAGGTGGAAAACAGAAAATGCAGACAGCGCAAAAGAACTTGGCAAGCGCAAAGGGCGAGGGAGCCCTGGCTCAGTGTAACGTGCGCAAAGAAAAGCAGCATGGCAGCCAGGCCTAGGCCAACATAACAAGGCAGGCAACAAACCACAAGACACCCTCCCCTGGACAGTCCGGCGGCCAGGACAGAGGCCCATCAGAGGACAAACACAGCCGTTGGAGCACAGGGAGCGCCCAAACGGCGAAGGGCAGGTCAATCCATGAAAGTGTAAGTGCAGAAAAAAGCCATACCCTCCAAGAGTTCATCATTGGAATCGTCAAAAAACATAGATGCCATCCAATCCATGAGATCAAAAGAGCAGGAATGCTCCTCAGCAAAGGGAGCATCCAGAAGCAATGCGGGACAGCTTGCGTGATAATTGAAACAGCTTCGTTGTAGGAGATCCTGGGCAGCCGCCCAGATATCCCATTGCGCCAAAATCCCCAGTGCAGCCGCACGCGCCATACAGCCAGCAACGGAACAGTCCTGCTCATGGGCCTCTAAGGGACCCATCAACTGAACAAAATCCGGAACAGACAATGACGAATTGGAGAGGCAATAATCCAGAGTCCAGGTGAAAGGACAGCGGATACAAGTCATCACAGGTTGCACGCAAGTGAAATACGCAAAGCGAAATGAAAGAGTATATGACACACTCAGTGTCGCCAATGGCAAGACACCAAAACCAGCCAAAATGCGCTCACGGAGCAGCTGGAGGCGTTCTGGATCGAGCAGGTCCCATCGGGGAGCAGCCATTGCGCAGAAAGCAAATTAAGAGCAAGACACCAGCCGCTAAAGCGAGGATCAATGGGAAACCGCCAAAGACGCTGGAAAAAATAGAATGTATGAATGCCGGGATGACACCAAAAATAGTTTGGAAGGAGGACACCAAGCCCGACCCCACGACCTTAAAAAAGTGTACTAGGCCTTCAGTGTTAGATGCGTTAAAAATACGATGTATTAACTCCCCAAAATGTTGGGGGAGATTAGTGTTCAAAAGGGCCTGTATTTCACTGTGGGTACTCGCCACCTGGAGAATGAATGTCTCCCGGGCGGACGTGAGCATAACTTCCTCGTTCAATAATAGTGCCTTTATTCTGCTCAGTCTATTGAAATCTGCCTCCATGGTAGGGATGGAAGGCCAAATAGAGATATCAACCTTGCCATGAGGGGGAGGAAAAAGCACATTTTTGCAGCAGACAACCCTGTGCGAAACTGTTACAATGTAAGGAATGCCAGCCTGCAGGCCACAACAGTTTTCGTTATTTAAAAGTAAATAACTACCATTGGAAAGGAGAGTGAATGTAGGAGAAATAACAGGAGCAGGAATACCTTTCAGCACACAAGCAAGATTAGGAGAGGAAACGCTACATGAGCCATGCAATTTAATGTGTTTACAAATAAGCGAATGACCCATAGTCGAGTCGCAGTACTCCCCCGTGAGAAAGACTTCCTTGCCGTCCCGAAGGCATTTATACATGAAAGGCAAGGACCAGAGTTCATGCAGGAAAGCACTGCCCAAGGGCCGGTAACGGCCCACAGGATAATGTTTCATGCACGAGTCAAATTCAAACAAGGAAAAAGGTAAAGCGATAACCCCATGAACTAGCCACACAGCAGAATCGAGTTCTGCAACAGAGAACGGCAAAGGATCCATCTTTTCGATATGTAATAGAGTGTAAGTTGCATCTTTCATGGACATAAATTGCTGTTTGTCAGTTAAGTTAAAAGGTAGAAACAAGGCAGAGGTGTTCAAAAAATGCCAAGGAACTTTACCCAACTTGAGCGTTTGTAAAGTCCATGCAAACTGCATAACTGAACGCAATTGATTCTGACCATGATATAACACAGAAACATCATCTTGTACAATATCAACAACAGAGGACACAATATTCTCTAAAGTATAAATGCGAGAAGACAGGGTATTAATACTATTGTCAACAACAGCAAGCACCTTTTCCAAATTTGCTTGATCTATTTCCCGAAGACGGGAAGCAGCTTCCATTTGTGATAGCTTCCAGAGTTCATTATATGTCTCATAAATGAATCTTTTAGGTCGGGGACCACGAGGTCCCAAAACAAAGTCGGACAGATCAATATTGCCTGAAAGGAGGGACAAATGTTGTTTAACAGAATCAAGGGACGAATGTTGCAGCCATTGTTTGCATAATTTACCAACAGAATATGTAGTGACAGTACGGGAATCAGTAAATCTCGGATCAGGCCTATCCTGTGTGTAACTAGCTCCTGAGTCGTGAAAACGCATTTGACATGCATTTGATGATGTAGGCCATACCAACCAGGGTGACTGAACTAGCTCAGAAACATTAAACGAATTATTTTGTAACAGAGCCTGCAGGGACACGAGGGACATATTGAATCGTGAGCTTTCATTGGGAAAACTCGACAGGGATGGTATTGATGGAGTATTCAATTGTTTAGTGGTTGCTAAGCCCCAACATGTAGTCTGATAGATGGAGACATTGAGGAACATAATTTGTGTAGGGATGAGGCAAGCACGGTGTAATGCCTCGGTTTCCTGTACCTGCCATGGCTTGGAGCCCCAAATAGATTTCAAATCCACTGTATTATCCCAGTACTCATAACCACCCACAGCCAGGGCACTTAGAAAGGAACCTGAATAAAGCAATTTGGTGTGTGTTAACATAATTTTCTGAGTTGATGTGTTATTAAGTCTAAAATAATAGGATGCAGGGTTCGACCGATTAAAATCAGTAAAATAATTAAACTTATTTCGAAGAGTTTGAGAGCTACCTGGCAAGGGGTTTGGACAATGTTCCCATTGGGTGTAGTTAACAGAACTACGCAGGGCACTTGGCTTATGGAGAAAATGATTACCCCAATGTTGGTAACAATACAAATCGGCATAATTGGCAGAATTCATATATAAATCTTCAGCATTAAAAGATGCATAATATTTTAAATCGGCAAACAATGCTTCAACGGCATGCACATCCCAATCATCAGAATGAATATTATTTTGTACTACATCACCCATTGAAACACGAAGGACATTAGGTACATTAATAATTTCCGTCGGACCATGGATTTGATAGTTCACTGCATCCCATACGATGCCATCAGCAACTGGAAAAGCTGAAATGTTCACAAATGTGTGGTCACGCTTCATGATGTGAGACGAGGAATGAGGAGCCAAAGTTCCAGAAACATAGTCTACAGCAGAGCGTTCAGGTAAATAGTGACCATTGATTAGTAGAAAAAACACTGTGACAAAGCCAATGGACATGAACAGAAAAATCAAGAAAAGTACCAACCAGAGGTATGTCCAGGGTGGAATCAAAAAATTGTCTCTAAACCAGGATACAAAAATACTGAACTTGGATGGGACTTTTGAAGAGGAGGAATCCGAATCAAAGGAATAACGAGTCGGGCTTAGTGGCGTTATCGGTTGATGTGCCACCGATTCAGATGCAGGATAAGTATACTCGTCCTCGTCGATATTGGTGGACAGTTGGGGATCAATTATAGTTTCAGGCAAATCAACCATCTCAATTACAGCATCAGCGACCGTTCGTGTAGATGGGCCACGAACATATGTCCGATAAATGGCAGGACAAGAGACCGCTGGTGTGACACTATTCAGGATCGGCCAGGCGCTGTAGCTTGACATTTTCCACTGAGATGTATCTGTTCTCCTTGCGACCAGGAAGCGGTGGTAAAATGACTGTACGTGTTCCCTTCAAGCCCAGAACTGGAACCGGTGCACGAAAAGAGGGGCCGAATTCTTTTTGTTTTCAACCTTCTCTCGAACCAGTTCTCCAACCTTTGGAAGCCAGCCGGCTACCGGAATCTGCAACGCAGGATCTGTGGCTGAAGGCAAATGTGTAGTTGCAAGTTTGTCTCGGGCTTCTTGTAAGTCCTGTAACATAGCAGAATGGTTATCTACATCAAACTTGGCGGATTGCGCCGCGATGTCTGGACCCTCAAGGTCAGGCACAAACATTCTTATGCCAAAGAGCATTTCGTATGGGGTCCGCCCACCCAGAGGTCTTCTAGGGAGATTATTAAGTGCACGCTGAACGGTATACAAGTGGGCCAGCCAGTTCCTGCCAGTACCTATAACTCTAGCTGTTAAGGATTGCTTTAAGTCACGGTTCATTCGTTCAACGATAGAGTTGCCCTCAGGCCTATACGGAGACGAAAATTTCACCCGCACCCCAAGCGAAGCCATTGCATCCTTGTAAGCCCTAGAGGCAAACGCTGGACCTTGGTCCGAATGGAAGGTGCCGCATGCGAAAATTCCCACAAAGACACGCAAATCCCTGATTACATTTCGAGCGTCAGCACTACGTTGTGGCCAGACCCAGAGGAACCGTGTGCACGAGTCCACTGCTACTAAGATGTATTTATAGGCAGTGTCTGATGAGAATGGACCGCAGTGATCCAAGTAAACACACCCAAAGGGTCTGTTAGCAATGCAGAGCGGGGTCTGTGGTGGGCGTGTTACCGTGGAAGGCTTAATCTGTTGACAAACATCGCAAGAAAGCACAAAAGCACGGGTGTCTTTATACAATCCACGCCACCAATAACGCTGCTGCAAGATGGAAACTGTAGCTGACACACCTGCATGAGCCGAAGCCATGCCTTCGTGTGCAGCTGATATCAAGGCACTCCTGCGGTCCGCGTTGGGGATCAGCCGATCTCCAACGTCAGGTATTGTTACATAAGGAACCTGATCGGGACTTAATTTGTAAGAATACTTGGAAGGGAAACCTGTAGGGTAATTATCACCTTCCTTGGTTGCAGCAATAGCTGCTAGAATAACAGGGTCAATTTTAGACATGGACCTGGTAACCGCTGCTACTGAACACGTGACTACTGCTGAACGGGCAGCTTCATCTGCCAGATCGTTACCAATAGCGTGTGCGCCCACCCGCTGATGGCCTAAGGTGTGTACCACCTGTGTGAGGGGCAGACGTTGTTGTAATTCTGCCACTCGAACCCAAAGCATTTTATGCTTAATTGTGCTCCCTTTTGCGTCCTTGTAGTCATTTTTCGACCAGAAAAACAGATTGTCATTGTAAGATTGTACACAGTAGAAGGAATCACATACAATAAGAGTGGTCTCATCCTGAGAAGCGAACTCAAGCGCAAGTAGCAATGCATGCAGCTCGGCCAATTGTGCGGTACTATCTCCAAGTGTGCGAGTGTGCACCACAGAGGATTTGAACGTTCCATTTACAAAGGAACCCGCAACAATAGCACATGCAGCTGAATAAGCGTGCTTGGACCCAGTGGCCGGTTGCGCCGAACCATCGGTGTAGATCACACATTTGTAATCCTCAAGCGGTAGTAAAAACAAAGGAGGAGGATGAACGAATTCATACTGCAAAAACTCCTGAGTCTGAAGAGAAGAATCAAAAACAAAAGTGACGTCCGAAGACGTCAAGGATGTAGCCCATTGTATCCAACGGGGATGCATTGCTTTTGAGTTCGGTACACTTGCCTTTGTTACTGCCTCTAGGGCAGGACAGGGTGTTACCACCAGAATTCGCTTACCCTGTGCCAGTGCGCGTTCTTTTAGAATCGCCATTTGCACTGCAGTTAGAACTTTTTCGACGGATGTAAAGCGCAATTCAGCGGAAGTGTACAGATGTGACTTGTATGCGATGGGTACTGTATCACCTTCATTAAAGGTTAAGTATGTGAATCCCACCGCCCCGGAATTATTCTAATCACCAGGTTTGTGTGGTTATCACGAGTCAAAAGATATTTAGACTCCAATAGGTCTGTCTGCAAAGACTGCAAAATTGAGGTATGCTCAGGCAGCCAGCAAGACCTGGAATAAGTAGGTTGTATCAAAGCATACAAAGGCTTGATACGCTGGGCATATTCGGGAATGTAAGTACGCCCGAAATTCAGGAAACCCAGCAAAGACTGAAGTTTCTTCAGAGTATTTGGGGGGCACAAATGTGCACATTTTTCCAAGAAATGGGGGCTAAGCCCTTACCTTCGTTATTGAGCTCATAGCCCAAGAACAGAACGGTAAATTCAGCAATGTGTGACTTAGCAAAGTTAAATTTGTAACCCTGCTCCGCAAATTCAAGAATAATGCGGTCCACACGGGACAGATGCTGAAATAATTCGTCGTCCGTCAGATAGATGTCATCTACGTACGAACATGCGTCTTGATCAATGTCATTTAACAAAGAAACAACACGGGCGGCGAATATACCCGGACTATTTTTGTAGCCCATGGGTAAACGCCGGAACTGGAATAATTTACCACCGGAAGTGAATGCGGTCCATTGACCACTCTCCGGGGCTAGGTTGTGCGTGTAGAAACCGTTTGAAAGGTCAAGTGTCGTTTTGTATTTTTTACGAACAAGACTGTCTACAAGCGCAGAACTGTGTGTATTCTGTACCGCAAAGTTCCGACAATGGGAATTTAAATGCCGGTAATCCAAAACTAAGCGGTACGATCCATCGGGTTTAGAAACCACGAAAAGGGGATTGTTCATAGGTGATACGCATGGTTCGATTACTCCCTGATATTCCAACTGTGTCAGAATTTCGGAGACGGGGCCTTTTGCCTGCCGTTTGATGGGATATTGGGGTTGTGGCTGCGGTAGTGACCGCAAAGGTATTGCATGGGGAGGTGATTCTTCGTCCCATCCCACATGGTTGCGGTATAACGCTGGTGCCAGGTACACAGCCCACTCAGCTGCAAGTGCTTCAGCTTTGTCTTTTGGGACATGCCGTGAAAAGCTTGGAAGGATTACCTCCTCTCCTTTATGTGCAGCTAAAACGAATGGGGGTGGCCAATCCACCTCTGCTAACAAAATGTCATATGAAGAGGTTAGATTTTCCCAAAAAATCCCTTTTATTTCACGCGGTATGTCACCTTCAATTTGTATGACTATGTTGTAAAGTCTGTCAGGGGGTGCCACTCTCGTGTCAGCTGTCTCTACAGTAACGAATGTTTCAGTTGCTGTCGCCTCCATATGAGGACGTAGCGCCTCCCGCACTATGGTAACTTCCGCGGCGCTGTCTAGGAGGGTCACTGCCCACGTCCAATTCTGGAGTCTCGTTCTCACGGTCTGTGGCATATTTCGCTGTTACAGCGGCAACTTTTTCTTTTGAAATTGTGGTCGAGGAAGGTGAAAGTCTTCTGCTTTCCCTCTGACTTGTTGTCGAGGTTGGTCTCGCTCCTGGGGAGCCTCTCGGCCCCTTCCTCTATCTTGCCGTCCTCCTCCACCAGCCTGTGACGAAGTCTGGGCCTGTGAAGAACGAGGAGAACGCGTATCAGAGCTCTGAAACCTTTCTGGTGATTTAATTCTCGACCTATCACGTAAATCATAAGTACGTTCAGAAGAAACCGAAACTGGGGAAGCGCCTCTCGACCCCGGCTTCTTTTGTTGCTTACCCTGTTTTTTCTGTCTCCAACTCTTTTTAGTGAAGACTGGTCTATCATCTTTCTCAGATGTACTTTTTGTTTGTGTAATTTGTGGTTGCGATTGAGTTTGCATTTTTACAAAAGGCTTGTTGCCTAGGCTGTTTCTTCCAATTGTTTTATAAGCCCGGGCAATAATTTTCGGTAATTCGCGAGGCCTGTCCAACTCTGGGACCAAAGCCAAAGCATTCGCTACTTGAAAGTTCATAGCATCGCCCTTGACATTTCCAAGGATCAGTTCAGCTACTACATCAAACACTCCCACTAGTCTCATCCCTAATTCCACAGCCGCTTCAGGGCCATGTTCATCCTGTACTTTTTTAATTACAGAGGGTAGAACCGTCATGGAAGGAGTTCCAAAACATTTTGAATAAACTGCTGCGAATACCTTACCCCAGTTTTCACATGATGTCAAATCGGGGATTATGTCTTTTGGCAAACTTATCGTTAGGATGCGGTGTTTATCTACTGGGGATGTATGTGGAAACACTGCTTCTATCTGATCGAACTTTTCTGCAAGCCAGTAAGGATAATCGTCCTTATTTTGTGGACGTTTGCCCATCACAGAATTTACCATGACAGGACTTATGGTCACTCCAGCTGCAATAGCTGGTTGGCCTGCGACTACAGGAGCAGCTCCATGTAGGCTACCTGTAACGTATGTCACTAAGGCTCGATGCACTCGCACCAGTTCGGTATGCATAGTGCGCAGTTCCGCAATTGGTAATGCCAGATAATTTGGATGCGGGGTATACCCGGCCAATACAGGCCAAGTGGCCCCCAGAATGGATAAGGGGCCTAAACGAACTGCGGTAGTTGATTGGGGGAGGGCGCCATTAAACCAAACACGGTGCTGCCAAGCCGTGAGAGGCACTTCAAGAGTAGTATAGGGTCGATAGGCAGCAGGAATATCGGTGGGTTTATATTCATGAAACAGCTTATCACCTGCATCCACCGCTTCAAAAGTGATCCAAGTGTAAAACACTTCAAAGTGATAAGCCGGATCGGCTTGAACCACAAAGACCAACTCGACCCCTGTATCGGGCACTCCATACACAGCTAAGTGGTCTCGGAGTGCTCCTCGACTATGTGCAGCTATCGCCACACCAGCCATGACTAAACAATTATATTCGACAACCTAACAGGGAGCACAAAATGGGTCAGTTAACTAACCTTTTTTAATAATATCAAGCTTGAAAGAACCTATAAAACGTTCAATATAGGAGGTATTACCGTCACATACGCCTCCGGAAGCGTACGCGAGGGGTTTGTGGACAAGCACAAGTACTACTCAAGCGTCTCGCAGATAAGCTGCCCCACGGTGGTCGCGCCATGTCATAAGGTTTCTGCACATACACAGAGCTATGCACAGGATAATGGGACCCCGGAATACAGTGGTTTGCCTACCATATACCGTAGCACCCAAAAACCCCAACCCAACTAGCTTAGCATCCCATTAGCACCCAAGTACCAATGATTGGACAACCCAGAACACGGTATCTTTATCTCAGGACTCGCAGAAGCAAGAACACTCTTTCGTCACTCACTCGTACTTGTCCACAAGGTGCGTAGGAAGAGACACTGGATAGGTTAAAATGTTTATTCCAACTTACGTGCTCTAATGTACAGTACACGTGTCAGTACTAATAGCATAATGCATATGAATAATATAAGCAGCATGGTTACAATTCCATAGAATACAAACGGGGAAAGCATTTCATAACTCAGTGGATAAATGTCTAAATAACATTACCACCCTCCCCGTGCAGTAAGATAGTTTATTATAAAAATAGAAGACCTCTGGGCTTTGACTAGCGAACCCCCATACCTCAGTCTCTAGATGCAGAATTACATCAGCAGGACATCATAGCTCTTCTCACTGAAAAGGATTTCTCCAAGTGTCTTAAGCGCTAGTAAACTGCAGTATTAAAAGCACACAAAAGTCTTCATGGCAAATGCACCTAATGTTATGTCTGGGTGCGCGAGACTGGCCATATCAGGAAGAACCAAAATACATTGTTATGTGACCTTGTACATGTTGTGCAGACTGAGCCCAAATCGAATAGGAGAAAAGGTGGAAAACAGAAAATGCAGACAGCGCAAAAGAACTTGGCAAGCGCAAAGGGCGAGGGAGCCCTGGCTCAGTGTAACGTGCGCAAAGAAAAGCAGCATGGCAGCCAGGCCTAGGCCAACATAACAAGGCAGGCAACAAACCACAAGACAATATTACACAATGGTTGTGTCTTAAGCACTGTGCGTTTGAGCTGTTCGGCTAGCTTAATGAAGCCATTAGTAGTATCAGTACCATTTAGAAAAGTTACAAATTCAAACTTAAACTCCACAGCTACTCAACAGCAAGTCTTCTGGGGCTCTGCAACGTGCATAAAGAAAATCCCACCCATTAGATAGAATACTCCATTATTGTTGAGGGTAAACTCTAAGTTCCCAAGCTGGATAGGTTGGATCACTCCAGGGGAGACTTTAGAGCAGATGAGAAAAGCTCAAAGTGGTCATGGGGAGAACTGCTCCTGCCATACATCTCTAGTTATATATTTATTTAGTGTTTTATAGAGCGCGAACGTGACCCGTTAGGGTATCAGAGCGCCTTACAGGGATAACAAGTAGTTTACAAAGTGCGGAATAGGTGATAAAGCAAACAATTACGATCATGCATACACTTGGGGAAATAACAGGTCATTTACAATATTCGGAAGAGGCGGTCATGAGAACACTTTGCAGAGATAACAAGCTTTTTACAGAGAAGAGGAATGGGCGAGAGGGTCCCCTAGCTGGAGACAGGGCAAGAGACAATGAAGTACGAAAGATGCACAGTGATGAGCCAGCGACCATGGTACAAGAATGCAGGGTTACTACAAAGATATCAAGACCGGTATACACAGGTGGAGTTCAAGTAAGGAGCAAAAACTTATCGCTAGGCCACTGAGCTGTGTGTGCACTGAGGGTGTTTATGGGAGGAATTTGCCCATTAGGAAAGTCTTAGCTTCCTTTATGAATCTTGACAAAGTGGGTATTCTTCTGATGTTAGGCGGCAACGAGTTCCAGATTCTAGGTGCGGCCCCAGAGAAAGGTCTGTTGTATGTTTTCTTGAAAGATCCGTTTGCCCTGAATTGAAAGAGAGTTAGGTGGACCGTGTGCTCACAGAAATTTCTTTGGGAATGTGAGAATGTGGAGTATTAGTTGAAGTAGATGGTAGTCCTCTTCAAGCAATAATGGAACTATACAGTATGATGTCCAGTTAGGTCTCAATAATTTAAACCTGAGCTCAACCCTTGGCAGCTGTAGCCAAGTGCATGCAGGATAAACTTAGGAAAAATGTGTAAAGCATTTATCAATACCAAAATATTTAAAAAGTAGAAAACACAACACAATAAAAATATCACTCCAATTTATGAAAATAGAGAACAATTTCATGGAAAAAATAGACTCCAAAATGACAAAAATCTGATGTAAGGAACCAGAGATCTGATTTTTAAAATGTTTTAGGTGTTTCTATCCTCAAAAAGCACAAAGCGCCAACCGTGGTGATCTGGTTGCACCAGACCGGATCAAAGTCAAAATTTAAGGCCGACCATGATGGTGCACAGGTCAGGTACAGGGACCAGGGTCATCCGGGTGGAAAGTTTACCTTCTGTCAATTTTCTGGAGAAAAGTCCTTGTCGATGACGTCGTCGGCATTCGGATGGCCAGCTGGATTCTGAACGGGGTTTGTCGACAGCAGTCAGATGAAGCGTGGGACCTCCGTGGGCTCCCCGCCTCTGGTGGGAAGTTTAAGGTGCTTAACTTCACTTGCGGAAGACTCCAAGTGGGCGAATGCCGAAGTTGAGGCCTAGGAAGGTGATGTTGTTGGTCGGTTGCTGCTAGGCATTGGTCCTCTGGAAGTCCTCTGCTTTTGGACTTGGAAACGTTTCTGGAAAACAGGATCTTTTCAGCAGGGCAAACCAACAAGTTGAGTCTGACCAGCAGTTCTAGGTCACAGGCTGTGACTTGGCAGTGTTCCAATGGTAGCATCTAGTTCTTTTTACAAAGAGTTCAGAAAAAGTTTCTAAGTGTCCAGTCTTGCACTTTTGAAGATAGAAAGAATACACTCTAACAACAGTCAAGGGTCCAGGACCTTTTGGACACCACTTGGGTGTTAGGGCTCAATCTCTTAGAAGCCACCAGTAGGGTCCAGGGCCAATCCAGTTGGAACTGGTCAGCTGACTCAGCAGAGAGTTGGGCTTCTTGCAGCTTTTGTATTCCTGGAGACTCAACAACTAGCCGTTGGAGTCCACTCTGCTCTCCTGGGTATATAGGTCCATCCTTTGGGGTTTCTTTCCACAGGTTCAACAGCAGGTGCAGTCTTGCTTCCATCTTCCACAGGCCCAGAGGAATTCTGAAAAAGGTATCCAGGGATGTCACATTCATGCCTGCCACCAGATTGTGGGTGGGGAAACCCTCTGACTAATGGGGAAAAGGTTCCCATGGGCAATCCTAGCAATGTTGACCTCACTTCCTGGGGATTTGCCCTTAAAGAATCCCATTGTACACTGATCTGCCTAAATCCAACCTTTCTACCCCTGGGCAGAGCTCTGGGCATACCCCTGAGGTATGGTTAGGGAAATGAGACACCCTCCACCCTGAAAACTAGTTCAGATTCAGGTTTCCCTTCTACTGGGATTGGTGCTGCTCTTGCTACCTGGACAATGGATGGGTCAGGCCTAGGTGCGAGTTACATCTGCCTGTGACAGGGGATGCCCCTTTGGAGCAGGTGCAGTTGTTGAGCAAATCCCCCAGGCCACCTTGCTGGAGGAGGTCACACTTCCTCCCACCCAAGGCATTTTTATTTCCTATCCTGTGAGCCATTTACTCCTCCTTGCAGGGGGTCAGCAGCCTGCCAGGTGAGATATGGCGATTGTAGGAAAGTAGGATCTGCTTTTATGGTTACACCCACTTTTTGCCTGGTGCTCTGCTGTTTCTGACTAGTCTACCTGGGATCCTGCTAATCAGGACCCCAGTCTCTGTGCTTTCTCCCCTAAATTGGTATGGTAAGTACTTAGGTACATCCCAGATTGGACACTGGTGTACCCTTGTCAGTCCCTGGTATATGCTGCTGAGGTACCCAGGGCATAGGTACACCAGGGGTCCCCCATGGGCTGAAGCATGTATTATGCCACCCATGAGGGACCACTCAAACTGTAACTACAGGCCTGCCTTTGCAGCCTGTGTAAGATAGTGCTAGCACCACTTATGAAAGATATAGGTTTCCCTATATCTAAGGTCACTGCACTTAAAACCTATAAGTAACCCCTAAAGCAGGCCTTTCAATCCTGAAGGCAGGGTGCTCAGTTCTAAGTGTGAGGGTGCCCCTACATGAGCAGGACATGCCTACAACCTTCGGAGTCCATTGTCCCGGGTTGTAAGTGCATCAGCCATTAAGATACATAGAGTGGCCATGCATCATTATGCGATGACCATCTCCAAACTGGCTGTAATGAACCCTATCATGTTTGGAATCAAACATGTTGAAATCATACCTCCCACACCATAAACGGTGTGGGAGGTATGATTCCATGCACTGTAAAGCTCCACCGGGAGGCCCTCAGTGCTCCCGGTACCAGTCTTCTAGTCCCGGACAGCACAACATGGATGCTGCCAACCAGAGAAACGATTCTGCCCTCCTGCTGCTGAGCCAAGCTCAAGTAGGGGAAGGCAGAACAATAGGCATCCTGTCACAGGGAGGTGTGACCACCTCCCAGACAGGGTTTAGTGTATTGAGGCCGGGTGGGAGCGCTTGCCAGCACCACTCAATCTGCTTGAAGGGCACATTTGGTGCCCTCCTTGCATAGTACAGTTCAAACCATCTCAGGGAGCTGTTGGCCCCGCACTGGACAAAGGACATGGGAGTATCCTCCTGACTGTCCGATCCCTCCCCTGGGAGTGAACCCTGAATCATCCCAGCCCTTTCTTTAGGGTACTTAAGGGCTTACCTGAGGGTGGGTCCCTAGATTTGTCATGGGACAAGATTCATTTCAAGACACCACTTCTACTTCGACCGTCTAGGCACTCTGGACTTGGCTGGACTTTGCTCTGGGCATCAAGGCTGCAACTGGGAAGACTCCTGCTGCTCCTGATCTCGTTGCCCTGCTCGTCTGCGGCAACGCCCATGCCTGTGCTCCATACAGGAACTTTCCAAGGCCTGTGGGCATCCAAGACACCTGAAGGAATCACCCTTGAAGTGAAGGAGTCACTTCCCTGCATCTGCAGACACCGCAACTAAGCTGACCGTTCTGCTGATCCTGGGCTTCCATGGATTACGAAAGGCTCAGCAACACAGGTGGTAGTTCTTCACATCCCTCGAGGCCTACCCTGTCCTCTTACCAAACTTGAGGCCAGTATCCCTCGTCAAAGGTGCAGGAACCGAAATCCTGTGCACCGCATCGACCTGCTGTTGCAAAGGCTTGTTGGCTTCCTTCCATCAAGATCTTCAGGCTCCAAGTAGCCCCTACCTCAAGCATCTCCCGTGATCAAGATCTTTATCCACACCGCATCACTTGCACCGTGGGCATGCATCTTTGGTGAGCTACTCGAGGTCCTCTTGCGACTCCTGGGCCTCCGGCCTGTTGGTCCTCTTGAGGGTCTTCTTTGATTTCTGTGGGCTCCCCTGATTGCTCGTGGCCAGCTCTGACTCCTCTACTTGTGGTGAGTCACCTGGACCTTGCTGGTCCCAACACAGCACCTTATTTGCTTTCCACGTTGTTTGCAGTTGCCAAGGCTTGTTGGTGCTCTCGACGGACACCGAACCCTCAACTCTCGACATACAACATGAGACAGCTTGCAAACGGCTCCTGGTCTTCCACAGCATCGCCTGGTCCTCACAGCTGCAGCTCGAAGGTCACCGTAAACTCCCCTACAACACTCAACTTCAGAGGGCATTCATCTTCTGGGCCTCCTGGTCACTTCCAAGTGGCCTAGACTCTGTCCCCTCTGCTTGTAGGTACTTCTCGACTTGAATCTACCTTTGGGTTCCACCGGCCACTTTCACCTTCTCCAGCATCTTCCTGAAGTCCTCCATTGAGTTCGACTGCGGTTTCTGACGCCATTTCATACCTATGCACCCGGCTTCTCTGGTGTAGGTATCCTGGTTCCCAGGGTATCCACGGGTGGGTGGCTCTCCAACCTACTGTCTACCACAGGGTTTCTTCAGGGTCCACTGGGAAGGGTCCTTCTTCTTTAAAATTGCAACCACGACTTACCCATTGACTTGCATTGATCCCGTGGTCGTGTTTCCACTCTGCACACGGCTTCCGTGGGGCATCTGGTTACTTACCTCGGGTGGTTTCTTGGGTCCCCGGCACTTCTACGTCTTCTGGGTATAGTCTTGACTCGAGTTGTGGTTCGCATACCACTATTTTAGTATATGGTGTGGTCTCCCTTGGTGACCACTGTGTATTCGTGCTACTTACCTGTTTCCATTGAAAAGTATTGTGTGCATTTTGTATATCTCCGGCTAGGAGCTATCTGTATGTGTTAGTGAGTGTCTTATAATAAATACATATTTTTATAAATACACTGTGTGGTTCTTTTGCACTTAATCTATACCTATAAGATTATGTCCTGGTAAAACAAGCTGCTTTACACTCCTTCTGGACTAAGCCTGAAGGCTGCTCTCCACAGCTACCACTTAGAGAGCTTTCTAAGACTACTAAAATCACCATAAGGGTTGTCTGGATTGGCGCAGGGTGCCCACTTACATAAGTGCAAAAAGAACAATTGATGAACAGAATGCAGAACAATGTCATACATTCACCCCAGTACAGAGATCTGGGCCTAAATCCATGTTTTTTTTGCTCACCATGCCATTCCAGTTTGGACCCAGCCATATGCAAATCAGTCTTGACCCTGCGCCCAATGAGAACAGTCCAGCCCGAACTGCCAGGCCAGGTCCTCCCTGGACTGGAAAAAAGCATCCTAGGACCGGTTTCCGGCTTTCAGCCCTCATCAGCCAGGATAGCCTGACTCCAGTGGCATGGAGAGCACGGGACCCACGTCTGGGCATAACCGTCCCACTCGGGGTGACAAATGCAAAAAGAACAATTGATGGACAGAATGCAGAAGAATGTCATACATTCACCCCAGTACAGAGATCTGGGCCTAAATCCATCGTTTTTTTGCTCACCATGCCATTCCAGTTTGGACCCAGCCATATGCAAATAAGTCTTGACCCTGCGCCCAATGGGAACAGTCCAGCCCGAACTGCCAGGCCAGGTCCTGCCTGGACTGGAAAAAGCATCCTAGGACAGGTTTCGGGCTTTCAGCCCTCATCAGCCAGGATAGCTTGACTCCAGTGGTATGGAGAGCACGGGACCCACGGGGACGTGGGATGCTGACAATTACTCAGTACTGAAGAGTGCTCTCATAGATGGGTTTAGCTGAACCACTGAACAGTATAGGATTAAGTACAGAGACACCGAGAAGGCACAAACTCAGGACTGGGTAGACTTTGTAGACAGTGCTATTAAGGCTCTGGAAGGCTGGCTTCATGGAAGCAAGGTACAGGACTATGAAGGATTGTACAATATGATCATGAGGGAGCACATCTTTAATAACTGTCAGAAACAACTACTGCACCAGTACCTGGTTGACTCTGAGCTGACCTCTCCCCAAGAATTGGGAAAGAAGGCAGACAAATGGGTCCGCACCAGGGTCAAGCAGCAGAGTAAGGGTGGTGGTGGTGGCCAGAAGAAAGATACTTCCAAAACCCAGGAGAAAGGTGGGGATAATTCTATAGAGAAGTACTCTGAAGGTCCCCAGAAGTCTTCCTCTGGGGGTGGGTCCCAAACTCCTTCTTCCCCTGGAAAGAAACCTTATTGCTATGTTTGCAAAAAGCAAGGCCACAAGAAATATGACTCCAATTGCCCCAAGGCCAGCAATAAGGATACTCCTACTACTACTACTAACACTACTACATCACCCCCTAGTGCCCCAAGTAGTAGTACCCCAGGTAGTAGTAGCACACCCCAAAAATTTAGTTGAGTTTTCATGGGGTACTGAGGTGGATACTGGCCTAGCCAGATTCCCCACAGAGGCCACCTTAGTCTGTGATGGTGGCAAGGGGTTTGCCACCTTTACTGTAAGTCCCAATACATTGGGCAAGTACAGACAGGAGCCTCTGATTAATGGTCAG